>CM037020.1:28342436-28942436 GCA_020875875.1 Dioscorea alata | reverse complement strand
AAAATTATAACAATTCAAGCAAAATATGTGGGAGTGGGCAATTGAAACAATACTCCATTGAACTCCAAGTGTTGCGTTTGATGGAGCTATGTTCATTGAGAGTTGAGTGTTATGGAGCACACACAGTCCCATGACCGTGCCAATGATTATTCCTCAAATTTCAAACATCTAAGACCATCTACACACATACACAAGGGGATTCAGTGGTACCTCATTCTCGGTCTGCGCTATAGGTGGTTGCAAAGATGGCTGTGATCCCTCTGCCCCGTCACTCTCGCCCTCGACCTGCTCTGGTTGGGATACTATCAAAGCATAAACCCCTATCCACATCTACGGACCATACCCATCAGCCTCATTGTCTTAATGCTCAGGGGGACTAGTATAGTAGTTTTCTCGGAACCTCGAACTCTGTTCCTAAGACGCATACCTATAATGAGTCGAATGATGTAAGGGCCTGAGAAGATGACTCCACATTTAGTATACTAGCCCTGATAGCGTATGTAATCTGCTAGAATATGTCCCTGATGGAACGGCTCGCTCTGTAGCATCGAATGTAGGTAGAGCAACTCCTGTCGGCTCAGTACAAAGGCAGTCACATTCACAATAAGTCTAGCTCGTGCTAATAAGGAGAACTTCACCAATTAGGAGATCTGAAGCAATCGGCACGATCTACCGTTGATTGTGTGCCCAATTCAACGGCCTTGATGAAGAACGATGAATTCGGGAGCGTTGCGGCGAGTTACTGTAGCAGCACTGCAACAAGCACTATAGGAAAACACTGTAGCAAGCTACTATTCATTTTTGGCCGAAATTCAGAAAACCAAAGAGTTCACACAGGCGTGTGGAAATTCCACACGGTCATGTGAAATCCTGATAAGTTCAATTTTAAAGCCGCGACTCAACACTATAAAAGCCCATTTTGGAGACTTTTTTGGGGATCTTTTTGGCTTTTCTTTGCCCTAACTTCTGGAGAGGCGCGGCTAGGGTTTGGAGATAACTTCATGGAGGTTTGAAGCGTGTCATCGGCGTTGACATCAACGTCCGACGGCGGCACAAGACCACGGCCACATCGCACACAAGGGGGTTTTCATCTATGCATTCAAATTGTGTTCTTATTATTATTTTTATGGATTTGTATAGCTCCATGAGGAGCTAAACCCCTTGTGGGTATTCGGACTTGTAAACCCTAGGATTATTATGTTTCTTTGACATTGCTATTATGCTTTTCCATAATTGATGAATAAAGTTGAGTTTCAATCTTAAATTCTTTTCTTTTATTATTGTTTTCCCTTAGCTGTGACACTAGGGTTGAGAACAATCTAGGATATCCTTTGGAGGTGTGACAACTCCTATAAGATTAGACTACTTAGGGTTGAAGAGGGTTGAGAGGGTGAGTCGTGAGGTAGCGGAACATCCCCTTTCCCCTCCGATGTGATTATCCCTACCTCCATGTTTCATGATTTATTTGCGGTCGAGATAGAGTTAGGTGCTAGGTGAAAAACTCCCCTAGGGCTTTATTGCGCAAATACCAAAGTATAGGGTTAAAGTGAATCTTAGCACCGGGACTTAATTTAGACTAGAGTTCTCTCACCTGGACCAAAGGGTTAGAACTATACATAAGAACAGGGTTAATTACTAGGAGTCCCTAGAACTGAAGGCAATTCCACATAGTGTGAGGCTTAGGTAGATAGACTCCCCTAGGGCTTAGTTGACAGGTCAACGAGAGTCAAGGGTCGTAGTGAAACTTGATGACCGGAACATTGTGTTGGGATTAGTCACGATTGACGTTAGGTTTGGGACCGTGTATTTAAGGATTTTCTCGAGTCAATTAACATCAATAGGAAGTTATAATAGCATTGTCTTGCATTAGAAGTATAAGTCCTAGGGGTAGTTTGTCCGGATACCCATCTTTTCCCATTGCTAGTCCTACTCTTTTAGTCTTACTTGCACTCTCTCGTCTTCCACACTTCTCTTTTAATTCTTGATTTTACTGATTATTTTCGCACTCACTCACCGATTTCTTTCCACACAACGCGGTAGCTAAATAGTGAAATCTTGTATCTTAAGTACCTATTCCCTGTGGATTCGACTACCCACTCACCGAGGTATTTTATGACTTCGACAACCCGTGCACTTTCGGGCCCCTGTCACTTATCGATGAACAGAGAATCAAAACTTTGAAGAAATGCCAGGAAAACACCCCTAAAACCTCTACAATCACTGAGAGAAGATCGGGAAAGTTTGTGGGAGTGTTCTTTGAACTTTTGGGAGTTAAAAACAAAGAGACACGAGTGAACTTTTAAAGAAAAATCGCGGCTTTTGGATTTCTACACATCCACACTGCCCTGTGCCTCTACTAAGAGACTTCACAGGGGCAGTCACACGCCCCTGTGTTCTCTCAGTTTGCTCTCTGAACACCCCGCACATGACCGTGTGCCTTCACAGGGGCACCCACACGCCCCTGTGTGCTCTTGAGGTAGCACTTAAGGCCTCTGAACAAATCCACATGGCCGTGTGGAAATTCCACACGGCGGTGTGTCTAACCTGGCTAAGGCATAGTGCCAGTCACAAGGGCACCCAAACGCCCCTATAGCCTCTATGGACTCATCCGAGAAAAACTTAAGTGTTCCACACAGCCGTGTGACATTCCACACGGTCATATGCCTTTCACAAGCTTACTCACAGGGGCAGTCACATGCCCTTGTGTTTTCTCGGGATGGAAGCGAAGTCTCTACAGAGTTTCACACGGCCTTGTGCCTTAACACAAGGGCACTCACAGGGGCATCCATATGTCCCCTGTGTGCTTTCGGGATGGAGAGTTGAAGTTCTATAGAAATTCACACGGCCGTGTGAAAATTCCACACGGTCGTGTGCCCTTCACAGGGTCGTTTACAGGGGCATTAACATGCCCCTATGTCCTCTTGGGCTGAGTTCTGAATGGTGACACACGCCCGTGTGGAAATTTCACACGGCCATGTGTCTTCTCTGGATGACTTAGAAAAATTACAGCCTCTGCAGAAAATTCAAAAATGCAAATACAACACTCAGAGCGTGTATATACGGTACAAATATGATAAGAGATTTATGAAAACACACTCAAACGACCCAAAACTTCATCAATCACTATTAGGCACATGAAAACATCAATGATCCACGAGAAAAATCATAGCACACATGTATAGAAAGCAAGACAACAACACTAAGACTCTTATTCATGTTAACACTAAACTAAGTCCTAGAAAAACAGTAAAAGCTTGGGTTGCCTCTCAAGAAGCGCTTGTTTAACGTCACTTAGCTTGACTTACCTTAATTTACCTCACGAGGGCTCATGAATGAATGTTTCCCTTTTCCCTACAACTTGAAAACATACTTGACATAATTTTTGTAGTTTCGAGGAGAAGTTGTCGAGTTTGTTACCACACAAGGGCGAAACACCCTTACTCCTTGAATACTCATCCCCATTTGTGTTGGGGCTTTTCTTGTGGCATCTCCTCGCTCTTCTTATCTTCAGGATCACACTCTTCATGACTCCCGGAGCCGCTTCTACTTCTTCTACTAGACCAAGTTATAGAACATCTTCATTCTCCACGTCTTGGTATGGTCACCCTTCGTACGGGTCCAGATTCATCATTTCCTGCACATATTCATCGATTAGTTCATCGGTAGTGTTAAGATAATATAAAGTATCATCAAAGTCTAGAGAATACTTATGGCTTCGGTGAGGCGGTAGGTGAGCTTTTCATCTCCAACTCTCAAGGTTAGCTCTCCGCCGTCCATGTCAATCAAAGCCTTGGAAGTATGCAAGAACGGCCTCCCAAGTATCATAGGAACATCGACATCCCATCAACATCTAACACCACGAAGTCCACAGGAAAGATGTTTAACTGAATGATCAGCTAGTTGGAGTGTCATCCTAGTGGGCCTAGTATCTCCCAAGCCTAGCTTCTGGAACAAAGTATAAGGCATGACATTAATGCTAGCTCCTGAATCAGCCAATGCCTTTTCTTCACCCAAGTTTCCAATGTTGCACGGAATGATGAAGCTTCCGGGGTCTTTCCTCTTGCTCGGCATACTCTTTTGCAACACCGTGTGCAAGTGGTATCTAGTATCACCAATGCACTCTCCTCTAATTTCCTCTTGTTTGTCAAGAGGTCCTTCAAGAACTTCATGTACTTAGGCATTTGTGACAACGCCTCCACGAATGGAATATTGATGTGCAACTGTTTGAACAACCCCAAGAACTTCTTGTATTTCTCTTCATTTTGGTTATTCTTCAATCATGAAGGATAGGGGATTCTTGGCTTGTAAGGTGGGGGTGCCACCTCTTTCTCCTTTAGTGCTTCTACTACCTCCACAACTTTGGGTGCTTCATCACTTTTCTTCTCAAGAGGGAGACTACTCTCAACCTCCCTGAAACTCCTTAACGTAATTGCCTTCATTTGTTCCCTTGGATTTGTCTCCGTGTTACTTGGCAAACTCCCTTGAGGCCTCTTGGATAGAGACTTCACAATTTGACCAACTTGGTTCTCAAAGTTGTGTAGCAATGCGGTGTGGTTGTGAAGTGTGGCTTCAACCGATTGGAACCTCGCATCTAATGGTTGGACAAACCTTGTAAGTGCTTTCTCCGAACGGTCATCTTGTTCTCTAACTCCGACACTCGGTTCTCCAAATTTGATACTTGTTGTTGTTGAAAGCCCGGTGGTGCATTATTCTTTTGTTGCCCTTGGTTGCTCCATAGCAAGTTAGGGTGATTCCTCCACCCCGGATTGTAGGTGCTACTATAAGGATTCCCTTAGCCTCTAAATGCATTACCCTCAAAATCCACTTGCTCAACTGAAGAAGTACCACCAATTGTAATCGGGCAATCACTAGAAGCATGTCCTCCCCCACATCCATTGCAACTCGTAATGGCCACCACTCTAGGTGAAGTTAGAGTATCTAACTTCTTTCTTAATGACTCAACTTAGGCCGCCAAAGATGTTACTGCATCAATCTCATGAAGTCCGGCCATCTTCTTTCGATCTCTTGAGTTCCATTGATAGCTATTCAAAGCCATCTCTTCAATGAATTGTTGGGCTTCACCAGGGGTCTTGCTTCCTAAGATACCTCCTACCTCCACATCTAATAATTGCTTCATACTTGGATTCAACCAGTTATAGAAAGTATGGACAATCATCCACTTGGGGAATCCATGCTATGGGCACCTCCGCAGGAAATCCTTAAACCTGTTCTATGTCTTAAATAGAGACTCCAATTCCGTCCGAACAAAAGAAAAAATCTCATTCCTAAGCTTTGCTGATTTTCTAGGAGGGAAATATCTGGCCAAGAATGCTTCTGCCATCTCCTACCATGTTGTGATTGATGCTCTAGGCAATGAGTGCAACCAATGTCTTGCTTTCTCCTTCAAGGAAAATGGGAAGGCTCTCAATCTGATAGCATCATCCATTACTCCATTGATCTTGAGCATGTCGCATACCTCTAGAAAGTTCTCAATATGGTTGTTCGGATCCTCATCGGCCAACCCATTAACTGTGCGGATTGCTGTAACATTTGGATGAAGCTTGGCTTGAGCTCAAAATAGAGTGAATGGTGAATAGCTAAAATACCAAAAAGCAAATTTCTCAAAAGCGCCTACTCCCCGACAACGGCGCCAAAACCTTTGACAAGGACCCGAAAGTGCACGGGTTATCGAAGTAATAAAGTATCCCAGTGAGAGGGTACTCGAATCCACAGGGAGTAGTGATTCAAGACAAGAGGAATTGCTAATTAGATAGTGTGGAAGTAATGGTGGTGAGAGAAAGCAATGTTTATGCAATAAAAGAAATAGAAATATGAAAGACAAGATAGTGCAAGCAAAGAGTAAGGAGGAAACAATCAATGCGAATATGGGGTAATCTGCAAGACTAGTATTATACATTCTAATTGATATCTAATGAGTCATGGAAATCCTTAAGCATACGGTCCCAAACCTAAGGTCAACCTGACTAGCTCCAATACTATGTCCCTGTACTAGGATTCACTATAACCCTTTACTCTGTTGATCGCTCAACTAAGCCCAGGGAAGTCCATCTTCTAAACCTCACACTACGTGGAACTGCTTGGGGTTCTAAGGATTCCAAGTGATAGACCCTGTCCCTAAGTATAGTTCTAACTCTTCGGTCCAGGCGAAAGAACCCTACTCTCAGTTAATCCCCAGCACTAGGATTCACTGTAACCTTTCACTCTGTTGCTCGTGCAACTAAGCCCTAGGGGAGTTCATCTCCTAGCACTTCACTCTACTTTGACCGCTATGAACTCTTGAAACACGGAGGTAAGGAAGATCACATCGAAGGGGAAAGGGGACGCTTCGCTACCTCTCGACCCTTTCCAATCTCGAGTAGTCTAATCCTATAGAAGTTGTCACACCTTCAAAGGATAACCTAAACGATTCTCAACCCTAGTTTCACTGCTAAGGGAAAATAAAAGCAATTAAATATTCAAGATTGGAACTCAATTAAAAGCATCAATTAAGAAAACATTATAAAAGTCATAGAAACAATGTCATCCTAGGGTTTACAAGTCCGAATACCCACTAGGGGTTTAGCTCTCCATGGAGCTATACAAAATCATCAAAGAGTATGTATGAACAAGCATAACAAACATGAATAAAACCCACTTGTGATGCGTGGCGATAGTCCTTTGAGGCCGCTCTGTCTTCTCAACCAAGTCCCTCGTCAAGCCTAGGGTACACCTCACCAGATCTATGGTGACAAAAGCTCCCCCAATAGGTATCTTCCAAAGGACACCGATGCTAATGCCAAAGACTTGCTTCAAAACTCCAGAAAATCCTCTCCAAACCTTAGCCACGAACTCTCCAGAAGTTCGGCGAAAAATAGGTCAAAAAGTCCCCGAATAAATCTGAGTTGCAGCTATTTAAAGGCTGAAATCAGGCATCCATACAGCCGTGTGGAATTTCCACAAGCCCGTGTGGATTTTCTGGAAATCGATTTCTGGCGCGTAATGAATAGTAAACTACCTGACTTCATGTTCTCATCGAGGCCATTGAATTGGGCACACAACTAATGGTAGACCATGTCGTTTCTTCTTTTCTTCTTATTGACGAATTTTTTCAATGTTACATGGGCTAGACTTTATGATGTGACTGCCTTTGTGCCCCTCCAAATCATAGAACAATTTGAGCACATTGGAGGTTGGCACACACCCACAAGTCTAGAACCCGTTCCTTGATTCTTGCTTGGTCCAAGAAACTCCTCAACAAATGCAGACATGACCTAATTTTGCTCTTTTTCCTCAAACTCTTCTCCACAACCCTACATGTACAAAAGAACACAAATGCACACTAATCAATTATAAAATCTGAGAAAAGTAATGCTCAATGTAAAAAAATAGTACTTTATATTATTTAAACATGAGAACGTATTAGATGTACATTGTCCTCAATGCATGCATTCACAAGTGTAAGTGGAAATAATAATAATGAAAAAATAATGAGTGTGTGGTTACAAGTACTTCCTTGGTTTCTTAGTTGGGCCGATAAGGGAGATGAAGCTATCTTTGCCCAGGCTGTTTGTCTAAGTCTTATTATAGACATAAACGGAAGAAATTAAAACAAAATAAGAAAAAATAACTTAAAAGTAACTACAAAGAAATAAAAATCCACTTGAAATGTCTGAGTACAAAAGT
Source organism: Dioscorea alata (assembly GCA_020875875.1). NCBI lineage: Eukaryota > Viridiplantae > Streptophyta > Magnoliopsida > Dioscoreales > Dioscoreaceae > Dioscorea > Dioscorea alata. The sequence continues at coordinate 28,934,753 of CM037020.1, read as the reverse complement.
AGCAGGGTAAGCGTCCCTTGCTGAATACAAAATATCATAAAAATACTAAAACTAAAAATACAATATGATATAAACATTATAATGGAGGAAATTGGCATGGAAACTTAGTGTTGGTGTATGACCGGAATGGAACTTATGTTGGTGAAGAGAGAGAATTCTTTAGCACCGCTGGAGCTAGTGTTGGTGGTGAAGTGGGTACCAGAATCAATGGAGGGTCTCGGTGCTATAAATACACGAAAATATGGAGAAGTAGACCTTCAATTCTTGCCTAGCCCTCCTTCAGATGGGTCAGGCTCACCTCAAATGATGGTGGGATGGCTGGAGTTGATGTAGAAATTGGGGGAGTAGGGGTAGTGGTCGATGGAAGAGACTCTTCATCATCCGAAGACTCTCAATTTGATCTCAAAATAGCAGGTGCTGTATATCGTGGGGTGTGCCCTACCACTCAATCATGGGCATCGATCAAAGTATTGCAATGCCGAGAAGCCGCATCTCTCCAACGCACAGCATACGAATGCATCTAGCAATCAGGCCTAGTCCTCATGACAGACGAGTAATGTAAGGACCCAAAAAGATGGTCGCCAGCCGTGGGTCTTGGGCTTGATGATGTAGTTGACATGTAAGGGCATGACTGATTTGAATTAGCTCCTGTGCCACCATGCTTCAAAAGAAATAAAGGTCCAAGAGGTTGATGACCCTAGTGCTATCACCTCTCCTCGTCAGCATCCAAGATAGTATGGCATTTAGAAGGCTGGATACCCAGGATAGATGTCTTTGAGGTACCACATACATAAGTATCATAGCCTTGAAGGGCCTAAGTCCAAACCTGATTTGGAGTTAAGTGGACCTACAAGTTGACATCGAACTAAAAGCCTCAGTCTGAGTGCACTCCATGTCATTGGGCCCCATCCTCATGGAGTATTCTAGGTAGGACATCTGAAACTCCTCATCAAACATCTTGAAGCTAATGGTGTCATGCTGGCTAAGGCTAATGATTGTTTGGTCCAACTCGAAAGAGCTCATCATCTCCATTGTCACTTATCAGTAAGTCATCTCATCACTGCTGAAAAAGTAATCCCAACCCTTGAGGGTTTGCTAGTTGATGAGGTGTCCCTCGATGAACTTTGATCTTTGTGCCACCGATAGTGCGCTCTATGCTCTGGATCATAGAATCGTGGGACCTCTGGTTTAGAAGACTCGCTAATCTTTTTCTTCTTCTCTACCTTACTTTGCAGGTAATGCGCTATCCTCTTATAACTCATATCCTATAATTCACAAAGAATATAATTAAATGAAGCAAAAGAATATGAAAAAAAGCATGCAAGAGAGGACAATAAGTTCATAATGAGCACACCATGGTAGTTATGGGTGCCATAATGGTCGCATAACGCCCTGACTACAATTGTGGTGTGCTCCTAGAGAAAACAGTGGATACGTAATAGCCCGTTGTTTGTGTTAGAAGCTTTGTTGTGTAGTGTTTTGAGTCATAATGGTTCAAGAACACTTAGTATGAGTCTGTTGTGTTCTCAAAATGGACAAGAGGAGGAGTTAGCCGTTCCAATAGCATAAATATGAGAGGAAGTACTTTCAATGCTTGGCTACTAGGCTCTAGTAAAATATTACTTATTCCATCAACTAGTGTTGATAAGGAGCCAAGCTTATTGTCAGCTGTTGCTTGTTCAAATGAGTGGGAGAAAGTACACAATGGGTGTATAATGTCTGTTGTGGCTCATCTTATCATGGGCACAAAATTTGAGTACAATGGCCTTCGCAACAATCATTGTTTATCACATTACGGCAGTTGTGGAGGTAAATTGTGGTGAAAATTAATGCATACATCATTTGTTTTGAGTGAAAAGCATTCAGAAAGATTCATGACATGATTTTAAACTAGTTCATGCCATTTATTTACAATAAAAACAAAAGTTAAATAGTTTTTAAAATTCTTACCAAAATCGGCTGAGATGAAAGAAAATCCCACAATGAGAGTCGAGGAAAATAGGAAGTAAATTCATAGAAGACAATAGTAACATTCTTGAAACACCTTTGCAAACAATTGGGAGAGATCTACAGGCGTGGTGGAAGAGATAAACAAAAGCTTTGAGAAACAAAACCCAAGGGACGGATGGCAACCCTATACCCTTGTGTAAGAAGGATAATGTTCGTTAGTATTTTCAGTGGAAGAAGGATAATGCCAGTTACAAGGCATTTGTCAATGCCATGAAGATCAAAATTGTCTACGTGTTGACCATGGTCATTCTAAGGTACATTGTCTATATAACGGCCTCACCAAAGGCATTGCAAAGGTTATACCAAAAGCCTCAAAAAGTCTGGGAAATCATAACATGTTGTAGAAAGGCCACTAGGGGGTCAGCACGACTACGACAATGGTGGTGATGAGCTCATGGTAGGCTCACTCAAAGTACATAGAGAAAAAATTTCTCTTCATGGGCATCATAACAGGTACACAAATGGTCTAGGATGTGGCCTTTGTGATGTCGACATTACAAAAATATGAAATCTTTTCATACAAAATAGCATGAAATCAATTGCTAACAATGAAAGCTGACTCAACTAACACATTCCATGCATGAAAACCAATAAATAAAGCTAATCTCCAACAAATTTAATCAAGTATCACACTTATTCAAAACTAGAATGGAAACACATGAAAACTAGAACTAGAAAACTACAAACTATGGAAATCACTTGGGTTGCCTCCTAAGATGCACTTGTTTTATGTCATGAGCGTAACGTACCTGATCTTATCTCATGACAGTTCAAAATAATGAAATTTCTTCCTCTTCTCACATGATGAACTTAAACTTCACTTGCTCAAAGTATGTAAAGGGAAAACATTTGCATTGTTTGCATTTTAAAGAAAAGAGATGTTTACCTTAATTGCATGATCATTCTTCGACTATATCTTGCTCGATATCTTCTTGTTCATTGCGTTTCTTGACTCATTCTTTTTCTTTATATGCGTTGAGGGTGGAACTAGGGGTTGCATCAATTCTTTAGCAAGCTCTTCCCCAATGTACTCTTGTAAGGAATCCATCATGAGCACTTCTTACACAAAATCAGAAATAAGCAAGCAAGTTTCATGAGCATAATAATAGTCACCATCATGATCCATGGAGAGCTTCATTTCGCTTGGGAGGGTATACACCACTTCCTCCTCTCCAGACCTTCAAGGTCATTTTTTCCATCTCTCCAGTTGACGAGTGCCCTGGAAGTGTTCAAAAATGGCCTTCCAAGGATAAGAGGGGTCTCTACATCCTCATCCACATTAATAATTACAAAATCCATGGGAAAACAAATTTCATGATAGTCACAAGAACATCTTCCATAATTCTTCCCATTCTTCATACTAATCTATTGGCTAACTGTAATGTCATCCTAGTCGGCATTAATTCTCCAAGTCCAAGTATGAAACATATGGTGTATAGAATCATATTTATGCTAGCTCCAAAATTTGATAGTGTATGTTCTTTCACTCCATCACCCAGTAGATATAAGATCACAAAATTGGCTAGATCTCTCATGTTCTTCTTAACTTATTGTTGATAATAGCATTACAATTACCATTGCGTGTTATTGTGTCCACCTCTTCTAGCTTCCTCTTATTGGTGAGCAAGCCCATTAAGAATTTTGCATACTTAGACATCTGGGACAGTGCTTCAACAATTGAGATGTTGATGTGGAGTTGCTTGAAGATATTCATGAAATTCTTGAATTGTGTATCCTCCTTGTAAGTCTTTGACAGGAGCCCGAAAGTGCACGGGTTGTCGAAGTAATAAAATACCCTAGTGAGTGGGTAGTCGTATCCACAGGGAATAGGGATTTTAGATATAAGTATTCACTATTTAGCTAACGCGATGTGCGAGAGGAAATCAGTGAGTGAGTGCGAGAATAATTAGTAAAAGCAAGAATTAAAAGAAAAGTGTGGAAGATGAGAGAGTGCAAGTAAGAGTAGAAGAGTAGGACAAGCAATGAGAGAAGATGGATACCCGGACAAGCTACCCCTAGGACTTATGCTTCGAGTGCAAGACAATGCTATTATACCTTCCTATTGATGTTAATTGAGTCGTGGAAATCCTTAAACACACGATCCCAAATCTAAGGTCAATCGTGACTAATCCCAATACTATGCCCCGGCATTAGGTTTCACTACGACCTTTGACACTCGTTGACCTGTCAACTAAGCCCTAGGGGCGTTTGTCTTCCTAAGCCTCACACTATGTTGAATTGCTTTAGGTTCTAGGGATTCCTAGTGATAAACCCAGTTTCTATATGTAGTTCAAACCCTTTGGTCTAGGTGAGAGAACCCTAGTCTAGATTAAGCCCCAATGCTAAGATTCGCTACAATCCTTCACTCTGTTGCTCGTGCAACTAAGCCCCAGGGGAGTTTATCTCCTAGCACTTCACTCTATCTTGACCACTAATGAATCATGGAACACGAAGGTAGGGAAAATCACATCGGAGGGGAAAGGGGACGTTCCGCTAACTCACGACTCACCTTCTCAACCCTCTTCAATCCTAAGTAGTCTAACCCTATAGGAGTTGTCACACTTTCAAAGGATTACCTAAATTGTTCTCAACCCTAGTGTCATGGCTAAGGGAAAACAATAACAAAATAAATCAAGATTGAAACTCACTTTTATTCATCAATAATGGAAAAGCATAATAGCAATGTCAAAGAAACATACTAGTCCTAGGGTTCACAAATCCGAATACCCACAAGGGGTTTAGCTTCTCATGGAGCTATACAAATCCATCAAAGTAATAATAAGAACATAAATTGAATACATAGACGAAAACCCCTTCTGTGCGATGTGGCCGTGGTCTTGCGCCGCCGTCGGACATTGTGGCCGTTCCTCTCCAGAAATTAGGGCAAAGAAGAGCCAAAAAAGATCACAAAATAGTCTCCAAAACGGGCTTTTATAATGTTGAGTCGCGGCTGAAATTTGAGTTTATCGGGATTTCACACTGGCCGTGTGGAATTTCCACACGACCGTGTGAACTTTCTGGTTTTCTGAATTTCAGCCGAAAATAAACAGTAGCTTGCTACAGTATTTTTCCTACAGTACTTACCGAAATGCTCCCGAATACATCGTTCTTCATCGAGGCCGTTGAATTGGGCACACAATCAATGGTAGATCGTGTCGATTGCTTCAAATCTCCTAATTTGGTGAAGTTCTCCTTGTTAGCATAAGCTAGACTTATTGTGAATGTGACTGCCTTTATGCCCCTCCAAAGGAGGTTGGCACACACTCACAAGTCTATACTCATGCCGTGCTCCTTGCTTAGTATGAGAATCTTTCCAACAATGGCGAACACGATCTAACTTCGTTCCTTTCCTTCTCTTTATCTTCATAACCCTACAATGCACAAAAGTAAACAAATGCACAATTTTTAGTGATAAAATCTGATTAAATTAATGCTCATTGCAAGATAATAACGCTTCGTATTACTATAACATGAGCACTTATCAAATCCACCCACACTTAAGCTTTTGCTTGTCCTCAAGCAAAATAGAACGTGAAAGTACTTGGGAAGAACAATTGAAAGTGCTCGGCCTTAGGTTCACTAAAAGTATGCAAAAGAAGCATTCTACAAGTATGGGGAAATCAAAACATTGCATAAGGTTACCAATGTAATAGCTAAAAACATGAATAAAAAGGGTCAATCAACTCGAAAATGTGTAAGTGTGTGTGAACTCACTCAAGACAACCCAATGAGTACTCCCCAAACTTTTGTTAACAAGGACTTATTTATATACGAAAAAACAAGAAAGGAAGTAGTAGCTTCACACAACCTCGAAGGTAGCCCTTTCCTAGGCGGCCGCCAAAGGTGGCTTTCACTCTTTCGAGGAGGTAGCTCTTTCTACCGGGTTAGTAGCTTTCACACATCCCATGAGATAGCTCTTTCTCTCATTAGGGCATAACTTGTATCCGACTTATGAGAGTAGCTACATACTTCATAGGTGATAGCTCTTTCCACCCCAAATGCATAAATAAAACAAAGCACATATCCACAAACTTATATATATATATATATATATATATTTATTTTTTCTTTTTCTTATTTTCCATTTTTTTATGCATTTTCCAAAGTAAAACTAAGAACGACGATAAACTTGTCCTTAAAAACTTCAAGATCGAGTTTTCAAAAGATTCCAAGAGTAAGTTGTGCAATATAAGGTAATCGAGTCAAAATTCCCTAAAAATTCAAGTAAAAACTAGAGCATGATAGGATACAATGTTAAAAATTCTCCTAAACTCTAAGAATACAACCGTTGCAACTAAGGTGAACCGCCATAGGCTACATGAGCATAAGCAATTGAACACACAAGTATAAGGTGTGTGCAATGTGAACTCCCCCCACACTTAAGATGTACATTGTCCTCAATGGACACAAGCAAGCACAATAAAAGTGAAGAATTATAAAATAATTAGTGTGGAAGTAGGCAATTGAAACATTACTCCCCTGAACTCCAAGTGTTGCGTTTGATGGAGCTAGGTGCATTGAGAGTTGAATCTCAATGGGCTGTGGAGCACACAAGGTCCCATGACCGTGCCTATGACTATTCCTTAGATTCCTTTCATCCAAGACCATCTGCGCACACACACACAAGGGTTCAGTATAGCTCAACAAGGATAAAATAAAACTCGAGTATATAAAGATAAAGCAATAAATATAACTCGAGATAAAAGAAAAACAACAGAAAAGATAAACTCAGAAGGAAAATCCTTTCTGAGTGCTACAAGTCCAAAATATGATAAAAAGTACAAAATAAAGTAAAATAAAAATAAAACTATGACGCCTCAGCGTCGGTGTCCTGTGCTGGGGCCTCTGGTGCTGTTGGTACTGGTACTGGTGGATCTGCTGCTGCTCGAGAAGACGGGGGTGGTGGAGTAGAGACTCGAGGTCGGATTATAAAAGGGGAGGTAATGGCCTGCTCAAATATCTGCTGCAATCTCTGGAGCTGGGCCATCACCTCCTGATACTGTGTGGTCTGAGTGGCCCTGACCTCGGCCACCTCGGTCTGCAGGACACCCACAGCGCTCTCGAGGCGCTCTAGTTTATCCTGACCTTGAGAGGGAGAGAACATGCACACCGGAGGTGGCTCCGGTGCTATGGGTGGTACCTCGGCCTCTGTCTCTGTCGGAGGTGGCTCGATCGTTGCCTGGGACCCCTCGGCCTGATCTGACTGGGGTATGATCATGGTATATACTCCTGGCCCTGATTTACAAACCATACCCATCAGTCTTAATGTATCTCTCGTAAGCGGAGCTGGTATAGCAACCTTCTCGGCCCCACGTACCCCATCTCTGAGTCCCAGGCCTATCATGAGGCGTGTGATGTAGGGGCCTGCAAAAATAACTCCAACCCTGAGGTACTGGCCCTGGTGGCGCATGTACTCAGCTAGAACGTGCCCTAGATGAAGTGGCTCACTCTGTACCATGGAGTGTAAGTAGAGCAACTCCTGTCTACTCAGCACCCTTATGCTATCACCTCTGTCGCTGACTGACCTGCTCAATATGGCATGGATGTACCTGTACACTGGCCGGGAAAGAAATGTCGTCTTTGAAACCCCCGGCTCGTACTGCCCGTCCCCGCACAACGTCCTGTAGACCCTCTGAGGTGTTAGGGACCTTGGGTAATCGGTGGGCAGTAGCGCGTCCTCCTCCGTCTCGGTAAATGCCTGATAGTAAAGGCCCATCATGATCGAGAACTGGGTGATACTCAAGCTGAGGTGTCAACCAAGGGCACGAAACTGGATCGTCTCGCCATTTGTGAAGCTGTCGTACCCTCGGTCGAACTCAAAGATCGATAAGACCTCGAGTGTGAGTGCTCTAGTCGCTGGCTCTCGTATAGATAGTAACCGATCCCAACTGCCTACTGCCAGCAACTCCTCGACCTCTGTGGCGATAGTATTAACCCCCTGTATCTCTCTCAATATGCTTAGGTCTGGGTAGTGCGACTATCCAAATCGGAGCGCCGATAATCTCTTGAACCTTTCCCTGTGCTCTGGTAAATCAAAATCCATCTCTTCGGGGGATGGGGTGGGCTCTCGTGGGCACTTCCCTGCCGATTTCTTAGTCCTAGAAGTCATCTCTGCAAAGTTGCAAAAGAAAACAGTTAAAATCAGTTCAAAAACTCAATCTACAGAAATCCACACGGCCGTGTGTTAATTCCACACGCCCGTGTGAAGCTTCTGGCGGATAGAGCCGCACGGCCGTGGGTCTTAAAATTTCAAATTTACTCAACGATTCCACTTGTGCTGCCAAGGATGTAACCGCGTCGATCTCATGAATGCCGATAATCTTTTTCCTGTCCCTTGAATTCCACTGATAGCTATTGAGAGCCATCTCCTCTATAAGTTGCCTAGCCTCACCGGGAGTTTTGCTTCCAAGAGTACCCCCTGCTGCTGCATCCAATAACTGTTTAGTGCTCGGATTCAACCCATTGTAAAAGGTGTGAATGATCATCCAATCCGGAAATCCATGTTGTGGACACTTCCGCAGGAACTCTTTGAACCTGTCCCATGTTTCAAAGAGAGACTCCAATTTCGTCTGCATGAAGGATGAGATCTCATTGCGAAGCTTTGCTGATTTATCGGGAGGGAAATATCAGGGCTAAGAACGCTTTAACCATCTCCTCCCATGTGGTAATAGATGCCCTTGGTAATGAGTGCAACCATTGCTTCGCTCTCCCCTTCAAGGAAAATGGGAAAGCTCTAAGTATGATGGTATCATTCGTTACTCCACTAATCTTCAGCATGTCGCACATCTCCAAAAAGTTCTCAATATGGCTATTGGGATCCTCATCAGCCATCCCATTGAACTGCGCTGTTTGCTGCAACATTTGGATGAAACCAGGCTTTAGCTCAAAATTTTGAGCTGTGATCGGGGGCCTCACTATACTTGATTGGGTCCCCAAAACTGTGGATCTAGCAAAGTCGGACAATGTCCTTTGTTGTTCATTCTACTCTGCCATTGTTTCTGACCCTTCTGTCTCAATATCGGCTTGATTTGAAGCTTCTTGCATAGGTTCCTTCCCTTTTCGATGTGTTCTTTGTCCAATGTCCGGGTCTCCTTCAACAAGAATCGAAGGGTTCCCTCGGGTCATAACCTGGAGCCGAAAACAAAGAAAAGAACGATGATAGATAAAGAAATTGTGAAATAGAAAGTGAAGTGAATAGCTTCAATAGCGAAAAACAAGTATCAGAAATACGCCTATTCCCCGGCAACGGCGCCAAAAACTTTGACAGGGGCCCGAAAGTGCACGGGTTGTCGAAGTAATAAAATACCCTGGTGAGTGGGTAGTCGTATCCACAGGGAATAGGGATTTGAGATATAAGTATTCACTATTTAGCTAACACGATGTGCCAAAGGAAATCAGTAAGTGAGTGCGAGAATAATTGGTAAAAGCAAGAATTAAGAAAGAAGTGTGGAAGATGAGAGAGTGCAAGTAAGAGTAGAAGAGTAGGATAAGCAATGAGAGAAGATGGGTATCCGGACAAGCTACCCCTAGGACTTATGCTTCTAGTGCAAAAAAATGCTATTATACCTTCCTCTTGATGTTAATTGAGTCAAGGAGATCCTTAAACACACAGTCCCAAATCTAAGGTCAACCGTGCTTAATCCCAACACTATGCCCCGGCATTAGGTTTCACTACGACTGATAAGTGCTTGAGTATACATGTTTTACCTACTTGTTTTACACACATTGAGCATCATTTTACCATGGACTATGTTTCATAAAGTGTATTTTGGTATTCTTTTGTGCAATTAGGTTGTGAAGGCATTGAAGGAGGAAAAAGGAAGCAAAGATGGGTTATAAAGACATATTGTTGGGAGCTTTTGTACAACACAAGTGTTAAGGAACAAGAGGGGATCATGCACATGAGGGTGTGTGCCAACTTCCGGAAGAATTCAAGCTGATTTGTGTGATGGAAGGGCACAAAGGCAGTCACATCTTCATGTCCCCACTTGTGTGAAGATAGCCAAAGCTTCCAAATAATGGTTCGATGGAGGAGAAGTCTTATAACTCACCATATGGACGTGTGCCCGACCATGTGGCCTCAAGACAAGAGATTTTGGATCATGTTTTATGAAGAGTACTGTAGTAAAAACACTGTTCATTTCAGTGTAGCAGTACTGTCGCAGAAATCACTGTTTACGCGGCCGCGTCAGAATCTCACGCGACCGCGTAGCAATTCTGCGGCCCACGCGATCGCGTGGGATTTCACGTGGTCGCGTGAAGACACGTGACTGGTGCGTTTTCAAAGTTATAAATACCCCGTTTTGCCGATTTTTAGAGGACTTTTTGCGCACGTTTGAAGGCAAGAACGGCTAGGGTTTCAAGGACGACAATATTGGGAGTCATTCTTCACCAACTTCGATAGATCCTTCGACGAGATAGCATCGGGGAGCCATTCACGACCTAGCTTCGGAGAAGGTTCCTTCGAGACGTTGAACGATTCATCAAGGCCATCATCACGAATTCGAGGGTGTTTACTTTCATGGATTACATTGCTCTTTATTTCATTATCATTTGCTTTGTAATAAGCCCCATGGAGGGCTAAACCCTAGTAGATACTTGGGCATGTGAACCCTAGGTTTCGATTCATGTATTGACTTTCTTCATGCTTTCTTTTAATTCCGAGTTAATTTGAGTTTTATTCGTATGGTTGTTTGGTATGTTTGATTTGTTGCCTTAGTGAGAGAGAGATCTCCATTGGGGATTAGAACATACAAGGTTAAAGAGGGTTGAGAGGGTGAGTCTTGAGATAGAGGAGTGTCCCCTTTCTCTTCCGATTGAGTGTTTCCTATCTCTGTATTCCCTAAGTTTCATGCAACCATATGGGGTGTGAGGCGTGAGATTGATAGATTTCTCCACCGGGACCTTTGTAGGGGGTTAGGGATCTTTCACCTAGAAGTAGGGTTAGATCTAATTTTAGGAATCGATTTCACTCTTAGGTATCCCTAAAGCTCATTGCGGTCATATGGGGTGTGAGGTGTTGAGATTGAGTGATTTCTCCGTCGGGACCTTGTAGGGGACTAGTATCGGTGGCCTGGAAACAGGGATCGATTATTCCTAGATTACCTCGACTCATAGAACTCGGTTTAGAAGCATTTAGTTAGTCTTGCACTTCATGATAGAGCCTAGGGGGAGCATTGCCCGGGTATCTCATCTTCATTGATAGAGATCTCCTTTACCTTTCCCTTTACTTGTTTGCTTACGATTTTCTTATTTTACACATTACATCCATTGCTTCACATTATCGATTCAACTAGATAACTGAGAATTAGTCACTACTAGTACTTCCGTTCCCTGTGGATTCGACTACCCACTCACCGGGGTAATTATTACTTCGACAACCCGTGCACTTGTGGTACACACATGCAAGGGGTGTGTTAACGACCCTTGACTCTCGTTGACCTGTCAACTAAGCCCTAGGGGAATTTGTCTTCCTAAGCCTCACACTATGTGGAATTGCTTTAGGTTCTAGGGATTCCTAATGATAAACCCGGTTCCTATATGTAGTTCAAACCCTTTGGTCCAGGTGAGAGAACCCTAGTCTAGATTAAGCCCCAATACTAAAATTCACTATAACCCTTCACTCTGTTGCTCGCGCAACTAAGCTCCAGGGGAGTTTATTTCCTAGCACTTCACTCTATCTTGACCGCTAATGAATCACGGAACACGAAGGTAAAGAAAATCACATCGGAGGGGAAAGGGGACGTTCCGCTACCTCACGACTCACCCTCTCAACCCTCTTCAATCCTAAGTAGTCTAACCCTATAGGAGTTGTCACACCTCCAAAGGATTACCTAAATTGTTCTCAACCCTAGTGTCACGGCTAAGGGAAAACAATAACAAAATAAACCAAGATTGAAACTCACTTTTATTCATCAATAATGGAAAAGCATAATAGCAATGTCAAAAAAACATAATAGTCCTAGGGTTTACAAATTCGAATACCCACAAGGGTTTTAGCTCCTCATGGAGCTCTACAAATCCATCAAAGTAATAATAAGAACACAAATTGAATGCATAGATGAAAACCCCCTTGTGTGCGATGTAGCCGTGGTCTTGTGCCGCCGTCGGACGTTAATGTCGACGCCGATGACGGGCTTCAAACCTCCATGAAGTCCTCTCCAAACCCTCTCCGTTTCTCTCCAGAAGTTAGGGTAAAGAAGAGCAAAAAAGATCCTCCAAATAGTCTCCAAAACGGGCTTTTATAATGTTGAGTCGTGGCTGAAATTTGAACTTATCGGGATTTCACACGGCCGTGTGAACTTTCTGGTTTTCTGAATTTCGGCCGAAAATGAACAATAGTTTGCTACAGTGTTTGCTACAGTAACTTGCCGAAACACTCCCGAATTCGTCATTCTTTATCAAGGCCATTGAATTGGGCACACAATCAGCGGTAGATCGTGTCGATTGCTTCAAATCTCCTAATTTGGTGAAGTTCTCCTTGTTAGCATGAGCTAGACTTATTGTGAATGTGATTGCCTTTATGCCCCTCCAAAGGAGATTGGCACACACTCTCAAGTCTATACTCATGCCGTGCTCCTTGCTTAGTCCGAGAATCTTCCCAACAATGGCGAACACGATCTAACTTCGTTCCTTTCCTTCACTTTATCTTCACAACCCTACAATGCACAAAAGTAAACAAATGCACACTTTTTAGTGATAAAATTTGATTAATTTAATGCTCATTGCAAGATAATAACGATTCGCATTACTATAACACGAGCACTTATCACTCTCCTACTTTTATGCCTAGTCGCCTAGTACTTTGGAGACCCCTTGTATTCATGTGATCCTTGCATGGACTTTCCTATATATATATATGAACATCATTGTTCAGTTTCCTCTCACCCAAGTGCTTCAGATCCTCCTTTCCAGGCTATATATATCTCCGATATGTGTTAATTAATTAATTCATAACTTTTGCAGCATTCCTCCATCTTAAATGGGTTACTTGTTGAAAATTTGCTTAGAGGTTATTGGGCATCTTATCACTTCCTACCAATTTTAGACCACTCAAAGTACAACCTTGATGAGAGAGGTTTTTCACCATACTATGAGGGGACAAAAGAGGGTATCCACCATAAATATGTGCATCCTCTCCATCCCTTCATGTGCAGTGGCATGCTGCTCCACCAATTTCTTCATTCTCCAAGGTAACAGTTATTCATTTTGATGGAAAGACATGGTTATGCCTTTTTCTCAGGGAATCGTCTCAGTGTTGTAGAGAAAAACATCAACGACCAGCATGCTTGCACTCTCCATTTTTCCCTGTGAGATTATTATTATTTTTTCCTTTGGCTGAGCTCCGATCATCACTGAACATTAAGGACCTCACCCCCTTATGGTTGAAACTTTTTGGCTACCTTGATGCCCATCACGACAATTGGCCATTTCGCCCCCACCTTGATCAAGGTTGAAGTAGATGAATTTTTCACTCAACTAAAGCATTATAAATGTATTATACTTATTTTAAATTATAAAATAATAAATGGACATGAGCAATAATGTAATTTACAAAGGTAATTAATACATCATGGCCTATACGCAACATTTTTGCATCCAGAAGGACTTTCAAGTCACCTGGAAATATCTAGGGTTATAAAGGGCAATTGTAATTACTCTAGGTACCTTAAGGTAATTTGCTAATTTTTATTTTTTATATACAAGGAAAAATAATTTCAAGTAAGGTTATCAATAGCCCCATACCCGATTTTCTTATGAGGAGGAGGTAAATTTTTTCCACCTCCTTAGAGTGACGGTCTTTAGTGACTCCAAAGGGTTTACTTCAGTGTTATTTGAAAGACAACCTTGTCGACACTTCGCCAATAATTTTCCTACTGAGCAACTTGGTGCTCCAAATTCTTATGAGATGCTTGCTGGTTTCTCATGATTTCATCATGTAAAGTGAGGTGACCATCAGTGTCTTCGATGCAATTAGCAATCAAATTCTCTAGATTTGAACCCCTCTTGTCTTGGTTAAATTGTTGAAACCCGAGTGGTTGATTAGTCCATGAACACATTGTCTTTATCCCGGAGTACTCCAAGAAAAATTTGTATGATTTCTCCACCACAGCTTGTAGGTATAACTATATGGGTTGTTTTGGAATTGGGAGGCATTGTAAGTGCACCTACATTACCAGGCTGGTGCTAGATTCATAAACTGGGGTCATATTGTTGGCTTAAACTATACACGTCTCACAACTAGGTGCTCAAGGGAAATGCATGACATCAAGTCACTTGACGGTGGCCTTCACTTGAGCCACCAAAGTTGTACCAGCATCCACTTCATAGATTGATCGACTTGACCATCTTGTTCTTTTTAGAGCTCCATTGGTAACTGTTAGTGGTCATCTCTTTAATTAGAATCTAAGTGGCATCACATTGATTACTACGTAAAGATCCTTCAGTAGCTACATCCAACATTTCCTTCGTTGCTATATTCTCTCCATTACAAAAGATATGGATTTGCATCCAGTCAATGATGCCATATTGTGGACATTTCCTTTAGAGTCCCATGTATCTCTCCATCCACTTGTATTAAGAGATATAACTCCATAATTTTGTGATCTTCACCGAAGAGAAGTAGTGTGTGAGGAACTTCTCAATTGACAGTGATCATGTGGTAATCAACCCTTAGGGCAAAGGATTTAGCCACTTATTGGACCTTACTTCTACCAAAAAGGGAAAAAGTTGAAGGCAAATAGCATCTTTAGACAATTGACACTGATAAACCACGCAAGTAGTCTAATGTGTGCAACTCAACAAGTATACATGTCATCAAGTTATACCATGTGAATGTGCACAGGGGTTGTATTCCTCAACGAATGGAGAGACACTTCTATTACATTCTTTTCACTTAATCAATAGCATAACATCTACTGTGCTTAATTTAGCAAAATAAATATACTTCTACAAATTAACTACTGATATACAATTGAGGAACTTGAGGTACGATTGGAAGTTGTTGATACCTATATAGGGATTCACTCAACACTTACTTATGATATGAAATAGAATATGGCAATGTTATCTAGTTTTGGATTAGGGGAATTGGATGGCCTAGTGGTTACAATCTCTTGATAACTAGGTCTGAAGCACTAGGAACTTAAGATGGAACCTCTTCCAATCTAACCTCCTATGTCTACCTTATGAACAAGAACTCCGCTAAAAGGGTAATCAAATCCTAATCCATAAATCTAGCTATGCCTAATCTCTTAGCACATGCATAGATCTAACAAAGAATGGATTTTCTAATGAGTGGGAATCTTTTCCTCACAACATCAACACGTTAATCAATATGTAACATGCAATGAATCACAATCAACTAGAATGAATGTTGCTAATGAAAGTTAATGTTCATAATTAAAAGCCTAGGTACATCGATGTACAATTCCCCTCAGAACTTGATCATCTTATGGATATAAAAATAACAATAAAAGAATGTAAAGAATACACTAGAAAAGTAGTAAGAATCCTAAACCTAACTCCCTTCAATAGATCTCCAATAGTTAAGGTTGAGAAGATCCTAAGGACATCAAGATGGCATTAAATTTCTTCATGTGCCCTCCACTATAAATATGCGTTGAATTATTCTTGAGAAATTCACCAGAATCCACTGAAATTGGTTAGAACCTTGTCTCCAGCTGCATTGAACTCCAAAAATCCAGCTGCCTCCAACCTAATTTGGCAAAAGAATCCTCCTCTTAAAATTTGTGTTGTTGTGATCTTAAATCTTTTCTTAGGCCATAAGTTGCACTCTATCACATTCTGGTTCTAGGCGTTGTGCACTATGACCAAGGGAGATATGCATACAATGGCTATTGTAACTCCTGTGATGTCGTCTTGTGGGTTCTGACCACTAGCACGGTCAAACCACGAGCGTGATGAGGCTGTAGTGATGTTCTAAAACTTATATTTTTGTCCGATCTGCCTCAAATCTCCTACATATTCACTCATTTTGCCTTGAAATGCAATTAAAACCTCAGGCGATCAAAAGAATGCAATTATGCACTAGTTTGGCACTAATTATATGAAATTGCATGCTAAATGTACTGCAAATGATATATAAAATATGCATGTTCAAGCACTTATCAAACCTTCCCACACTTAAGCCTTTTCTTATCCTCAATAAAATAAAAATAAAGGGACAAACATGATGTGTGCTTGATCTCACTCTAAGAATGGTGGAGTTTTACTAGTACAACGAAACAATCAAATGTTAGGTAACATATACATGCTTTACAAAGAATAGTCTACTCTACAGAGAAAAACACTCTCTCAAGTGTTTGTCTCTTGTTTCACTATCTTATTATCTAGATTGTGTTCCAAAAAACAAACATTTTAGGGCTTTATTCAATTTATCCCTATAATTAGCTGAATCTTTATACAAGTATAGACATTTTTTCAATCCTAAGGTAGACCTTTCTTATAAGGCTCATGTGGCTTTCACCCTGTGGAATGGGTAGCTCTTTCTACCATCTTTTTATAGTCAGTAGCTTTTACACTTCTAAGAGGTAGGTTTCTCTCCTAATAGGGAATATAGTGTATCCGACTTATCGGGTGTGACTATGCACTACAAGGAGGTAGCTCTTTCTGATATAAATATAATTTGAACAAGCAAAGAAACAAAATTGGTGACACCCCTAACATAAAACATCACTCTCTAGACATAAGTTTCAAAGTGCTCAAAAGGATACAAGAAAGAGAAAAAACACACAAAGTAAACTAACTCTTCAAAAACTTGGGGAAAAAAATGCTAAACTAATATATATCATGTACCTAAAGTACAGAAACTCCAACAAATGAGTGTGATGCCTTCATAGGCCTACACTAACATGTACCAAGCACAAGCACCAAAATTTTCAAAATGAATATAAAAATTTTCTTCACAAAATAAGAAAGAAAAGCAAAAGATCACACACTCCCTTCCCATGCTTAAAGATGTATATTTTCCTCAATGCATGCATGAACAAGTTTAAATGGAAATAATAAGAATGAAAAAATAATGAGTGTGTGTGGTTAAAAGTACTTCCTTGGTTTCTTAGTTGGGCTGACGAAGGAGATGAAGCTACTCTTGCCCAGGCTCCTAGTTGTCCGAGCCAAAATGACACCCAATCACCTCAAGTCTTATCAAAGACATAAATGGAAGCAATTAAAACAAAATAAGAAAAACTGAATTAAAATAAACTGCAAGGAAATAAAAATCCACTTGAAATGTCTGAGTACAAAAGTAGCAGGGTAAGCATCCCTTGCTGAATACAAAATATAATAAAAGTACTGAAAATAAAAAATTCAATATGATACAAAAATTATAATGGAGGAAATTGGCATGGAAACTTTGTGCTGGTGTATGAGCGGAATGGAACTAATGTCAGTGAAGAAGGAGGAGACTCTAGCACCGTTGGAGCTAATATTGGTGGTGAAGTGGGTGCCGGAATGGATGGAGGGTCACTGCGCTACAGATGCACCAAAGTCTAGAGAAGTAGACCTTCAATTCTTTCTTTGCCCTCCTTGAGATGGGTTAGGCTCACCTTAAAAGATGGTGGGATGGTTGGAGCTGATGTAGAAGCTGGGGAAGCAATGGCAGGGGTCACCGAAAGAGACTCCTCACCATCCAAAGAGTCTCAGTTTGATCTCAAACAAGTAGGTATTGTACACCATGGGGTGAGCCCCATCACTTAATCATGGGCATCAATCGAAGTATCTTGATACGAGTGGTCGCATTCCACTAACTCGCCACATTTGAACTCATTTGTAAATTAAGCCTAGTCCTCGTGACAGACGTGTAATGTAAAGACCCAAAAAAATGGTCGCAAGCCGTAAGTCTTGGGCCTGATGATGTAGTATACATGTAAGGGCATGAACGATGTGAATTAGCTCACGTGCCACCATGCTTCAAAGGAAATAAATTTCCCAAAGGTTGACAACCTAGGTGCTATCACCTCTCCCTATCAGAATCTGAGATAGTATGGCATGAAGAAGGTTGGACACCCAGGACAGATGCCTTCGAGGTACCACATACATAATTATCGTGGCCTTGAAGGGTCTATGTCCAAACCTGATTTGGAGTCAAGTAGACTTGCAAGTTGATGTGGAGCTGGAAGTAAGCCTCAATGCAAGTGCACTCCACATCAATGAGCCTTATCCTCATGGAGTAATCCTAGTATGACATCTGAAACTCCTCACAAAACATCTTGAAGATAATAATGTCATACTAGCTAAGGCTGATGATCATTTGGTCCAACTCAAAGGAGCTCATCACCTCCATTATCAGTTGTAAGTAATTTATCTCATCAATGCTGAAAAATTGATCCAACCCTATACTGAAGTAAGATCTTGTACCTCATCAGTAAGGTAAATCTACTCGATGATCGGCCAGTTGATAAAGCATCCCTTGGCGAACTTTGATCTAAGAGCCGCAGATAGTGCGCTTTGTTCTCTAGATTAGAGAATTGTGGTACCACTGGTCTAGAAGACTCACCAATCTTTTTCTTCTTCTCTAGCTTACTCTGCAGGTAATGCAATATCCTCTTATGACTCATATCCTGCAATTCACAAAGAATACGATTAAATGAAGCAAAAGAATATGAAAAAGTGCATGCAGGAGAGGACAACAGGTACACAACGAGCACACCACGGCAGTTATGGGGACCATAATGGTCGCATAATTCCCATGACTACGATTATGATGTGCTCCTGCAGATGACAATGGGTACACAACAACCCACTGTCCATGTTAGCGGCTCTATTGTGTAGTGTTTCGAGTCATAATGGTTTAACAACACCCTGTATGAGTTCGTTGTGTTCTCAAAATGGGCAACAGGAGGAGTTAGCCGTTCCAATAAGATAAATACGAGAGGATGTACTTTCAATGCATGGCTATCAAGCTCTAGTAAAGTATTACTTATTCCATTGATTGGTGCTGACAAGGAACTAAGCTCGTTGTCATCTGTTGCATGTACAAATGAGCAGTGGAAAGTACACAGTGTGTGTATAACATATGTTGTGGCTCATTATGCCGTGGGTGCGAAATTTGAGCACAACGACCTCTACAACAGCCATTGTTTATAACAATATGGCTATTGTGGAGCCTAATTATAGTGAAAATTAATCCATACAATGTTTGTTTTGAGTGAAAAATATTCAAAAAGATTCACCACATGATTCTATAGTAGTTCATGCCATTTATTTGCAATAAAAACATAATTTAAATAAGTTTTAAAATTCTTACAAAAATCTGCCAAGAGGAAAGAAAATCCCACTGTGAGAATTGAGGAAAATAGGAAGTAAATTCACAGAAGACAACAGTAACACTCTCGAAGCACTCGTGCAAACAATTGGGAGAGATTGACGGTGAGGTGGAAGAGAGAAACAAAGGCTTTTGAGTAACAAAACCTAATAGATGGCAACGACAACCCTATAGACTTATGTAACATGCTTCACAATGGGCGTACAAATCCCATTGTTAGTCTTTTTAGTGCAAGAAGGATAATGCCCCGTTACATGGCCGTTGTCAACCACATGAAGCTCAAAATTCTCTATGTGTTGACCACGGTCATTCTAAGGTGTGTTGTCTATATAACGACCTCACCATAGATGTTGCAAAGGCTGTACCAAAAGCTTAAAAAAACCTAGGGAATTATAACATGCTGTAGAAAGGTTGTAAGGGGGTCACCACGGCCGACTCACTCAAAATACATAGAGAAAAATTTTCTCTTCATGGGCATCACAACAAGTACACAATGCTCTAGGATGTGGCCTTTTTGATGATGATAGTACAAAAGTATGAAATATTTCCTTACAAAATGGCTTGAAATTAGTTGCTAACAACAAAAGCTAACTCAACTAACACATTCCATGCATGAAAACCTATAAATAAAGCCAATCTCCAACAAATTTAATCAAGTATCACACTTATTCAAAACTAGAATGCAAACACATGAAAACTAAAACTAGAAAACTACAAACTATGGAAATCACTTGGGTTGCCTCCTAAGAGTGCTTATTTTACGTCATGAACATGAGGCACCTATCTTTATCTCATGATGGTTCAAAAAGATGAATTTCCTTCCTCTTCTCACATGATGAGCTTAAGCTTCACTTGCTCAAAGTAAGTAAAGAGAAAACATTTGCATTGTCTACGTTCTAAAGAAAGGAGATGTCTACCTCAATTGCATGATCATTCTTCGACTATACCTTGCTCCATACCTTCTCGCTTATTGTGTTTCTCGACTCACCCTTTTTCTTTATCTGCGTCGAGGGTAGAACTAAGGGTTGCATCAATTCTTCAGTAAGCTCTTCCCCAATGTACTCTTGTAAGGAATTCACCATGAGCACTCTTACACAAAATCATAAATAAGCAAGCCAGTTTCATGTGCATAATAACATTCATCATCATGATCCATGGAGTCCTTTATTTCGCTTGGGAGAGTATACACCACTTCCTCCTCTCCAGATCTTCAAGGTCATTTTACCATCTCTCCAGTTGATGAGGGCCCTAGAAGTGTTTACAAATGGCCTTCCAAGGATAAGCAGGGCCTCTACATCCTCATCCACATCAATAATTACAAAATCCATGGGGAAAACAGATCTCTTGACAGTCACAAGAACATCTTCCATAATTCCCCCTAATCTTTGTACTGATATGTCAGCTAACTGTAACGTCATCCTAGTCGGCCTTAACCTTCCTAGTCCAAGCTTCAGATATATGATGTATGGAATCACATTTATGCTAGCTCTAGAATTTGGTAGTGTATGTTCTTCTACTCCATCACCTAATAGATATAAGATCACAAAACTGCCTACATCTCTCAACTTCTTCAGTAGCTTATTATTGATAATACTAGAAAAATTACCATTAAGTGTTTCGTGTCCACCTCTTTTAGCTTCTTCTTATTAGTGAGCAAGTCCTTTAAGAATTTTGCATACTTGGGTATTTAGGGCAGTGCTTCAATAATTGGGATGCTAATGTGGAGTTGCTTGAAGATATTCATGAACGTCTTGAATTGTGTATCCTCCTTGTAAGTCTTCAACCTGGAAGAGTATGAAACTCAAGGTATGTACTCCTGAAATGTGGGTCAAGTCTAAGGTGGGCCTGCAAGCTCTACTTCATCCTTCTAATCACTCTCCATAGTGAGTTCCTCTAAAGCACTAGGGCCTTCCTATACAGCTTCCCTCTTCATCTTGGTACTTAAATCTTGAGTGGTCCTTATGTCGACAATTTTAGCACTGCGGAGTAAGATTGCCTTCAGGTGCTCGCTTAAGTTAGCTTCAGTGTTGCTTGGGACACTACCTTGAGATCTCTTAGTATTGGCCCTTGCCAACTGACAACTTGGTTCTCCAAGTTCTTAATCAATCCTTGGGTGTTCCTTAATGTAGCACCAAACTCGTCCATCTTAGCATCATTGCTCATCATGTACTTGGCCAACACATCCTCTATGAAGAACTTTCACTCTGACTGCTACTACTATGGTTTATACTGATAATTTTGCTGTTGGGGAGGTCTCTACTATTGACCCTATTTTTAGGAGAAATTTGATGATTTCTCCATCCTTAGTTGTAGGTATTGTTGTATGGGTTACCCTGATTTCTCTAACCTCCACCTACATAATCGACTTGCTCCACAGGAGTAACAGTCTAACTAATAATAGGACATTGAGCTTCCCCATGTCCTATTCCACACGTTTCACAAAAAAGGAACTGTTCTGGAGCTTAAACTAGCACCAGACTATGACTTATGAGTAGATCCAACTTCCTTATGAGCACATCCAACTCTGCTGCTAAGGCGATATCTGCTTCTACTTCATGGAATCTGGCCACCCTTGGTGTCTACCTTTTGAACTCTAGTCTGATTCATTGTTGGCTATATCCTCAGACAACTGTTTTGCCTCATATGGATACTTGTTACTCAATGACCTACCAACTATGGCATCAACAATCTACCTTGTCTGATAGTTCAGTCTATTGTACAAAATTTGAAGTCTTATACAGGAGATGGACCTATAATGAGAACATTGTCTGAGGAGATCCTTAAACCTCTCATGGGCTTCGAACAATGTTCTAGACTCTCCTTGCTTGAATGCTAAGATTTCTTGTCTGATCATCGGTGTCTTACTCAATGGAAAATATCACCCAAGGAAGTTCGATCTCCACCAAGTATTTCGATGTCTTGATAGACCCCAGGCCTAAAGAAGTAAGCAACCGATATGCCCATCCTCTCGAACTAAATGGAAAGAGTCTTAATCTGATTGCGTCATCCATAATAGTGCTCGTCTTGAATGCCAAATAGATTTGCAAAAACTTCAAGAGATGGGCATTTGGGTCTTCATCTGCCAGGCCATCAAACTGACATAAGTTTTGTGTTATCCCAATGGTGCTAGCCTTGATTTCAAAGCTTAGGCTTGGACACTAAACTCTTCTCCTGTGAACTGTGGCTTCTCATACTCAGAAAGTGTTCTCCTAGGTTTAGTCATAACAATAGACTTGCTATCTTCAATCAAGCACCTCTTCACTACTGAATTCTCTGTGATCCTTTGTAACAACGTTCTTTCAACTTCACTATCTCCTTCTATTAATTCCACAGGATTAGTTCTAGTCATGTACAACTACCTGCATGGGAGAATAGCAAGACAACATCAATAAAATTACAAAAATAATAAAATCAAATCAAATAATACAATAAAAGAATAAATGTCTAAAACATCCTGTCATGTAATAGCCCATGGGTGAGCAAAGGGGGACTATTCCTTAGAGAACCATGAGAAGATCCTATTACTTCCTTTCGCTTAATCAATATCCTAACATCTATGGTAATTAATCTATAAAAATAAATCTACTTCTACAAATTAACTGCTAATATAATATTGAAGAACATGAGGTGTAATTGGAAGGAGTGGGCACCGATATAGGGATTCCGTCAACACTTAATTATGATATGAAGTAGAATATGACAATGTTATCTATTGTTGGATCGGAGAAATTCATAGGCCAATTAGCCCCAATCTCTTGCCAACCAGGCCTGAAACACTAGGAACTTAAGATGAAATATTTCCAACCCAGCTTCCTATGTCCACCTAAAAAACAAGAACTCCACTAAAAGGATAATCATATCCTAATCCAAAAATCTAGCTATGCCTAATCTCTTACTGCATGCATAGATCTAACAAAGCATGGATGTTCTAAAGAGTGGGAATCTCTTCCTCACATCATCAACACATTAATCAATAAGCAAACATTGAATGAATCACAATCAACTAGAAAGAATAATATATTGCCAACGAAAGTTAATATTCACAAGTAAAAGCCTAGGTACATCGACATACAATTCCCCTCAGAATTCGGTTCTCTTATGGATATAAGAATAGCAATAAAAGATTATAAAGAATCCACAAGAAAAGTAGAAGTAATCCTAAAACTAACTCCCTCTATTAGATCTCCAATGGTTAAGGTTGAGAAGATCCCAAGGATATTAAGAAGGCACAGAATCTCTTCGCGCACTTCACTATCAAAAGGTGTTGACTTTTCTTGAGAAATTCATCAGAATCTGCTGAAATTAGGGTTGAACCTTGTCTCTGGCCATGCTGAACTCAAGAAATCCAACCACCTCCAACCTAATTCGATAAAAGAATATTAAAAACTGTCAGATTAACACATCTCCTGCACAATTTGGACGAAATTAGGCTTTAACTCAAAATTATTTCTAGTAGTTTGAGGTCATACAATGTTTGATGTAGCACCCTCCATCTTAGATCTTGCATAGCATGAAACATTGCACTCTGGTTCTACCTTTCGATTTAACTACTTAACCTCAACATTGACCTTAATAGAATTAGTTTCTCTCAAGATGGCAATACCCAAATTGCCTTAGAAGGTACACACAATTTTAGAATCTTAATCTACTAGTAGAGAAGAGTTTCCTTGAGTTATGCAAAACTACTTTCACAAGTGAAGAAAAGTATTAGTCCTTAATCAAGATAAATCTCCACCAAAATAGTAAAATGATTGTGACCGATAAAAAGTTAAAAAGAAAAATAAAAGTCTAGATTAACAAAATCCTAAGGTCCCTAGAATGCCAATCCCTGGAACCAACACCAAGAATGCACCTTGTGTATACGACACAAGTCCACAAGTCATAAAAAGTAGTATAATTGATAAGTGCTCGTGTTTAAGTAATACGAAGTAATATTTTCTTACATTGAGCAGCACTTTTCTCATATTTTACCATTAATTAGTATGTATTTGTGTTCTTTTGTGCATGTAGGGTTGTAGAGAAGATTTAGAAAAAAAGGAGCAAAATTAGGTCATGTTCGCTGTTGTTGAGGAGTTCTTGGACCAAGCAAGGCTCAAGGCACGGGTTCTAAACTTATGAGTGTGTGTCAACCTCCATTGTGCTCAAATAGTTCTATGATTTAGAGGGGCACAAAGGCAGTCACACTCAATAACTTTAACCCATGTGACATTGAAGAACTTCGTCAAAAATGAGAAATAAAGAAACGACTTGATCTACCATTGATTGTGTGCCCAATTCAACGGCCTCGATGAAGAACATGAAATCGGGAACATTTTGTGCGAGAGTACTGTAGCAATTACTATAGCAAATCACTGCAGTAAATTATTGTAACAGTTTACTATTCATTGCGTGCTAGAAATTCTATTCCAGAGAATCCACACAGGCGTGTGGAAATTCCACACGGCCGTGTGGATGCCTGGAGAGCTTGCGGCTAGGGTTTGGAGAGGATTTTGTGGAGGTCTGGAGAGAGTCTACGGCATCAACATTGACGTTCTTAGAAGATAGCTATTGGGGGAGTTTTCGTTAGCACCGATCCGGCGAGGTGTACCCTAGGCTTGACAAGGGACTTGGTGGAGAAGACAGCGCGACCTCACAAGACCATCGCCACACATCACAAGGGGGTTTTATCTATGTTTGCCATGCTTGTTGATTCATATATATTGATGATTTTGTATAGCTCCATGGAGAGTTAAACCCCTCGTGGGTATTCGGACTTGTAAACCCTAAGATGACATTATTTCTATGACTTTTATTATGCTTTCTTAATTGATGATTTTAATTGAGTTCTAATCTTGCATGTTAATTGTAATTGATTTTCCCTTAGCCATGACACTAGGGTTGAGAATCATCTAGGTTATCCTTTGAACGTGTGACAACTTCTATAGGATTAGACCACTCGAGATTGGAGAGGATTGAGAGGGTAAGTCGTGAGGTAGCGAAACGTCCCATTTCCCCTTCGGCATGATTTTACCTACCTTCGTGTTCCAAGAGTTCTTTGCAATTGAAGTAGAATGAAGTGCTAGGAGATGAACTCCCTTGGGGCTTAGTTGCGCGAGCAGCAGAGTGAAGGGTTGTAGTGAATCCTAGTGCTGGGGCTTAACTTAGATTAGGGTTCTTTTGCCTGGACCAAAGGGTTAGAACTATACTTAGCGACAGGGTCTATCACTTGGAATCCCTAGAACGTCAAGCAGTTGCACGTAGTGTGAGACTTAGGATGATGGACTCCCCTGGGGCTTAGTTGAGAGATCGATAGAGTGAAGGGTTGTAGTGAAACCTAATGCCGGGGCATAGTGTTGGAACTATTCACGGTTGACCTTAGGTTTGGGACCGTGTGTTTAAGGATTTCCGTGACTCATTAAACATCAATAAGGGAGTATAATATTAGTCTTGCACTAGAAACATTAGTCCTAGGTGAAGCTTGTCCGGGTACCCCATATTCGCATTGATTGTTTCCTCTCTACTCTTTACTTGCACTCTCTTGTCTTTCATATTTCTCTTTCTTTTATTTACACAAACATTGATTGCTAGAGTAGTTGATTCCTTTGGTCTAGGCAATCAATCCTGATCCCATATACTAATAGAACATTATTCTATGATTCCATGACCTCCATGAATCCCTCTATTAGATTTTACTCTAATCCAGATAGTTTGACACTATATACCCAATTTATGGGCATGCACTCAACCCCTATCATCTATGTGTAACCTAATATGATTGACTTCTCAATCCTAATTATGTCACTCAGATATACAATTGAGGTTCTTGGTCAATATAATTACAAGTATAAACCAACATAGAAAATCTTCAAGAATACTTATAGCCAATATAAAAAGTAAAGAAATCAAATAGAGAGATTTATGGCCCGAGGCACCGAATGATGATTTAGCCTCTCATTTTTAGAAACAACAAGATACAATCCAATATGAAAGATAAGAAGGAAATCATAATGAAAACTCCCTAAAGCTTCTCTCAATGGTTGCAATGGAATCCAATAATGGAGAATGCCGAATCATCAATCACTTGTCTCTAGACCACATGGATAGCTTCAATCTACGATTGAATGATGGCACTTGGCTCTCCCTTCCAAATATAAGACATGCTTCCTATTCTAAACCCAAAAAGTCCCCCCCCCCCTTTCGGATAGTCAAACTTTCAAGTTTAAATATGTATATTAGACTCATGCACCGCTATGCTTGAGGTGTGTTTATGGCTGTGCACTTTATTAGTGAATTATGGGGCTCAAATAGTGCGAAAAATCAATCTCAAAAGATCTTCACGGTCTTGAGCATGGTTGTGTTTTTCTTTGGCTCTCCTTTCAAAAGCCTATAAATTGCATGATCATAAACATGACCACGGAGAGTAAAGCTGGCTCGTGCTCAATTGTGTACTCAAAATTCTTATTGCTTGTGATCTACACTACTTCAACATGTGCTTAACATGACCTTCCTCTTCTCTGGAATGCTCTTTTCTTCATTGTTTAGCCCTTATTTGCATGTATTCACCTTCTATTTACCCTCAACTTATCTTTCGGCCCATTAATGTACAAAATATCAAAAGTAGCAATAAAATATAAAAATTAAAGCAAGAAGACAGGCAGAGTGCATGTAAAATATATGTAAGTAATGTGTATAATGTGCACTCATCATTTAACATAAATAGCAAATAGGGAGATACAACATTCAGGCCAAACGTCTCATTAACATAAGTGTTCAAATTTATACAATCATTCTTGTACACAATAGCTCAATAGAAATGTATATCTTCACCATTCCAAACTACCATGATATTGATGGTAACTCATAACAATGTGCATCACAACATACTCAAAACCTTGATGACTCACATATTGAAGACCAAATCAAACACTTAGCAGTACATTGATGTGCATTCTCAACAGTAGTCATCAACTAAATATTACAATGACCAGGCTTGAAAATGGAAGAGATCTCCTACAAAATTAAAGTAAACAATGAAGTTGGATCAAAGGGGGAGCAGTCTAGAGCATGGTAGTGGAGATCTATGTGGTTGAGATCCTGGAGCCTAGTGGTGTAGATCAACAAAGGAAGCTTCACTAGCCTAGGGAAAAAGGCTGGAGAAGGCAAGGGGTGAGTTTTATTCAATTTAGGGATTCCAATGTGTGAGGAAGTAAGGGTGAGAGCATGGATTCGGATCCATTGTTTGGATCCAAATCCATAAAATATTTTAACATTTATTTCTTTCTTTTCCCAATTTTTAATCATTTTTTAATATTGAAAATGCCATATTAGCTAAGTCAAACAGTAAATGTGACAACTATTGCATGGTGGAACAAGATTGCCTAAAATGATAAAATAAGAGGACCGGAAAGGCTAAAATTATAATAAGGGGACTAAAAGAGTGGGGTTTTGAATAATAGAGTTCCCATTTAGATATTTAAAGTTAAAATAATTGTTATGCTTATGTTAATAAGGTATAATTCACAATATTGTCCCTCTCGATGCTATACTTTGCCCTTTTGGTCTATCTATTCTGATTTGTACTTTCTTAAGGGTAGTAATGGGAAGGAAAATCCCGATTCCCCAAATGACCTGACCTAGTGGGGACAAGGATTCCTTGATTTCTTCTCTCATCGAGGCGGGGACTGCGTGGGGAATGCCCACCCCGCGGGTATCCCTGACCTGGTTGAATTTTTACATATTAGACATACAAGTTTTGGATAATTACAATTCTTCATGTTATATATATATAGGCCTAAGTTTCTAATTTTCTATTTTCCAACCCGTCAACTAATTAGGTCTCCTTGAAACCGTCTCTCTCCCTTTCTGTCTTTCTCCCCATCATCCCAAACTCCACCTTTGCCTTCAAAATCACATTGTTGGTTGGCTCGCCTGAATGCATCCAATTGTTGGTAGCATCTTTTTGTTAATCTCTATGTATTAGATTGTAATGCCTACTTGTATAAATTCAAAATTTTATGTTTTGCTCTATATTGACATCCATTTGGAGTACATTTTTTAAGAAAAGTTGTTATATGTTGGTTTGATAGGTCGATTGAGCTCTATGTTGAGTAGTTTTCATATTTTGCATGTATTTATTTATGTTTAGAGTTTTTCTATTTTTCATGGATGTACTGCCACTTAATTTATTTTAAAAAAACTTAGAATTTTTAAGTAAGGTGCAATAGCATGTAGGGAATCCAGTGAGAACAGGGATGGGGAAGTAATCTCCCCCATCAGGGAATTGGGGGATGGGGAATGGCCGCCTCCACTCTTAGCAGGAATGAGGCCAGGAGGGAACTCCCATCCTTGCCCAGCCTTGCTACCACACCTATGCCTTTTAAATCCCTCTACTATTTTAATTAGGAAGTCTAGTTTGAATACAACTGCTCGTTAATTCTTTTGTTTATGGTTTCCGACATGGCATTTTTTTAATTATAATGTGGCACTAATTTGATGATATGGTTTTTTAATATATATTTTACACCTTATTAAAAAAATACAAATAATAAAATAGCAGCAATGCTATGGATTGTCCCTATCTAGATTCAATTGTGCCTGTTTTTTTTATCCCTTTTACTCCGATGTTTCATACTGTACTCGTAATAATTATGCTGATATGGTAACCTCCCATGCATCTATCCATGAACCACCTTCGTTACCACTTCCTCCTCATCTATTTTGCCCTCTTTTCCTCTTATTTATGCCTCTCAAACTTTCTCAATGATGCCTCTAGTGACTCGATCATGATCCTCCTTGTAGTTACCTTTACCAATTGTGTCTTATAGATCCAATAGTGGGTGTTGTACCTCATTCATCCCTTAGTCTTAGTTGCTTAGCCACCACCCCAATCCTCCATTAGGATTGAGTCATTTGCCTCTATAGCCTCATCAGCGACGATCGCTTCTAAAAGTTCTCCTGTTGTCACACAAACATAATTGTGATGATAAGTAAAAAATAATGGTTGGATGCATGTGAGCTTGCCACATTAGCATAGTTGTTACCAAGTCAATATGAAAAATCGGAGTAGAGGGAGTTAAATGGCACGGCTAAGCCTATATTGGGACCATCTACAGAATTACTCCTATTTTATTACTTTTATCACTTTATTATTAGAGTTCAAAGTATAAAAAAAAATCCATATCATCATAATTGTTATCATACCAGTATTAAGAAAATGCTACCTAATACCACATCAGCAACCACAAACAACAAAAGTAGCCAAGATTTAAAAGATACACATCATAATAGAGAGACTAAAAGAATGGGGTTGAGCATTTAGAGGGACTATATTGAGAATTGTATAAAAAATGAACGTATAATAATATGGTATTATAAATAACCCACATTAATAGAAAAAATAAAAGAATATAAAAAACTATGTTCACAACCCAATTTCAGTTTTTTAAAAAAGTAAATAAATAAAATCCTATTTCAGCAGTTTATTTTGTTTCCGTATATCAACAAATGTCAAAGTGCCTTCAAGCTATTGACCAGCGTCAATCTTCTTTCCTTCGATGGCTTTGATCCCTTGCGTCTCTAAGTGTGACAACACACTTTCCACCTTTAACTGATATGCTGTGGAAGAATTTGTACCTAATCTCCCAATTGACATCTTGGTGATTAACAGGTTGTCTCTGTTAGCCATAGAGTCATATCCTTTGGCTTTGATCTCTGACAGATGCAAGAGAGAAAAAGTTTTTAGAGATATTTTGGGTCAATTTTACAGTGGGGCTATAAACAATTATTAATTTGTTGATAGGATATTTTGGTTCAAAATTCAAATCGGCGAGATTCACAATGAAGATAATGATGCGGCTAATTGATTAAAATAATGCAATTTTTTAAATTATTTTTCAAAATACTCCATTTTTAATTATTTATGAAAATACGCATTTTATATTTTTTTAATATTTCTTTTCAAATTAATGGCCCATTGCATTTTGTTTACATTTAAATTTTTTTTTAAAAGGCCCTACTTTTTTTAATATAAAGTTTTATTTTTTTAAAAAACTGCAGGTCCCGCTAATTTTTTAAATTAAAAAAATTTACATCCAAACCTTATAATTTTCATTAATTTTTATTATAACTTATTTTTTCTCACTTCTAATATGTTATTTCTACTTTCATTAATTGTAATCGACTGTTAATAATTTAAATAAATAATTTTAATATTTTTACATAATAATAAAATATTAAATATTTAAAAAATTTACATATAAAAATTACCCCCACAACTAAACCAAACTCACTTGATATTTTGAATGAACTAAAACAATTACATATATTATAAAATAATTCAACAAATACAATATTTAAGTTACATTATGGCATACGACTTGGACCAACCGCATTTGAACAATTTCGACGATTATGACTTTCATTGCGACATAAATCACAACGCTTTGGTTGATCGTTTTAAGATCAGGACATAAACGTGGATCATTATAAGAGTTCCAATATCTCTCATTTGACATTGGCTGAAACGTATACATTAAAATTTGTCTCAAGCCTATAAATTATTAACAGTCGGTTACAATTAGTGAAAGTAGAAATAACATAGTAGAAATGAAAAAAATAAGTTATAATAAAAATTAATAAAATTTATAAGGGTTTGGATGTAAATTTTTTTTAAATGTTAATAAAAAAATAAAAACTTAATATTAAAAAAAAGTGGGGTCTCTGTTTTAAAAAAATTAAATAAAATTTAAATGTTAAAAAAATGCAATGGGGCCATTAATTTGAAAAAAAATATTAAAAAAAATATGAAAATAAAAATGCGTATTTTGGAAAATAATTTAAAAAGTTGCATTATTTTAATCAATGAGCCTAATGATGCCTGTGAACTTTCACAAGGATTGAAAATGTCCCCTGTTTCTAATTTACGAATTAAATTAATCAGAATAATTTATTTTCAAGGCTACAATGCATTACAGGGGGCTATAAACAAATATCATAGTGCTTAGATTTGACAAATGCAAGAGAGATTTTTTGGAGATTTGGGTCAATTTTAAGGGGGACTATAAACATTTATTAATTTGTTGATATTATATTTTGGTTCAAGATTTAATCCGCGAGATTCACAATAAAGATGAAGATGCCTGTCAACTTTCAAGGATTGAAAATGTCCTCGGTTACTAATTTACGAATTAAATTAATCAGAATAATTTCTTTCCAAGGCTACAATGCATTGCTTGTGATTTATTCTCAATTTTCAAGATATTTGATATAAAATTTTTGTTCTTTTGTTATGATTCACGCAATCAACTCTTTGAATATTCTTTACTTTGAAAAAATGGCGCTCATAATGCATGCAAACAAATATAGGCAAGTGGGCCAACCTTTGGAAGTACGTACATTATTGGCACACAAGAAAAAAATATTGTGTGTGTCAGTTTATCGATAAACAAATTACAAAAACAAAAAAACACCAAAAGTCTTCTTCTCAAAGCAAGCGACAAAATTATTGAATAAAAAATACAAATTCAATTCATTTAACTAAAGTCTAAGAAAGAGATGGCTGCCACCTTGGTAATGGCATTGGATAGAAGCATGCTCGGATGATCACCAACATTAAATAATACTTGGATGATCATCAACACTAAGTAATACTTGGATAAACACATGTTTGGCTGCCAATTTGATACTAATTTCATCCCCAAAGTTCGTAAATTTTTTTAATGAAATATCTAATTAATTTGTCGTATGCAACTTGTGGTCTAAGTTGAGGTCGCATGAATCCATTCGCTCAATAGCATTCAAAAGGCTGCCACTTTTCTCTTATTTATTTCCTAATCTTTGAATTATATTGATTTGCAAGTGAGATTAGTGAATCTTCAATACTTTTTAATTAATTTGGATTAGCATATAAGTTGAGTTTTGTTTATTTATTGTTTAATTAATTAATCTCATTGGCAATAAAGATATATATTAGATACTTGAAAGATATGAATTAATTATGGGATTTAAATTAATAATTGTTACATAAATTATATTTTTTAGTGACAATAGATGACAAATCCCCACTCAAGGATTTATCAAAGGACAAATAGGTATGGAAGTGTACCAGTAATGATGGCTTATTCACCTTCTAAGGGACTTATTAACTTTGCCAGATACTAAGTGGGACAATGAAATTCTATGACGTACACCCTCAAAAAATTCACATGAATTATATCGTGCTAATAAATCCCTTTCTATACAACTATGAAAGAGAAAGATATTACTCCTCCCACAAGAGACCCACTCAATACCCATTTAAAGGTTACCATAAAAATTAATAAAAAAAAATTTTAGTTTTTTGCTTAATTGAATTTAAATGCGAGAAAGTTTTCATTTGTTAAATGATACCAAAAAGATGCTAAAACGTTGTTGCAAACACGAAGGAAAATTATTTAATAAAATCATTTATTTATCTTGAGCGAAATCTAATTCATAAACTATGTACCAAAATATTCAATCAAAGTTGTTACATTAATTTTCTTAAGAGAGAACACTTAAATATAATGATAATTAAACATAGACTAAGTAAACGTATGAAGTGCTAATGCTTATAAGAAAGGAGTTTAACAATTACTTGATAATTTTTATAATTAAAAGCGAATTAATGGATCAACATCTTTAATCTTAATTGAATTTAAGTATTCTTAACAATGATATTACAACGCCAAACCTTTCACCAAGAGCGTTGTGGAAAAATACATCATGAAATGATCATCTTCCATACAAAATTCACAACTAAAACCTCAATCAGAATAGGAATTTGTATAGTTGTAGTGGCGCATTAGTGGTGGACATAAAATGCTGCTATTGTTCTAGGTCGATTAATAGCAGCAGATATAAAGTGCCGCTATAAATTCTAGGCAGATGCCTAGAATTTATACTGGTAGATTTAATCCATCATTATAGGTCAATGACCAGATCTAACAACTGATAAATCCCACCCCTTTATACCTCTGAACCACTAAAAATTAATACTCAAAATCATTATATTCATACACAAAACACTCACAAACACAAACCAAAATTTGTAAAAACAAAATTAACAATAAAATTATATAATAACATTTATTAGTAAGAATTTTTACATACAAAAATTAAAATGTAAAATCGAGAAGTATTTATATACATTTCCTTTCAAATAAAAAAAACCAGTACAACAAAAATTGTGAAGATTTGCTTGACTTACATACTGCACACGATTGAATTTTGGTATAGTACACAGATCTTCTTCCGGCACACTTGGGTTGGAAAAGAAAGCATGACATGCTACTCTCTTTTTTCTTGATCAATTTGTCGTGAAGACTTTTCCTTTCTTTACTCTCTAACAATTCTATAACTTCCCTTTCTCCACATGAAATAGCATTTAATTTATGCTTAGTTGAATCAAATTAGCAACAAATTGATGTGTGAGAATTAAACAAGTAGCAGAAAGAAACAAGAATATATACACATAAATAATTCTCTATGACAAAGATTGCAATGATCTGAATATTATTTTTTTCAAAAGATTTTTTATAATAAAAGAATGACATGTAACCATATATGATGACAGTAATAAATCAGTCGCTGAAATTGCAGAAAGAGTTCACCTAGGTAAACAACCAAAAGCATCCTCCAAAAGAATATAAGGCAAATACTTCATGGCAGTTTCTTAAGATATCATAGATCAAAGAAAATTTTG
Organism: Dioscorea alata; assembly: GCA_020875875.1. Lineage (NCBI taxonomy): Eukaryota > Viridiplantae > Streptophyta > Magnoliopsida > Dioscoreales > Dioscoreaceae > Dioscorea > Dioscorea alata. Next base: position 28,900,758 of record CM037020.1, on the reverse strand, counting down.
TTGTTGACAAGGCTATCACCTGAAAAAAAGCAACAAAAAAATTTGCATTTTATTTTACACCATGCATTTAAGATATAGTTTGGATATATCATGTGTCACTTGTGAATGCACAAGAAAAAGTAGTTTGCGCTTACAGATTCAATGGCATAAACATGGACCATAAGTAATACACCAACTACTCATTTTTGTTCCTGATAAGATCCAATTTGAGATGTAATTTCAAGTTCTTTTTAAACGCCAAGAAAAAAAATCTAGAATACTAATAAACTTACAGCATGATTACTGTATGATTGGAGATGTTGCAAAATTAGCCAAAGAGATAGCACAGTTGCAATCAGAGCAAAAGCTCCTCCGATGATGATTGCTGGTGTGTATAAGTTTGCATATACTCCTCAGTAGCCAGATATTTCAGTAAATGTCATTCCCTGATGTTACTCTCTCCTATGATGATTGAGTAATTGAACTCAATATCCATAAAAGTATGGATTAGCTAGTGCCCTGAAAATATTTAGAAAAAAAATGCAAATAATGAATTAGTTATATAAGTATAAATAAGAATTTATAATTCCAGAGCTTAGTGATATATAAAGCAATAATTGAAGAAGCTTATTCTATTTGTCACCATTGACTTTCATGTCATCACAATGAAACAGATTTTGGTATAAATGTTTAACTTCAATTCAATTGTTTCAACAAAATTTTCATTAATGTTTAACCACCTTGGAATAAAGAATTCCCGCTAAGAAGAAGATGTTGCGTTGTTAATGTTGCTGCAACAAAGCCTACATAACTAAGAAACTAGAAGAATCAAACATACCTAAAAGAGTTTAAAAAAGAATTATTGAAAGAAATTAAACAACAAAAGTACCTTCTCTACATGATTCAACAAATATCTCAGTTTCTAAAGTAGTAATGTGCTCCATTACAACTTTGAGATTCAGACAAAACATACGTTTCTAAGCTCAAGAAAGCAAAGCAACACTGAAAAAAATGCAGGTAATTAAATTTTACAGTCATTTTCACAAAAGAAGTCCATTACATGTAGCAGAGATTGTTTGTGAGAGATTGGAGTTGATCAGCTGTAAACCAATTCTCGTCAAGAAGCACATGATAATGAGTTCGATGGCTTGTACCCTGCTTCAACATGGTTGAATTGAGTGAGAATACTAAGAGATTAAAACAAATTTTTAAAGCTAAAATGGAAGTAAACAAGGTGGTGTAAAATTTACTTTTACTCCTGCATGACTGCACAAGTAGAGGTCACACTATGTTTGGTGGCAGATCTTTGTGTCAACAACAATCTCTAAAATTCAAAAGAATTGATGATTAGAGTCAGAAGTTTAGTTACTGAGAAATATAGACAATAACAGTCTATAACCAGGCTGTAAATTCTCGCTTCAATCAATAGAGCGATGATCAGAGTGGTTGTTCTCAAAGAGATGAATGTGATGCCATTTTTGGAAAACAACAAACGTGATCAGAGCCTGATAATTAGGCTCCAAAGACTTGCATGCCTGATGAAGGATGTATATATGAGTGAAATAGTGAACAAAGTGAAGTTGAATAAAAAAAACAATCGCCAATGTCACCTTTCTTATTGCTTGAACCGTGTATGAGTACTTGGAAAAAATGACCCTCATAGACACCATCCTTGCAGAGAAAGAATTATCAGATAATTTATTAAAAGAAAGAGAAGATATCAGCTCATTAATACAATATAAGAAAAAAATAGACTTCAAAATAATATTTATATAACATACATAAATATACCATTAGAGTATATTTAAATTTGGTCAATAATGATAATGATAATTTAATCACTAAAGCACAGAGAAACCTTGTCTTAAGACAAAGATAACCTATGCTTCCACGCTGCATTAGACCATGAATGAGCAAAGAAAACCAGATATAAAGAACAACATTAGGCATTTTAACAATGATTTCAATACTGAGAAATGCAATGATAGATCAATCTTATTATGGGCCATTGGTTAGGCTCCATAGAATGGCTATCAACTTCTTCATTACCAAAAGCAACCAAGTACTCTTTCCTGCATAAATAAACACATAAGAGAATCTTAAGAAAACAGGGCAAGCATGCAATTAGGTTTAAATCCAGAGGTATTTATAATGTGGTTAAAAGGTTTACCTAGCAGGGAGATGATCATATGGACGATTATACGGAGTCCATACTGGCTCGCTGACAAAGAGACACATTGCGTGTATAACCCATCTTGCTTAAATGAAGAATGATAACCCCATTAAACAAGTTTCATTCATAGATCAAAAACTTGAAAACTGAGAGCAACCGTTAATGTGTCTAGATTCAATTGCTTCAAAATGTACAAGTTCATTTATATCTAGGTCAGTTATAAATCTAACAGCCATAAGGAAGAAGAAGACTTCATCTAGTTATTGATGATTGTTGAAGGCCACTAGATGATTCATGTAAGTTGTGATCAAATATTGAGTTGGAAACAAGAGTTTGACTAGGGGCAGGAGCACAAAGATATCAGATCCCTTCTATAATCTAGTAGCGCATTGCATGTACGTTGGTGATAAAACATACATTACCTCAATGTAGTTGTTTGAATCCAATGTAAATTGGTGATATATTCCAGCAGGCAATGCCTCATTTCTTGACAGCTACATGAATCCACTGGTCATTTTTGTCCGTCGCGTCAAAGTAACCTTTTACAATAAAAAAGCATTAAAATCTAGAATACGTAAGTTTGGCTTTGTAATTTGGTAGTTTTTTGGGCACACTTCTCATATGTCCTAAAAGCATATAATAACCATCAGTTCAACAGTTCTCTCAATGACTAGTATTTTCTCTTTCTTGGTTACTAACAACAAGAAAACAGTATTTTGGTCAAAAGGCTAACTGTTTAAGAATAGCCACGGGCCTCACGAATCTTTTTGAGGTCCTTATCAACTTCATAATTATCAGGATTGTTCAAGCGCCAACTGACAACAACCAGTTCTAAAAAAAATTATTCCTTTCAGTAAATAAATCCATTAGTTAATTTCTCACACATCAAAGGTCAAAACATAAGAGATGTGCAAAGAAATGAACCCTTGAGTTTTTCCAAAGAAACAAATTCCTTGGGCTCACGATGATGTGGAAGCTATTGACATGTTGACTGAAGAATCCTTGACTTGTTGATTGGAGCATTGAATGAAGGTTGGGATTCTAGGCTCAAGGAAGATGCACATGATGGTCAGCTGAGATTCAGAGCATGGCTACTTAATCCACAGCACCATGATATGCTACGTACACAGTGGTAGTATCATGTTATGGAGACTAAGTTCTGGTACAGGCATGGGTGCAGTACTAGAGTATGGTGATGTTGCTTTTGAATTATCAATGTTTTGGTTTACTTTTTGAATATATATGTAAGTTGTTTTTCTTTCATCAGTTCAAGTGAAGTAATCAATTGAGAACCTGTGTGAGTGCATATTTCATCTCACATTCTTTCCTGCATTTCCACTTCACTTCAATCTCTTTGAACTCTGTCACAGTAACAGTGGTATCAGAGAAGGGTTAAATCACAACCATGGCTGCGAATGGGTTACCTCCATTGCCGGCGTTCGATGGTGAAGACTATGGTCTGTGGAGCATCATGATGAGAACGTTTGTTCCATTCTCATGAGTTATGGGATTTGGTTGAGAAGGGGATCCCAAAGGATGAGGATGAGGCAAAGATGAAGGAGCACAAGAAGAGGGACTCAAAGGCACTCACTCTACTTGATCCAACAACCTTTAAATCAGAAGCTGTTTTCATGCATAGAAGCAGCTGAGACAGCAAAGGATGCATGGGACCGTCTGAAGCAGCAATATCAAGGTGATCCAAAGTTAACTGTAGTAAAGCTTCAATCGCTGCGACAAGGCTTTGAAAACCTCAGGATTAAAAGCAAATGAGAGTGTTGATGATTTCATCACTCATGTTAAAGAAATGGTGAATCAAATGAAGAGGCTTGGAGACACTATTTCTGAGGCTATGGTGGTGGGAAAAGTGTTGAGAAGCATGGGATCCAAGTTCAACCATGTAGTGACGGCAATTGAAGAGTCCAAGGACATCACTAAGCTAACCTTGGATGTTCTTGCAGGTTCTCTGAAGGCACATGAGGCAAGGTTGATCAGTCAATCTAATCAAGTGGAAGAGAAAGTTCTGCATGTAAGGAGTGAAGCCTTAACATGGGTGAAAGAGTCAGAAAGAGCTCCACAGAGAAGGAGAGGAAGAGGCTCCTACAGAGGGGCTGGTCGTGGAAGAGGTAGAGGGAGAGGAGTAGAGCAAAAACACCATGATGGTGAGCACAAAAGCTTTCGAAGCAATGTCCAATGCTACCAGTGTAAAAGGTAAGAAAGTTGAAAGCAGTAGGGAGATATTGCTGGCATGTATCTATGTTGATGATATATTGTGTATGAGCTCTTCTATTGATCTAATCACAGAATTCAAGCTCAAGATGCAATAGAATTTTGATACTATGGACCTAGGAATTATAATCTATTTCCTGGGTTAAGAAGTGCTGCAAGACAAGCATGGAGTGTTTGTATGCCAGAAGAAATACACTCATGATCTGTTGAAGAAGCTCAACATGTTAAATTGCAATGCTATTCCTACACCAATGTGCTCAAATGAAAAGCTTCAAGCAGTGGATGATTCAGGAAATACTGATGAGCATAAATATAGAAGTCTTGTAGGTCAGCTGATTTATCTAATGCACACTAGACTGGATGTGGCATATGCTATTGGAGTTCTCTCTAGATATATGAATAAGCCGACTAAAACTCATGCAAGTGCAACCAAACAAATACTGAGGTATCTCTCTGGAACTATTGATTCTGGGTTGTCATATGGACACTTAAATGAATGCAAGTTGGAAGTTGGAAGGTTTTTCGAATAGCGATTGAGCAGGTTGCTTGGAGGACAGAAAGAGCACTTCTGGGGTTGTTTTCAGGCTGGCAACATCTATTATATCATAGATGTCCAAGAAGCAAGACGTGATCGCGCTTTCCACAACTAAAGTAGAGTACATAGCTGCTTCATCTGCAGCTTGTCAGTGTTTGTGGCTTCAGAAGTTGCTGAAGGACTGTGGAGTAGAATGCAAAGAAGCAACACCAATTTGGTGTGATAACAATTCTGCAATTGCAATTGCAAGAAAGCCAATGCACCATGGAAGATCAAAGCATATTGACATTAAATTCCATTTCATACGAAGTTTAATCAATGATGGTGTAATTGAGATGAAGTATTGTTGCTCCATTGATCAATTGGCAGATATACTCACCAAGACATTATCCATTCAGCAGCATGTTAATCTGAGGAATCGGATGAATGTGTGCACTCTTCGGTCAAGTGGAGGATATGTTGACATGTTGACTGAAGAATCCTTGACTTGTTGATTGGTACATTGAATGAAGGTTGGGATTCTGGGCTCAAGGAAGATGCACATAATGGTCAGCTGAGATTCAGAGCATGGCTACTCAATCCACAGCACCATGATACGTACACAGTGGTAGTATCATGTTATGGAGACTAAGTTCTGGTATAGGCATGGGTGCAGTACTAGAGTATGGTGATGTTGTTTTTGAATTATCAATGTTTTGGTTTACTTTTTAAATATATATGTAAGTTGTTTTTCTTTCATCAGTTCAAGTGAAGTAATCTATTGAGAACCTATGTGAGTGCATATTTCATCTCACATTCTTTCCTGCATTTCCACTTCACTTCAATCTCTTTAAACTCTATCACAGTAACAGAAGCCTCTAGTCTTCCTTACCATCATCCATACACCAAGCTTGGAGAACTTCCTCCTTTCAGTCCTAAATCAAACAAAGATTTAGATCAATCATTGATGTGCTGTGTCATGCTAACGCACACTACTCCGCAAGTGTATCGGTCATCAAATAATAGAATGTGTGAGTAGGGTTGTCTAATCTACATGGACTAAATGGTACTAGTACTAGCTCTAACCTTATTATCTAGCTAAGATCAGAGTATCAATGGGTCTCAAATCAACTAAAATCCAAGAATAAAAAAGGACTAAAATCAGGAGTCTAGGAAGTGAGTAAGAATTAGAAGGTGTCCAGATAAAATTTCACCTGGGAATTTAGAATTGAAGTAATTGTAATTAAAAATAGATCAAACCCTAGTATTGTTGGATCAAGAGATTTCAAATATATATTTGGTGCTCTCTCGAGTCGCCCCAATACCTAATACCATGCTATGACAGAATTAAATCTCTTCTAATCCTACATTAGCATGATTGCATAGAGATCTAGGAAATCCCTAGTAGAAATCGGAGCGCTTGCTATATGACTTTATCGAGAAGAATCGCAAGTGGCCTATCTCTAGTGCGCACTCTTGATTCCCTTCATCTATAGGTGATCTCACGCAATGAATCTTGCGATCTCAGTCATGCAATCAAAATAAAATAGCCACTCTCATTATGCTAAATCAACAATATAAAGACATAGATGAACCCAATAGTTCGAAGAAAATCTATATTAAAAAAAATAAAAATCAAAATAAAATCTTCCCAAGCTATATCAAATCTGAACACCCAAGAAAGTTACTCCGTGGTAAGTGCTTGTGTATAAGTAATACGAAGTATTATTTTCTTACATTGAGCATTATTTTTCTCAAGTTTTATTATTAATTAGTGTGCATTTTTGTTCTTTTGTGCATGTAGGGTTGTGGAGAAGAGTTAGAGAAAAAAAGACAAAATTAGGTCATGTACGTGTTTGTTGAGGAGTTTCTTGGACCAAGCGAGGATTAAGGCACGGGTTCTAGACTTGTGGGTGTGTGCCAATCTCCAATGTGCTCAAATTGTTCTATGATTTGGAGGTGCACAAAGGCAGTCACACTTATAAAGTCTAGCCCATGTAACATTGAAGAACTTCATCAATAAGGAGAAAAGAAAAAATGACATGATCTATCGTTGGTTGTGTGCCCAACTCAACGGCCTCGATGAAAAATGAAATCGGGAACAACTTGGGAGTGAGCACTGTAGCAAACCGATGTAGCAATTTACTGTTCACTGCGCTCCAGAAATTGATTTCCAGAAAATCCACACGGCCGTGTGGATACCCGATTTCAGCCTTTAAATAACGCGACTCAGATTTATTTTGGGGACTTTTTGACCTATCTTTCGCCAAACTTCGGGAGAGCTCGCAGCTAAGGTTCGGAGAGGATTTTGGGAGGCTTTTGGAGCGTTCTACTCCATCAACATCGACTTCGGCTTCCTTTGGAAGATAGCTATTGGGGGAGCTTTCGTCGGTATCGATTCGGCGAGGTGTGCCCTAGGCTTGACAAGGGACTTGGTGGAGAAGACGAAGCGGCTTCACAAGACCATGGTCGTGCATCATAAAGGGGTTTTATTCATGTTTGCTATGCTTTTTGTTACAAATACTTTGATGATTTTGTATAGCTCCATCTAGAGCTAAACCCCTAGTGGGTATTCGGAATTGTAAACCCTAGGATGACATTGTTTTTATGACTTTTATTATGCTTTCTTAATTGATGCTTATAATTGAGTTCTAATCTTGTATGATAATTGCATTGATTTTCCCTTAGCCGTGACACTAGGGTTGAGAGTCATCTAGGTTATCCTTGAAAGGTGTGACAACTTCAATAGGATTAGACTACCCAAGATTGGAGAGGGTCGAGAGGGTGAGTCGAGAGGTAGCGAAACGTCCCCTTTCCCCTTCGCCGTGATTTTCCTTACCTCCGTGTTCCAAGAGTTCTTCGCGGTTGAAATAGAGTGAAGGGCTAGGAAATGAACTCCCTTGGGGCTTAGTTGCGTAAGCAACAGAGTGAAGGGTTGTAGTGAATCCTAGTGCTATGGCTTAACTGAAACTAGGGTTCTTTCGCCTAGACCAAAGGGTTAGAACTACACTTAGGAACAGGGTCTATCACTTGGAATCCTTAGAACCCCAAGCCGTTCCACTTAGTATGAGGCTATAGGAGATGGACTCCCCTGGGGCTTAGTTGAGAGATCAACAGAGTGAAGGGTTGTAGTGAATCCTAGTGCCGGGGCATAGTGTTGGATCTAGTCACGGTTGACCTTAGGTTTGGGACCGTGTACTTAAGGATTTAAATGGCTCATTAGATATCAATTAGAAGGTATAATACTATTCTTGCACTAGAAGCATTAGTTCTAGGGGGAGCTTTGTCCGGATACCCTATATTCGCATTGATTGTTTCTTCCTTACTCTTTGCTTACACTCTTCTTGATTTCATTATATACACACATTGTTTTCTCTCACCACCATTATTTCCACACTAGCTAAGTAGCAACTTCTATTGTCTTGAATCACTAGTCCCTGTGGATTAAATTACTCTCTCACCAGGGTATTATTACTTCGACAACCTGTGCACTTTCAGTCACTCGAAAGGGTGTTGTCACCAAGCAATGGAAATAAAGCCTTAGATACTATTCATGGAAGAAGAACCCCCTCTTAATGTCTTCAAAGTAGGAATCGATGTGACCCTATATCATCACCTTGGATGTCACTCAAGCGACTCCTTCGAACTCTTCCTTCTTCCTTGGATTCATCTCAAAACCCTGACCATCACCCAAAAGTCACTTTCCTAAAACCTGGCTCTATGAATAACTTTTTTAGTTTTCTATTAATACCCCCAAGAATCAAGTAAATACACAAGCAAGTACATGAGCACGACTTTGCTAGTGTAGATCTTTGGACATTTTGTAACCAAGATTCCTGGGATACACGGCCGGTTATACGCGGTCGTGTATCTCTTTGTTTGGCCATGTATATCTCTGGATGGTTTTGCTTCTCAATTCTTTCGATGCACAGGTATGTGTCTAGCTTAAGCTCGTGTTCATATACACACCCATGTTCTTCTCGGGAGGACTTAAGTCTGTGGAATTCACGGTCATGTAAACGGCCATATGCATGAGCCGTGTATTTCTTTGGATGCTCATTCTTGCCGATACTCTGAAGGACACACGGGCAGGTACACGTGTTTGTATCGTGCCTGTGTATTTCTTTGAATGGTGGTTTCGGCCCTATTTTGCTCCCAATTTCGTACTTTGGCTTGAGTTATGCTTCTTTTGCCCTAAAAGTATAAATGGAACAAACTAAGTACTAAGCCATCCATAAAAATACTCTTAAAGACCACTTAAGTGCAAAAGATAATCAATAAGATATGTATGATATAGTACTTATCAATCATCACCACACAAGTAAAAAATTTCTAACTCTAAACAATCAATGGTAAGGAAGCAAGCAAAACAAGCCTCCAAGTACTAAAACATAGTAACTTAAACAAATAATAATCATCAACATCAAAGTGCAAGTGGGAATATCATAAACTTAGGAGAAAGTGAAAAAGAGGAAATCATGAAGGAAAAATGTGCATAAATGTTTCTGCACACAAGCAATCTCAAATCAAACCCTTCAAGTGCACCATCAAGAAAAAGTATAGACAGTACATTCAATATATAGAAAGACAAAGAAAGTAAAGCTCTATTTCTGGTTTCAAACAGAGAAAGAACTTAACCTTAGCAAGGGATGAACCTCAAAATCCAACACAAAGCATAAAAGACTAGAAATCAAATGAAAAATAATAAAGCAAATTGATACACTGTTAATAAACTTGAATGAATTCTCAAGAAAAAAAACTGAAGCTACTTTTTTAATTTTTTTTTTCATATTATGCACTTTTGAGTAATCTTTGAAAGAATCTTGCAAGTAATAACCAAACAAACTCAGAAATTAAACAGAATCAAACCTTCATAAGTAAACATGATTAGTTCTCAAACAAAAACTAAAAGTTCTTTTTTCTTTTCTAATCCCTCTTGAGTTATCAATGAAGACACTGATAAACCTAATAAACCAAACTGAATCATAATAGTAAAATAGGATGAGTTCTCTGAAGTTACTGTTTTAAATCACTTATCATCAATGAACTATCAATAGAGGATCAAGGCCCCTCTCAATTCTAAGAAAATATGAACCATGGGACCAAAACAATAGAACAAGTACAAGCACAAGCAAGCACAGTACCATAAAGAAGCTAAATGTTAAAATTCTTCATTTAGACAAACAGTGAACAAATTTATATTCTCAATTAGTACCTAACTTTCCATATACTAGCTATGTTCAAATTAATACACCCATTTTGAGATTTGGCTAATATATTCAAAGTTTTCCATAACTCCGGTTAGCAATATGTGTCTTCTTTGTAGACATTAAATCCTAACTTTGAAGAGCTGTAAAAGTAGAAGTCATAAAGTTGAAAATTATAAGTGAGAGCTAAAACTAATAGAAATAAAAAAGTGATATAAATAAATAGAATACCAAATCCACACAGTTCACATCACATTATCATTAAGAACAAGCAATTCAAAGAAAATAAAAAAACAACAATAAGATGAGAATAAAAAAAAAAGAGAATCCAAATCATGCAAACATATATAGACCAACAGAATGATGTATAGGTCTCCAAGAGCACATCAAAACAAAAGACAAGAATGATTAAGAAAGCACAAGAAAACATGTAAAAACTTGAACCAATTTTTATAGCAATAATACAACAACTCAATACAAAAAATGTAAAAAAAAAAATTACAACTATTATTTTAGATCAACCGTATTTTGTAGAACAAAAGAATCCAAAAATTCTATTGGTCCCCTTCGCCATCCTTATTTTAGGGTTCTTTCCATTTGTCCTGGAAAATCTTATTTGTTATAAATCAAAAACCAATCCCAACAGTTGGGACACCATCATTCAATCACTCAAATTAGTCACAATTGGATGAAACCCCTAGAGTTGACATTAGCCTTCCCAAATTAAAAAGCAAAATTATCAAAATTTGACCGAAATATCACTCAAATCTCTAGATTAAAAACAATTTAATATATTCCAAACCAAATCATCCAACCAAAATATTGATAAATAGATAACTTGATTGGTAGATATAGAGACCAAAATAGTACCTTATGGGCCTCTAACAGTAATGTCTCTGGGTGTCCTCCTCATAAATGAATGAGAGAGAGGTATGGCACTACGGTTGTGACATCTCTGAGCATCTTCCTCCTGAATGAATGAGAAAGAAAAAGGTAAGGGCCTCCAGCGGTGACATCTCCGATCATCCTCGTGAACAAATGAGAGAGAGAGGGATGATCAAGTGCAAGAGAGAATAAGCGGGCCAAGAGGAATTAGGATGTCAAAGAATGAGAGAGAGGGAGAGGGAGAGAAAGGAAGAAAGGAAGAAAGGGTATATCATATCTATATCTATATATATATAACTATTAGAAGCCGTTTGGTTCATGGTAATGTAAAAACATTACCACTTGTTACATGGTAATCTTTTCAAATTACCATGTTTGGATTGGTGACCACGGTAATATTGATGGTAATCTATGATTATCAACCTTAGAAGATTACCAAGAAACTTGGTAATCTCATTACCACCAAAATAGGTGGATATGTTGGATTACCAAGTAGGTGATAATCTAAAATATTTCTCGGACAAATATGCTCCTTGTTTAAAATAATAATTTTCATATTTTATTCGTTGGATAAAAAAAATTAAATTTGAATAATATTATTTTGAGAATATGTTGAACTTCGAAAATTTAATTTCTTTTATTCAAAATTTTATTAAATTTAAATTTAAACTTGCACAAAATGGGTAGACACAAGGGTATTTTGGGAAATTTAGAACATCACCAAGTTGATTACTATGTAATATGAGTTTCCAACGAAACATGGTTATCATAAATTACCACAACATTCATGGGCATATAATATTCCCGATCTTATTGCTATGGTAATCTCATTACGTGGTAATATATTATTACCGTGAACCAAACGGGCCCTTAGGTTTATGTTTTCTTAAAGGGTAATTAACTGGTTTTAATTGGCTTTTTTAACATAACTACCACTCAAAAATCATTTCTATTAAAAGAATAATATAAAAAAGAATTATTTCTTATTTACTTATATCTATGTTTATTTTTTTAATATTTATTAAAAAATAATATACAAAAAATATATTTATAAATATACCTTTATTTTCAAATTTATAAAAACATTATAAAAAATCTTAAATATATATTAGTAATATCAAATAATTAATTAAACTTAAAGTTATTGTTTTGAAAAAAAAAGTTATTCTAAAAAAATAAATGAGGGTATATGTGTGAGTTCAAGTTTCATAAAGGTTATATCTGTAAAAATATTTTGATGTATAAAAGTTGAGTGGCACATATAAATCCGCTGCTAAAATTATGTGGCTATAACCCCATTTTCTTGTAGTGCGTTATAATGCTTTATCATGAGAAGTAGCTTAGAAATCACAATCATAACTAATTAAGTTATTTTTAATAAAAATATGTTTGAAAATTAATAATATATTATTAGAAATAAAACATAATTTAGTTATGGATTTGTTTACATATTAATACATCAACAAGCAAATACACTAATATACAAGAGATCTTATCGGTTTACAAGACACTACAAGAAAATTGTAATTTACAAACAACATTTTTTGTTTCTAATTTGTTGCTAATTCATTTTAGAAACGGATTAGAAACGAAAAATGTTGGTTGTAAATTATAATTTTCAAATTTAGAAATGAATAAGAAACAAAATTTTTCTGTTTTTAAAAAACTCGTTGCTAATTTTGTAGCAATGGATTTACTTTAGTTTCAAAATTTAGAAATGGATTTAGCAATGGAATTAAAGTTGTTTCTAATATTTGCAATGGAATTAAATTCTGTTGCTAATATTTGTAACGGAATTGCATCCGCTTCTAATATTTGCAACAGAATTATTTCCTTGACGAAGTTTAGAAACAATTTTAATTCTGGTGCTAATCCGTTTTAAATTCTAAAATGGATTAAAAACAAATTTAAAAATGAAAATTTTTTTTTTAAATATTAAAACATTTGCAATCCATTTTTACATAAAAAAAATTAAATCCATGGACATTAATTTAAACATCATCTCATATCCATTTTTTTTTCTTTTATAATAACAATTGTGATCTTTTAATCATAAATCAAATTCCATTATACTTCAAGAAAGAGAAGAGTTCATATAACATTAACAAAAGATTACAATGAGAACAAAACTCTAGTTACAAGCATCTCTTGTTAATTTACACCTCTAAATACAAGAATGAGTCTATTTTTGATTTTGTTTTCTTCCGGCTGTTCACAGAATGAGTCTCCATCATTTTGCAACATTTTTCAGTTTTATTTCACCAATCTCTGCAAACAATTGCTATAATTTAACATGTATTTAACATGTTCTTCAGACTTAGCATGAATACCATTTCAATTTTCAAATCACTTAAATAGGTGCAATTGGATGTGCAATTTCTATAAAATTCTTATAAATATATAAGAAAAAAAAATATATCTCAACATCAATGATAGACTTACATCTCTCTCATCATCGCTCAAAAAGGACCTCGTTTGCCTAATAGAATTCATGCCATTCTTGAACAAGGATGGTGAACAATTCTCCACAACTGCCTTCTTAATATTGATACCCTTCCTTGACAGCAACATGCAAACGAAACCCTTCAAAAAATCAACAAAGTTTCTTCTTTTTCGAACAAGACAATGCAGAGCATCACCTTAAAACATCCAGCCGATTGATACCAAAAATCTAAGCAAACCTCAGCAGCCTTCACAATGTCCTCAGGAAGACCATCGTATCCCTCTAACGTGTCATCGTCATTGTTGGCAGGAACCAAAACCCAACGCTTAGGGTAGCCCATGGTAACAAGATGGCTGACAAGCGTTGACCACTCATGCTTCGACAACGAAGAGAAAGGCTCAGAGAACTGGGTATGGGCGTGGAACTTCTTAACGGCGGTAGCATGGAGGGAGAGGATAGGGCAGCGTGGGTAAGGGAGGGGGCGACAGCCAGAGAGGTGGAGAGGGGTCTGGCGAAAGGAAGGATGAGGGAGGAGGAGGCAGGGCGATAGAGGCGAAGGATGGGGGTGAAGAGGAGCATGAGAAGCTTGGAGGCGCCACCCATCGCCAGAGAAAAGAAGAAGATGAGGGTTTCGGGACAGAGTTACTACGCGTGCGAGGAGGGATGTCATGAAGGCGAGAGGGGCATCACCAACGAATGTTTATATATATATAATAAAATTAGCAATGGATTTATTAATTATTTTTAAAACCAGACATGATTGACAGCTAGTAAAGTGGCATATCAAATTATATTAAATAGATGTATAATTTTATTAAATTATTTTTTTTATGGGCTATTTTTTCTTACCTGGGCTTTAATTAGGATTAACCGGTTAAAAATCATGGACCACAAATTAAATTTTAATCATTTTTATATTTCAGATGATTGCAGATTCATGACTTCTATTAAGGGCAAGCCCCTAATATTAATTACCCCAAACAATGTCATAGGAACCTACGATTAAGAAACAAGTGTGAATGAAAATTGACTAAGCAAACATAAAATTAATTTTTCTATTTATTTCAAAGAGCATATGAGTACATAATCATGAGCGAGAATGCAAAAATATTAAGAGAACTATTTTTAATCATGCTCTTCAAACTCTTCTTTTATTTTTATGACTTGGCTGACGCTCTTAACTTCTATGCGAAAAGTACATTGGAAGATCCTTTTAACTCAGTGACTGTAGCCTTCTTTGATTTTTTTTATGTGTGTTTGTATCTTGACACATCGCATAATTTTCAAGTTGTGACCACTCTACATTTATGAGTTGCCTACTTGGTTATCTTTGTTTTTTATCACTGAAGACTTTGATACTTGGTGCTTATGAAATCTCCAGTTCTCTGTCTTGTCAAACTCTTTAGGTTTTAACTTCTTTGTGTTTTAAGACTTCAAAGTTATATTCGTCATTTGTATAAGATATTTAGGTCTTGACTCTTCGATGCTTTTGAGCCTTGAACATCAATTCTTCAAGTCATGGCCATCAACATGATTAGGTCATTAACTTGATAATTTTGACTTGTTTCTAGAATGGATCTCAAGCTGTAATTATGAACTAGATTTTCATTAACTAAGTCATCAACTGAGCTCTCCAATTTATCCTTGTGAATGAGACCTCATAATGAGTTTCAAGAGAATTTTTTGTTAAAACTTTTTTTTTCCAATGAGTGTAAAGAGACCTCAAAGTGAGTTCAAAGAGAAATTTTCATAAAATTTTTCGTTTGATCTTCCTTTCACTCCAATAAATGTCAAAAGACCTAAAAGTGAGTTTAAAGAGAGATTTTCATAAAAATTTTCATTTACTCTTCCTTTCACTCCAATGAGTGTCAAAAGACCTCAAAGTGAGTTCAAAGAGAGATTTCATAATTTTTTATTTACTTTTCCTTTCACTCCAATGAGCCTCAAAAGACCTCAAAGTGAGCTCAAAGAGAGATTTTTTATAACATTTTTCATTTTCTCTTCCTTTCACTCTAATGAGTGTCAAAAGACCTCAAAGTAAGCTCAAAGAGATATTTTCATAAAATTTTTTATTTGCTCTTCCTTTTAATCGAATGAGTCAAACAACCTCAAAGTGAGTTCAAAGAGAGATTCTCATAATTTTTTTCATTTAATCTTCCTTTCACTCCAATGAGTGTCAAAAGACCTCAAATTGAGTTCAAAGAATTTTTTTTTATCTCTACCCCCAAGAGTGTCAAGACCTCAAGGTAGGTTTGGAGAAATTTTATAAATTTTTTCTCTCTCCCCCCAAGAGTGGCAAGACCTCAAAGTGGGCTTCAAGGAATTTTATAAATTTTTCTCTCTAGCCCAAAGAGTGTTAAGACCTCAAGGTAGGTTAGGAGAAATTTTATAAATTTTTCTCTCTACCCCCAAGAGTGTCAAGAATTCAAGGTGGGTTTGAAGAAATTTTATAAAAGTTTCTCTCTACAGCAAGAGTATCAAGACCTCAAGTTGGGTTTGGAGAAATTTTATAAATTTTTCTCTCTATGCCAAGAGTGTCAAGACCTCAAGATGGGTTTGGAGAAATTTTATAAAATTTTCTCTCTACCCTAACAGTGTCAAGACCTCAAGGTGGGTTTGGAGAAATTTTATAAAATTTTCTCTCTACCCCCAAGAGTATCAAGATTTGAAAGTGGATTTGAAGAAATTTTATAAAAGATTTCTCTATACCCCCAAAAGCGTCAAGAACTTAAGGTAGGTTTGGAGAAATTTTATAAATTTTTATCTCTACCCCGAAAAGTGTCAAGACCTCAAGGTGGATTTGAAGAAATTTATAAATTTTTCTCTTTATCCCTAAGACTGTCAAGACCTCAACTTGGATTTGGAGAAATTTTATAAATTTTTCTCTCTACCCCCATGAGCGTCAAGACCTCAAGGTTGGTTTGGAGAAATTTTATAGAAATTTCTCTCTATCCCAAGAATGTCAAGACCTCAAGATGGGTTTGGAGAAATTTTATAAAATTTTCTCTCTACTCCAAGAGTGTGAAGACTTCAAGGTGAGTTTGGAGAAATTTTATAAAAATTTCTCTCTACCCCCAAGAATGTCAAGACCTTAAGGTAGTTTTGGAGAAATTTTATAAATTTTTCTCTCTACCCCCAAGAGTGTCAAGACCTTAAGATTGGCTTGGAAAAATTTTATAAAAATTTCTTTTTACCTCCAAGAGCGTCAAAGACCTCAAGGTTGGTTTTAAGGAAATGCTCATAAAATTTTCCAAGAGGAGGTCATGTAAAAGAAAATTACAAAAATAATCCCACACATATAAACTCATCATTTTTTTTAACATTCTCATAAAAATAACACTATCAACATAATATCAAAAGAAACTATTTCCATAAGGTAATGTAATATTTTTGATAGTATGTTCTCTTTATACATAACATCTTTTCATCTCCTAAAACTGTATCTTTTTGCTTTGAGAGCTCACTAATGAAAGTGTCATTATACTTGAGGACCTTGAAAGCAGCATGGAATCCAATGTACCCATCTATATCTCTATCCATCATTTTTTTCTGCAATCTAAGGCATGGTTGTGGTTGTGCTCCATTGCAAGGTCAAGGAGGTTTTTTATTATTAAGTGAAAGACAACCTCTCACTAGTAGTGTTAAGAAGAGGAACAAGCCATGTTGAAGCAGCAGCTTATGCTATCTATGCAACTAGCTCTGATATTCTTCCATTCTCACCTCCTCTACATTCTCTATTGCTACATAGTTTGTGATCCAAATGTTATAAGAGTAATACATCAAGAGGCACATTTCTCTTCTTCATTTCCTGGATGATTATGCCAATTTTCTCATGTTCTCCAATATTCATGTAAAGTGTCCTCATCACATTATAAACTGATGGATCGTTGCAAAGCCTTTTCTTTTCATTATATCAGCCACAACTTCTGCTTTTTTTTTTCCTTCATTCTTGCCTTACCATAAACATTTATAAGAGTGCCAAAGGTTTGATTGTTTCTTAAGACTTCTGATAGCTATATATAAGACATATTCTTCAGATTTTGAAATGCCATGTAACTTCGCAATTAAATCAAACTGTACTGCCAGGTGACAGGGGCCCGAAAGTGCACGGGTTGTCGAAGTAATAAAATACCTTGGTGAGTGGATAGTCGTATCCACAGGGAATAGGGATTTGAGATATAAGTATTCACTATTTAGCTAACACGATGTGTGAAAAGAAATAAGTGAGTGATTGCGAGAATAATTGGTAAAAGCAAGAATTAAAAGAGAAGTGTGGAAGATGAGAGAGTGCAAGTAAGAGTAGAAGAGTAGGACAAGCAATGGGAGAAGATGGGTATCCGGACAAGCTACCCCTAGGACTTATATGCTTCTAGTGCAAAACAATACTATTATACCTTCCTATTGATGTTAATTGAGTCGAGGAGATCCTTAAACACACGGTCCCAAACCTAAGGTCAACCGTGACTAACCCCAACACTATGTTCTAGTCATTAGGTTTCACTACGACCCTTGACTCTCATTGACCTGTCAACTAAGCCCTAAGGGAGTCTATCTACCTAAGCCTCACAATGTGTGGAATTGCTTTAAATTCTAGGGACTTCTAGTGATTAACCCTGTTCCTATGTGTAGTTCTAACCCTTTGGTCCAGGTGAGAGAACCCTAGTCTAAATTAAGTCCCGACACTAAGATTCACTTCAACCCTATACCTTCGTATTTGCGCAATAAAGAACTAGGGGAGTTTATCTCCCAGCATCTAACTCTATCTCGACCGTGAATAAATCATGGAACATGGAGGTAGGGAGAATCATATCGGAGGAGAAAGGGGGCTTTCCGCTACCTCATGACTCACCCTCTCAACCCTCTTCAACCCTAAGTAGTCTAATTCTATAGGAGTTGTCACACCTCCAAAGGATAACCTAGATTGTTCTCAACCCTAGTGTCACGGTTAAGAGAAAACAATAATAAAAGAAGAGAAATTAAGATTGAAACTCAATTTTATTCATCAATTACGGAAAAACATAATAGCAATGTCAAAGAAACATAATAATCCTAGGGTTTACAAGTCTGAATACCCACAAGGGGTTAAGCTCCTCATGGAGCTATACAAATCCATCAAAATAATAATAAGAACACAAATTGAATGCATAGATGGAAACCCCCTTGTGTGCGATGTGGTCGTGGTCTTGTGCCTCCGTCGGACGTTGATGTCGACGCCGATGACGTGCTTCAAACCTCCACGAAGTCCTCTCCAAACCCTCGCCATTCCTCTCCAGAAGTTAGGGCAAAGAAAAGCCAAAAAGATCCCCAAAATAGTATCCAAAACGGGCTTTTATAATGTTGAGTCACGGCTGAAATTTGAACTTATCGGGATTTCACACGGCCGTGTGTAATTTCCACACGCCCGTGTGAACTTTCTGGTTTTCTGAATTTCGGCCGAAAATGAACAGTAGCTTGCTACAGTGCTGCTACAGTACTCGCCGAAACGCTCCCCGAATTCGTCGTTCTTCATCGAGGCTGTTGAATTGGGCACACAATCAATTGTAGATCGTGCCGATTGCTTCAAATCTCCTAATTTGGTGAAGTTCTCCTTGTTAGCACGAGTTAGACTTATTGTGAATGTGATTGCCTTTATACCCCTCCAAAGGAGGTTGGCACACACTCATAAGTCTATACTCATGCCGTGCTCCTTGCTTAGTCCGAGAATCTTCACAACCCTACAATGCACAAAAGTAAACAAATGCACAATTTTTAGTGATAAGATCTGATTAAATTAATGCTCATTGCAAGATAATAACGCTTCACCTTACTATAACACGAGCACTTATCACCAGGTCACTAGAAGTAAAATTAGGGTTCCTTGGGTACCCATCCATTCATAAACCTTAAGGGCAAGATTAAACCTTCTGAACTTGCGAAGTTCCTTGGCAACTTGGCAGAGCGCCTACTTGCAAAGCATATGCTCCTCAGCCTTCCCAATGCTGGAGCACGCCCACAGTCCCAGCATGGGTCCTCCATCATGGCAATCTGGCTGTAAACCGAGCTCCATTTCAGCTCTTTTTTGTTCTCGTAGTCAACGGTGCTGATAAGTACTCGTGTTATAATAATGTGAAGTGTTATTATATTACAATGAGCATTACTTTCATCAAATTTTATCATTAAATAGTGTGCATTTGTGTGCTTTTGTGCATTGTAGGGTTGTGAAGCTAGTTTGGAGGAAAAAAGCAAAGTTAGATCGTGTTCGCCGTTGTTGGGGAGTTTTCGGACCAAGCAAGGAACAAGGCACGAGTCTAGATTTGTGGGTGTGTGCCAACCTCTTTTGGAGGGGCACAAAGGCAGTCACATTCGTAATAAGTCTAACTCGTGTTGCATAGGAGAACTTCGCTAATAAGGAGAATTGAAGCAATCAGCACGATCTACTGTTTATTGTGTGCCCAATTCAACGGCCTTGATGAAGAACAATGAATTTGGGAGCATTTCGGAAAGAGTATTGTAGCAAATGGGGGTTTCCATCTATGCTTTTGATTTGTTCTTATTCTCATATTTTGATGGATTTGTATAGCTCCATGAGGAGCTAAACCCCTTGTGGGTATTCGGACTTGTAAACCCTAGGATGATTATATTTCTATGACATGTTATTATGCTTTTTCTTATTGATGAATAAAATTGAGTTTTAATCTTAATTGCATCTTGTATCGATTTTCCCTTAGCCGTGACACTAAGGTTTAGAATCGTCTAGGTTATCCTTTGGAGGTATGACAACTTCTATAGGGTTAGACTACTTAAGATTGAAAAGAGTTGAGAGGGTGAGTCGTGAGGTAGCGAAATGTCCCCTTTCCCTTCCGGAGTGATTCTCCCTACCTCCGTGTTCCAAGAGTTCATAGCGGTCAAGATAGAGCGAAGTGCTAGGAGATGAACTCCCCTGGGGCTTAGTTGTGTGAGCAACAGAGTGAAGGGTTGTAGTGAATTCTAGTGCTGGGGCTTAATTTAGACTAGGGTTCTCTCACCTAGACCAAAGGGTTAGAGCTATACACAGGAACAAGGTTTATCACTAGGAATCCCTACAACTTAAAGCAATCCCACATAGTGTGAGGCTTAGGAAGATGAACTCCCCTAGGGCTTAGTTGACAGGTCAACAAGAGTCAAGAGTCATAGTGAAACCTAATGCCGGGGCATAGTTTGGGGTTAGTCACGGTTGACCTTAGGTTTGGGACCGTGTGTTTAAGGATATCCTCGACTCATTAATCATCAATAGGAGAGTATAATAGCATAAATCCTAGGGGTAGCTTGTCCGGGTACACTTTTTCACTCACTGATTGTTTCTCTCGTATTACTCTTGCTTGCACTCTTCTGCCTTCCATATTTCTCTTTTACTTCTTATTTTTCTAAATAACTTTTGCAATCACACATCGATTCTATTCTTACTTTCCGTACACCGCACTAGCTAAATAGTAATCTCTTGTATCTATTATCCCTATTCCCTGTGGATTCGACTACCCTCTCACCGTAGTACTATTATTACTTCGACAGCCTGTGCACTTGCGATATACACACGCAAGGAGTGTCAGGTCCCATACTTGTGGACTTTGGAGATCGAGCATTAAACGAGGGTGAAATCTCGTCGGCGGCGCAACGGTGCAAAGATGCACAACTCTCGATGATTAGATGATAAGCAAAGATTGTGCAAAATAGAAGGATGAGTTGAGGAAACGGCTGTGCTAGCTGCCGCAATAGTGATGAGATGCATCGTTGGAGATAGAGCTCAAACTCTCACAAGGGTTTAGTGAGTGAGAGAGAGAGAGAGAGAGAGGAAGGAGGAAGGGGGGGCACGAGGAAACATATATAGGAAAGTATCCTAATTTGCATGTCTAGATAAAAACACTAAAGTGGCGTTTGGTTGGATGTAATTCTAAATGTAGTGGATTTCTAATTACAATGTAACTAGAAATACTTGGTTTTTAAAATACAATGCAGTCAGATCTTGTGTTTGGTTGGGTCTGACTGGAATTACTGTATTATAAATATTTTGCTTGTATAGACACACACACACACACACACATACACATATACATATACATATACATATATATTTTATATAAACATACATAGGTATGTTTACATATACATACATACATATACATATACACACATCTACATATATACTTATATACATATATATACATATGCATATATATATATATATATATATATATCACCTAAGGATTTTTAACTCTTGGGATTTCGACTTACGCCCAATTTGGGCATAAAACCAAATACCTCATTGGATGTAATCTGAGTTACATGGGTTTTTAGAATTCTGTGAACCAAACAATGGATTTCTAAAAATCAAGTAACTTAAGTTACATATAACTCCAAATTCCTCCAAACAAACACTACCTAAAAAAACATGACATGGAGTTTGAAAAAGAATTCACATGAAAAAAAAAAAAACATAAAGAAAGAGGTGGGATCCGCTAGAATATACATGCATGGATGACCTTAGGCATGCTAAGCGTGCAGAATAAGGCTTATTATTATATATTCTTTTTAAGAAAGATATTGTACCTTTCTTTTGCTATTGGAATCCAATTGTTTTCTATGCGCTTTCCCTCGCAGATGAGCCTTCTCTAAACTCTCTGTTTTCTTCTATTCCTCTTCTCTCTCTCTCTCTCTTTCTTTTCCTTCTCTTTTTCCCAATTTTTTGTTCTACCGTATCCTCAACGCCCTGTATGTTGTGAGATTTTTTTCAAATTTCAATTCTTTTTTTTAATTAATTTTTTTTAATTTTTAATTTTTAATTTTTAATTTCAAGCCCTTTGTTTTTTTAATCAATATATATATATAGACACACACACACACACACGCGCGCACTCTTTTTTTATTATATAAAAACTTTGTTATAAATGGTAATAATAATTGTTTCTCAATTAAATATATAAACATGAATAACAATTAAAAAAATATAAAATTTAATAAATATATTAACTTTTTAAGATAGAATGATTTTAAAAAATAAAATATATGTAAGTAGCAATGAATTTTATAAATTTGAACCATTTTTGAACCAATGACCGGTGTGTAAACCCCTGTTATGATTAGTGTGTTTGGTGGGACAACATTAAATCTCAAGCCGCGTGCTTGGAAAAAGTGTAGAGTGGTGTGACATGTAGAGTTATCTTTAGCTTGTTTGATGCGACTATAGCAACTTCCAGGAGAGTTTAGGACTGGTTGAAGTACGGAAACCAGTGGTGTGATGTGACATAACAATGTTTGGATTGCCTACTCACGGAATTGCACTATAGACTTCATGATCTACACTGCTAGAACTTGCCTCTAAGTAGAGGCAAGATTGGAGATTTTTCAATCATGATCTATTCACTTGGATAGTCAGCTAACATACCACCTAGACACCAACGAGGATCACCTTCTCTGAGGTATGATAGATTAAGAGTGGTAAGTTCTCTCCTGAAGGAACAATTAAAGGAATAAGAAGAAAAAGAAGTAGCTCAAGCCGCTTCTATTGTTACTACGGACAAGCAAAGAGAAGTTCGGGGAGTGTCCCAAGAAACGTCAAGCCTAACATTAATGGACCAACTTAGCATGGAATTGGTCAACCAAAAGCAAGTTCATACTCACGTATTAGTGCCACATACACACTTGGTGGTGACCATGAGACCAAGAGACTTCAACACGATCATTGCATCCGAGTTGCGAGATATATACATGGAACAATACCACATAGAACCACGCCGCATGCCGCAACTACGCAGAAGGTACAGGGTAACAAGAGAGATGGCGACAACCTATGATGACACTTATGCAGTTATTTAATATTGTGCGGCAGTTGATATGAGGAATCAGAGAAGGTGACGCCAGATATGTTAGTTTAAATCTAAGGCTTGTTTTATAAGCAGTTGTCTTGTTGGGAGTACTGCTTGATAGTTATGTGTGTTTTGCAGTAGTCTTGGCTATTTCTTTATGTGCTTTTCTGTCAAAAAATTGTTATGCCTTTGTGTACTTTAATGATATGCCGCTCAACTAGTTTCCAATTAGGTTCGGTTAATTGATTCCAAGCAATAATTTTTTTCTAAAAAGATATAATGAAATTTGGACAATATTGGTCTAATATTCATTAAATACTAATCCTATGAATAAGTATCTCTATGATATATTTTTTAAACAAATGTTATAGATATACATACATACACATACATATCTATATATCTATACCTAAAAGTTATTTATTATTTTATCTAAATCATCTTAAAGAAAAAAAATATTTTTTTAATAAAAATCTAAGTTTAGCAACGGAATTTCTTTCCATTTCTAATTTACCAACAGAATTATGTTACTAATTTACAAACCAATGACAAATCCTTTTGTAAATTAGAAACGGATTAGTAACGGACAAAAGTTATGTTTCAAAGTTTGAAACGAATGTAAAGTTAGTTTCTAAAATTTTAATTCGTTGCTGATTTATTGTTAATTAGTAATAGAAGGTATAATACCTTATTTGGTATTTCTACTTTTCCCTCTCTTCCTTTTTGGTCCATCTACTCAAAAGTGCTCCAAACTATTTCCTCTACTCTTGAAAATGGGTCCACTTAGTTCATTTACTTTTAGTCTCTTCCCAACTAGTTGACACGACCCCTTGCGTGTGTACCCGCAAGTGCACGGGCTTGTCGAAGTAATAAATTTACCCTGATGAGTGGGTAGTCGAATCCACATGGAATAGGGACTTAAGACACGAGGTTTCACTAATTAGCTAAGTAATGTACGGTGGGTGTGAAGAGAATTAATGAGTGAATATGAAAGCAGTATAAAGCAGAAAGATGGAAGGTAAAAAAGTGCAAGAACGAGTAAATAGAGAAGGACTAGCAATGGATGAAATAGGGTACCCGGACAAGCTATCCCTAGGACTTATGCTTCTATTGCAAGACTATGCTATTATACTTTCCTATTGATGTTAATTGAGTTGAGGATATCCTTAAACACTATGCCCCGGCATTAGGATTTCACTACGACTCTTGACTCTCGTTGACCTATCAACTAAGCCCTAGAGGAGTACGTCTTCCTAAGCCTCACACTACGTGGGATTGCTTTAAGTTCGAGGGATTCCTAGTGATAAAACCAGTTCCTATGTATAGTTCTAACCCTTTGGTCTAGGTAGAAGAACCCTAGTCTAAATTAAGCCCCAGCATTTATATAACACAAGTGTCAAGGCACAAGAGGGGGTCATGCACATGAGGGTGTGCGCCAACTTCTAGAAGAATTCAAGCTGATTTGTGTGATGGAAGGGCACTGAGGCAGTCACACCTTCATGTCCCCACTTGTGTAAAGATAGCCAAAGTTTCCAAATGATGGTTCGATGGAGCAGAAGTCTTATAACTCACCACATGGACGTGTGCCCGACCATGTGGCCTCAAGATAAGAGAGTTTGGATCGTGTTTCATGAAGAACACTGTAGCAAGACATTGTTCATTTCACTGTAGCAGTGCTGTAGCAGAAATCACTGTTCACGTGACCGCGTCAAAATCCCGCATGACCGCGTGGGAATTCTGCAGCCCACGCGACCGCGTGGGATCTCACGTGGTCGCGTGAAGACATGTGACTGGCACGTTTTCAGATTTATAAATACCCCGATTTGCCGATATTTAGAGGACTTTTTGCGCACGTTTGAAGGCAAGAGCGGCTAGGGTTTCAAGGATGAGGTCTTTGGCGATATTGGGAGTCGTTCTTCACCAACTTCGATAGATCTTTCGACAAGATAGCATCGGGGAGTCATTGGCGACCTAGCTTCGGAGAAGGTTCCTTCGAGACGTTGAACGATTCATCAAGGCCATCATCACGAATTCGAGGTTTACTTTCATGGATTATATTGCTTTTTACTTCATTATCTTTTGCTTTGTAATAAGTCCCATGGAGGACTAAACCCTAGTAGATACTTGGGCATGTGAACCCTAGGTTTCAATTCATGTATTGACTTTCTTTATGCTTTCTTTTAAGTCTGAGTTTATTTGAGTTTTAATCTTGTTTAATCATTGCTTGCATGCCTTATTGATTCGTATTGTTGTTTAGTATGTTTGATTTGTTTCCTTGGTGAGAGAGAGGTCTCCATTAGGGATTAGAACATACAAGGTTAAAGAGGTTGAGAGGGTGAGTCTTGAGATAGAGGAGTGTCCCCTTTCCCTTCCGATTGAGTGTTTCCTATCTCCGTATTCCCTAAGTTTTATGCAACCATATGGGGTGTGAGGCGTGAGGCGTGAGATTGATAGATTTCTCCGCCGGGACCTTTGTAGGGGGTTAGGGATCTTCCGCCTAGAAGTAGGGTTAGATCTAATTTTAGGAATCGGTTTCACTCTTAGGTATCCCTAGAACTCATTGCGGTCATATGGGGTGTGAGGTGTTGAGATTGAGTGATTTCTCCGCCGGGACCTTGTAGGGGACTAGTATCGGTGGCTTGGAGGCAGGGACCGATTATTCTTGGATTACCTCAACTCATAGAACTCAGTTAGAAGCATTTAGTTAGTCTTGCACTTCATGATAGAGCCTAGGGGGAGCATTGCCCGGGTATCTCATCTTCATTGATAGAGATCTCCTTTACCTTTTATTTTACTTGTTTGCTTGTTATTTTCTTATTTTACGTATTACATCCATTGCTTCATATTATTGATTTGACTAGATAATTGAGAATTAGTCATTACTAGTACTTCCGTTCCCTGTGGATTCGACTACCCTACTCACCAGGGTAATTATTACTTCGACAACCCGTGCACTTGCGATACACACACACAAGGGGTGTGTCATAGTCCCAGGGGAGTTCCTCTCCTAGAACTTCACTCTATCTTGACCACTAAGAAATCATGGAACATGAAAGTAGGAAGAATCACATCGAAGGGGAAAGGGGACGTTCCGCTACCTCACGACTCACCCTCTCAACCTTCTTCAATCTTAAGTAGTCTAACCCAATAGGAGTTGCCACACCTCCAAAAGATAACATAAATTGTTCTCAACCCTAGTGTCACGGCTAAGGGAAAACAATTGCAAGAGATAATTAAAATTGAAACTTGAATTTATTCATCAATAATGGAAAAGCATAATATCAATGTCATAGAAACATAATAATCCTAAGGTTTACAAGTCCGAATACCCACAAGGGGTTTAGCTCCTCATTGAGCTATACAAGTTCATCAAAGTATGAAAGAAAGCACAAATTAAAGGCATTGATGAAAACTCCCTTTAGTATGGTGTGGCCGTGGTCTTGTGCGGTCGCTGGACGTTGATGATGATGCCGATGACGTGCTCCGAACATCCATGAAGTCCTCTTTGAAACCCTAGCCGCCCTCTCCAGAAGTTGGGGAGAAAGATAGGTCAAAAGATAGAAGGGGGGTCCCCAAATAGATCTGAAAACGGGCTATCTATAGGTTGAAATCGGAGTTCCACACGCCCCTATGGATTTTCTACACGGGCCTGTAGAATTTCCACACGCCCGTGTGTTAATTCCACACGGCAGTGTGGAAATTCTGTTTTGCTGATTTTCGGTAGACTGTGAACAGTAACTTACTACAGTAATTAGCTAGGTACTACTACAGTACTTGACCGAAATGCTCCCGAATTCATCGTTCTTCATTGAGGCCGTTGAATTGGACACACAATCAACGGTAAATCACGTCGCATCTTCACTTAAAACACAATGACGAAGCTCTTGATAATGTTGCACAAGTCGGAACATGCGAGTGTGATTGCCTTTGTGTCCTCCAAATCACGTATTCACTCGACCCCAATTGGAGTTTGGCACACACTCACATGTTTTTGAACACAACTTGTGCCTTGTTCATTGCCCGGTCCAAGAACTCCCTCAACAATCGCGTTCATGACCTATTCTTGCTCCTTCTTTAAATCTTCTCCACAACCCTACAACGCACGAAAGAACCCAAATACACACTAATTAGTGATTAAATCTAAGAAAAGTAATGCTCAATGTAAGACAATAATACTTCGTATTACTATCACACAAGCATTTATCACTAGTCCCTGTATTTTCAAAAGTAGAGGGGCTAGTTAGGAAGAGACTAAGAGTAAATGGACTAAGTGGGCCCATTTTCAAAAGTAGAGGGACTAGTTGGTAGCATTTTAAGTAGATGGACCAAAACGGAAGAGAGAGAAAAGTAGAGGGACCAATTCGGGTATTATACCGTAATAGAATAATTCTGTTGCTAAATTTTTGTTTCTTATTCAGTAGTTTCTTGCACATAGGCTTAACCCTAAAATGAGTTTCTAGACAACCTTAGCCCTAAAATGAAGGCAACAAATATTAGAGTGTGTTCATTTTCACATAGGCTTCAAATCAAATGGGAAAATAAATCGTAATTTGTTAAAAATCAACCCATGTATCTCATAGTTCTTAGTAAATCAAAGATAATAATAGATTAATTAAATTTATTAGGTTCATTATGGTTTAGACCAAGTGGTTTTACTCGGTTATAACAGAAGACATTAAACTCTTAAAATTATCCACCACAAAAAATGTGAGGTAGATTAATATATGTATTTTCATATCATGTAATAATAATAATAATAATATCTTCTTATATAAGTCAACAACCTTGGCCACAATAGGTGTTGTAACACAAATTAATGCAAAAATAAAAGAAATATTTGATTTTGATGAAGTTATTAATAATTTCATGATAATGTGCCAGATAAAAAGTGCATACAGAGTGTGATGCAGTCTTTGAGAATGTAGCAAATAGGGATAAAATAAAGTATTTATCTAAATATACTTAAATAACTTTAATCAATGAATGAAAAATTACCAATAATTAATAAATTCTTTTAAAGTTAAGACATTTGTTGTTGAACTTAATTGCTTACATCTCTCTCTTTTTTTCCTCTTTAATGAAATAAATGATTGCATTCCTTTTTTGAATTATTATATGTAATACATGAATTATTACGCGCGTGTCATCTACAATAGTTCAATTATTCTATAAAACTGTTTGATTTCCATTAAATATATCACTTCATAAACAAACCCGAATTGATTTTGATTTATTTGAAAAAATAAGTGCTTTTTGTGTATTTTTTGAGATGATTAGATTTTATTTGAAAAAGAAATAATCTGCACTGATCTCTTTCAACAAATTAAAAATTAAAGAGAAGAACATTAATTGACAAGGAAATTTCATTGGCCAAGTAAACCAGTCCCTTCATTTGTTAATAAAGAATGGCTAATACGAACCATGTGCCATTGATAAGGTTATGAAGGTGCAATCTCTCATTTAAAAGATTTCTAATATTTAATATTGATGGTGCAAAAAGAGTGTTAATAAACTTCAAGTATTTTTTGATGATCTGCATTAACATTTAGAAAAGAAAGAAAACAGAAATAATTTATAATACCTTTTCAATATGAAAAAAAAAGCAAGACATCATGCCTATTAATTTATTTATATAATAGACGGACAAAATAAGTCAGCCTTCTCTTTTAATATTAATCCTATCTTAATACCAATTTGAACGTTTGATATTACAATGAATTAATATTTGGACCAACAATAAAATAGAAATATAACATTTTAATATGGAAGTAGAATGAAAACAACACATTTATTAGTTTATTTCCATAATAAATGGAAAAGGCCAACTTTTCTTTGTACTAAATATTAATCCAATATTAATACCTATTTGAACGCTTGATATTACAGTGCATAATTTTACTAAAAAAAATTATAATGTATAATTTCTCATTAACTTTGACGTAGAACAAAGACCATCTCGCTTGTAGAACAAAGAACATCTCACTACAAGGGAAAAAAAAAGTTATTTGCGACACATAAATTTGCAACGTGTAAAAATGTTGTAAATTTGTGACAAAAATTATAACAATGTACCACAAATAACCAAAAAACCTCAAAAAGACAGAAATTGGGTCACAAAAATAAGACCATCCAAGAACATCACAAGGTGTGTCGCAATATTTTGGGAGTTGAAGACATGCTAGATAAATGTTACAAAGTGTTGCAAACTTGCAACATATTTTATGAGCAATTGAAAGGTGTCTCTTATTTGATATAATTTCTAACACTTTTTGCAATATGTTCGAGTGAGTATTAAAAAAAAGTTTGTAATTTGGTTTGCGACGCATATCGTGACACATTATTTGAACAATCTCATTGCGTCGCAAAATAACTTCATGAATTCATGCCTTATCTGATCTATGTGGAAACGGGTGTAATACTCATCCTCAAACTCACGCAAGAAATTTGAAAAAGCTACCTGGCCAAAGGATCAGCTATTCAAACTCTCCCACCATACTCTCGCTCTGCTCTCCAACAGTCTAGTCACAACTTTGAGTTTCATCTTAACATTCAAACCAATGTCATCAAAAGTATCAATCATCCTCTTGAGCCACACTTTAGCAATCATGGCATCAATGATGCCATCAGAAGTACCACACCTAAGTTGTTGGGCTTCCTTCAAGAGTTTGGACAAAGCTAGGATATGATTTGGTCCACTGCTCTCTGCAGGTGCCTGTTGATATACTAGTGTTTGTGGTGGTACTGGTGTAGGTGTCGGGGAAGTCTGAGTCTGT
Organism: Dioscorea alata; assembly: GCA_020875875.1. NCBI lineage: Eukaryota > Viridiplantae > Streptophyta > Magnoliopsida > Dioscoreales > Dioscoreaceae > Dioscorea > Dioscorea alata. The sequence goes on along the minus strand of CM037020.1, from coordinate 28,870,740 downwards.
CCTCCAAAGTACCTCCAATAGTCGAAGAAATCCTGATACTCCTGATAAGTAGGTTGCCTTCCTTTAGAAGCCCAATGGGCTCTGAAGGCTTCCAAGGCTTCAGGAGTTGGAGCAGAACCAGGCACTGGGCACTACCCTAAACTTTAGGGGCATGCACTAAAGTAGCCATAGCAGGATTATGACCTGAAATGGTCTTCTGCCTAGGTGGCGATGGAGATGAGGGCAGGGATAGTACTCCTTGCCTTCCACCTCGCTGAGCTCTAAGGGTAGGTACAGCGGGGGAAATAACTCTCCTACGGTGCATGCACTAACATTGTGGTGGCATGATTATTGAAAGAAACACAAGACAACTTTTAGAAATAATTCTATATGCAACAATGCTATATGCTAGACTCTACTGGGATCGACTAGTTATAAGGATTAACAATCAAATTTTTAACCCAAATAGATGAACAAACTCTATATCTAGGTTATACTATCTAAACCTAAATCAGGGCTTTGATATCATTAAAGTATGTCACGCCACGACCTGCAGGCCCCGTACGTGACATACCGCCACAATAATCCAAGGAAGGTCAAACCCTGCCTCAATTCTGGATCATGGTAAGGCTAACCTGTTATTGAACATAAACACTATAATGACAGGGGGAAAACAACAATATACTAATATAACAATTCTGTATACATGACCAATATGGCAATAGGAAGCTAGGGAAAACATAGGGAATCACAACTGAAGATACATGATCAAAATACAATACCATACCCTAAGTATGGTTCTCATAACACAATACAAACAACAACAAATACAAGGACTTCAAAAGGAAGGAATATAAGTACACACAAGTCAACAAAATACGCTAATGCATCCCACTTAATACATGCCAAAGATGGAAATAAACCTATACAAAAATACAAGATAAATGTGTTAGTGCAAACCCTAGCCCCAATAAATTGTATGAACTCTTATTATTTGGATAATAATTATGAGACACCGTTTTATTTATTATTATTTCTGTGCATAATTAATAAGATAAAACATCACTGAATATTGGTTCTACTCAAGTTATCAAATGCGTGATTTGGATAGTAAAATCTTGAAGCATAAAATAGAACAATATTCTAAATGTCCCTAGTCGATTATTTTCATTGGAATGAAAATAAATTAAAACTTGTATGTCTTTCATGAGATGGCCTTGTTTTACGTGTCATAGGATATAGGATATCAATCAAAGGACATAGATACATATTAGGGAACAATGTACCTGGAACGATTGGCTCTTGAGAACACTACATGGTTGTAAAGTCATAAGTGTTTTTCTCAAACAATTCTTATACTTGAATCATTCAGCCTGAAATCATTATAGATCTTGGATGAATCCTTACATGCTTTAACTTACGCCTAACATTATTCGTAACTGAGTGGCAAGTATGAGTATGTTTGGGCATGTCGCGGTTCATACTGAGAGATATGAGTGAAGTGAAGGGATAACCCCTCTCTATAGAGAGAGTGAATATCACTGGCCACTTGATTAGTGAGGCTGAATAGTACTTGGCCGAGCCAAAGGGAAATGATAAGACTTATCATTTACTTGACCTAGTCAGTTCACTAAAAGATTAAGAAATTAATTAGCATTAAAATAAGGGTGACTCACTCCATGCCTTATAAGGTTGCAAAGGATTGTATAAGGTTGCGATAGGTTCCGTTAATTCTCGAAATCGACCTTCATTTAATATTGGGTAATCGTATTATCTTGCTAGAGAAAGTATATGAGTGTTATTGCCAATATTAAATGGGCCTACAGAATCGTACACTAAGAATGCAGCGATCAAGGTACAATATTTGTTACTTATTGGACCACCATTTAGGGTTTTGGTAAAAAACCTAAATTAGGTGGAGCGAATAGCTTATTCAAGTTGGGTCTTATTAAGTGTTGATCCAAGCAAATCGATTTGATTAATTGAAATGGTTTAATTAATCAAGTAAAGAAGAGATTCCTAATTTGATTAGGAGTGAAAGGTATTTTCATAAATTAGGGTTTTGGGTTTCCAATATAAATAGATGGTCTAACCCTAATATGAGAGATATAGAGAACAGTAGAGTGTTTGAGAGATTGTCTCTTAGCCGCTACCCACTCTTCTCCCTTGGCTGCCGCTGTTGGATTCCGCCGTCGGAACCCGCTGCCCCGTGCCTACAACCCTTTTTTCTCTTGAATCTTGATAAACGCCTAAACATACGTATTTTCCATGTATTCGGGTGTATGTATTACGTATTTTTCTATGAGTTGACACCCGTTTTTGGTCTGAATTGGTTTCTTTCATGTTACAGGTACTGATGTGACCCCTTCGAGCTGATTGATAGAATTTGAGAAGAAATCGGCGATGAAAACACTATTCCTGAGGGGGGTACTGTAGCGGCTACTGTAGCAGATCCTGTAGCACGACCCCTTTGGCGAAATGGCTAAGTCTGGAGGTCATGCGGTCTGGCATGCGGGCACTGCAGAGGCCGTATACGGTACGGTACTGTAGCAGTTTACTGTATACGGTACGGTAGCAGTTTACTGTATACGGTACTGTAGCAGTTTACTGTATACGGTACTGTAGCAGTTTACTGTAGCGGCACTGTAGCACTTACACGATTTCGGGTTTTTCTCGGGATTTTCTCTGCCCGCATGCGGGGTCGCATACGGGGCCGCATAACGTTCTGGATGATGTTTTTAAGGGTTTTGGGAAGTCATTTTGAAGAAGAGCTAGACCTTGAGCAAGCTTGACTTCACCACCTTCTTTGGGAGCTTGAGGCCGGCTTTTGGAGGCGATTCTTGAGGAGAGGACGACGGGGAGAGCACGAGACGACGACTCCACACCTTCGATTTGGATTTTAGAGGAAGTTTGACAAGGGAAGCCACTCCTTGGGTGGCGTCCTTGGAAGCGTCATTCGGCCTTGATCCTTTGAGGGAGTGTTCTTATTATGCTTTTGGTTGTTTCCATGTATTTATTTGCATACTTTGTGATCATGAGCAACTAAACCCCAAGGTCACCGGATGTAGGTGAACCTTGGGGGTGAACTTGTGTATTTTTGGATGATTCCTTTCTAGTTTATGCATGTGTGTTGGTTTGAGATCCTTGTTTGGTGGTTCTTGAATGCCTTGATATGTATGAGAACTCTATATGTCAATTCCTAGACAATGCTAGGTTGCATGACCATTGCCCTAGTATTAGGCTCACCAAGCTTGGAAGGGAATACATGTACGAATACGCCGTGACCATCGGGTATTTGTACCCCTCCAATTGTTAGGGTTGTCCTTGATTGTGTTTCAACCCTAGCTTGGGGAAATCCATTAAACCCATTGCAATCGTACAAGAATTTGGGCGGAAGAAATTCCGTATTCCAATACTTGTACCGGATTAGGGACCAAACACCGTGACCATCGGGTTGGTCTAATTTAGGGTTTTCCGGTCCAAACCACCCACGTGCATGCTAGTTAGGGTATCCTTAGCACTTTAGTAGCCCCCGAGGGAATCCTCATCCGTGACCATTTCCTCGCCCTGATTTCCCTCAGTATTTGTATTTATTATTTGTATGCTTTTCACACATCCGTAGATTATTTGTAGTTATCTCCTTTGAGTGTTTGCTAGGTTAAACAACATTGTGATAAGGAAGTAAGAATAGCTCCTCGGGCCCTTGGGAATACGACCCCCTCGTGCTCGCGCGAGGGGTATTACTTGGCGACCCCGTGCACTTGCGGGTGAGCGATTCAAACGCATTCTCATCAAATCTCTAGTGCTTGCTATTCGAACCAAGAAACAAGTGTTATTTATTGAGATACTAGCATTCTTGCTTGATTCCCAAAGGTGTTTGTGTGCACATGATTTTAGAGGGGAGTCGCGATTCGCAGTCCCTTTCGATTTCGTTAAAACAAGGATATGCTTAGAATCGTCATCAAAAGAAAGGTATAACTTTTAATTATCTATTTGTTTATAATTTAATCCTAGTTCTGGCATGCGTTAGGGTTTTATCATGTTTACTTCCCGTTAAAAATTTTGTTGTCCACTGCGTATCGGCATGTATTTTGCATGATAATTCCCTTGTTTGATGATAAGATCGCAATAGTGGTACCAGAGCCAGTGATAAGTCCTCATGTTAAAGTAATACGAAGTATTATTTTCTTACATTGAGCATTACTTTTCTCAGATTTTATCATTAATTGTTGTGCATTTGTGTTCTTCTGTGCATGTAGAGTTTTGGAGTGAGTTTAGAGAAGATAGAGTAAAGTTAGGTCATGTTAGCCGTTGTTGAGGAGTTCTTGGACCAAGCAAGGAACAAGGCATGAGTCTAGACTTGTGGGTGTGTGCCAACTTCTTTTGAAGGGGCACAACGGTAGTCACACTCATAAAAGTCTAACCCGTGTAGCATTGGAGAACTTCGTCAATGAGAAGAAATGAAGCAATAGACATGATCTACAGTTGATTGTGTGCCCAATTCAACGGCCTCGATAAAGAACATGAAATCGGGAGCATTTTATGCGCGAGTACTGTAGTAATTCAATGCAGTAATTGCTGTAGCAGTTTACTATTCACTACGCGCCAGAAAACTGATTTCAGAGAATCCACACGGGTGTGTGGAAATTCCACATGGCCATGTGGATGCCTGATTTTAACCTATTTACAGCCGCGACTCAGCACTATTTAAAGAACTTTTTCTGGACTTTTTGGGGATCCTTTCGCCTATATTTTGAAGGGTCACTGCTAGGGTTTGGAGAGGACTTTGTGGAGGATTGGAGCGAGTTCACAACATCGACATCGAAGTCCGTTGGAAGATAGCTATTTGGGGAGCTTTCGTCGACACCGATCCGGCGAGGTGTGCCCTAGGCTTGACAAGGGCTTAGTGAAGAGGACGGAGTGACCTCACAAGACCATCGCCACGCATCGCAAGGGGGTTTCATTTATGTTTTCTATTCTTGTTTATTCATATACTTGATGGATTTGTATAGCTCCATGGAGAGCTAAACCCCTTATGGGTATTCGGACTTGTAAACCCTAGGATGACATTATTTCTATGATTTTATTATGTCTTCTTAATTGATGATTTTAATTGAGTTCCAATCTTGCATATTAATTGTAATTGATTTTCCCTTAGCCATGACACTAGGTTTGAGAGTCATCTAGGTTATCCTTTGGAGGTGTGACAACTCCTATAGGATTAGACTACTCGAGATTGGAGAGGGTAGAGAGGGTGAGTAGTGAGGTAGCGAAACGTCCCCTTTCCCTCCGGTGTGATTTTCCCTACCTCCGGTCGAAGTAGAGTGAAGTGCTAGGAGATGAACTCCCCCGGGGCTTATTTGCGCGAGCAACAGAGTGAAGGGTTGTAGTGAATCCTAGTGCTGGGGCTTAATTGAGACTAGGGTTCTTTCACCTGGACCAATGGGTTAGAACTATACTTAGGAACAGGGTCTATCACTTAGAATCCCTAGAACGTAAAGAAATTCCACTTAGTGTGAGGCTTAGGAAGATGGACTCCCCTGGGGCTTAGTTGATAGATCAACAGAGTGAAGGGTCGCAGTGAAACCTAATGCCGGGGCATAATATTGTGATTATTCACGATTGACCTAAGGTTTGGGACCGTGTGCTTTAGGATGTCCACGACTCAAGAAACATTAATAGGAGAGCATAATACATTATCTTGCACTAGAACATTAGTCCTAGGGGGAGCTGGTCCAGGTACCCCTTTGCACATTGATTATCCCTCTCTTACTCTTTGCTTACACTCTCTTGTCTTTCACATTTCTCTTTTACTTTCTTGCATACACATTGATTCTTCTCACCACCATCGTATTTTCGCACTAGCTAATTAGTAATTTCTTGTGTCTCTAATCCCTACTCCCTGTGGATTCGATTACTCTTTCAACGGGGTACTTTATTACTGCGACAACCCATATACTTTCAGGCCCCTGTCAGCCAGGTTTTGCATGCCTATTGGATTAGATGTTAGATCTATTCATAATGTTATTTTGATTGACATTGCATGGTATAGAATAGGATGATAGATCTGTATGTTGTTAATTTTGTTAATCTGATTAATTAGTTAATATTTTCTAATATGAATAGGAAATAATTGATCATGCTTATAAGATCTATATTCTATTAATTTTGTTAATCTGATTACCTAGTTAATATTTCTTAATATGATTAGGAAATAATTGATCATGCTTATTTTTAGGAAGGTTTTATTTCCTATTTGCTAATCTTGATTTGATTAGGATTTTAAAATTTGTTTTATATATAATTGTGTGTGCGCTCTTATGGTATGATTTTTTATTGTTTTTTGGTATAATTGTTATGTCTTAAACATTAAAATTCTATGTAAGGAATTGATTAGTTTGATTGATAGCACAAATCAACTAATAGTGAGGTTTAGGGTTTTTAAGAACATTTCATTTGATGAAATAGATCAAAGGGTTTGATCGTTTGGGTTAACACCCAAGCTCGTCACTGGGCTAGTTCTTAAAACTTAAACACACAATTCCAATATGGCTTAAATTAAAAGTTAATTAAAATTCGGATTCCATGTCTTTCTTGCTTTATTTATTTAATATGCGTGTGATGAATGTTGGTTGTTGCGTTCATGGGCCTTAGTTGTTTATACAGCATGAGTGTCATTTTTTTATACAACATGCGAGTTGCTATATTTTTTGTGTGCGACCTGCATGTAGTCGTTAGTTTTGTTTTTATTTTATATTGTATAAAATTAAAGACAAGGCGACTTGATGAAGACGGAGACCCAAAGGTTGGTTGGAGAGCCAAAGGTTGGTCGGACTTTATTGGATATGGTTCGATCAATTATGATTCAAGCTAGTCTTCCAATATCCTTTTGGGGATATGCCCTTGATACTACTGCATTCCTGCTAAATAGAAATCTAATTAAGGTAGTTGAAAAGACACCATATGAAATGTGGACAGGGAGAAAGCCTAATATGACTTTTCTACGGATTTGGGGTTGCGAGTCACATGTTAAAAGGTTAACATCAGACAAGCTCGCATCCAAGACCGACAAATGCCTATTTGTGGGGTATTCCAAGGAAACTAAGGGATACTATTTCTACAACATTAATGAGAACAAAGTGTTTGGTGCTTGGAATGTTGTTTTCTTGGAGTTTCTTCTCAAGAAGAACAGTGGGAGTGGATTACAACTTAAGGAGGTTCAAGTACCAAAAATTCTTATAGAGGATAGTTTGGAAATGGAAATGGATTCAGAAAGAGTTGTAGAACCTAAACTCATTACACAAGAACCAAGAAGGTCTGGTAGGATTCATCACGAGCCTGAGAAATATGGTTTTCTCATTACTGATAATCAAAGCTTAGAGCTATTGGATCAGGATGATCCAACCATCTACTGAGAGGCAATTGAGAGTTCCAATTCAGATAAATGGCTTAGAGCTATGAAGTCCAAAATGCAATCAATGCATGATAACCAAGTATGGACATTGGTTGATCTACCGGAAGGTGCTAAGATCATTGAGTGCAAATGGATTTTCAAACGTAAGGCTGATAATACCTTCAAAGGTAGACTAGTGGCGAAAGGTTTCAGACAAACTCATAGTATTGACTATGATGAAACCTTTTCACCGGTAGTCATGCTTAAATCCATTAGGATTCTTCTTGCTAAAGCAACATATTATGACTATGAGATATGGAAAATGGATGTCAAAACAACTTTCCTTAATGGAAACCTCCTTGAGGATGTGTACATGACACAGCCTGAGGGTTTTGTCAATCAAAAGAACTCTAACAAGGTGTGCGAGCTGCTGAGGTCCATTTATGGACTCATGGAAGCGTCCCGAAGTTGGAACCTCTGTTTCAATGAGGTAGTCAAAGGCTTTGGCTTTCTAAAAAATGAGGATGAGCCTTGTGTGTACAAAAAGGTTAGTTGGAGCGTGGTCGTTTTCCTTGTGTTTTATGTCGATGACATCTTGCTTGTTGGAAACAACATCCTGACATTGTTAAATGTTAAGCAATGGTTAGGAAAATGTTTCTCATTGAAGGACTTAGGTGAAGCTAAGATTATATTAGGTATAAAGATCTATAGGGATAGATCACAACGGCTTTTGGGACTAAGTCAAGAAAAGTACATAGATATGATACTGAAACGGTTTAGTATGCCTAACTCCAAGAAAGGATTTTTACCTATATCTCAGGGAGTTGTTTTAAGTAAAAGGAATTGTTCTCAGACTGAAGAACAAAGGGAACACATGAGTAAGATCCCTTACGCGTTTTCTATAGGATCTATCATGTATACCATGCTATGTACTAGGCTTGATGTTGCACATGCACTAAGCATAACTAGCAGATTCCAACAGGATCCAAGGGAACACCATTGGTCTACTATCAAGAGTATTCTTAAGTACTTGCGAAGGACGAAAGATTACTTTTTAGTGTACGGTGGTGAGAATGAGCTCATTGTAACGGGTTACACTGATGTTGCATTTCAAACCAATGTCGATGACAGTAAATCACAATCTAGTTATGTGTTTTTCTTGAATAGAGTTACTGTAAGCTGGAAGAGTTCAAAACTGGACACCGTCACTGATTCTACCATAGAGTTTGAGTATATAGCTACATCGAATGCTACTAAGGAGGCTGTTTGGCTTAAGAGGTTCCTTACTGGGTTAGGAGTTGTCCCAAGCATTTAGATCTAGTAAACCTCTTTTGTGACAACAACGGGGCCATAGCACAGGCCAAGTAGCCCCAGTCACACCAGAAGTCCAAACATATACTCAGGAGATTCCATCTCATTCTTGAGATCATCGATAAAGGAGATGTGAAAGTTTACAAGATTGTTGGAGAAAGACAATGTAGCTGATCCTTTAACCAAGCAGTTGGCTAGGCCAAAACATGATCGTCATGTTAGGTCTTTTGGTCATAAAGTTATACCTGATTGGGAATAGAGTTAGTGGGAGATTGTTAGTGGGAGATTGTTAGTGTAAGCCCTAGCCCTAATATATTGTATGAACTCTTATTATTTGGATAATAATTATGAGGCACCGTTTTATCTATTATTATTTTCATGCATAGTTAATAAGATAAAACATCATTGAATATTTGTTCTGCTCAAGTTATCAAATACGTGATTTGGATAGTAAAACCTTGAAGCATAAAATAGAACAATATTCTAAATGTCCCTAATCGATTATTTTCATGATAATGAAAATAAATTAAAACTAGTATGTCTTTCGTGAGATGACCTTGTTTTATGGGTTATACGATATGGGATATCAATCAAAGGACATAGATACATGTTAGGGAACAATGTACTTGGAACGATCCTCTCTTGAGAATACTACATGGTCGTAAAGTCATAAGTATTTTCTCAAGCAATTCTTGTACTCGAATCCTTCAACCTGAAATCGCTATAGATCACGGATGAATCCTTACATGCTTTGACTTATGCCTAACGTCATTCATAAATGAGTGGCAAGTACGGGTATGTTTGGGCATGTCGCGGTTCATGATGAGAGACATGAGTGAACTGAAGGAATAGCTCCTCTCTATAGAGAGAGTGAATATCACCGGCCACTTGATTAGTGAGACTGAGTAGTGCATGGCCACGCCCAAGGGAAATGATAAAAGTTATCATTAACTTGACCTTGTCAGTTCACTAAGAGATCAAGAAATTAATTAGCATGAAAATAAAGGTGACTCGCTCCATGCCTTATGCTAATTAAGATATTCAGTGGCAAAGGATTGTATGAGGTTGCGATAGGTTCCGTTAATTCTCGAAATTGACCTTCATTTAATATTAGGTAATCATACTATATTTCTAGAGAATAATTATGATTTATGAGCGTTAAAGTTGTTTAAGTTTATTGCCAATGTTAAATGGACCTACAGGATCATATACTAAGAATGTCGGGATCAAGGTTCAGTATTTGTTACTTATTGGACCACCTGTTTAGGGTTTTGGTGAAAAACCTAAATTACGTGGAGCGAATAACTTATTCAGGTTGGGTCTTATTAAGTGTTGATCCAATCTAATCGATTTGATTAAATAAAATGGTTTAATTAATCAAGTAAAGAAGAGATTCCTAATTTGGTTAGGAGTGAATGGTATTTTCATAAATTTGAGTTTTGGGTTTCCAATATAAATAGATGGCCTAATCCTAACATGAGAGATATAGAGAAAAATAGAGTGTTTGAGAGGTTGCCTCTTAATAAACCCTAGCTGCCGCCCACTCTTCTCCCTTGGCTGCCACCGTCGAATCCCACAGGTGAAACCTGCCGCCACGGTAATTATAGCCCTTTTTTCTCTTGAATCTCGGGTGCTTGCTATTCGAACTAAGAAACAAGTGTTGTTTCTTGAGGTACTAGCATTCTTGCTTGATTTCCTGAGGTGTTCGTGTGTACGTGATTGTAGAGGGGAGTCACGATTCGCAGTCCCTTTCGATTTCATTGAAACAAGGGTACGTTCAAAATCATCATCAAAAGAAATGTATAAATTTTAATTATCTATTTGTTTATAATTTAATCCTAGGTTTGGCATGCATTAGGGTTTTATCATGTTTACTTGTCATTAAAAATTTTGTTATCCGCCGCATATCGACATGTATTTTTGCATGATAATTCCCTTGTTTAATGACAAGATCCCAACAAAATGTACCGAAACAGAACCTGCCCAAGCACAATGCATCCGCACATCTAGTCTATACTAACACCTTGGAGGAAGAAAGAGGGAGGCGGGTAAGTAGGTTACTCAATGAGGGTAAGAGCATTGACACATCCCTTGCGTGTGTGTACCGCAAGTGCATGGGTTATCGAAGTAATAAAATACTGTGAGTGGGTAGTCGTATCCACAGGGAATAGTGTTTAGAAACAAGAGGTATCACTATTTAGCTATGAAGGAAATCGATAATGAGATATATATATATATATGTGTGTGTGTGTGTGTGTGTGTGTGTGTGTGTGTGTGTGTAAAAGAAAATAAAAGAGCATAAGAAGAGTAATGAGGGCAGGAGAGGTAATCGATATAAAGAAGGGATACCAGGACAAAGCTCCCCCTAGGACTAATGCTTCTAGTGCAAGACTATTATTATACCCTCTAATTGATGTCTAATGAGTCGTGGAAATCCTTAAGCACACTGTCCCAAACCTAAGGTCAACCGTGACTAGTTCCAACATTATGCCCCGGCATTAGGTTTCACTACGACCCTTAACTCTTGTTGACCTGTCAACTAAGCCCCAGGGGAGTCCATCATCCTAAGCCTCACAGTACATGGAACTGCTTGGGGTTCTAGGGATTCCAAGTGAAAAATCCTGTCCCTAAGTATAGTTCTAACCCTTTGGTCAAAGTGAAAGAACCCTAGTCTCAGTTAAGCCCCAGAACTAGATTCACTACAACCCTTCACTCTGTCAGGGGAGTCCATCTCATAGCACTTCACTCTACTTCGACCGGAAAGAACTCTTGGAACACAGAGGTAGGTAAAATCACACCAAAGGAGAAAGAGGACGTTTCGCTACCTCTCGACTCACCCTCTCAACCCTCTCCAATCTCGGGTAGTCTAATCCTATAGAAGTTGTAACACCTTCAAAGGATAACCTAGATGATTCTCAACCCTAGTGTCACGGCTAAGAGAAAATCAATACAATTAAACATGCAAGATTGGAACTCAATTAAAAGCATCAATTAAGAAAGCATAATAAAAGTCATAGAAATAATATCATCCTAGGGTTTACAAGTCTGAATACCCACTAGGGTTTAGCTCTCCATGGAGCAATACAAAGTCAATAAAGAGTTTAAGAACATATGCATAAAAACCATAAAAAAAAAACCCCCTTGTAGTCTGTATCGATGGTCTTGTGGAACCGCCTCGTCTTCTCCACGAATCCCTTATCAAGCCTAGGGCACACCTCGCCGAATCAATGACGATGAAAGCTCCCCCAATAGCTATCTTCCAAAGGATGTCGATGCCGCTGCCGTATAATCACCTCCAAAGACCTCCAAGAACCTCTCCAAACCTTAGCCGAAAGTCCCCCAAAAGATAGGCAGGAGATAAAAAGGAGGGGGGGGGGGGGGGGGGGGGGGGGGGGGGGGTCCCCAAATAGATCTGAAAATGGGTTATTTATAGGCTGAAAATGGGCGTGTGGATTCTCTGTTTTTCTGATTTTCAGCGAATAGTGAACTGTAACATGTTACAGTATTTTGCTAAAGTAATTCACTACAGTGCTGTTGCAGTACTCTCGCTGAAATGCTCCCGAATTTATCGTTCTTCATCAAGACCGTTGAATTGGGCACACAATCAACGGTAGATTATGTCGATTACTTCATTTCTCTTCATTAGCTAAGTTCTCCAATGCTACACAAGTTAGACTTTTGTGAATTTGACTACCCTTGTGCCCCTCCAATGGAGGTTGGTACACACCCACAAGTCTAAATTCGTGCTTTGTTCCTTGCTTGGTCCGAAAACTACTCAACAATGGCGAACATAACCTATTCTTGCTTCTTTCTTCTCCAATACAGGTAATAATACTTCGTATTACTATAACACGAGCACTTATCAAGCATAGAACTATAAAATCATATATTTCAAAAATACAGGTAATAAATCAAATACAATGCTTTAATAGTATACCGATACACAAAATTTTGAATATATCAAGAATAAAGTAACACTCATGTTCTCAAAGAATAATGTATACCAATAATAGCACTGTACAACATAAGTTTATCAAGCAAGGTTTTAACTCAAATAAACATTATTTTTCCAAACAACTCAAGAAATCAAAGTTTTGGGAAAGATATGAATAGCATACTAAAATCATTTTATTTCACAATTCAAAAGGCTAAGAAGTTGCATAGCACAAGGTTTAATAATTTTAATATGTAAAATGCTTAAACAAAAACAGTAAACCAAAGTCATGTTGGATACCACATTTCAAAGTTTCATTGCATGAAAATACTAAATTTTTCAAAGTATAAGGTCAACATCTCAATCAACAAGTGATGGTCTAAAAACCTTTCTAAACACTAGCAGTGGCCGAGGCTAAATTCAAAGTCACCAAGGTCCTCATGCCCTTAACGTTGATCCATCGGGAATCCGTGTGGTGACTCCAAGTTCCCGATGTATATCTAACTAAGGTCCTACATGTCACCTGATAATAAACTCTCATCTTCACGCCACCTCAACAAACTTGCTGTAAGGACCGCTCACTGGAGCAAGGAAAGGGCTCCGCTCGGCCACCATCAAAACCAAAGTACTGCCTAAAGACCCAATATATGCCAATCATCACAAAGTGAAGAAATCTCATCACTGATTTCACAATTTTCACATAAACAACCCCCACTCCAAGAGTGAATAATTTGCACATAACAACTAAAAAAAATGTCATTTCAATCATGAAACAATACCTTTTCTTCCAAGAAGACATTATTTTTAATAATTCCCTAAAGATGCATTTGAAGAACCAAGTTTTTCAAACACAAGTAACACATACTTGCAAACATTCTAGATACTCATTTAAGATCAAACCATGATTTCAAAAGTCATGAGCAATAATCAATAAGATTTTAAAAAGTGCAAAATGTCATTCAAAATAAATGTAACTCAAATATAGAAAATCAAGCATGATAATATAGTCCACAGAATCAATAGTTCCCACTCACCAACTTGGCAAGTCAAACAACTCCGATGTTAATGCTCCACTGGTCCTTTACCCTCAGCTGATGCCTCGCCTTCTAGAACATTTCAAGAAAATAAAACATATTTAAAGGCCGTTCATCACAAGGATGAGAAAAACTCCACAAGGTGGAAAGCAAGCAATCTAGGGTTTACTAAGCATCTTCCCTCAAAGATCCTGCAAGAATCAACCTCTCCCAACACTCAAAGCCAACAAAAAATGACAAAGAAAACCTAAGTTGGTTTTGTGCTATAATAACCCTAGTTGGGAGATAAAAAGATCTCCCTCAATCTTCAACAAAAATGAGGAAATACAACCAAATAAGTTTTCTAAACTCAAGACTTACACAAACACTAAGGATTTCCCATCATTTCCATCCAAAGAAAACAACAAGAAGAGAGGAAGAAGAAATGGAAAAAGCTTACCTTCAAACCTTCAAGAACAAGAGGAGAAGAGGATGATTTGATCTTCCCTTGGCTTTCTCTTGATAAAAAGGCAAGAAATGAGAGGATTTGAGGTGAAGAGAGTGAAGTTTAGAAGAGGAGAGGGGGGTGGGAAGAGAGCAAAAAAGATGAAGAAAAACTCTCAACGAAGCACTTTTAACCTAAATTCGAGCTCCATGCAGGGTACCATACGGCCTGTATGGCGTCCCTCATGGATCTTCAGAAACTCTCTAAATTTTCATGTCAGGTACCATACGGCCTGTATGGCACCCCTTATGGCCTTTTAACCCATACAAAATGGGTGATAAACAACCCGTTTGGAGGTCTTTCAACCCCTTTTCAGGGTCTAACACTTTGGTGCACTTCCAAAAACTCCTACACACAAAATATAGGCAAGAAAATAAGTCAAAACATGATAGAGAAGTAGGAAGAAGTCCAAATACCACATTGCGAAATTGTGAGTACGCTCAACCAATTTACTAGTATGTTTAGTATTATATGTTATTTGTGAGTTCAAATTAGTATGCATGTTAATTAAGTATCACAACTAACACCTTTTGTTATTTGTAGGATGTTTGTCATGCACCTTCAACACTTAGATGCCATACTCATTGAAAAAAATGGTTGATCTACATTTTGCCGAATGGTTTACTGTTTTTGTGAGTCTTCTTAGAGACCTTTTCATATTGCTTACTTCCTTATTCAATCACTTAATATATTAATATTCTTAACTTTAACTAATCGTGGTACTATCACTTTAGATTCAAAACCCAAATAATCAAGTTACCAATCAAGTGTTGATGACTCTTGCTTGAGGTCCAACTAGTCAAGTCAGAACTTAATCAAGTTACTTTATAAATAGTTATAACTTCCACACCCTTGGGCATGGGGAAAATAAGTCAACTATGAATAGTGGTGTATGCGTGCAAAGCTTTAGTGGTGAATTTTTTGGTTTATTGGAAGAAATAATTTAGTTGGAGTTTCCAAGCAACACAACAAAATTTGTTGTCCTCTTCAAGTGTTGATGTTTTGATTCATTACATGGAAAGAAGGTTCACCACAAGTGTGCCATGGTTGACATCAATAAGAAGCAGTTTTACACAATGTATGACCCCTTTATCTTAGCACAACAAGCGATTCAAGTGTATTATTCAGAATATTCGAGTTTGAAGCGAGATAAAGTTGATTGGATAGCCACATGGAAACAAAAGCAAAAAGAACAATTGAGGCATTATGGTAAGAAAGGGGCATCCCACTCTACCAAATGAATAAAGTTGAAATTAGACATAATGTTACTACATTTAATTTTCTTCCACCATTACATAATAATTTGAATGGTATTGTTTTCTTTGTTGACATATCCGATGTTATGGACCATACACCCTGAGGTCGTCAGCCAATTCTTACAACTGTGATAGAAGAAGAAAAAGATGAAAAAGAAGAAGATATGGAGAATAAGGAAAATGAAGATAGAGATGAATTATCATTTTAGACATTATGTAAGTTAAATTATTTATGAATTTAGTTTATAGCTTTGTCTTGTATTAAAAATGACATTAGATTTGGTACCTTATTTTTTATGAACTAATTTATAGTCTGCCAATGTGCATTTCTTTTTTTTTTTTTTTTTTTTGCCTTGCATTTGATAGGATTTCCTATTTTATCTTAGTCTTACAACAATGATTGCAAGAACTCTATGATTTCTTGTACATAGTGATGCTGATTGCAAGAAGTCAATGACAATGCATCAAGGCGTGCTTCATGGTTGACCTCGAATCAATGGGTGCACTGGCGAGGTAATGGGAGGGGCAATAGATTCCTTAATTTTGCATCTAACAAGCATTTTGATTGGTTTGAGGGGTGCTAACATTTATTAACGTGCAAATGTTGATGAAAGAGCAATATTCATGTGATTCTTGTCACTTGAGCCATGCATGCAAAGTGAAAATCGTTTTAGAGCCGATCCTTTGCCACTAATATAATAGCTAATTAGCCGATCTAGTACCACTAATAAAGGGTTTACTATACAAACGTACATTTCAGGCATTAGCCATATTTGTTGGTGATAATAATTTTTCTACTGTTATTGTCTAGGATACCCATTATCTTTGCTATATGATATTTAACTAGCTTTAGCTTTGCTTGTTTTTCAATAAGGAGAGCTCTGCAAGGTTGCCCCTGCAAACAAGAAAATTTTGAATTAAGCACAATGTTATGGTATCAGTTTTGTTATGACATGATTTTGTTTGAAAAATTGAATTCCATGATGTTTTATTACTGGTAAACATATTTTACAGTCATAATTTTCTATTAACTTGTACTCCATAAGTTATGGTTTGCAACAGTTCAATTTCATAAAGTAATGACAGGATAAAAGATTTAGTGGATAATATAAGATGACAAGCAACTTAAAATGTAAAGATGATTGTTTCGTCAAATACTTACAAGGATCCTATACACTTCATGTAGGTAAGAGCCAAATATTATTTTTAATGCATGCACTATGGATTGCTTTCTTGGTTTGATCTCTAGTCTTTGGTTGATTCTCTAATTCACTACAAAGAAGCTAGGTTGTATGAGACAATAATCATACAATTACACCAACATGACCACTATTATGAAGTGTGATTTGGTTATAAAAACCAAAAGTTGCAATTTTGTGGAAATATTATCATAATTGAAGTTAGTTTAATGTGTTAAGTAGTATAGGAAACATGGCAATAGTTCATAGTCCATACCAACAATGTAGAGATAAAGTAAACCATCATCTCAATAGAAATCCAATCTTGAAGCAATTTGGACGATGGATGAAGCGGTTTGTGTTCGGATCGGGTTTTGACCTGTTAAGCATGGGATCTGTAAGTCTAAAGAAGAGATATGAGGACTAATCTCCATCGACTGCTCCACGGCCATCATCATCCTCCATCGGATTTCAGCCAATCATCTTTTTATTCCTCCAGCAGGTCCATTTCTCCCCATTTCTCTATCGGCAACTTCGCCGACTGCTCATCTACTACAAAGATTAATGGATCTCAAGCAATTTTTTTTTGTTTCTCCAACGGCTTTATCGAAGAAGAAGAAGAAAAAGAAGAAGAAGAAGAAGAAGAAGAAGAAGAAGAAGATTGATCTCGTTGTGAGTTCAAATCTATCCATTTATTGGTCTTCTAGGGTTTCCAGTTAGCACATTGATCTTCTACTTTATCTATATAATTCTTAGTTTTGTATTTTCTATAGTGAATTTGATGTGGCATCTGATCATCAATGTTTGAATTTTTTAGCTTAGTGCAAACCTTTAAGACTGCCCCTCAAAATTTAAGATTTAAGTTTCAAGTGCTTAGCAAAATTATAAACTTAGAAACTCATTCTGGAAAACCACACATGTCATAGACACTTAATGAGCAAAATGATGTATAGATCAAGAGGCTCACATGCCCAACGGTAGCATTATCAAACATTGCTCATCATGTTCCTCTATAGTTATGTCAGAATTATGTCTAGCTAGTTCAATCATTGTGACCACAAAGAGAAGTTGAATGACCATTTATACAAATTGATGGTAGTAACATGGTAGCAAGATATCTGTATAACAACCATGGTTTAGTAAAAAACTGATAAACGTCTAAATGTACGTATTTTATACGCATACTTGTGCATGCTTTTTGTATTTTGTTAATGAATCGATGCCCTTTTGTGGTCTAAATTGGGTTATTTCGTGTTTTAGGTGCAAAATATGCTTTGGGGAGCTCAACGACGC
The DNA here is from genome assembly GCA_020875875.1 of Dioscorea alata. NCBI lineage: Eukaryota > Viridiplantae > Streptophyta > Magnoliopsida > Dioscoreales > Dioscoreaceae > Dioscorea > Dioscorea alata. The sequence continues at coordinate 28,852,878 of CM037020.1, read as the reverse complement.
AATTTGAGAAGAAATCGACACCGAAATCATCGTTTTTGATACCCGGCACTGTAGTAACACTGTAGCAGTCTGAAGCACGAACGTTTGAAGAATTCTCTAAGTCTGGAAATCCTCACGGGCAAGCTCACGGCCGTGAGGTCAACCGTATGGAATTCAAGGGGCAATGTCACTGCAGCAGATTACTGCAGATGGGGTTACTGTAGCAGTACTGTAGTAATTTCGCAACTTTGCAGAATCTTTCGTCCCACATTACAGGCTACCTCACGGGCTGTATATGGACCTTGAGCTCACCCGTGAAGAGGCACGAACTCACCTTTTTATGGACTTGGAGACTTCTTTTTAGGGCATCTAGAGTTTTCTTCTTAGGGCCTCTCATCACCACCTTCGATTTGAGGAAGAAGAAGCTCTTGGAGGGCGATCTAGGCAAGGATTTGGTGAGGAGAGCAAGGTTTTGGGAAGATTCTACGTTCTAGGGCTTACATTTGGAGGTTGAAGACTAGGGAAGCCACCCTTTGGAGTGGCGTCTTTGGAACTTCTCCGGCCTTCATTCTTTGAGGGAGTTCTTCTCATGCCTTTGTTGGTTGTTTCCATGCATTTCTTGTTGTATTTAGTGAACATGAGCACTTAAACCCCAAGGTCACCGGATGTAGGTGAACCTTGGGGGTGAACTTGTAATGTTTTGGATGATCTTGTTCTATTTATTGTTTGTGGCTTGTTTGTGATCCATTGTTTGGTGTTTTTACATGCTTGGTATGTATGAGAACTCTATGTATCAAAAGACTTAGGAAATGCTAGGTTGCATAACCATTGCCCTAGTGTTAGACTCACCAAACTTGGAAGGGAAATACATATAAATACGCCGTGACCATCGGGTATTTGTACCCCTCCATTCCTAGGGTTAAGTACTCTTTTGTATTGTAACCCTAGTTTGAGAAAACCACATCACCCTTTGCAATCGTAGGGGTAATCTTGGGCGGTATACGTACCGTATCCAATACCCGTACCGGATTAGGGGTCGACTTCCGTGACCATCGGGTTGGCCTAATCTAGGGTTTTCTCGGTCCAATTAGCCACTTGCATGTTAGTCCAAGCTTCCTACTCACCTTAGTAGCCCCAAAGGAATCCTCATCCGTTTCCACTCCTAGTCCTATTTTACCCCGTATCTTGCCCTCGTATGTTTGCATTAGTTATTTACTTATTTAGCTTCTTTGCATTATATTCACTCTCTCTTGAATCGTATCGGTCAAACAACATTGTAAAAGGGAAGTAAGGGTAGCTTCTCGGGCCCCAGGGAATACGACCCCTGTGTCACGCACAGGGTATTACTTGACGACCCGTGCACTTGCGGGATAACACTCATCAAAAACTACTGGTAATTTATTCAATTATAGAAGAGCTTATTTATAAATAAATAAATGATTTATAGAAAATAAATAATTAGCACTGAGACACTTGACTTCCATGCAGGATACCAAGGTAAGCACACTACTTCTAGGACACTTATCAAAGCTCAAGGTTAGCAAACCATTCATAGTTGGGTTTTATTTCTAGTTTGTTTTGACCTGAGTTTGATTGTAAGTTTGGAATTTATATTGAGCCAAAAGGAGCTAGGCATGGTTTGTTCAACTCTAGTTTGTTCAAGTATAGCATATTTGTCACGCCCTGAACCCGGCTCGTTGGACCCGGTGCATGGACAAACGGCTTCAAACCCACAGGGCGTGAACCCCATAAGCCTGCAAGGCCTCAGAACTTGATTCAGAGTAGATAAATCATAACAAACCAAACTAAGTTACAGTATTACAGACTCTACAGAGCATATAATGTAAGGGTACAAAAAGTCCAAAATACCGACTACAGGGATACAGGAATAGGTAATGACAATAACTCAAATTTTACAACAGAATAAGACACCACCTAAAAATAGCCTTTGAAAGTCCACACTGGTCTACCACCCTTGATCTGAAAAAGGATTTAAAACAAATACATGAGCTCACTAGCCCAGTAAGTAGTACATAAATTGAAAAAACACAACAGAGTATATAAATCTCAATTTCAATTACCGAGAGCATTTAAGCTTTCAAATTAGACTAAATAGAGTTTAACAAATACAAAATAAATAGTCTATCAGGGGTATAGTTCTCAAATAATATCGTTAGCTAAAATATTGTAGGCAAAAGAAATATCAGATTTCAAAGCTGTAAATCAGAAATATAGTAAATCGTCAAATAAGAGCATAAGTCTCCAAAGCATAGTTAGACTAAACTAGAAATTATAGAGGTATGTTTCAAGTATACCGAATTTTTCAGAATAATACAAGTCTTTGAAATCATAATTTAAACAAAATACAAAGTATAATATTCTAATAAAAGAATATTTCCAAATATGCCATTCATCAAAATTTGAAACCCAAAAATGCGATCTCAAAAATGCAGAAACTTCAAGGCAAGATAAAAGGTGTCTATGATATACCCGGAAATCAATAACACATAAATAGTGCGATTGAAGAAAATCAAAAGCCAAAACAGAGTGTAACAGATTCCAGTGCATATCTCCAAATTCGCTATGGATGGCAGAGGTCATTTATTTATCCTCGGTGACCCGAGCCAGAATAACAGAGGTCATTTATTTATGCTCGGTGACCCAAGACTAAATATCAGGTGGTTGTTAATTATTTCAATAAACAGACACGGTGCGAAACTGCAGTCTCATTTTTCTAGAATTTCTTATCGACAAAGTCAGGGTTTAACTCCCCACTGACGAGGTTGCATATTGCTCATTTGGAGACCAAAATATTCAAATACAAAAATATTTGCAAGGTACTAGTTCAAAAAAAAATCCGACATTTTTCAAGCTCACATATAATTAGAAATATTGAAAATTTTCAAGGTAATAAATGATTAATCAAATAAAATATAATGCCACAAGTATAATTAATAGCGAAGCCAAATAAATAATTAGTCAAATAATCTCAAGGGTGAAATGCATGATTATTAATACAGCAAAATACAAAAATTTGAAAAATACAAGATCTGATTTAATGTATCTCATCATGTGAAGAAGATAGCCCACTTATTTTCAAAATAACTAGGCAAACAATTGCAAAAGGAATTAATGCGAGAAAATAGATGATCACAAATTGAGAAAAAAGATAAGCAAAATATAAAGGCAAGTGGACAGATTAAAGAATAAATAAATAATGAAGTAATAAACAAATAACTAAAGCTAATGGCAGGTGGACATAAAAATTGGAGTACTTATTAAATCATAAAAATTTAGTTATTGGTAATAAATAAGATTAGTAAAAGGATGAATGCTTTGTCAAAAATAACTGGAAGTGATAATCATGTATCACAAAAATAGTTGAACAAACCATGGACAATTTGCTAAAATTTTAATCTTGCAAGAAATACGAGAATTTGAACGTGGATTACTTACCTGATACATGACAAAATTCTAAATCCAAAGCGGACAATAAATTCAGGCCCCTTCAAAAAGTCCTTCCAAAATGTTAAGACCTTCTTGCATTAATAGATCAATAGTCTCAGAAAATACACGGGATCGGCAATCATCCAATAATACCCAAATATAGCCATCCTTTGCAGCTTGGCAAATGCTTTAAACAACTTGATCTCTAAGTATAACAAGGATTAAACCACAAAGGTTATCAGGAACTTCATCATGTTGCGGAAGGAACATCTCCAAAGAAGCACTTTCAACACTTCCTCAATATAAAGAAGAAGACAAAGAATTCCTAAAATCCAAACTATGACTCTTGCTCCAATGAAATCAATGATCAAATCATTAGCACTCTTTCTGCTTCTTCTAATATCATCAAAAAATGAAAATAATTCAACAACTACATCACAAGATGTGGATAGTTCTTCAGATGGTAGACCATTCACTAGAGTCCACATTCATTAACCAATGGGAGTTTTGGTGATGAAAACAATCCTCGCGTTGGAAAATTGGTCAAAGGAGGATCACATGACCAACCAATCATAAGTTTCGGAGAAGAAATCAAGCTTTGGAGGGTGCAGCAGTTCCATGGAACGATGATGGTGAGGATGGTAATCAAAAGGAGAAGATGGTTTTTCAGCTCAACACTCGACAATAGAAATTTAAGACTTAATCATGGGTTAACATGGGATTGAGAAATGAATTATACTAGCTCCCAGGAATCCAGGCTTTCAAGCCTTTTACAAACATATGAAGCCAAAAAAATAGCTGGGATCCACAACAATATAAAATTTAAAGATAATAGATCCACAACATTGCCCTAATGATACATGAACATGCTATCAGGTTTTAAAAAGGAAAAAGTATCCAATGAAAGTGGGGTTCACAATATCACTGCCATTTGTAAAGACTGCAAGCGAGATTTAAAGGTTAGTTTGTGCTCTATGTATGTGATTATTTGTTCAATGAATTCCTTGAGGTAAGTTAGATAGGCAATTTTTGCATTGATGTCACAAATTTCTTTAAGGTTGAAATTTCCTAAATTTTCTTGGTTATTAATGTACTTGTCAATCTGGCTGATTATATTTAACTTTGGCTATAGTTTGTCTAATTTTCCCATGATATATGATTATCAAAAACTTTTTTATACTTGTATCTTTAATTTTGTAGAAGTTATTTGCTTTTGTCAGCTTCTTGGTAAAGAACATTAATTTCGTGGAAGTTATTGGCTTTCATCATCATTATTTATGTACAAAAAAATTTATATGTTAGCTTTTTTGTTAGAATACTTACTGAGGAAAAAATTTGAAAATTTCTTACAGACAATGTCTATTCTGTTAACATTTCTTTGTCTCTGGTACTCCGAGTGTTGTATCATTATTATTACTACTACTACCTTTGAGATATTTTTACGTGTGGTACGGAGATGGTTAGCAATAATAGAGCAACTATTTTTTATTTTTTTTTAAGTTCTCCATGTATTTTATAATGAGTTGATGGAATTTTTAGTTTTATTTTTTTCTATTTTCATGTCATTTAACATAATAAAATTTATATAATGTGGTAATGTGAATCGTAATTTCTGAGATTGAATCATGTACACTATTGCTATTGTTGGAGAAAAGAAAGCGTTTATAATCTCATGGAGAAAACAAAAGAAATTTATTGACATGCTAGAATAATAATTATGATCACATATTTATTATGACAATATAATCTATTATTTGTCTTTGTTACAAATAATAACCATTTTGCATTGTCAATATACTATTCATCTATAGTTTTCATTAAAATCCAAACTTATTTTTTTTTAAATAGATGTGGATAAGTCATAACTCTCATTAATTATTATTGTGAAAGAGAGTAAAATCCTTGAACCATGAGAAAGGTTTTCTTCATAGTAATAACTAACAATGTCAACAACATGCTTACAAGAAACAATCTTCAATGTTAGTTCCGCCGGTTAGGGTTTGTGAACTTAGAGGAACACTCACTCACTTAAGCACTAAAAAAAAGCAAACACAAACCACACAAGAAGAGACACAAGACGTTGGTAACCCAGTTCGGCATCCACTTGGCTACATCTGGGGGGCCATGCCCGGAGATCAACAATCCACTAAAAAGGGGTAAAAGATAGAAGAGTACAAAACACACTTGTCACTCTCTCACAATACAAGAATACTACCCTCTCTAGATTGTCTGGTACCTCCCTACTCCCTCTTTCAAGAGTCGTACCCAATCCTAGACCAAGGAAGTATATATAGATGCCTCAACGTCCCAAATATAGCGCATACCCTTTTTAGAATCTCCGTGGCTTCTAACTTTGGAACCTTCCGAAATTAGATGTCACAACTTATGTTATAACAAATGTTGCGACATGACCCTGACTGTTGGCTTGGCTGAATTCTGGTTCCATTGCTAAGCGACCTCAAGACACCCCATCTGAGTCGATGTAGCCCGATCACCTGATCCGACCTACCAGCAACTAACCTCCCTTTTCAGCTCCTTACCACACAGCCCCCTCGCAAGAGGCACACGTCCTATGTGCTTCTTCATGAAACTTGCCAAACTTAGTCTTAACTTCACCCAAGTTTGGTCTTCAAATCTTCTACAAAGATCTTCATTCAATCAGCTGAATCTTGCCACCAATAGGCACATCTTCAAACATACCCTTAATAGACTTCATATCATCTCTATTAGGGTTCTTCAAATCTTGTCTTCAATAGTCTTCAAGATCATACCATTGATAGGTTGTTTCTTCATTTAAGCTTCACCCATATTTAGTCTTCAATCACATCTTCTAAATATGGTCTTGATGAGATCTTAATATCATCTTGTTGCTTGCTTGATCTTCTTGCCAAAAATAACTTCTCCAAGATCTCTCATGATATTTTCCACCTAGCCAAGATTGTTTGCCATGTCATCCTTTATTCCACATCATTCTCCATGCCATTTCATCATGCTTGCCACGTCACCTTGACTAGGTGTCAAATTATGCCAATCATTAAAGTGCATTTGCACTAACAATCTCCCCCTTTGGCATAATTTGACACAACTTCTTCTGCTCCCAGACTGACCACTGTTACAACATCCTGTTACAACATTTAACTGGGACACAGACTTTACAGACTGACATATCAACTAGTTGCTTACAAGATACTACAACTAGTGATTTACAAATTCAGCATAAATGTAAAAAATACAAAAGTAAGACAACTGGACAATTCAGTCTGGAGCACTTCAACTCTTCAATTTCTCCCCCTTTGTGACATAATAATGCCAAAGTCTTCACTGATTGTTGCAAAACATGTTATAACTTTTTCTGCAATTCCCCCTATCTTCAGGATTTTTGATCATCAGCTCCCCCTATCTTCAGAACTTCTTCTTGCTGCTGCAAACGACATTGATAAACTGTAGCAGATGCAGGTCATTTGCGGTCCCCAATAGGGATTAAAGTTGGCAAAGACCAATCTCGCCCCTTAACTTTTCGTATCTTGTAGCATCAAGGAGTTTGGTAAAGATATCCGCCAATTGTTTTTCTGTTGCAACATAATCCATAACAGCTGTTTTGTTTTCAACCAAATCTCGTATAAAATGGTGTCGAAGATCAATATGTTTGGTATGAGAATGTTGGACTGGATTCTTAGAGATATCAATTGCACTTTTGTTGTCACAAAATATAGTCAACAATCCTTGTTGTAAGCCATAATCTTCAAGCATTTGCTTCATCCATAACAATTGTGTGCAACAACTTCCTGCCGCTATGTATTCATCCTCTGCAGTGGAGAGTGAGATAGAGCTTTGCTTCTTACTGTACCATGTAACCAAGTTGTTACCAAGATTGAAACAACCTCCTGAGGTGCTCTTTCTATTATCAATGTTTCCTGCCCAATCTGCATCACTATAACCTGCAAGATGTGAGTTAGAGTCTTTTGAATACCAAATTCCATATTCTGCAGTTCCATTAACATATCTAATGATGCGTTTAACAGCCTTCAAGTGAAATTACTTTGGTGTTGCTTGATATCTAGCACAAACTCCAACACTGAAAGAGATATCTGGCCTACTAGCTGTGAGATAAAGCAAGCTTCCAATCATGCTTCTATAGAGACTAGGATCCACATCTTTTCCATGCTCATCTTTCATCAACTTTTCATTTACACTCATGGGTGTCCTCATGTGTCTAGCATTCTCCAAACCAAATCTTTTCACCAAGTTCTTTGCATATTTGGTTTGAGAAATGAAAATTCCTTCATTGCTTTGTTTGACTTGAAACCCCAAGAAGTAGCTTAGTTCACCTACCATGCTCATCTCAAACTCTTCTTGCATTAGAAGAACAAACTCATCCACTTGTTTCTGAGATGTTGAACCAAATATAATATCATCAACATAGATTTGTGCCACCATGAGATCTAACTTGGACTTCTTGATGAATAGGGTTTTGTCTACTCTCCCTCTTTGGTATCCCTTCTCAAGTAAAAACTTTGTGAGTCTTTCATACCAAGCCCTAGGAGCTTGCTTCAAGCCATAGAGAGCCTTTTTCAATTTATAAACATGATCTGGATGTTGAGGATCTTCAAACCCTTTTGGTTGCTCCTCAAAAACTTCTTCATTTATGACTCCATTTAGAAAAGCACTTTTGACATCCATTTGATGTAGCTTGAACCCTATGCAACATGCTACTTCTAACAGTAATCTGATGGATTCTAGACGTGCAACTGGCGCAAATGTTTCATCAAAGTCAACTCCTTCTACTTGTGTGTACCCTTGAGCAACTAGTCTTGCTTTATTTCTTGTGATGTTGCCTTTATCATCTGTCTTATTCTTGAAGATCCACTTTGTTCCAATAACATTCGCATCCTTTGGTCTTGGGACCAATGTCCACACATCATTTCGAACAAACTGATTTAATTCTTCTTGCATTGCCTCCATCCAGTATTCATCAACTAATGCCTCCTTGACATTCTTTGGTTCAATAAGTGAGATGTAACATGTGTATCCGGCTAATTCTCGATAATCAATTCTTTGAGTGCTTCTAGTTCTTCTTCCTTCAGTCACATTACCGATCACATTCTGTATAGGATGATTCTTCTTTATTCTTGAAGATGGTTCAAGACTGCTGTCTTCATCTTCTTTATCAGAATCTGAAATAATTCCTCCTATTGTAACTTTTGTTGTAAAATCGGTTGCAACATCAGTTATAATCTGCTGTCTATCTGCATCTTGACTAGTTTCTGCTGCTACAGTTGGAAGTGTAACCTGTTGTTCTGCCTGCAATTCTTCATCAGCTGGTTCACAATTCTGTGTGATAAATTTCTTTGGCTTGCTTGAAGAACCTTGATTTTCCATTTCAGAGAAATCATCAATAACAACATTAATGGTCTCCATCATCTTCTTGGTTCTTGAATTGAATACCCGATATGCTCTACTGGTGGTAGAATATCCCATAAACACTCATTCATCACTTTTCTTGTCAAACTTTCCCAGATGATCTCTATCATTTAAGATGTAACACTTGCTTCCAAAGATATGAAAGTATTTGAGGTTTGGCTTTTTCCCTTTCCAAATTTCATATGGTGTCATGATGGTTGAAGATCGAATATACACTCTATTGATGATGTAACATGCTGTATTGATTGCTTCGGCCCAAAACCTTGTGGGGAGGTTCTTTGAATTCAACATAACTCTGGTCATTTCTTGAAGAGTGCGATTTTTGCGTTCAACCACCCCGGTTTTGTTGAGGAGTTTTTGGAGCTGAAAATTCATGAAGAATCCCATGTTCTCTGCACAATTCTGCAAACTGAGCATTTTCAAATTCTCTTCCATGATCACTTCTGATTCTAACAATCTTCCCAATTTGACACTCTTTCTCATTTTGAAGTTGCATGCATAGCTTCTTGAAAGCTTCCAAGGCATCTGATTTCTCCTTGAGGAAATCCACCCAAGTGTACCTGGAGTAGTCATCAACACAAACAAATACATATCTTTTACCTGACAAGCTATCTGTTTGTGTAGGTCCAATAAGATCCATATGTAAGAGTTCTAGCACTCTTATTGTAACAATGTCTTGTAGCACTTTGTGAGTAGCATGACTTTGCTTTCCCAATTGACAAGGTCCGCAAACACCATCTTCCCTTTTTGTAAGCTTTGGCACTCCCTTAACAGCTCCCATTTCGGTTATCTTCATTAGGTTTATGAAGTTCAGGTGTCCAAGCTTTTGATGCCAAATTTCAGTGATGTTGCAAGAAGTGTTATAACATACTTCCAATTTTTCCAGCAAATAGCAATTGTCTGAAGATCTTGAACCGGTTAGAACACATTAGCCAGCTTCATCATATACCACACATTTGTCCTGAGTAAATTTTACCACCAGATTTTGATCACATAATTGACTTATACTCAGAAGATTTGCCTTGAGTCCTTCTACATGCAGAATATTTTTCAATCTTGGATATCCCGGAACCATCAATGTTCCTTTTCCAACTACTTGACCTTTCTTACCATCACCAAAAGTCACATGCCCAATTTGACATTCTTTGTAATTCATCAGAAAATCTTTGTCACCTGTCATGTGTTTTGAGCAACCACTATCAAAATACCAATTATCCTTTTTGGATTTTTTCATTGAAGAGTATCCCACTAAGTCTTCTTTTCTAACCCACATCTTCTTGGTTTCTTTCTTCTTTTCTCTGGTGGATGATGACTGCCTCACATGTCTGCCCTTTTTCAAGTCTTCTTCATTTTCCAACATCTTGGACGAATGTGCCCTTTAACCCCACAATAGTGACATGTTGGAATCCACTTTTTAGTTCTTTCATTCTTCATGTCTTCCTTCACTTCTTTGGATTTTCGAGACTTTGATAGAGCTTCATTCAACTTTTCTTGACATTCTGCCAACTTTTGTACAAGATGTTTATTTTCTGTGACCACCTGATTAAACATTTTTAACATCAATTCATACCCATGAAGAAGATCTTTTTCAGTAACCACTTCGCAATCTCTTTCTGTGGATGTTGCAACTGATGTTGTAACAGGACTTGCAACAACATTGAAATTTCTGAAAACTTCACTTCTATTCATCACAACTGGTAAGGACACATTATGGCTGATTATATCTTCTGCTTTGCCTTCTGTTATTGTCGATCTTATTGCTTCAGCTTTCAGAGCTATGTCTTCTTCTCTTCTTCCTGGTTTCAGATTCATCTCATAGACTTGTAGAGATCCCATCAACTCATCAAGTCTCAAGGTAGCGATGTCCCTTGCTTCTTCTATTGCAGCAACTTTTGCTTCGAATCTTCTTGGAAGAGATCTAAGAGTCTTCTGAACTAATTTTTTTTATCGGAATACTTCTTCCCAAGTTGATAGGCTTGATTCGCAATATCCATCAACTTTGCATTGAAGGTGGCTATTGTTTCTTCCTCTCTCATCCTGAGATTTTCAAACATGGTAGTTAACATTTGAAGTTTAGAGGTTCTTACCAAGTTTGTGCCTTCATGAATAGTTTGAAGAATCTCCCAAGCTTCTTTGGCACTTTCACACGTAGCCACATACTTGAATTGATCTTCGTCCACACCTCCAAAAATTGCATTTAGAGCTTTACCATTTGCATTAGCTCTCTTCATATCTTCAGCACTCCAGTTGATCTTCTTCTTCACAGTCTCGTTCTTGTCTTCATCAACTTGAGTTGGAGGAGTCCACCCATCTTCAACAGCCATCCACACACTCTCATCAATGAATTTGATGAAAGCCTTCATTCGAGCCTTCCAATATGGGTAGTTGGAGCCGTTGAGCAATGGAGGACGTGTGACGGAGGCACCTTCTCTTCCGGCCATCAAAGGAACTAGCTAGGATCTCGCCGACCTTGAAAACAAAGTTAACATGACGACCTACGCTCTGATAGCACTTGTTAGTTCCGCCGATTAGGGTTTGTGAACTTAGAGGAACACTCACTCACTTAAGCACTCAAGAAAAGCAAACACAAACCACACAAAAAGAGACACAAGACGTTGGTAACCCAGTTCGGCATCCACTTGCCTACATCTGGGGGGCCATGCCCGGAGATCAACAATCCACTAAAAAGGGGTATAATATAGAAGAGTACAAAACACACTTGTCACTCTCTCACAATACAAGAATACTACCCTCTCTAGATTGTCTGGTACCTCCCTACTCCATCTTTCAAGAGTCGTACCCAATCCTAGACCAAGAAAGTATATATAGACGCCTCAACGTCCCAAATATAGCGCATACCCTTTTTAGAATCTCCGCGGCTTCTAACTTTCGAACCTTCCGAAATTAGATGTCGCAACTTATGTTATAACAAATGTTGCGACATGACCCTGACTGTTGGCTTGGCTGAATTCTGGTTCCATTGTTAAGCGACCTCAAGACACCCCATCTGAGTCGATGTAGCCCGATCACCTGATCCGACCTACCAGCAACTAACCTCCCTCTTTAGCTCCTCACCACACAGCCCCCTCGCAAGGGGCGCACGTCCTATGTGCTTTTCATGAAACTTGCCAAATTTAGTCTTAACTTCACCCAAGTTTGGTCTTCAAATCTTCTACAAAGATCTTCATTCAATCAGCTGAATCTTGCCACCAATAGGCGCATCTTCAAACATACCCTTAATAGACTTCATAGCATCTCTATTAGAGTTCTTCAAATCTTGTCTTCAATAGTCTTCAAGATCATACCATTGATAGGTTGTTTCTTCATTTAAGCTTCACCCATATTTAGTCTTCAATCACATCTTCTAAATATGGTCTTGATGAGATCTTAATATCATCTTGTTGCTTGCTTGATCTTCTTGCCTAAAATATTTTCAACAAGATCTTCATTGAATTTTCATGAGAATTGCAACTTCTTGCCAAAATTAACTTCTCCAAGATCTCTCATGATATTTTCCACCTAGCCAAGATTGTTTTCCATGTCATCCTTCATTCCACATCATTCTCCATGCCATGTCATCATGTTTGCCACGTCACTTTGACTAGGTGTCAAATTATGCCAATCATTAAAGTGCATTTGCACTAACATTCAAAATGTTCAGCCTTGCAAAATGAGCATGATAATCATGTCAGTAGTATAGATGGATTGGCAACTTTTGGTAATTCTACATATAATACAAAGAACAATTATCAGTTTAAATTGTGTTTGATACCAAAGTAAGCTCTTCAAGAGCTTCTACCTTCCTAGTTGTAAAAAAAAAAAAAAAAAACAAGCTGCATGAAAAAAAAAATCAATGAAATAGTTAAATTCAATGGGTAGAATTTGCGATGCTTTAAATAAGCCAGCAAACAAATAATCACATACATAAGAATGGATGTATGTGAACTCAAGCTTGAAATTAGCTCAAAAAATTTTGAGCAAGTTTGAATTTAGCCCAAAAGTGAAAACTTATTTATAACTAAAATTCGTGTAAATTTTCCTAGTGATTACTTAACTTTGACTTTATTTCAGTTTGAGCACTAACTTTTAATTTGTATCAAATTGAGCACTAAATTTTAATTTCATTTCTTCGGTAGGGTATTTGGGGATTTTCGATGGATTTTTGTTGATATCATGATGAAAAGCTTGCCAGTGGCTAAGCTAGCTAGTCGGTGACGTGGATCCAGGGCATCCATGCAAGTTTTTCATTGTCCATGTCACTAAAAATCCCCCGAAAATATCCAATTACCCTGTCGGAGAAATGAAATTAAGATTTAATACTTATTTTGATACAAATTGAAAATTAGTACTCAAACTGAAATAAAACCAAATTTAAGTACTCAGTCTAAAAGTTTACTCACTAAAATTCAAATTGGTACAGATTGCAAAGAAGTCAAGTGCATGAGCATGATTAATACTAGACATGTTGGACTATATTCACTTTGAATAGTTTTTAAAATATAAAATGCATACCTTTACGTCACATGAGTATCATATACGTAATATAGATTAAAATAATTTTTTTAACATGTGTCAGAATTGAAAAAAAAGATAATTCCATTGGTCAAGTTTCCTATTTAATTTCTATTCTAGCAACATTGTTTAGAGGACTTGAATGAGATCTCCTGTAGCCGCTCAGCATTTTAAAGAATGAAATCAATTGAAATGAATCTTAGTTGGTAAAATCTACAATTTATTTATTTATTTTATATAAAAAAATTGATAATTCTTATTTACCACACCACAAACAAATTACATATTATACAAGAAAATTCACTAAGAAAAATTAGCTTATTTTCAATCACATCATTCACAGTTGAACTTTGCCTGATTTTCTGATTGGATGAATTATTCATCTTTAACCAAAAAAAAAAAAAAAAACACAGTTTAATGAAAAGATCAAACAAGGGGAATGCTAAAACACACACATGGATCAATACCGCATTTAAACTTTTTAAATAACAGTAGTTTCTTGCAAAAGTATGCATAAAAACACACACTTATATACTCTCTTAGAACACGGGATTGACTTTGGTGATCATAAGCAGCCTAGAAAGACATTTTAAGGGCGGTTTGGATAGCAGAATAGAAATGAAAATAAAGAAAATAGGAAAAGGGGGGGAATGGAAATGTGAATAGGGTGTGTTTGGATTGAGGTAATAAACACGGTTAGAATTGGAATCATTACTAATAGTAAAATATGCCCATGTTTGGATGCATAACTGTTAAAATGAGAATGGAATGTGTAGGTAAGGAATAGTGGTAATGTAGAGGTATATGCAATACCCCAAAATTGGGAGGAATGAAACTATTTATGGAGGAATGAATAGTGTTAACCTTTGAAATGAAATTTTTGCCCCTTCGAATATTTAATTAAATAAACTTATAAAATTAAATAACTAACTATGATAATTAAATTAAATAATAATTACAATAAAAATTATTATATATAATTACAATAATAAAAGTAAAATGACATTTTTCCCGTTAAACTAATAATTAATTAAAATGAGATATTTAATGTGAATATTTCATTATAATAATTATTTTTAATAATAATATTCAAAATATTCTTTAGATAAAAAATTTTATTTATCATTAATCGGATTTTTATGTATCAAGGGTATAAAAGTAATTTTGTTACAATCCCTTCTTAAATTTTTTCCATTACCAATGAAATATTCCTCCAACCAAACACAGTTTTTTTTTTCTCATTCATATTCCTACAGTATCATTACCATTACCTTTCCCATTCCCCTTCCAATCACATTCCGTGAATAAAACCATTGTAAGAGGAATAGTGATAATGTGTTTGGTTTGAAGGAATAAGAATTGAGAGTAGAAAAAGTAAAAAAAGTAGGATGTAGTAAAACTACATCAATACCCTTGTAGGTAAATAGTATGATATTATATAAGATAATGGATTATGTTTAATGATAAATATTTAATATTATTTATTATTATTTATAATATAAATGCATATTTCAATATATTATAATTATATAATTAATCTTAATAATTTATTTAACTATTATATATTTATTAAATTAGTTAATATCATGAAATACGTTTAATTAAGTTAATTTCATTTATTGATTATAATTTATTAATTTTAATTTCCCAAAATAATTTAATTGAATTATTTAATAATTAAAGTTAAATATATAAATATGTAATTATATTACTTAAATTATTAATAAATATTCAAATTTAATATTTCATTTCAGTTATTTGCATTAATTTTAATTATTGTACTTAATTATTTACATTAATAATATTTTAAATAAAATCATTTATTCTCTTCTCGGATCATAACCCATGATTTCAAATCACAAAGATGAAGTTCAAGAATGAAAATGCATCTTATAACTTTCAATGAAATTTGTACCACACAGACCTAAAATATACATGAAGAAAGTTTACCATCTTCCTTCTTTTACCTAAAAACGATAATAATCTATAATGCTTTGATAGAAAACATAGTGCATTACAAATTCATATTAGGTGCTACACAACATTGTTTTAGAATCTTACGAACCAACAAAATACATTTTGTCAAAGCAAATACAAGTTTGGTTCTTAAGATAGAAATGACAAGGAGCCAAAACACAAATAACATAGGCATACAAAGTGAGATGCTAGTAAACTGTTCGACTCGTCATTAAAGGATATGACATGGATGTCACTGCTTCTGCTGATAGTCAGGTATGCCTATAGATTAATAGGAAATATGACATGAATATCAATGATATTGATGAATACAAAATTGGTCATAACATATTCAATGAATAACTTACCAATGTTTCCAAGTAGTAGACGACAAAAATGTAGCTTTATGCCATCTGGCAAATCCTAGAGCATGTCTCGTTTTTCCTCATCTTGTCTTAAAGTTTGCAATACCACCAACGCTTCATCCTCAGAAAGCCCATCAATGTTGAAAATCACTTGATTCAATAATTTTTTTCTTCTCTTGAACTTCTTTAAGAGCTGCCTCCTTGAGCGCATTGGCATTGGCATTTTGAACAGCACATTCTACTAATGTCTTGAATCCTGGAGCCACCAACTCTACAAATTGCCAAAAATTTTCTGAAATACTTGTGATGTTTGTGTCCATAGCACGCTTTCTCTTCCTATGTGTTGCAGAAGTTGAGGCACCATTATTTGGAGTCATTGGTGATGAAGGCTGAATGGGTTCCTCTGTTGGCATGAAAAAAATCTTCACTTTGAAATTGGGGAAATGCAACATTCTCATCTAGGCTAATGTTTTCATGCATGTATTGGGTCCATGTCATCTCCAAGGTGGCCCCTCTTATTGCCTTGTGCTTTATCCTTTGTGAAGACTGGGGCAAGATCATTGAAGAATGGAAAATATTTTCCATAAAGGCCCGTTGTTTACTTGTGATTCTGTGGACAATTACAAAAGAGAGTTAACATATTGACAAGAAATCACGCTTTTTATGTAATTGAAAATTTTAGATAAATATACCTTTATGTATTCATCATACACACTCTTCTTGCACTCGATGGTACTTTCTTCGTGGTTCTAAATGAAACTACTAATGGAAAGTATATCGGCAATCGCTGTAGTTTTCGTTCTAAATAGTTTCACGCGTGACTCTATATTTGGTACAATCTTGAGCGTAGTATTCTAGAATTTTTCCTTGATCATCTTCTCTAATCGGTATAGATATCCATTTTTGAGCCCATTCTTCCCTCACCAAATTGTACTTGTGGATAACTCAACTAAGGCGTCAATCAATGCTTTGTCTTCTTGTGTTGTCTAGAAGTGCTTGCTTAGACCCCTACTTCTTTGTTGTGAGTCAGGTTCCATTCTATAAAGGGGAAAAAAAAATTCAACAAAAACACATAATATACAAACTCATAATGCAAATAACACACATGCAAACCCAAGCAAATCCAATTTAAGTCACACATAACCAACATTAAAAAGGATTAATACATTCATTAATTATATAGTAAGTAGTAGGCATTCAACAACACACGGAAAGTAACATTCATTTATTTGTGTGTGTGTGTGTGTAACAAAGCTGTGTGCTTCATTTATTTTTATGTATGTATACATGCATCCTAATTTTTGGTATCAATTTGATCTCCATACATTAAACATGTCCGTAGCCATGTCTAGTCTAAATTGGGTCCACTCATTAGTTGGCTCAATAGTTGTAATGCTATCGTTGTCCTCTTATGTGCTCTCCTCAAATATTAGATTATTCACTTCGTCCTCTGTAGGGTCTTTTGTCATTTCTCTTTTGATAAAATTATGGTATAAACAACAGGCGTTAATAATATGCCTTTTAGTGATAATATTGTAAAAACTTGGACTTGCTAAAATCTTCCAACAAATTTTAAGAAGCCCAAATGCCCTCTCAATCACATTTCTAGCCGCAGCATGCTTCATGTTAAAAAGCTCTTGAGCTGTATTTGGTTGCCGATCATCAGCCTAAGAGCTTGAGTGATATTGATGACCTCTAAAAGGTGCAAGAAACCCGGGTGAATTTGCATGTCCAACATCGACCATGTAATAACAACCTAGACCACAAAGGAGTAGTTGATGTTAGCTAGTAGTTTTAGTTAAATTTTTTCCATTAGTAATGTTACTTTCAATTGAAGAACACATTTTATTTACCATTTGGAATCTTTAGACCGTTAGGCTTTGTAATGGCATCCCTAAGAACTCGACCGTCATGTGCTGAGCCTTCTCAACAGGACAAGACATATATAAATTGCATGTCTTGACTGCAAACATTGAGCACATTTGTAGTTATTTCAGATTTTCTTGTTCAATATCTTGGTCGATAAACTTTTGGCATATTGACAGGAATATGTGTTCCATCTAATGCTACAAGACAATTCTACATTGGTGAAAACAAATTATTACTAGCACGTAATTGATAAGTGCTTGTGTTATAATACCGAGAAGCACTATTATCTTACAATGAGCATATCTTTTATTAGATTTTATCACTAAATTGTGTGCATTTGTGTACTTTTGTGCATTGTAGGTTTGTGGAGCTAATTTGGAACAAAGGAACGAAGTTAGATTGTGTTCGCTATTATTGGGAAGTTTTCGGACTAATCAAGGAACAAGGCATTAGCATAGACTTATGAGTGTGTGCCAACTTCCTTTGCAGGGGTATAAAGGCAGTCACATTCACAATAAGTTTAGCTCGTGTTAACAAGGAGAACTTCACCAATAAGGACATTTGAAGCAATCGGCACGATCTACCATTAATTGTGTGCCCAATTCAATAGCCTCGATGAAGAACAACGAATTCGGGAGCGTTTCGGCAAGTGCTGCAGCACCACTGTAGCAAACCACTGTAGCAAGCTAATGTTTACTTTCGGCCGAAATTCAGAAAACAAGAGAGTTCACACAGGCGTGTGGAAATTCCACACGCCCGTGTGAAATCCCGATAAGTTCAATTTTAAAGCCGCAACTCAACATTATAAATGGCCGATTTAGAGACTTTTTACACATCTTTGGACCTATCTTTCTCCCCAACTTTTGGAGAGCACGGCTAAGGTTTCGGAGAGGCCTTTGTGGAGGTTCGGAGCGTGTCATCGGCATCATTACTGACGTCCGATGGCCGCACAAGACCATGGCCACATCATACGCAAGGGGGTTTTCATCAATGCTTTCAATTTGTGCTTTCTTATATATTTTGTTGAATTTATATAGCTCCATAAGGAGCTAAACCCCTCATGGGTATTTGGACTTGTAAACCCTGGGATCATTATGTTTCTATGACATTGTTATTATGCTTTTCCATTATTGATGAATAAATTCGAGTTTCAATCTTAATTATCTCTTGTAATTGTTTTCCCTTAGCCATGACACTAGGGTTGAGAACAATCTAGGTTATCCTTTGGATGTGTGACAACTCCTATAGGGTTAGACTACTTAAGGTTGAAGAGGGTTGAGAGGGTGAGTCGTGAGGTAGCGGAACATCCCCTTTCCCCTTCGGTGTGATTCTTCCTACCTTCATGTTCCATGATTTCTTAGTGGTCGAGATAGAGTGAAGTGCTAGGAGAGGAACTCCCCTGGGACTTAGTTGCACGAGCAACAGAGTGAAGGGTTGAAGTGAATCCTAGTGCTAGGGCTTAATTTAGACTAGGGTTCTTCCACCTGGACCAAAGGGTTAGAACTATACATAGGAATTGGTTTTATCACTAGGAATCCCTAAAACTTAAAGCAATCCCACGTGTGATGCTTAGAAAGTCGTACTCTTCTAGGGCTTAGTTTACAGGTCAACGAGAGTCAAGAGTCATAGTGAAAACCTAATGCCAGGGCATAGTGTTGGGGTTAGTCATGTTTGAACTTAGGTTAGGGACCGTGTGTTTAAGGATATCCTCGACTCAATTAACATCAATAGGAAAGTATAATAGCATAGTCTTGCACTAGAAGCATAAGTCCTAGGGATAGCTTGTCCGGGTACCCTATTTCATCCATTATTAGTCCTTCTCTATTTACTCGTTCTTGCACTTTCTTACCTTCCATCTTTCTACTTTATATTGCTTTCATATTCACTCATTAATTCTCTTTACACCCACCGTACATTACTTAGCTAATTAGTGAAACCTCGTGTCTTAAGTCCCTATTCCCTATGGATTCGACTACCCACTCACCAGAGTAAATTTATTACTTCGACAAGCCCGTGCACTTGCGGGATACACGCAATTGGTCGTGTCAAGTTTTTGGCGCTGCTGCCGGGGAATAGGCGTATTTTTTATGCTTGTTTTTGCTATTTTAGCTATTCACTTCATTGTCTATTTCACACTTCTTTATCTATCATTGTTCTTATTTTTCTTTTTTCTTTGTTTTGGCTTTAGGTTATGACCCGCGGGAATAGGCGTATTTTTTATGCTTGTTTTTGCTATTTTAGCTATTCACTTTATTGTCTATTTCACACTTCTTTATCTATCATTGTTCTTATTTTCTTTTTTCTTTGTTTTGGCTTTAGGTTATGACCCGCGGGAATAGGCGTATTTTTTATGCTTGTTTTTGCTATTTTAGCTATTCAATTCATTGTCTATTTCACAGTTCTTTATCTATCATTGTTCTTATTTTTCTTTTTTCTTTGTTTTGGCTTTAGGTTATGACCCGCGGGAACCCTTCGATTCTCGTTGAAGGAGACTGGGATATTGGTAGAAGAACGCATTGTAAAGGAAAGGAACCTGTGGAAGAACAGTCCAATCAAGCCAATATTGAGTCAGAAGGGTCAGAAGCAATGGCAGAATAGAATGAACAACAAAGGACGTTGTCCGATTTTTGTAGACCCGTGATAAACGCCTAAACATACGTATTTTCCATGTATTCGGGTGTGTGTATTACGTATTTTTCTATGAGTTGACACCCGTTTTTGGTCTGAATTGGTTTCTTTCGCGTTACAGGTACTGATGTGACCCCTTCGAGCTGATTGATAGAATTTGAGAAGAAATCGGCGATGAAAACACTATTTCTGAGGGGGGATACTGTAGCGACTACTGTAGCAGATCCTGTAGCACGAACCCTTTGGCGAAATGACTAAGTCTGGAGATCCATGCGGGCTGTCATGCGGGCACTGCAGAGGCCGCATACAGACTGTAGCAGTTTACTGTAGCGACACTGTAGCAACTTACACGATTTCGGGACTTTCTTGGAATTCTTCTCTCCCCGCATGCGGGGCCGCATAGGGGGCCGCATAACCCACTGGAAAAGGTTTTTAAGGGTTTTGGGAGTTCATTCTTGAGGGGAGAGCTAGGCCTTGAGCAAGCTTGACTTCACCACCTTCTTTGGGAGCTTGAGGCCGGCTTTTGGAGGCGATTCTTGAGGAGAGGACGACGGGGAGAGCACGAGACGACGACTCCACATCTTCGATTTGGATTTGAGAGGAAGTTTGACAAGGGAAGCCACTCCTTGGGTGGCGTCCTTGGAAGCGTCATTCGGCCTTGATCCTTTGAGGGAGTGTTCTTATTATGCTTTTGGTTGTTTCCATGTATTTATTTGCATACTTTGTGATCATGAGCAACTAAACCCCAAGGTCACCGGATGTAGGTGAACCTTGGGGGTGAACTTGTGTATTTTTGGATGATTCCTTTCTAGTTTATGCATGTGTGTTGGTTTGAGATCCTTGTTTGGTGGTTCTTGAATGCCTTGATATGTATGAGAACTCTATATATCAATTCCTAGACAATGCTAGGTTGCATGACCATTGCCCTAGTATTAGGCTCACCAAGCGTGGAAGGGAATACATGTATGAATACGCCGTGACCATCGGGTATTTGTACCCCTCCAATTGTTAGGGTTGTCCTTGATTGTGTTTCAACCCTAGCTTGGGGAAATCCATTAAACCCATTGCAATCGTACAAGGATTTGGGCGGAAGAAATTCCGTATTCCAATACTTGTACCGGATTAGGGACCAAACACCGTGACCATCGGGTTGGTCTAATTTAGGGTTTCCCGGTCCAAACCACCCACGTGCATGCTAGTTAGGGTATCCTTAGCACTTTAGTAGCCCCCGAGGGAATCCTCATCCGTGACCATTTCCTCGCCCTGATTTCCCTCAGTATTTGTATTTATTATTTGTATGCTTTTCATACATCCGTAGATTATTTGTAGTTATCTCCTTTGAGTGATTGCTAGGTTAAACAACATTGTGATAAGGAAGTAAGAATAGCTCCTCGGGCCCTTGGGAATACGACCCCCTCGTGCTCGCGCGAGGGGTATTACTTGGCGACCCCGTGCACTTGCGGGTGACTGATTCAAACGCGTTTCTCACCAACCCGCGGTGATGGGGACCCAATCAAGCATTGTGAGGCCCCCAATTACCGCAAACAACTTTGAGTTGAAGCCGTCGTTTATTCAAATGTTGCAACTGTCCGCACAATTTAATGGGTTGGCCGATGAAGATCCCAACAACCATATAGAGAACTTCCTTCAAGTGTGCGACATGTTGAAGATCAATGGAGTAACGGACGACGTGATTCGTTTGAGAGCCTTCCCATTTTCATTGAAGGGAAAAGCAAGGCATTGGCTACATTCATTACTGAGAGCATCTATCACTATGTGGGAGGAGATGGCCGAGGCGTTCTTGGCTAGGTATTTCCCTACAGGAAAATCAGCGAGGCTCCAGAATGAGATTTCGTCCTTCATGCAAATGGAATTGAAGTCTCTATTCGAGACATGGGATAGGTTCAAGGAGTTCCTTCGCAAATGTCCACAACATGGATTCCCCGAATGGATGATCATTCACACCTTTTACAATGGGTTGAATCCGAGTACCAAGCAACTTTTAGATGCAGCCGCAGGAGGAACTCTAGGAAGCAAGACTCCTGGTGAAGCCCGACACCTTATAGAAGAGATGGCTATGAATAGCAATCAGTGGAGCATAAGGGACCCAAAGAAGGTAGCCGGAATTCATGAAATAGATGTAGTTACATCTTTGGCGGCACAAGTGGAATCACTCAGTAAGATGTTAGATGTTCTAACTTCACCAAGAGTTACGGCCGTCACTACTTGTAACGGTTGTGGGGGAGGTCGATTTTGTGGGCAATGCTTATAGAGGACAAGGCCAAGGCAACCCGTACAGTGGAACATACAACCTGGAGTGGAAGAACCACCCGAATTTCTCATGGAGCAATCAAGGGCAGTCACAACAAAAGAACAACGCACCACCGGGATTTCAAGGCCAACAAGAACTGAACTTAGAAAGCCAAGTGACCAGGCTAGAGGGGAAGATGACCGATCTAGAGAGAACCCTCAAAAGGTTTGTTGCTTCATCGGATGCTAGATTTCAGTCGGTGGAAGCTACACTTTGCAATCGCACCGCCTTCCTACATAATTTGGAGAATCAAATGGGGCAAATTGTGAAGACTTTGGCGGAAAGACCACAAGGTAGTTTGCCTAGTAATACGGAGATCAATCCAAGGGAGCAATTGAAGGTAATTACCTTGAGAAGTGGAAAAGAGGTCGAGAGGATTCTCCCTCTAGAGAAGACAAATGAAGCACCCGAGGTCGTGGAGGTAGAGGAAGGAGCATCAAAAGAAAAAGAGGCGGCATCTCCGCCCTACAAGCCAAGGATTCCCTATCCTGCACTATTGAAGAATGACCAAGAGAACGAACAATACAAGAAATTTATGGGTATTTTCAAGCAGTTGCACATCAACATACTGTTCACGGAAGCATTGGCCCAAATGCCCAAGTACGCGAAGTTCTTGAAAGACCTGTTGACCAACAAGAGAAAATTAGAGGAGAGTGCATCTGTGATCCTTGATGCCAATTGCTCGGCCGTATTGCAAAAGAACATGCCAAGTAAGAGAAAAGATCCAAGAAGTTTCATTATACCGTGCAATATTGGCGACTTGGGTGAAGAAATGGTATTGGTCGATTCGGGGGTAAGCATCAATGTGCCCTACACATTCTTCCAAAAGCTAGGCTTGGGCGAGCCTAGACCAACTCGGATGGCACTTCAACTTGCGGACCGATCGGTGAGGCATCCGAGGGGGATTGTGGAGGATGTGTTAGTAAAAGTGGACAAATACATATTTCCTGTTGAGTTCGTGGTGTTAGACGTCGATGAGGATGTCGAGGTGCCATTGATCCTTAGAAGGCCCTTCTTGCGCACTTCCTAGGCTTTGATTGACATGGACGGCGGGGAGCTCACATTGCGAGTTGGAGATGACAAGCTTACATACCGCCTCGCCGAAGCCATGAGACACTCTCTTGACTTTAATGATACTTTGTATTTTCTTGACACCACAAATGAACTAATTGATGATTATGTGTAGGAAACGTTGAACCCGGATCCATATGAAGGGTGGCCGGACCAAGACGTGGAGATCGAAGAAGAAGTACTTTCGCTTGGTCTAGTCGAGAAGGAAATCAAGCCGGACCCGGGGCTCATCAAGAAGATGAGAAGAAAGATAAAAAAAGCGAAGAGGCGCCACACAAAAAGACCCAAGGACAATGGGGATGAGCATTCAAGGAGTAAGGGTATTTTACCCTTGCGTGGTAACAAATTCGACAACTCTCCCTCTACTTTACAAAAATTATGTACTACATGCTTTCAGGTTGTAGGGAAGATGGCAACCTTCATTCATGAACCCCAGTATGGTAAGGCAGGTACGTCAAGCTAAGTGACGTTAAACAAGCGCTTCTTAGGAGGCAACCCAAGGTTTTACAGCTTTTCAGGATCTAGTTTAGTTCTAGCATGAATAAAAGTCTTAGTTTTTATGTCCTATACTTTTAATGTGTGTGCTATGATAATTTTTGTGGATTATTGATGTTTTCGTGTGCCTAAATGATGATTGATGAAGTTTAAGTCAGTTGAGCATGTTTTCCATGATAACTGGTCGTGTTTTGATGGTTTTCACAGGTTCTAAGCATCATATTTGTGTTTCTGAATTTTTCTATGAGTCTGTGAATTTTTCTAAGTAAGCCAAAGACCACACACGGCTGTGTGGAATTTCCACACGGCCGTGTGTTACCAATTATGGCTCAACCAGAGAGGGTACAGGGGCGTGACCTTGCCCCTGTGAAAAACCTCAGAAGGGGCACACAGCTGTGTGAAATCTTGCAGAACTTAAGCTCTCATTCCAGAGAGTCCACAGGGGCGTGTGGGTGCCCCTGTGAGTGTCCAAGTGTTACGGCACATGGCCGTGTGGGTGTCCCACACGGCCGTGTGAAATTCTGCAGAGAGTCCCCTTCTATCGCGAGAATACACATGGGCGTGTGGCTGCCCCTGTGAGAGAGCTTGTGAAAGGCACACGGCCGTGTGTAATACTTAGACAATTCTCGGGACAAACCAGAGAAGCCACAAGGGCATGTGGGTGCCCCTGTGGCCGGCCTTGTGTTCTTGGCCAGGTTGGGCACACGGCCGTGTGAAACTTTCTAGAGACCTTCTGTGTTTCCCTATAATCCACAGGGGTGTAGTTTTATTTTATTTTTTATTTCGATGTACTTTTTATTATATTTTGGACTTGTAGTACTCAGAAAGGATCTTCCTTCTGAGTTTATCTTTATTTGGGTTTATTTCATATCGAGTTGTATTTTATTTTTCATATCTTTATATACTCGAGCTTTATTTTGGTTTTTCTTGAGCTATACTGAACCCTTGTGTGTGTGTGTGTGTGCGCAGATGGTCTTGGATGAAAGGAATCTAAGGAATAGTCATAGACACGGTCATGGGACCGTGTGTGCTTCACAACCCATTGAGACTCACCTTTCAATGCACCTAGCTCCATCAAACGCAACACTTGGAGTTCAGGGGAGTAATGTTTCAATTGCCCACTTCCACACTAATTGTTTTATAATTCTACACTTTTATTGTGCTTGCATGCGTACATTGGGGACAATGTACATCTTAACTGTGGGGGGGAGTTCACATTGCACACACCTTTACTTGTGCGTTCAATTGCTTATGCTCATGTAGCCTATAGTGGTTCACCTTAGTTGCAACGGTTGTATTCTTAGAGTTTAGGAGAATTTTTAACATTGTATCCTATCATGCTCTAGTTTCTACTTGAATTTTAGGAATTTTTTTGCTCGATATTCTCATATTGCACAACTCACTCTAGGAATCTTTTGGAAACTCAATCTTGAAGTTTTTAAGGACAAGTTTATCATCGTTCTTAGTTTTACTTTGGAAAATGCATATTAAAAAGAAAAACATGAGTTGTGAATATTTGCTTTGATATATTTGCTTTGAAACATGAGTTTTACTTTGGAAGTATGTAGCTACTCTCATAAGTCGGATACAAGTTATGCCTTAATGAGAGAAAGAGCTATCTCATGGGATGCGTGAAAGCTACTACCCCGGTAGAAAGAGCTACCTCCTCGAAAGTATGAAAGCCACCTTTGGCTGCCGCCTAAGAAAAGGCTACCTTCAAGGATGTGTGAAGCTACTACATCCTTTCCTTTTTAGTTTTGTTTTTGTATATAAATAAGTCCTTTCTAACAAAAGTTAGAGGAGTACTCGTTGGTTCTCTTGAGTGAAATCGCACACACTAACACATTTTCGAGTTTTTATCCTTTTTGATTCGAGCTTTTACCTAGAGCATTGGTAACCTTATGCAATGTTTTGATTTCCCCTTACTTATAGAATGCCTCTTTTGCATACTTTGGGTGAACCTAAGGCCGAGCACTTTCAATTGTTCTTCCCAAGTACTTCCATGTTCTATTTTGCTTGAGGACAAGCAAAAGCTTAAGTGTGGTGGGATTTGATAAGTGCTCGTGTTATAGTAATGCGAAGCGTTATTATCTTGCAATGAGCATTAATTTAATCAGATTTTATCACTAAAAAGTGTGCATTTGTTTACTTTGTGCATTGCAGGGTTGTGAAGATAAACTGAAGGAAAGGAACGAAGTTAGATCGTGTTCGCCATTGTTGGGAAGATTCTTGGACTAAGCAAGGAGCACGGCATGAGTAGAGAATTGTGAGTGTGTGCCAACCTCCTTTGGAGGGGCACAAAGGCAGTCACATTCACAATAAGTCTAACTCATGCTAACAAGGAGAACTTCACCAATTAGGAGATTTGAAGCAATCGGCACGATCTACCGTTAATTGTGTGCCCAATTCAATGGCCTCAATGAAGAACGACGGATTCGGGAGCATTTCGGGACAATCTCTGTAGCAAATACTGTAGCAAGCTAATGTTCATCTTCGGCCGAAATTCAAAATTCCAGAGAATTCACACGCCCGTGTGGAAATTCCACACAGTCGTGTGAAGTCCCGATAAGTTCGATTTTTCAAACCGCACTCAACAATATAAAGAGCGATTTTGGAGACTTTTAGAATATATTTTGACCTATCTTTCTCCCCAACTTCTGGAGAGTGCGGCTAGGGTTTTGGAGAGGATTTCGTGGAGGTTTAGAGCGTGTCATCGGCATCGTCACCGACGTCCGGAGGCCGCACAAGACCACGGCCACACCATACGCAAGGGGGTTTTCATTGATGTCTTTACTTTGTGCTTTCTTTCATACTTTGATGAACATGTATAGCTCCATGAGGAGCTAAACCCTTTGTGGGTATTCAGACTTGTAAACTCTAGGGTTATTATGCTTCTTTGACATTGTTATTATGTTTTTCCATTATTGATGAATTAAAATTGAGTTTCAATCTTGATTTCATCTTGATATTGTTTTCCCTTAGATGTGACACTAGGGTTGAGAACAATCTAGGTTGTCCTTTGGAGGTGTGACAACTCCTATAGGATTAGACTCTTTGAGATTGAAGAGGGTTGAAAGGGTGAGTCGTGGGGTAGCGGAGCGTCCCCTTTCCCCTCCGATGTGGTTTCTCCCTACCTCCGTTTCCTTAATTTCTTAGCGGTTGAGATAGAGTGAAGTGCTAAGCAGATAAACTCCCCTGGGGCTTAGTTACGCGAGTAACAGAGTGAAGGGTTGAAGTGAATCCTACACACTGGGGCTTAATCAAGACTAGGGTTCTTTCACCTGGACCAAAGGGTTAGAACCACACATAGGAACAGGTTTTACCACTAGGAGTCCCTAGAACTTAATGCAATCCCACGTAGTGTGAGGTTTAGGTAGATATACTCTCCTGGGGCTTAGTTGTGCAAGCGATAGAATGAAGGGTCGATGTGAATCCTAATACTGGGGCATAATGATGGGGTTAGTCACGGTTGTCCTAAGGTTTGGGACCGTGAGTCTAAGGATTTCCTCGACTCAGTTAACATCAATAGGAAAGTATAATAGCATAGTCTTGCACTAGAAGCATAGATCCTAGAGGTAGCTTGTCCGGATACCCCACTTCATCCATTGCTAGATCCTCTTTTACTTGCACTTTCTCATTTTCCATCTTTCTATTCAATTTCTTGTCTTTTATTATATTTGCTTCCATATTCACTTATCGATTCTATTCTTATCTTTCCATACTCCACATAGCTTAAATAATGAAATCTCGTATTTTAACTCCCTATTCCCTGTGGATTCGACTACCCACTCACAGGGGTAAATTTTATTACTTCGACAAACCCGTGCACTTGCGGGATACACGCAAGGGGTCGTGTCAAGTTTTTGGTGCCGTTGCCGGGGAATAGGCGTTTTAGATATTTGCTTTTCACTATTTCTAGCTATTCACTTCACTTTCTATTCCACACTTTCTTTTTCTATCATTGTTCTTATTTTTCTTTCCTTTGCTTTGGCTTCAGTTTATGACCCGCGGGAACCCTTCGATTCTTGTTGAAAGAGACCCGGACATTGGAAAAAGAGCACATATCAAGGGTAAAGAACCTGTGCAAGAAGCTTCAAATCAAGCCGATATTGAGACAGAAGGATCAGAAACAATGGCAGAACAGAATGAACAGCAGAGGATATTGTCTGATTTTGCTATACCCGCAGTCATGGGGACCCAATCGAGCATTGTGAGACCCCCAATTACGGCAATGAATTTTGAGTTGAAGCCGTCGTTCATTCAGATGTCGCAACAGTCAGCACAATTTTATGGGTTGGCCGATGAAGATCCCAACAGTCATATGGAGAATTTCCTTGAAGTGTGCGATATGTTGAAGATTAATGGAGTAACGGACGACGTGATTCATTTGAGAGCCTTCCCATTTTCATTGAAAGGAAAAACAAGGCATTGGCTTCATTCATTACCGAGTGCATCCATCACTACGTGGGAGGAGATGGCCGAGGTATTCTTGGCTAGATACTTTCCACCGGGAAAGTTAGCAAAGCTCCGGAATGAAATATCATCCTTTGTGCAAATGGAATTGGAGTCTCTATTCGAGACATGGGATAGGTTCAAGGAACTCCTTCGCAAGTGCCCGCAACATGGATTTCCCGAGTGGATGATCATTCACACATTCTATAATGGGTTAAATTTGAGTACCAAGCAACTATTAGATGCGGCGGCCGAAGGAACTCTAGGAAGCAAGATTCCCGGTGAAGCCCGACACCTTGTAAAGGAGATGGCTATGAATAGCTATCAATGGAACTCAAGGGACAGGAAAAAGGTGGCCGGAATTCATGAGGTTGATGCGGTTACATCTTTGGTGGCACAAGTGGAATCATTGAGTAAGAAGCTAGATGCACTAGCTTCACCAAGAGTTGCGGCCATCACTACTTGTAACGGTTGTGGGGGAGGACATGCTTCGAGTGATTGTCCTATTGCTATTGGAGGCACTAGTGCGGTGGAGCAGGCTGATTTTGTTGGAAATTCATGTAGAGGACAAGGCCTAGGCAACCCGTACAGTGGAACATATAACCTGGGGTGGAAGAACCATCCGAATTTCTTTTGGAACAATCAAGGACAGTCACAACAGAAAAATAGTGCACTACCAGGATTTCAAAGTCAACAAGCTCCGAATTTAGAAAACCGAGTGACCGGGCTAGAAGGAAAGATGACCGACCTTGAGAGAGCACTCATACGGTTTATTTCTTCATCGGATGCTAGATTTCAGTCAGTGGAGGCTACTCTTCGCAATCACACCGCCTCCCTTTATAATTTGGAAAAACAAGTGGGGCAAATTGCGAAGACATTGGCGGAAAGGCCTCAAGGTAGCTTGCCTAACAATACGGAAACTAATCCAAGGGAGCAACTAAAGGCAATCACCTTTGAGGAGTGGGAAAGAGGTTGAGAGAAATCTCCCTCTAGAGAAGACAAAAAAAGCACCCAAAGTTGAAAAAGTAGGGGGAGAAGCACCAAAAGAGAAAGAGGTGGCACCACCACCCTACAAACCAAGGATCCCCTACCTTTCGAGGTTGCAGAATGACCAAGACAATAGCAATATAAGAAATTTCTGGGTATTTTCAAACAATTGCACATCAACATACCATTCACGGAAGCATTAGCCCAAATGCCCAAGTACGCGAGTTCTTGAAGGACCTCTTAACCAATAAGAGGAAGTTGGAGGAGAGTGCAGCTGTAGTTCTTGATGCTAATTGCTCGGCCGTCTTACAAAAGAACATGCCGAGTAAGAGAAAAGATCCTGGGAGTTTCATCATACCTTGCAACATCGGCAATTTGGGTTAAAAGATGGCATTGGCCGATTCGGGGGCAAGCATCAATGTCATGCCCTATACCTTCTTCCAAAAGCTAGGCTTAGGCGAGCCTAGACCCACTTGGATGACACTTCAACTCGCGGATCGATCGGTGAGGCATCCGAGGCGAATTGTGGAAGATGTCTTGGTGAAAGTAGACAAGTACATCTTTCCGGTGGACTTTGTTGTGCTTGATGTGGATGTCGAAGTACCGCTGATTCTTGGGAGGCCGTTCTTGCGCACTTCCAAGGCTTTGATCGACATGGACGGTGGAGAGCTCACACTTAGAGTTGGAGATGACAAGCTTACCTATCGCCTCGCCGAAGCCATGAGACATTCTCTCGATTTTGACGACACTCTTTATTATCTTGATGCTACTGATCAGTGTTGATGAGTCGCCGTGCGACACGCTAAAGAAGCGAGCACGCGACTTCCCGCCCGCAAGTGCACGGGTCGTCAAGTAATAACCTCACTAGGAGGGTCGTATTCCCTAGGGCCCGAGATCTACAATTACTTCCTTTTGGGGGTCACTTTCTAGTCGATCGAAACAGGGTTGATGCAAATTTAAGTAATAAAAACAAGTAAAGAAATGCAAGTAAAATAAAACTCAATCCGGAATAAAGATAGAGATGAAGAAGTCGATAATTAAGGAAGGCCTCAGGTGAGGTTTCCCCCGGGAGGAGACTAAATAAGAAAGACCATGATAACTATAAAAATAAGGTCAACAAGGTTTTGGTCCGCTAGACTCGGATGTCGACTACCCCAGAACCTCCGTAGTGTAGTCCTAATCCAGTACGGGTTTTCCTATCCAGAAAATACCCCTACGATGTCAATGAGAACAAGGAGTCTTGATTAGGGTTAATCTAATGCACACTCTCGGCTAAATTAACCCTAAACGCGCGGAAGGCTATTAACACCCGGGACCTCCGGTGTGTTAATACATGTATCCCTCTTTAACTCATCAACTGACCTAATACATGCTAGCATCCCGCCAAACAAGTATCATTCACAATCAATTCTACGGAATCCATCCGATGTAGAATGAACAACATGTTGATGAATTAAAACCAAACAATCAAACCAACACATTCATTCAAATCAATACAAGGTCATTCATACAAAGTCTCCTCCCAAGGTTCACCGGGAGCCCGGTGGCCTTGGGAGGTTTAGTTCGACATCACAAAGCTAAGGAGCTCGTCATACAAAGGATTCATCGAATAAAAACAAGAAAAACTCCCTCAAAGATGTCAACTAGGGTTGGTGGTGTAGCTTGTCGGATCCGCGCCGGCGAGCCCTATGAAGCTTCTCCACGTCTTCCCCTTCGTCTCTCCTTCAAATCTGCCCAAGAATTTCTCCAAATACCAGCAAAGATGATGAGAGTGGTGAGTGGTGGAGTGGAGGCCGGATAGAGAACCAGATGTCCCTCAAAACACCTAAAAGAGCCCATATATAGCTCGAAGGTGTGCGGGCACTGCGCGGGGCTGCGCAGTGACCGTCCAGCCTTCTGGCTGTGCTGTGCGGCCATTGTGCGGGGCTGCACACAGGCCGCACAGCCTTCTGGCTGTGACGTGCGGCCAGTGTGCGGCCCTGCGCACAGGCCGCACAGGCTTCTGGCTGGTGCCTGCGGCCGCGGCGCGGTCCGCACAGTGGCCGCACACGGCCGAGAAAAACCAGCCCGTGCATGGCGCGTCGGCTTCCGGGGTGCTCCAACTCTTCGTTTCTTCATCAATCATCCCCGAAATGACACGAATACTGTTTAATCTCGCGCACTTGGTCCTCAAAACCCTGAAATGAAAATTAAAGCATCAAGTGCGCAAAATGTCATCAAAACACATACAAGTTGCACGAAAGCACAAGAATATCATTGCTAAAACATGATGTATTTAGGCACTTATCAAATACCCCCCATTTAAGCATTTGCTTGTCCTCAAGCAAACGGACATGAAAACTAGGGATACTGATAAGTGACTAAATACACAACCTCAGGCAAAAGATGATATCATAGCCAAAATGAAACTCAAAATACTAAGCAAAGACCACTTGAGATCATTCACGCATTCGTTGGCCGTGTTGTGCTGTGTGTGTGCAAATCCCCTAGTTCGAATCCCTGTAATCCAAACAAGGTAGACAAGACCCCGAGGACCACTTCGTGAAGCAATTCACGCCACTTAGTGGAATACGTCCTTGAGGTGGTAGAAATACGTCTAGTAGAGTCCTAAGGATCCTTCCTCTTATTATCGAACAAATACCGGTCAAAATTTATTGTTCTGTACATAATTGCTTAACTTTTTCTTTTCCGGGACTAACATGAATTGCAAATCCACATTACCTGGAGCTTTGCACATTCATGTAGACGCGTTCATGTCCTTATAGCTTTTGGCAAGAGGAACACTCTGGTTAGGAGCCAGAACCCCAAGTTACTTCGCTATTAGGGCAGAGGAGCACTGTCCACGTTTTTTTTTTTTCGACCGTATTGCAAAAAAGAACAAGAAGAAGGTCCTTAAAACTTTATTAGACGACATTCTAACACGCCAAGGCTCGAACCCACTAGTATGGGTTAGCAACTAAGAGGGTCACGAAGGTGCTGTGGTCCCTCGCCTAGATGTCCAGGGTTCTACCTAGGGGAATAGTGCGAGAAATGCCTAGAATGACATGAAAATCTCAAGTGTGCAAGGTCATAAGGAGCTTAGCATTTATCACGGTTTTGAGCTATCATACAATCACAATTAGCTAAGCCATCCTAGGTTTTACAATCATGCAACAATTCAAACATTTTCATACAAGTTCAAACATTTTCATACAAGTTCACGAAATCACTCTAAGACATGTATACCCACCCCCCACTTAAAGCAGTACATTGCCCTCAATGTATAAGAATCAGCAGTACAGAAAAATTAGTACATTAAAAATAAGGAGGGTGGTTTCATGAACTTCCCCGAGAAACTTGTAGGGCATAAGCTCGGGGTGGCCATCACCATGGCAACTAGCAAAGTGGAGAGGAAGAGAAATGGACGTCTTGTTCTACCTACAAGGAGAAAAGACGTCGAGTCAAGCATCCATCAACCACACAAGAAATAAGGAAGAGAAATAAAAAGTGAAAGGGAAAGTGAGCTCTCGAAGTGAAAGGACTGATGGAGCCGCTCAAGGTCTTCTGTGTCTCCTCCAATGGCTTGATCAGAAAGTTACCCTACATCTCCAACAATAAAGATCAAGCAAACAGCAAAATGCTGAAATGTGAGAACACGAGTTTAGAAAAATGAGTGAGGTGGCAACCACGTGATCGAAAATTGTTGCAAACCCCCCCCCCCCCCCCCCCCCCCACCGAGGATTTGGAGGGATTTTTGATTTGCGAAAAATGTTTTTAAAGTTGAAACGATGCGACGGGAGGTGAAGAGAGCAAGATGAGTGCTAGAGGATGGAGAAAAGCCGAAGAAGAAGATATTTATGCAGCAAGACTGGTCTAAGTGTGCGGGTGGTGTGCGGGCGGCACACCAACCGCACACCCCTCTGGCTGGGGTGCGCGGGTGGTGTGCGGGCCGCACACCAGACGCACACCCTTTTGCCAAGGGTGTGCAGCCTCTGTGCGGCCGCACAGAGTCCTGCAAAACACTCAAAAATTAGCTAGTTCCAAACCCAAACTAGTCTCCAACAATACAAACGTGACGAAACTCATCTCGGACAATTGAAACATGTTGAAAAACACAAAACGAACGGGGATGCACCGAGATTTGGGGGGGGGGGGGGGGGGAGAAAACAAAGACATACACAGTAAATTACACCAAGAACGAATGAAGAGGAGAGCTCACAATCCAAACCTAATTCATGCTTAACAAAAATACGGAATTGAAAAAAATCATGGGTTGCCTCCCACAAGCGCTTGTTTAGCGTCACGAGCCTGACGTTCAAGTTTCTCATCATCAAGGTGGTTCAAAGGCAGAGATTTTACCTGAATTTCCCATGTATGCAAATGATGACCCCGCCGGTAAATTCAAGGAAAGGAGAGAATCAACATTGTGCGTACCTAGGTCGACGAAGCATGCCATGTGTCCCTTTTCATGAGAGTTTCTGCTTGCTTTGCTGACCTTAGAAGTCACCTTTTTCCATGCTCGCTTCCATGATCGTTCTCCTTTGCTTCTCCCTTGAGCTTTGGCCGGATGTGCATGAGGAGGGTCTTCTTGTGCCTCCTTTGGTGCTTTTTCCTCCTCAACATCAATATCTTGTAATAATTCATCAAGGGGGTTCATCATAAGGACTTCCTGCACACAATCTTCAACTTGTAGTTCTGTATCATCTAGTGCATAGGAAGTGTCGTCAAGCTCCTTGGGGTGTTTTATTGCCTCGGGAATTTTAAAAGTGGCTTCTTCATTCCCGGCTCGCAAGGTCATTTTCCCATCTTGGATATCTAGCAGGGCACGGGATGTGGCAAGGAAAGGTCGGCCAAGTATGATGGGGACCTCAGTAGCGTCATCAACATCAAGGATAACAAAATCGGCCTGAAAGACTAGACCACCAACTTTCACAATCACATCGCTGACAATGCCACGCGGGCGTCTGACAGTCCGGTCCACAAGTTGTATGGTGATCCGTGTCAGCTCTAAGTCTTGAAGGCCAAGTTTTAAGAACAACTTGTAGGGCATAACATTTATGCTTGCACCGGAATCGACGAGGGCTTTCTCTACAAGCGAGTCCCCAAAGTGACACTCAACAATTAGACCACCCTGGTCTTTGATTTTCTCGTGCAATTTGCTTTGGATAATTGCCGAACAACTCTCACCAAGAGACACCGTAGATGCTTCTTCAAGTTTCTTCCTATTTGTAAGCAACTCTTTCATAAACTTGGCATATTTCGGCATTTGAGCGAAGGCCTCAACGAGTGGAAGATTAATGTGAAGTTGCTTGATCATCTCCAAAAATTTTTTGAATTGGGTATCCTCCTTATCCCTATTGAGTCTCGCCGGATAAGGGATCCTTGGACGGTGCTCTAACAATTTTTTTTCTTTGTTTTGAGGTTCAATCGAATTCTCGTGGCTGTCATTAGCTTCATCCCCACCCACGGAGGGAGTGCCTCTCACCATGTTCTTTTCCTTGTTTTCAGTTGGCCTAGGGGTTGGCCGAACCTCAACCTCTCTACCACTCCTCAAAGTGATAGCTTGTACATGTTCTCGTGGGTTAGTCTCAGTGTTGCTAGGGAGACTACCCGGTGTTCTTTCTGCCAAGGATGCTGCAATCTGCCCCATGTGTTTTTCGATACCCTGGATTGAAGCTTGCATGTTCCTCACTGTCGTTTCAAGTGTGTTCAACCTTGCATCGGTGATTTGCATGTATTTAGCTAGGACATCTTCGGTAGTGAATTTCCTTTCCGTTGGAGGTGCTTGTGATGACTGTGCCTGAAACCCTGGCGGTTGTGAAAATTTCTGTTGGCCTTGATTTCCCCAATTGAAATTTGGGTGATTTCTCCACCCGGGGTTGTATGTCCCACCATAGGGGTTTCCTTGGAATTTCTGTTCCTGATTCACATAGTCAACATGTTCAACTGGGGTGACATCGGGGATTGCAATGGGGCAACTAGCAATATCATGCCCCTCCCCTCCCCCACAAGTTCCACAGTTCATTACTTGCTTGACACTTGTGCTCGAACGCTCAGTTCTTTCGGACATAAGCAAACTCACTTGCTTCGCTAGTGCTTCGAGCTTCGCATCCTGAGCAGTCTTACTATCTATTTCATGAACTCCTCGAGCTTGAGTCATTTTCGCCCTCGAACCCCAATGTGATTCATTTCGTGCCATGTTCTCAATTAATTCTTCGGCGTCCTCGGGGTATTTACCACTCAAGGATCCACCGGCTGCGGCATCAATGAGTTGACGATTCTGATAGCTCAGACCATTATACAGTATCTGTACTCGCATCCAAGCTTCGAAACCATGATGTGGACATTTTCGCAGAAGATCCTTAAATCTCTCATGGGCTTCAAAGAGGGTTTCGTTGTCTCTTTGACTAAAGGCGGAGATCTCTTGCCGTAATCTTGCCGCTTTGCTCGGGGAAAGGTATCGGCCCATAAATTTGTTCACCATTTCCTCCCATGTCTTGATGGATCCCGGGGCGAGTGACGTGAGCCACCTGTAAGCGGCGCCCCGCAAACTGAATGGGAAAAGACGGAGTCTAGCTGCATCGTCAGATAGGCCATTGACTTTAAATGTCGAGCACATTTGGAGGAAGCGGGATAGGTGCTCATTCGGGTCCTCATCGGCCAAACCGTCAAACTGTACTGTGTTCTGTATCATGCCGATTGGTCTGGCCAAATCGAAATTTCCTGCACTGACGGCCGGTGCTTGCACACTAAACCCTCCACCGGTAAACCGTGGCCTCTCATAGTCTGACAACGTTCTTCTCTCTTCAGCCATAGCAATAGGGATTGATTCCGGTGGAGCAACTGATCTAGAGGAGGAACCCACTTGAGTTTCCTTCAACCGTTGGTGTATGACACGTTCGATTTCTTCGTTTGGCTCTACAAATCCAGTGGGGTTTGCACGAGTCATGCACAGAACGCCTGAGAAAACAAAAGGCAAAAGGAGATATTAGTGAATATATACAAACAATGGAAACAAAAATAATAAAAGATGGATAATTATAGGTGAAAGCGAAATGACTAGAGCAATGATCCAAAAATTTTCCTAGTATTCTCGGTGTGGTCCCCGGCAACGGCGCCAAAAACTTGATGAGTCGCCGCGCGACACGCTAAAGAAGCGAGCACGTGACTTCCCGGCCGCAAGTGCACGGGTCGTCAAGTAATAACCTCACTAGGAGGGTCGTATTCCCTAGGGCCCGAGATCTAGTATTACTTCCTTTTGGGGGTCACTTTCTAGTCGATCGAAACAGGGTTGATGCAAATTTAAGTAATAAAAACAAGTAAAGAAATGCAAGTAAAATAAAACTCAATCCGGAATAAAGATAGAGATGAAGAAGCCGATAATTAAGGAAGGCCTCGGGCGAGGTTTCCCCCGGGAGGAGACTAAATAAGAAAGACCATGATAATTATAAAAATAAGGTCGGCAAGGTTTTGGTCCGCTAGACTCGGATGTCGACTACCCCAGAACCTCTGTAGTGTAGTCCTAATCCAGTACGGGTTTTCCTATCCAGAAAATACCCCTACGATGTCAATGAGAACAAGGAGTCTTGATTAGGGTTAATCTAATGCACACTCTCGGCTAAATTAACCCTAAACGCGCGGAAGGCTATTAACACCCGGGACCTCCGGTGTGTTAATACATGTATCCCTCTTTAACTCATCAACTGACCTAATACATGTTAGCATCCCGCCAAACAAGTATCATTCACAATCAATTCTACGGAAGCCATCCGATGTAGAATGAACAACAAGTTGATGAATTAAAACCAAACAATCAAACCAACACATTCATTCAAATCAATACAAGGTCATTCATACAAAGTCTCCTCCCAAGGTACACCGGGAGCCTGGTGGCCTTGGGAGGTTTAGTTCGACATCACAAAGCTAAGGAGCTCGTCATACAAAGGATTCATCGAATAAAAACAAGAAAAACTCCCTCAAAGATGTCGACTAGGGTTGGTGGTGTAGCTCGTCGGATCCGCGCCGGCGAGCCCTATGAAGCTTCTCCACGTCTTCCCCTTCTTCTCTCCTTCAAATCTGCCCAAGAATTTCTCCAAATACCAGCAAAGATGATGAGAGTGGTGAGTCGTGGAGTGGAGGCCGGATAGAGAACCAGATGTCCCTCAAAACACCTGAAAGAGCCAATATATAGCTCGAAGGTGTGTGGGCACTGCGCGGGGCTGCGCAGTGACCGCACAGCCTTCTGGCTGTGCTGTGCGGCCATAGTGTGGGGCTGCACACAGGCCGCACAGCCTTCTAGCTGTGACGTGCGGCCAGTGTGCGGCCCTGCGCACAGGCCGCACAGGCTTCTGGCTGGTGCCTGCGGCCACGGCGCGGTCCGCACAGTGGCCACACACGGCCGAGAAAAACCAGCCCGTGCTCAACGCGTCGGCTTCCGGGGTGCTCCAACTCTTCGTTTCTTCATCAATCATCCCCGAAATGACAGGAATACTGTTTAATCTCGCGCACTTGGTCCTCAAAACCCTGAAATGAAAATAAAAGCATCAAGCGCGCAAAATGTCATCAAAACACATACAAGTTGCACGAAAGCACAAGAATATCATTGCTAAAACATGATGTATTTAGGCACTTATCAAGTGTATTGATGAATATGTGCAGGAAATGTTAAACCTAGATCCATATGAAGGATGGCCGAACCAAGACGTGGAGATCAAAGAAGAAGAGGTATTTTCGCTTGGTCCAGCCAAGAAAGACATCAAGATGGATTGGGAGCGTATGAAGAAGATGCTTTGGAGGATGAAGAGGTCGAAAAGACGCCACAAGAAGAACGCCAACAAGAAGGGGGATGAGCATTCACGGAGTAAGGGTGTTTCACCCTTCTGTGGTAACAAATTCGACAACTCTCCCTCTACTCTACAAAGATTATGTAATGCATGCTTTCAGGTTGTAGGGAAGTGGGCAACTTCTATTCATGAACCTCCGTAAGGTAAGATCAGGTACGTCAAGCTAAGTGACGTTAAACAAGTGCTTCTTGGGAGGCAACCCAAGGTTTTACAGTTTTTCTAGGACTTAGCTTAGTTTAGGTTGAATAAGAGTCTTAGTTTTGGTGTCCTGAAGTTTTAGTTCATGTGCTGCAATTTTTATTGTGGATTGTTGATGTTTTCGTGTGCCTAGATGATTATTGATGAAGTTTGAGTTGGTTGAGCATATTTTCCATGGTATCTGGTCATGTTTTGATGGTTTTCACAGGCTCCAAACATCATATTTGTGTTTCTGAATTTTTGTGAGAGTCTGTAAATTTTTCTAAGTAAACCAGAGAAAACACACGGCCGTGTGGAAATTCCACACGTGCGTGTGTCACCACTTAGGGCTCAGCCAGAGAGGGCACTGGGGTGTGTCCATGCCTCTGTGAACAACCTCAGAAGGGGCACACAGGCGTGTGGAATTTCCACACGGCCTTGTGAAATCTTGCAGAAATTAAACTCTTTTCTAGAGAGTCCACAGGGGCGTGTGGGTGCCCCTGTGAGTGTCACTCTGCTAAGGCACACGGCCGTGTGAAACTCTGCAGAGACAACCCTTCTTCCTGAGAATACACAGGGGGGTGTGTACGCCCCTGTGGGAGAGCTTGTGCAAGGCACACGGCCGTGTGGATTATTCACACGGCCGTGTGGATTATTCACACGGCCGTGTGGAATACTTAGGGTTTCTTGGGCAAGTCAGAGAGACCACAGGGCCATGTGGGTGCCCCTGTGGCCGGCCTTGTGTTCTTGGCCAGGTTGGTTTCCACACGGCCGTGTGATATTTTTCAGAGATCTTCTGTGTTTTCCCATGAATCCATAGGGCTGTGTCCCAGCCCCTGTGGAGCCCCCTGTGAAGGCACACGGGCGTGTTGGTGGCTCACACGGCCGTGTGGGGTAGTCCAGAGTGTGAACAGAGTGCACACAGGGGCGTGTGATGGCCCTTGTGAACCCTAATTTCAGAGGCACACGGCCGTGTGGAATTACCACATTGCCGTGTGAATTCCCAGAACTTCAAAAGCCACGCATTTTCTTTTGGAATTCACTCGTACCTTTTGATTTCTCCACTCTAAACCACTCCCCGACCCTCTCCGTCGATTTCTCGAACTTCTTTGAGCGTTTTGAAGGAGTTTATTGGAGTTTTCCGGCCGATTTCTCAATTCTATTCATCCACACCATCAGTAAGGACTCCAACCCCTTTTTCTTCGTCAAAACATGATTCGATTCACTCTTTTCAATTGTTTCGCTTATGTCGAGTGATTATAATGCATATAAACATATTTATAATGAAATTAGAGTGAATTGTGATGTAAAATTGAAATTTTAAGACCCACGGCCATGAGGCTCTGTCCGCCAGAAGCTCCACACGGCCGTGTGGATTTCTGCAGACTGTGTTCTTGAATTGTTTTTAACTATTTTCTTTTGCAACTTTGCAGAGATGTCTTCCAGAACAAAGAAGAAAGCAGGGAAGCGGCCCCGTGAGCCTACCCCACCCCCTGAGGAGATGGAGTTTGATTTACCGGAGCACAAGGAAAGATTTAAGAAGCTTGCGAAACTCCGCTTTGGACAGACACATTACTTAGACTTGAGCAGAGTCAGAGAGATACAAGGGGGGCAGTGCATCACAGATGAGATCGTAGGGATGCTCGCCGTCGGTAGCTGGGGCCGTCTATTATCCATTCAAGAGCCAGCTATCAGATTACTCACACTCGAGGTCTTATCGATCTTTGAGTTTGACCAAGGCTACGATAGCTTTACAGATACTGGTTCCATTCAGTTCCGTGCACTTGGTCGGCACTTTACCTTGAGTGTGACCTAGTTTTCGATTCGGATGGGCCTTGATGACTTAACCGCAAGTGCACGGGTCGCCAAGTAATACCCCTCACGCACGCGCGAGGGGATCGTATTCCCTGGGGTACCAAGAGCTGCTATTACTCCCCTCTAGATGACACTGTCTAGTCTACCAAATATAGATTTGAAACAAGATAAGAAAAATAACAAAAGAGAAAACTATAAACAAGTGGACTAAGGTTCACCACATAAAACTAAGGAACCAACTAACAATGAAAGTTCGAAGTCCCCGAGCGAGGATCCTCTCGGCACTACTAAAGCTAGAAGGATACTCAAATTACATAGGCAAAGGTGGTTAGGCCAAGAGATGTCCAAAGGTAGGTCACCTCGATGGTCATGGTGATAACCTCTAATCCGGTATGAGTATTGGAATACGGAATTGCTTCCACCCAAATCCTCACACGATTGCGCCTAGGGAAATCCCGAATTAAGGTCAAACACAACATCTAGGCTCAACCCTAATGATTGGAGGGGTACAAATACCTGATGGTCATGGCGTATTCGTACATGTTTCCCTTCCAAACTTGGTGTGTCTAATACTAAGGCGATGGTCACGCAACCTAGTATAACCTAGAAATCGATACACAGAGTTCTCATGCATACCAATACATCAAAGTGCACCAAGCTTGAACCATAAACCACACAAATACCATACATGTAAATCAAGTATTCATACAAGCAAGTTCATCCCAAGGCTCACCGGATGCCCGGTGACCTTGGGAGTCTAGTTCATCATCAACAATGGAGAGAGTATAGAAAACAAGAAATACAACAAAAAGCTCATAAAACTTTCCCTAAGATGAAGACTAGGAGGTGGTGATGAGAATTCGACGGACCGGTGCCGACGAACTCCTAGATGTGCTCCTTGAAAGATCCCTCTTCTTCCCTTGATTTGCCCTTCAGATCTGCCTTCTCCAACCCCTTGAAGCCTAGGACGATAATGGTGGAGAAATGGTGACCAAAGACGCCTCAAAATGATGCCCTAGAAACCCTTAAAAACCAATTCCACCGAGCTATGCGGCCCCGCATGCGGGGAGAGAAAGTTTCCGAGAAAACCCGAAAACCGCGTAAGTTGCTACAGTGTCGCTACAGTAAAGCTGCCTCAGTAAAGCTGCTACAGTACTCATGCGGCCTGCTATGTGCCTGCATGAATCTCCTGACCAAGCCGTTTCTTCAAGTGTTCGTGCTACAGTGGTTGCTACAGTCGCACAATACTGGGGCTCGAAAATAGTGTTTTCCTTTCCAATTTCTCCTTAAATCATGTTGTCGAGCTCCCCATGGTAACTTTTGTACCTGTAACATGAAATAAACCAATTTAGACCGAAAACAGGTATCCACACATACAAAAATACTCTATTTATACATACACATACATGAATAATACATACATTTAGGTGTTTATCAGCCTCTATGACGAGGCATTCACAGAGACAGAGGAGTATGCGCTGCTACCTATAGACTATCCGGGTACCCTGACCCCCCAGCGCGTATACAGTAGATTATGTGGTCAGGGACAGTATGAGCCAGGGGTGTCCAAGGCCACATGCTTGACCAAGGCTTCGTACAGATGGATCCACGCTATTTTGAGCCGATCAGTGAGCGGCAGGGGAGACACTATCGGGGTCCTGAGCCGCCAGGAGCTCCTACACTTACATTCGATGCTGGAGAGCGAGCCACTTCAACTGGGGCACATCTTAGCAGAGTATATTCGTCATCAGGGCCAGTACCCCAGGGTCAGAGTTATCTTCGCAGGCCCATACATCACCCGATTGATTATTGGGTTAAGGCTCAGAGATGGAGTTCGGGGGGCCGAGAAGATCAGTACACCAGCCCTCCTTAGCATTGAGACATTGAGACAGATGGGGATGGTCCACAGAGCAGGACCAGGAGTCTACACATGGATTATTCCTCAGTCAGATCAGGCCGAGGGACCCCAAGCAGCCTTAGAGCCACCCCCAGCAGATACAGAGGCACAGGCACCACCCACAGCACCGGATCCACCTTCGGTGCGCATGTTCTCGCCCTCTCGAGGCCAGGATAGACTGGAGCGCCTCGAGAGCGCCATGGGTGTTATACAGACTGAGTTGCCTGAGCTTAGAGCGACACAGGCTGCGCAGTACTAAGAGACGATTGCACGGTTTGACATTATACAGAGACTCCGTGAGCAGGCCGTGTCATCGCCATTTGTGGTCCGCCCTCGAGCCTCCACACCACCACCACCGTCTCTAGCAGCAGCAGCAGATCCACCGACATTCACTTCAGAGCCTCCAGCAGCACCAGAGGCTCCACAATAGGACACTGACGCTGAAGTGACGTAGTTTTATTTTACTTTTTGACAAGACCCCGTGCGTGTATCCCGCAAGTGCACGGGCTTGTCAAAGTAATAAAATTACCCTGGTGAGTGGGTAGTCGAATCCACAGGGAATAGAGATTTAAAACACAAGAATTCGCTATTTAGTTATGCGGTGTACGAAAAGTAATAATCGGAGTGATGAGTGAATTAATGGAAGCAGTTAGAATAAAAGACAAGAAAGTAAATAGAGAGATGAAAGACAAGAGAAAAGCAAGTAGAAGTTAAAAGAGAAAGACTAGCAATGGATGAGATAGGGTATCCGGACAAGCTACCTCTAGGACTTATGCTTCTAGTGCAAGACTATGCTATTATACTTTCCTATTGATGTTAATTGAGTCGAGGATATCCTTAAACTCATGGTCCCAAAACTTAAGGTCAACCGTGACTAACCCTAACATTATATCCTGCTATTAGGATTCACTACGACCCTTGACTCTTGTTGACCTGTCAACTAAGCCCCAGGGGAGTCTATCTTCCTAACCCTAACACTACGTGGGATTGCTTTAAGCTCTAGCGATTCCTAGTGATAAAACCTGTTCCTCTATGTAGTTCTAACCCTTTGGTCTAGGTGGAAGAACCCTAGTCTAGATTGAGCCCTAACACTCTATCTTGACCGCTAATTAACCAAGGAAATGGAGGTAGGGAGAAATCACACCAGAAAGGAAAGGGGTACATCGCTACCTCACAACTCTCCCTCTCAACCCTTTTCAATCTTAAGGAGTCTAAACCTATAGGAGTTGTCACACCTCCAAAGGATAACCTAGATTGCTCTCAACCTTAGTGTCATGGCTAAGTGAAAAACAATAGCACAAGATAATTAAAATTGAAACTCGATTTATTCATCAATGATGGAAAAGCACAATAGCAATGTCATAGAAACATAATAATCCTAGGCTTTTACAAGTCCGAATACCCACGAGGGGTTTAGCTCCTCATGGAGCTATACATGTTTATCAAAATATGAAAGAAAGAATAAAGTAAAAGCATTGATGAAAACCCCCTGGCATATGGTGTGGCCGTGGTCTTGTGCGGTCGTCGAACGT
This sequence comes from Dioscorea alata, assembly GCA_020875875.1. Lineage (NCBI taxonomy): Eukaryota > Viridiplantae > Streptophyta > Magnoliopsida > Dioscoreales > Dioscoreaceae > Dioscorea > Dioscorea alata. The sequence continues at coordinate 28,809,142 of CM037020.1, read as the reverse complement.
CAATGTCGATGCCGATGACGCGCTCCAATCCTCCACAAAGTCCTCTTCGAAACCCTAGCCGCACTCTCCAAAAGTTTGGGAGAATGATAGGTCGAAAAGCTCCGTAAAAAGTCTCCAAATCGGGCTTTTAATAGGCTGAGTGCGGCTTTAAATTTGGACTTATCGGGACTTCACACAGCCGTGTGGAATTAACACACGGGCGTGTGAAGTTTTTGTCTGCTGAAAAATTAATTCACACGGCCGTGTGTTAATTTCACATGCCCGTGTGAATTCTCTGGAATTCTGAAGTTCGGCCGAAAGTAAACACTAGCTTGCTACAGTGTTTTACAACAATAACAAGCTATAGTGCTGCTACAGTACTTGCGAAAACGCTCCCGAATCCGTCGTTCTTCATCGAGGCCATTGAATTGGGCACACAATCAATGGTACATCGTGCCGATTACTTCAAGTCTCCTTCTTGGCGAAGTTCTCCTAAGCAACACGAGTTTAGACTTATTGTGAATGTGACTGTCTTTGTACCCTTCAAAGGAGGTTGGCACACACTCACAAGTCTATGCTCGTGCCTTGTTCCTTGCTTGGTCCGAAAACCTCCCCAACAATGGCGAACACGATCTAACTTTGTTCTTCTTTTCCAGCTTGGCTCCACAAACCTATAATGCATAAGAATACACAAATGCACACTATTTAGTGATAAAATCTGATAAAATGTATGCTCATTATAAGATAATAACGCTTCGCGTTACTATAACACAAGCACTTATCAAACTCCCCCACACTTAAGCTTTTGCTTGTCCTCATGCAAAAATAAAACGTGAAAGTACTTAGGGAGAACAATTGAAAAGTGCTCGTCCTTAGGTTCACCAAAGGTATGCAAAGGAAGCATTCTACAAGTAAGGGGAAATCAAAACATCGCATAAGGATATCATTGCTCTAGCTAAAACCATAAATCTAAAGGGTCAATCAACTCGAAAATGTGTAAGTGTGTGTGAACTCACTCAAGACAACCAAACGAGTACTCCTCAAACTCTTGTTAACAAGGACTTATTTATGTACAAAAAGCAAGAGTGGAAGTAGTAGCTTCACACATCCTCGAAGGTAGCCCTTTCCTAGGCTGCCGCCAAATGTGGCTTTCACTCTTTCGAGGAGGTAGCTCTTTCTACCGAGGTAGTAGCTTTCACGCATCCCATGAGATAGCTCTTTCTCTCATTAGGGCATAACTTGTATCCGACTTATGAGAATAGCTACATACTTCATGAGTGGTAGCTCTTTCTACCCCAAATGCATACATAAAAGAAAGCAACTATTCACAAACTCATATTTATATATATATATATATATATATATATATATATATATATATATATATATATATATATATATATTATGCATTTTCCAAGGTACAACTAAAAACGATGATAAACATGTCCTTCAAAACTTCAAGATTGAGTTTCCAAAAGATTCCAAGAGTAAGTTGTGCAATATAGGATAATCGAGCCAATATTCTCTAAAAATTCAAGTAAAAACTAGAGCATGATCGAACACAATGTTAAAAATTCTCCTAAACTCTAAGAATACAAATGTTCCATGTAAGGTGAACCGCCATAGGCTACATGAGCATGAGCAATTGAACGCACAAGTAAAGGTGTGTGCAATGTGATCCCCCCCCCACACTTAAGATGTACATTGTCCCCAATGTACGCATTCAAGCACAATAAAAAGAAAACAATTCACGCATTTTATGTAGGGGTAAACAATTGAAACATTACTCCCCTGAACTCCACGTGTTGCATTTGATGGAGCTAGGTTCATTGAGAGTTGAGTCTCAATGGTTTTGTGGAGCACGCACGGTCCCATGACCGTGCCTATGACTATTCCTTAAATTCCTTACTTCCAAGACCATCTGCACACATACGCAAGGGTTCAGTATAGCTCAATAAAAACCAAAATAAAGCTCGAGTATATAAAGATATGAAAATGAAATACAACTCGAGACAAAAATAAAACAAAAATAAAAGAAAACCCAGAAGGAGAGTCCTTTCTGAGTACTACAAGTCCAACAGAGTAAGAAAATAAAAGTGTAACAGAAGTAAAATAAAATAAAACTACGACGCCTCAGCGTCATTGTCCTGCAGTGGATCCTCTGGTGCTGGTGCTGGTGGATCTGCTGCTGATGGTGACGGAGGTGGAGTCGGTGAAGGGACCCGTCAGGGTCGCACCACGGATCGTTTGAGCAACTGTATAACAGTGGCAAGCTGTGCTGATAACTGCACGAACTGTGATGACTGAGTGGCCCTCAACTCGGCAAACTCTGCTGCCTATGCGACCCTCATCTCAGCTAGCTCTGCCTGCATAATACCCACAGCACTCTCGAGACGCTCGAACCTTTCCTGGCCTCGGGAGGGAGAGAAGATACGCACTGGAGGTGGCTCCGGTGATGTGGGTGGTGCCTCGGCCTCGGCCTGCATTAGGGGTAGCTCTATCGCTGCCTGGGACCCCTCGGCCTGATCTGGCTCAGTAGACTCTGAGTGGGGGATGATCAGTGTATAAACTCCTGGTCCTGATCTGCGGACCATCCCCATCAGTCTCAATATATCTCTAGTAAGCGGGGCTGGTGTAGCGATCTTCTCGGCCCCGCGTACCCTATCTCTGAGTCCCAAGCCTATGATGAGGCGTGTGACGTAGGGACCTGCAAAGATGACTCCAACCCTGGGGTACTGGCCCTGGTGGCGCATGTACTCGGCTAGAATGTGCCCCAAGTGGAGTGGCTTACTCTGTGCCATGGAGTGCAAGTATAGCAGCTCCTGTCTGCTCAGTACCCCTGTATTATCCCCTCTGCCACTGATAGATCTGCTCAAGATGGCATGAATGTACCTGTACGCTAGCCGGGAAAGAAATGTCGCCTTCGAAACCCCCGGCTCGTACTGTCCATCCCCGCACAACGTCCTATAGATCCTCTGAGGTGTTAGGGTTCCTGGGTAATCGGTGGGCAGTAGTGTGTACTCCTCTGTCTCGATATATGCCTGATCATACAAGCCCATCACAATCGAGAACTGGGTAACACTCATGCTGAAGTGTCGACCGAGGGCACGAAACTGGATCGTCTCGCCATTCGTGAAGCAATCGTACTCTCGGTTGAACTCAAAACTCGACAGGACCTCGAGGGTGAGTGCTCGAGTCGCTGGCTCTTTGATCGATAACAAACGGTCCCAACTACCTATGGCCAGCAACTCCTCAATCTCTGTGGCTATGGCATCGCTCCCTTGTATGTCTCTCAATACACTCAAATTAGGGTAGCGCGACTGTCCGAATCGAAGTGCCGAGAGTTTCTTAAACCGTTCCCTGTGCTCTGGTAAATTAAACTCCATCTCCTCGGGAGATGGAGTAGCCTCTCGTGGGCGCTTCCTTGCCGATTTCTTAGACCTAGAAGTCATATCTGCAAAGTTGCAAAAGAAAATTTTCAAAAATCAGTTCAAAAACTCATTCTGCAGAAATCCACATGCCCGTGTGGATCATCGGGCGGGTAGAGCATAACAGCCGTGGAGTCTAAAAATTTCAAATTTACATCACAATTCACTCTAATTTCATTGTAAATATATTTATATGTATTATAATCACTCGAAATAAGTGAAATAATTGAAAAGAATTAATCGAATCATGGTTTGATGAAGAAAAAGGGATTGAAGTTCTTACCAATGGTGTGAATATGAAAAGCTTAAAAATCAGCCGGAAAACTTGTCTAAATCCTTCAAAGATACGAGGAGGAGGTCGGGAGAGAAGTAGAGAGAGTCGGAGAGTGTTTAGAGTGGAAGAATGAAGAGATACGAGTGAATTCCAAAAGAAACCGTTCGGCTTTTGAAGTTCTGGGAATTCACACGGCCGTGTGAACATGTCATACGGCCGTGTGCCTCTAAAATTAGGGTTCACAAGGGCCGACCCACACCCCTGTGTGCACTCTGGTCACTCTCTGAACTACCCCACACGGCCGTGTGAGACATCCACACGGCCGTGTGCCTTCACAGGAGACTCAACAGGTGCTGGTACACGCCCCTATGGATTCTCGGGAAAATATTCACACGGCCGTGTGCCCAACCTGGCTAAGAACACAAAGTTAGCCACAGGGGCTCCCACACGCCCCTGTGTCTTCTCTGGTTCATCCCGAGATTTGCTAAGTGTTCCACACGGCCGTGTGTTAATTCCACATGGCCGTGTGCCTTTTACAAGCCCTTCCACAGGGGCAGCCACACGCCCCTGTGGTTTCTCGGGAAAACAGAGGGGTTTCTACAGAGTTTCACAAGGCCGTGTACCATAACACAAGGTTTCTCACAGGGGCACCCACACGCCCCATGTGGACTCTCTGGAATGAGAGCTTAAGTTCTACTAATTCTCACACGGCCGTGTGGAAATTCCACACGGCCGTCTGCCCGTTCTGAAGTTTTTTACAGGGGCAAGGTCACGCCCTTGTGTCTTCTCTGGCTGAGCCCTATTTGGTACCACACGACCGTGTGTTAATTCCACACGGCCGTGTGCCTTCTCTGGTTTACTTAGAAAAATTCACAGACTTTACAGAAAATTCAGAAACATAACTATGATGCTTAGATCCTGTGAAAACCATCAAAACACGACCAGATACCATGGAAAACATGCTCAACTAGCTAAAACTTCATCAATGATCATTTAGGCACACGGAAACATCAACAATCCACAATAAAATAGCAGCTTAAGCATTAAAAATTTAGGATACCAATACTAAGAATTTTATTCATGCTAAAACTAAACTAGATCCTAGAAAAGCTATAAAACCCTTGGGTTGCCTCCCAAAAAGCGCTTGTTTAACGTCACTTAGCTTGACGTACCTGGCTTACCTTATGGAGGTTCATGAATGAAGGTTGACCTCTTTCCTACAACCTGAAAACATGCATTACATAACCTTTGTAGAATAGAGGGAGAGTTAGCGATTCTGTTACCACACAAGGGTGAACCACCCTTACTCCGTTCTTGCTCATCCCCATTGTTCTTGGGTCTTTTTGTGTGGCGGCTCCTTGCTCTCTTCATCCTTCTCCTCATCTTTTTCATGGCTCCCGGGTTCGGCTTGACTTCCTTCTCGATTAGACCAAGTGAAAGCACTTCTTCCTTGTTCTCCATGTCTTGATCCGGCCAATCTTCATACGATCCGAGTTCAATATTTCCTGCACATAATCATCAATTAGCTCATCGGTAGTGTCAAGAAAATATAAAGTATCATCAAAGTCAAGAGAGTGTCTCATGGCTTCGGCGAGGCGGTATGTAAGCTTGTCTTATCCCACTCGCAATGTGAGCTCCCCGCCATCCATGTCAATCAAAGCCTTAGAAGTGCGCAAGAACGGCCTTCCAAGGATCAATGGAACCTCGACATCCTCATCGACATCCAACACCACGAAGTCAACAGGAAATATGTATTTGTCGACTTTTACTAAAACGTCTTCCACAATTCCCCTCAGATGCCTCACCGATTGGTCCATGAGTTGAAGTGTCATCCGAGTGGGTCTTGGCTCGCCCAAGCCTAGCTTTTGGAAGAATGTGTAGGGCATGAAATTAATACTTGCCCCTGAGTCGGCCAATGCCATCTCTTCACCCATGTTGCCAATGTTACATGGTATTATGAAACTCCCGGGATCTTTTCTCTTGCTCAGCATGTTCTTTTGCAATACGGCCGAGCAATTGGCATGAAGGATCACAGATGCACTCTCCTCCAATTTCCTCTTGTTGGTCAAGAGGTCCTTCAAGACTTCGCGTACTTTTGGGCCAATGCTTGCGCGAATGGTATGTTGATGTGCAACTGTTTGAAAATTCCCAGAAATTTCTTGTATTGTTCATTCTCTTGGTCATTCTTCAATCGTGAAGGATAGGGGATCCTTGGCTTGTAGGGTGGGGATGCCACCTCTTTTTCCTTTGTCGCTCCTTCCTCTATCTCCACGATCTCGGGTGTCTCTTGGGTCTTCTCTAGAGGGAGATTTCTCTCGACCTCTTTTCCACTCCTCAAGGTGATTTCCTTTAATTGCTCTCTCGAATTGGTCTCCATGTTACTAGGCAAACTACCTTGAGGTCTTTCCGCCAAGGTCTTCGCAATTTGCCCCACTTGATTCTCCAAATTGTGTAGGGAGGCGGTGTGATTGCGAAGTGTAGCTTCCACTGATTGGAACCTAGCATCCAATGAAGCAACAAACCTTGTGAGGGCTTTCTCAAGATCAGACATCTTCCCTTCTAGCCCGGTCACTCGGCTTTCCAAGTTCGGTGCTTGTTGTCCGTGAAATCCCGGTGGTGTGTCGTTCTTTTGTTGTGACTGCCCTTGATTGCTCCATGAGAAATTTGGATGGTTCTTCCACCCCCGGTTGTAGGTACCACTATACGAGTTACCTTGGCCTTGTCCTCTATAAGCATTACCCACAAAATCGACCTGTTCCACCGTACTAGTGCCTCCAATAGCGATCGGACAATCACTCGAAGCGTGACCTCCCCCACAACCGTTACAGGTAGTAATGGTCGCAACTCTTGGTGAAGTTCGAACATCCAACTTCTTACTTAGTGATTCCACCTGTGTCGCCAAAGCTGTAACTGCATCAACCTCATGAATTCCGGCCACCTTCTTTCGGTCCCTTGTGTTCCATTCATAGCTATTCATAGCCATCTCTTCTATAAGGTGCCGGGTTTCATCGGGAGTCTTGCTTCCTAGAGTCCCTCCTGCCGCCGCGTCTACTAGTTGCTTGGTGCTTAGATTCAAACCGTTGTAGAAGGTGTGGATGATCATCCACTCGGGGAATCCATGTTGCGGGCACTTCCAAAGGAGCTCTTTGAACCTATCCCATGTCTCGAATAGAGACTCCAATTCCATTTGCATAAAGGATGAGATCTCATTCCGGAGCCTCGCTGATTTTCCCAGAGGGAAATACCTAGCCAAGAACGCCTGGACCATCTCCTCCCATGTAGTAATAGATGCTCTCGGTAATGAATGTAGCCAATGTCGTGCTTTTCCCTTCAATGAAAATGGGAAGGCTCTCAACCTGATTGCGTCATCCGTTACTCTATTGATCTTCAACATGTTGCACACTTCAAGAAAGTTCTCAAGATGGTTGTTGGGATCTTCATCGGCCAACCAATTAAATTGTACGGACTATTGCAACATTTGAATGAACGATGGCTTCAACTCAAAGTTGTTCGCGGTGATTGGGGGCCTCACAATGCTTGATTGGGTCCCCATTACCGTGGGTCTAGCAAAATCAGACAACGTCCTTTGTTGTTCGTTTTCTTCTGCCATTGCTTATGACCCTTCTGAATCTATGCTGGCTTGCTTGGACTGTTCTTCCACAGGCACTTTCCCTTTAGGATGCGTTCTTCTTCCAATATCCGGGTCTCCTTCAACAAGAATCGAAGGGTTCCCGCGGGTCATAACCTGAAGCCAACACAAAGAAAAGAAAAAAAATAAGAACAATGATAGATAAAGAAAGTGTGAAATATATAATGAAGTGAATAACTAAATTAACAAAAACAAGTATTAAAAATACGCCTATTCCCCGGCAAAGGCGCCAAAAACTTGACACGACCCCTTGCGTGTATCCCGCAAGTGCACGGGCTTGTCGAAGTAATAAAATTACCCTGGTGAGTTGGTAGTAGAATCCACAGGGAATAGAGATCTAAAACACAAGAATTCGCTATTCAGTTATGCGGTGTACGAAAATGGATAATCAGAGTGACGAGTGAATTTATGGAAGCAATTAGAATAAAAGACAAGAAAGTAAATAGAGAGATGAAAGACAAGAGAAAAGCAAGTAGAAGTTAAAAGAAAAAGACTACAATGGATGAGATAGGGTATCCGGACAAGCTACCTCTAGGACTTATGCTTCTAGTGCAAGACTATGCTATTACACTTTCCTATTGATGTTAATTGAGTCGAGGATATCCTTAAACTCACGGTCCCAAAACTCAAGGTCAACCGTGACTAACCCCAACATTATGTCCTGGTATTAGGATTCACTACGACCCTTGACTCTTGTTGACCTATCAACTAAGCCCCAGGGGAGTCTATCTTATTAACCCTAACACTACGTGGGATTGCTTTAAGCTCTAGCGATTCCTAGTGATAAAATCTGTTTCTCTATGTAGTTCTAACCCTTTGGTCTAGGTGGAAGAACCCTAGTCTAGATTGAGCCCTAACACTCTATCTTGACCGCTAATTAACCAAGGAAACGGAGGTTGGGAGAAATCACACCGGAAGGGAAAGGGGTACATTGCTACCTCACAACTCTCCCTCTCAACCCTTTTCAATCTTAAGGAGTCTAACCCTATAGGAGTTGTCACACCTCCAAAGGATAACCTAGATTGCTCTCAACCTTAGTGTCATGGCTAAGGGAAAAACAATAGCACAAGATAATTAAAATTGAAACTCGATTTATTCATCAATGATGGAAAAGCACAATTTCAATGGCATAGAAACATAATAATCCTAGGCTTTTACAAGTCCGAATACCCACGAGGGGTTTAGCTCCTCATGTAGCTATACATGTTCATCAAAATATGAAAGAAAGAATAAAGTAAAAGCATTGATGAAAACCTCCTCGCGTATGGTGTGGCCGTGGTCTTGTGCGGTCGTTGAACGTCGATGTCGATGCCGATGACGCGCTCCAATCCTCCGCAAAGTCCTCTCCGAAACCCTAGCTGCACTCTCCAAAAGTTCGGGAGAAAGATAGGTCGAAAAGCTCCGTAAAAAGTCTCCAAATCGGGTTTTTAATAGCCTGAGTGCGGCTTTAAATTTGGACTTATCGGGACTTCACACAGCCGTGTGGAATTAACACACTGGCGTGTGAAGTTTTTGTCTGCTGAAAAATTAATTCGCACGGCCGTGTGTTAATTCCACACGCCCGTGTGAATTCTCTGGGTTTTGCTACAGTGTTTTGCTATAGTGAGTTTATCTTTATTTGGGTTTATTTCATCTGGAGTTATATTTTATTTTTCATATCTTTATATCCTCGAGCTTTATTTTGGTTTTTCTTGAGCTATACTGAACCCTTGTGTGTGTGTGTGTGCGCAGATCATCTTGGATGAAAGGAATCTAAGGAATAGTTATAGACACGGTCATGGGACCGTGTGTGCTTCACAACCCATTGAGACTCACCTCTCAATGCACCTAGCTCCATCAAACGCAACACTTGGAGTTCAGGGGAGTAATGTTTCAATTGCCTACTTCCACACTAATTGTTTTACAATTCTACACTTTTATTGTGCTTGCATGCGTATATTGGGGATAATGTACATCTTAAGTGTGGGGGGGAGTTCACATTGCACATACTTTTACTTGTGCGTTCAATTGCTTATGCTCATGTAGCCTATGGCGGTTCACCTTAGTTGCAACGGTTGTAATCTTAGAGTTTAGGATAATTTTTAACATTGTATCCTATCATGCTCTAGTTTCTACTTGAATTTTAGGATTTTTTTGCTCGATATTCTCATATTGCACAATTCATTCTTGGAATCTTTTGGAAACTCAATCTTGAAGTTTTTAATGACAAGTTTATCATCGTTCTTAGTTTTACTTTGGAAAATGCATATTAAAAAAAAAACATGAGTTGTGAATATTTGCTTTGATATATGCATTTGGGGTGGAAAGAGCTACCACCTATGAAGTATGTAGCTACTCTCATAAGTCAGATACAAGTTATGCCCTAATGAGAGAAAGAGCTATCTCATGGGAAGCGTGAAAGCTACTACCCCGGTAGAAAGAGCTACCTCCTCGAAAGTGTGAAAGCCACCTTTGGCGGCCGCCTAGGAAAAGGCTACCTTCAAGGATGTGTGAAGCTACTACTTCCTTTCCTTTTTAGTTTTGTTTTTGTATATAAATAAGTCCTTTCTAACAAAAGTTAGAGGAGTACTCGTTTGTTCTCTTGAGTGAAATCGCACACACTAACAAATTTTCGAGTTTTTATCCTTTTTTATTCGAGCTTTTAGCTAGAGCATTGGTAACCTTATGCAATGTTTTGATTTCCCCTTACTTATACAATTCCTCTTTTGCATACTTTGGGTGAACCTAAGGCCGAGCACTTTCAATTGTTCTTCCCAAGTACTTCCACGTTCTATTTTGCTTGAGGACAAGCAAAAGCTTAAGTGTGGGGGGATTTGATAAGTGCTCGTGTTATAGTATTGCGAAGCGTTATTATCTTACAATGAGCATTAATTTAATCAGATTTTATCACTAAAAAGTGTGCATTTGTTTACTTTTATGCATTGCAGGGTTGTGAAGATAAACTGAAGGAAAGGAACGAAGTTAGATAGTGTTCGCCATTGTTGGGAAGATTCTTGGACTAAGCAAGGAGCACGGCATGAGTAGAGACTTGTGAGTGTGTGCCAACCTCCTTTGGAGGGGCACAAAGGCAGTCACATTCACAATAAGTCTAACTCATGCTAACAAGGAGAACTTCACCAATTAGGAGATTTGAAGCAATCGACACGATCTACCGTTGATTGTGTGCCCAATTCAACGGCCTCAATGAAGAACGACGGATTCGGGAGCGTTTCAGGAGAAGCACTGTAGCAAGTTCTGTAGCAAAAATACTGTAGCAAGCTACTGTCCATCTTCGGCCGAAATTCAGAATTCCAGAGAATTCACACGGGCATATGCAAATTCCACACGGCCGTGTGAATTAATTTTCCAGCAAGCCAGAGAATTCACACGCCCGTGTGAATTAATTTTCTAGCAAGCCAGAAACTTCACACGCCCGTGTGGAAATTCCACACGGTCGTGTGAAGTCCCGATAAGTCTGATTTTTAAAGCCGCACTCAACAATATAAAGAGGGATTTTGGAGACTTTTAAAATATCTTTTGACCTATCTTTCTTCCCAACTTCTGGAGAGTGCGGCTAGGGTTTTGGAGAGGATTTCGTGGAGGTTTAGAGCGCGTCATCGGCATCATCACCGATGTCCGGCGGCCGCAAAAGACCACGGCCACACCATACGCAAGGGGGTTTTCATCGATGTCTTTACTTTGTGCTTTCTTTCATACTTTGATGAACATGTATAGCTCCATGAGGAGCTAAACCCCTTGTCGGTATTCGGACTTGTAAACTCTAGGGTTATTATGCTTCTTTGACATTGTTATTATGCTTTTCCATTATTGATGAATAAAAATTAAGTTTCAATCTTGATTTCATCTTGATATTGTTTTCCCTTAGATGTGACACTAGGGTTGAGAACAATCTAGGTTGTCCTTTGGAGGTGTGACAACTCCTATAGGATTAGACTCTTTAAGATTGAAGAGGATTGAAAGGGTGAGTCGTGGGGTAGCGGAGCGTCCCCTTTCCCTCCGATGTGGTTTCTCCCTACCTCTGTTTCCTTAATTTCTTTGCAGTTGAGATAGAGTGAAGTGCTAGGTAGATAAACTCCCCTGGGGCTTAGTTACGCGAGTAACAGAGTGAAGGGTTGAAGTGAATCCTATGCACTGGGGCTTAATCGAGAATAGGGTTCTTTCACCTTGATCAAAGGGTTAGAACTACACATAGTAACAGGTTTTACCACTAGGAGTCCCTAGAACTTAATGCAATCCCACGTAGTGTGAGGTTTAGGTAGATATAATCCCCTGGGCTTAGTCGTGGAAGTGATAGAGTGAAGGATCGTTGTGTATCTTAATACCGGGGCATAATGATGGGGTTAGTCACGGTTGTCGTTAGGTTTGGGACCGTGAGTCTAAGGATTTCCTCGACTCAATTAACATCAATAGGAAAGTATAATAGCATAGTCTTGCACTAGAAGCATAGATCATAGAGGTAGCTTGTCCGGATACCCCACTTCATCCATTGCTAGATCCTCTTTTACTTGCACTTTCTCATCTTCCATCTTTCTATTCAATTTCTTGTGTTTTATTATATTTGCTTCCATATTCACTCATCGATTCTATTCTTATCTTTCCATACTCCACATAGCTTAAATAGTGAAATCTCGTATTTTAACTCCCTATTCCCTGTGGATTCGACTACCCACTCACCGGGGTAAATTTTATTACTTCGACAAACCCGTGCACTTGCGGGATACACGCAAGGGGTCGTGTTACAGACACGATACGCCGATTTGAGTGCAGTGAGAGGTATTCAGGGGGGAGACAGTATCGCAGATGAGATCGACTTGCTGCTCGCGGTTGGTAATTGGTGAAGTTTACTGTCTATCAAAGACCCAGCGGTCCGATCATTCACTCTTGAGGTCCTATTATCATTTGTGCTGAGTAGACAGGAGCTACTCTACCTGCACTCCATGGTACAGAGCGAGCCACTCCACCTGGGGCACATCTTAGCAGAGTACATACGCTATCAAGGCCAGTACCCTAGGGTCGGAGTTATCTTCGCAGGCCCGTACATCACCCACTTGATCATTGCCCTGGGACTTAGAGATGGGGTTCGGGGGGTCGAGAAGACGACAGTACCGGTTCCTCTAGGCACAGAGAAGCTGAGGATAATGGGTATGATCCGCAGAGCTGGATCAGGGACTTATGTATGGATCATACCCCAGTTAGATCATACCGAGGAGTCACAGCCGACGTTGGAGTCACCCCCAGGGCAGGCTGAGGTTGAGGCACCACCCACAGCACCGGAGCCACCTCCAGTGCAGATCTTTTCTCCCTCTCGGGGCCAGGACAGGTTTAAGCACCTCGAGAGCGATGTGGGTGTCCTCCAGACATAGTTGGCCGAGGTTAGGGTTACACAGGCAGCACAGTTTTCACATACATCGGCACAGCTCGCCGCCATACTTCAGTTACTCGAATGATCTGTGTCGACGTCACCTTTCGTGGTACAGACCAGGGCCTCGACTCCACCACCATCTCCTTCACCAGCAGCAGATCCACCAGCTTCAGAGCCTTCAGCAGCACTAGAGGCTCAATTACAGGACACTAACGCTGAGGCGTCATAGTTTATTTTTAGTTTTTCTTTCTTTTGCATTCTTTTTCTGTTCTGTTGGACTTGTAGTACTCAGAAAGGATTCTCCTTCTGAGTTTATCTTTTATCTTTCTTTTCTTTTATTTTTCTCGAGTTGTATTTCATTTCTATATCTTTATATACTCGAGTTTGTTTTGATTCTTCTTGAGCTATACTGAACCCTTGCGTATGTGTGCAGATGTAAGGAATTTGAGGAATACTCATAGGCACGGTCATGGTACCTTGTTTGCTTCACAAGCCATTGAGACTCAACTCTCAATGAACCTATCTCCATCAAACGCAACATTTGGAGTTCAGGGGAGTAATGTTTCAATTGCCTACTTCCATACTAATTGTTTTTCATTGCTTTATGTTTGATTGTGCTTGCATGCGTACATTGGAGACAATGCACATCTTAAGTGTGGGGGGGAGTTCACTTTGCACACACCTTTACTTGTGCGTTCAATTGCTTATGCTCATGTAGCCTATGGCGGTTCACCTTAGTTGCAACGTTACTACAAATGTATGTTCATTTGTAAGATAAAATCTGATAAAAGTATGTTCATTTGTAAGATAATAACGCTTCGCGTTACTACAAAACAAGCACTTATCAAATCCCCCCACACTTAAGCTTTTGCTTGTCCTCAAGCAAAATAGAACGTGAAAGTACTTGGGAAGAACAATTGAAAGTGCTCGGCCTTAGGTTCACCAAAAGTATGCAAAAGAAGCATTCTACAAGTAAGGGGAAATCAAAACATTGCATAAGGTTATCATTGCTCTAGCTAAAAACTCGAATCAAAAAGGAAGAAGAACTCGAAAATGTGTAGTGTGTGTGAACTCACTCAAGACAACCAACGAGTACTCCTCAAACTTTTGTTAACAAGGACTTATTTATATACGAAAAGCAAAAAAAGGAAGTAGTAGCTTCACACAACCTCGAAGGTAGCCCTTTCCTAGGCGGCCACCAAAGGTGGCTTTCACACTTTCGAGGAGGTAGCTCTTTCTACCGGGGTAGTAGCTTTCACGCATCCCATGAGATAGCTCTTTCTCTCATTAGGGCATAACTTGTATCCGACTTATGAGAGTAGCTACATACTTCATAGGTGGTAGCTCTTTCCACCCCAAATGCATAAAACAAAGCAAATATTCACAAAGTCATATATATATATATATATATATATATATTTTTTTTTTTTTTTCTTTTCTTTTCTTTTTCTCTTTTCCATATTTTATTTTTTTATTATTTTTTATTTTATTATATGCATTTTCCAAAGTAACACTAAGAACGATGATAAACTTGTCCTTAAAAAAACTTCAAGATTGAGTTTCCAAAAGATTCCAAGAGTAAGTTGTGCAATATGAGAATATCGAGCAAAAAATTCCTAAAATTCAAGTAGAAACTAGAGCATGATAGGATACAATGTTAAAAATTCTCCTAAACTATAAGAATATAACCGTTGCAACTAAGGTGAACCGCCATAGGCTACATGAACATGATCAATTGACCGCACAAGTAAAGGTGTGTGTAATGTGAATTCTCCCCCCCACACTTAAGATGTACATTGTCCCCAATGTACGCATGCAAGCATTATAACCAATAAAACAATGAAGAACAATTAGTGTGGAAGTTGCAATTGAAACATTACTCCCCTGAACTCCAAGTGTTGCGTTTGAAGGAGCTAGGTCATTGAGAGTTGAGTCTCAATGGTTTGTGGAGCACACACGGTCCAATGACCGTGCCTATGACAATTCCTCATTTTCCTTAAATCCAAGACCATCTGCACACATACGCAAGGGTTCAGTATAGCTCAAAATAAAGCTCGAGTATATAAAGATATGATAATGAAGTACAACTCGAGACAAAACAAATAAAAACATACCCAGAAGGAGAGTCCTTTCTGGGTACTACAAGTCCAACAAAAATAAGAAAATAAAAGTGCGATAAAAGAAAGATAAAATCTACGACGCCTCAGCGTCGGTGTCCTGATGTGTATCCTCTGGTGCTGCTGCTGCTGGTGAATCTGATGCTGATGGAGATGGAGGCGGAGTCGGTGAGGGAACCCGTCGGGGTCGCACCACAGATCGCTCAAACAACTGGATCACTGTGGCAAGCTGTGCCGACAAGTGAGCGAACTGTGATGCCTGAGTAGTCCTCAACTCGGCAAACCCTGCTGCCTGAGCGAGCCTCAGCTCTGCTAACTCCTGCTGCATGATACCCACAGCACTCTCGAGGCGCTCGAATCTGTCCTGTCCTCGAGATGGAGAAAAGATACGCACTGGAGGTGGCTCCGGTGCTGTGGGTGGTACCTCGGCCTCTGCCCCTGCCTCTGTGTCCACTGGTGGTGGCTCTAAGGCTGCCTGTGAGCCCTCGGCCTGCTCTGTCTGGGGAATGGTCCATGTATATACTCCTGGCCCTGTCCTGCGGATCATCCCCATCATCCTCAGTGTATCTGTGCCCAGAGGGATCGGTATACTGGTCTTCTCTGCCCCTCGTACTCCGTCTCTGAGACTCATCCCTATCAGGAGTCTCGAAATGTAGGGTCCTGCGAAGATCACTCCAACCCTAGGGTACTGGCCCTGATGGCGCAAATACTCTGCTAAGATGTGCCCTAAGTGGAGTGGTACCCTCTGAGCCATCGAATATAGATAAAGAAGCTCCTGGCGACTCAGAACCCCAGTGCTATCACCTCGGCCACTCACTGATCTACTAAGAATGGCATGTAAGTATCTGTAGGCCGGGCGAGACAAGCACGTGGCCTTTGAGATCCCTGGCTCATACTGGCCTTCTCCGCACAAATCTCTGTATGCCCTCTGCGGGGTAAGACTACCCGGGTAGTCTGTAGGAAGATCCCTGTACTCCTCGGTCTGTGTATAGGCCTCATCGTATAGTCCCAGATGGATCGAAAAATGGGTCAAGCTGAAGCTGAAATGCTGGCCTAATACCCTGAACTGAATGGTATCAGGAGTGGAAAAATCCCTGTATGATCTGTCAAACTCAAATGAAGCCAGGAACTCCAGTGTCACCCCTCGAATGGCTGGGTCTCTAATCCACAATAATCTCCTCCAGCCACCCACCGAGAGTAGCTCCTCAACCTCCTCGGCAATACCGTCACCCCCAGGATCTCTCTGATAATGCTCAGGTCGGGGTATCGTGACTGTCGGAAACGGAGTGTGGATAATCTATCAAACCTGGTCTAGTGCTCAGGTATACTGAACTCTGTCTCCTCTGGAGGGGGTGTGGGCTCACGGGGTTGCTTCCTAGCCGACTTCTTGGACCTGCAAGTCATATCTGCGAGATTGAAAAGAGAATTGATCAAAAACATTAAAATATAACAATCTGCAAAAATCCACACGGCCGTGTGTTAATTCCACACGCCCGTGTGGATCATCGGGCGGGCAGAGCATAACGGCCGCGGGGCCAAAATTCCAAAATTAACAATCTAATTCGTTCCAATTCATTCCTAAGCATACTCGCATACTCATTAATCATTCAATATAGGCGAAATCATCAAAAAGAACGAATTAAGTTGAGAATTGACGGAGAAGAAGGCTTTGAAATCCTTACCGACGGAGTGGATGAAGAAATATTAAGAACCGGCCGGAAAACTACAATAAAAGCCTTAAAGATCCTCTGAGATGGTTGGGGAACTAGTGGAGAGAGTAGAAGGAGAGTTTAGAATGAAAATGGAAGAGGCACGAGTGAAAAACAAAAGAAATCGCGCGGCTTTTGGAGTTCTGGGAATTCACACGGCCGTGTGACAATGCCACACGGCCGTGTGCCTCTGAGATTAGGGTTCAAAGGGGCCAACACACGCCCCTGTGTGCATTCTGTTTACTCTCTGGCTACCCCACACGGCCGTGTGGAAATTCCACACGGCCGTGTGCCTTCACAAGGATATCCACAGGGGCTGGTACACGGCCCTGTGGCCTCTCGGGAAAACATAGAAGCTCTTTGAAAAATATCACACGGCCGTGTGCCCAACCTGGCCAAGAACACAAGGCCGGTCACAGGGGCCAACACACGCCCCTGTGGCCTCTCTGATTTGCCCGAAAAATCTAAGTGTTTCACACGGCCGTGTGTTAATTCCACACGGCCGTGTGCCAATCACAAGCTCTTCCACAGGGGCTGTCACACGCCCCTGTGTTTTCTCGGGAAGAAGGGATTTTTCGGCAGAGTTTTCACACGGCCGTGTGTTAATTCCACACGGCCGTGTGCCTTAGCACAGTGGCACTCACAGGGGCACCCACACGCCCCTGTGAACTCTCTGGAAAAGAGTTGAAGTTCTGCGAAAATTCACACGGCCGTGTGTTAATTCCACACGGCCGTGTGCCCCTTCTGAAGTTTTCACAGGGGCAAAGTCACTCCCCTGTGTTTTCTCTGGTTGAGCTCCAATTGGTGACACACGGCCGTGTGTTAATTCCACACGGCCGTGTGTTTTCTCTGGTTTACTTAGAAAATTTTACAGACTCTCAAAAAAATTCAGAAACTCTTTAAAAATACTTAGAGCCTGTAAAAACCATAAAATTACGACCAGAAACCAAAGAAAACACACTCAACCAACCTTAACTTCATCAATTATCGTTAAGGCACACGAAATTCATCAAAAACCCACAAGAAAATCGCAGCGTAAGCACATGAAAAATTCAGGACACCAAAACTAAGACTTTTTATTCAATCTAAAGCTAACTAGGTCCTAGAAAAACTGTAAAGCCTTGGGTTGCCTCCCAAGAAGCGCTTGTTTAACGTCACTAAGCTTGACGTACCTGGCTTACCTTATGGAGGTTCATGAATGGAAGTTGCCCTCTTCCCTACAACCTGGAAGCATGCATTACATAACCTTTTTAGAGTAGAGGGGGAGTTGTCGAGTTTGTTACCACAAAAGGGTGAATCACCCTTACTCCTTGAATGTTCATTTCCCTTGTTGTTAGGGTTCTTCTTGTGGCGTTTTTTCGACCTTTTCATCCTCCAAAGCATTTTCTTCATACGCTCCGTTTCTTGCTTGAAGTCATCCTTGATTAGACCAATGGAGAGCACTTCTTCTTCAATCTCCAAGTCTTGGTCCGGCCACCCTTCATATGGATCCGGGTTCATCATTTCCTGCACATAATCATCTATTAGTTCATCGGTGGTGTCAAGGAAATATAAAGTGTCATCAAAATCGAGAGAGTGTCTCATGGCTTCGGCGAGTCGGTATGTGAGCTTGTCTTCTCCTACTCGCAATGTTAGCTCCCAGCCGTCCATGTCGATCAAGGCCTTGGAAGTACGCAAGAATGGCCTTCCAAGGATCAATGGAACCTCGACATCCTCATCGACATCCAACACTACGAAGTCAACAGGAAATATGTATTTGTCGACTTTCACCAACACATCTTCCACAATCCCTCTCGGATGCCTCACTGATCGGTCCGCGAGTTGAAGTGTCATCCGAGTGGGTCTTGGCTCGCCCAAGCCTAGCTTTTGGAAGAACGTGTAAGGCATGACATTGATGCTTGCCCCTGAGTCGGCCAATGCCATCTCTTCACCCATGTTGCCAATGTTACATGGTATTATGAAACTCCCGGGATCTTTTCTTTTGCTAGGCATGTTCTTTTGCAATACGGCCGAGCAATTGGCATCGAGTATCACAGATGCACTCTCCTCCAATTTCCTCTTGTTGGTTAGGAGGTCTTTCAAGAACTTTGCGTACTTAGGCATTTGGGCTAATGCTTCCGCGAATGGTATGTTGATGTGCAACTGTTTGAAAATTCCCAGAAATTTATTATATTGTTCATTGTCTTGGTCATTCTTTAATCGTGAAGGATAGGGGATCCTTGGCTTGTAGGGTGGGGATGCCACCTCTTTTTCGTTTGTCACTCCTTCCTCTACCTCCACTACCTCGGGTGTCTCTTGGGCCTTCTCTAGAGGAAGATTTCTCTCGACCTCCTTCCCACTCCTCAAGGTGATTGCTTTCAATTGTTCCCTCGGATTTGTCTCCGTATTACTAGGCAAACTCCCTTGAGGCCTTTCCGCTAATGTCTTCGCAATTTGCCCCACTTGATTCTCCAAATTATGTAAGGAGGCGGTATGATTGCGAAGTGTAGCTTCCACCGACTGGAATCTAGCATCCGATGAAGAAACAAACCGTGTGAAAGCTCTTTCTAGATCAGTCATCTTTCCTTCTATCCCTGTCACTCGGCTTTCTAAATTCGGTGCTTGTTGGTTCTGAAATCCTGGTGGTGTGTTATTCTTTTGTTGTGACTGTCCTTGGTTGCTCCATGAGAAATTTGGGTGATTCCTCCACCCTGGATTGTAAGTGCCACTATACGGGTTGCCTTGGCCTTATCCTCTGTAGTTATTTCCCACAAAATCAGCCTGCTCCACCGTACTAGCGCCCCCAATAGCAATCGGACAATCACTTGAAGCATGACCTCCCCCACAACCGTTACATGTAGTGATGGCCGCAACTCTTGGTGAAGTTAGAGCGTCCAACTTCTTACTCAATGATTCTACTTGTGCCACCAAAGATGTAACTGCATCAACATCATGAATTCCGGCTACCTTCCTTCTGTCCCTTGTGTTCCATTGATAGCTATTCATCGCCATCTCTTCAATAAGGTGCCGGGCTTCATCGGGGGTCTTGCCTCCCAGAGTCCCTCCTGCCGCTGCATCTAAAAGTTGCTTAGTGCTTGGATTCAACCCATTATAAAAAGTATGAATGATCATCCACTCGGGGAATCCGTGTTGCGGGCACTTCCGGAGGAGCTCCTTGAACCTATCCTATGTCTCGAATAGAGACTCCAATTCCACTTGCATTAAGGATGAGATATCATTCCGGAGCCTTGCTGATTTTCCCGGCGGGAAATACCTAGCCAAGAATGCCTCGGCCATCTCTTCCCATGTAGTGATAGATGCTCTCGGTAATGAATGTAACCAATGTCTTGGTTTCCCCTTCAATGAAAATGGGAAGGCTCTCAATCTGATTGCGTCGTCCGTTACCCCATTGATCTTCAACATGTCGCACACTTCAAGAAAATTCTCTAGATGGTTGTTGGGATCTTCATCGGCCAACCCATTAAACTGTGCGGACTGTTGCAACATTTGAATGAACGACGGCTTCAACTCAAAGTTATTTGCGGTAATTGGGGGCCTCACAATGCTTGATTGGGTCCCCATTACCGCGGGTCTAGCAAAATCAGCCAATGTCCTTTGTTGTTCGTTCTGTTCTGCCATAGCTTCCGACCCTTCTGAATCTATGCTGGCTTGCTCGGATTGTTCTTCCACAGGCTCTTTCCCTTTACGGTGTATTCTCCTTCCAATGTTCGGGTCTCCTTCCACAAGAATCGAAGAGTTCCCACGGGTCATAACCTGAAGCCAACACAAAGAAAAGAAAAATAAGAACAATGATAGTTAAAGAAAGTATGAAATAGTCAACGAAGTGAATGACTAAAATAGCAAAAACAAGTATCAAAAATATGCCTATTCCCCGGCAACGGCGCCAAAAACTTGACACGACCTTTTGCGTGCGTACCGCAAGGGCACGACCTTGTCGAAGTAATAAAAGTTACCCCGGTGAGTGGGTAGTCGGATCCACAGGGAATAGGGATTTAAAATACGAGAAGTTGCTATTGAGTCGTGTGATGTACGAAAAGAAACAATGATCGGAGTGATGAGTGAATTTATGGGAACTAGAGTAGATGCAAAGCAAATAAATCGAAAGATGAAAGAGAGAAAAGTGCAAGCAACGAGTAAAAAGAGAGAGACTAGTAATAAGTGAAAATAGGGTATCCGGACAAGTTCCCTCTATGACTTATGCTTCTAGTGCAAGACTATGCTATTATACCTTACTATTGATGTTAATTGAGTCGAGGAAAATCCTGAAACACACGGTCCCAAATCTAAGGTCAACCGTGGCTAACCCCAACACTATGTCCCGGCAATAGGATTCACGTCAACCCTTCACTCTGTTGATTGCTCAACTAAGCCCCAGGGGAGTATTTCTACCTAAGCCTAACACTATGTGGGATTGCTTTAAGCTCTAGGGACTCCTAGTGATAAAACCTGTTCCTATGTGTGATAGTTCTAACCCTTTGGTCCAGGAGGAAGAACCATTGTCTAAATTAAGCCCCAGTGCGTAGGATTCACGTCACCCCAAAACCTTGGGGGAGTTTGTCTACCTAGCACTTCACTCTATTTCGACCTCTAATGACTCAAGGAATCGGAGGTAGGGAGAAATCACAACGGAAGGGAAAGGGGTACGGTGCAACCTCACAACTCTCCCTCTCAACCCTCTTCAATTTTAAGTAATCTAATCCTATAGGAGTTGTCATACCTCCAAAGGATAACCTAGATTGTTCTCAATCCTTAGTGTCACGGCTAAGAGAAAACAATAGCACAAGAAATCTAAAATTGAAACTCGAATTTATTCATCAATTAATGGAAAAGCATAATAACAATGTCAAAGAAACATAATTATCCTAGAGTTTTACAAGTCTGAATACCCACGAGGGGTTTAGCTCCTCATGGAGCTATACATGTTCATCAATTTATGAAAGAAAGAACAAAATAAAGACATCAATGAAAACCCCCTCGCGTATGGTGTGGCCGTGGTCTTGTGCGGCCGTCGAACATCGGTGACGATGCCAATGACGCGCTCCAATCCTCCACAAAGTCCTCTCCGAAACCCTAGCCGCCCTCTCCAGAAGTTGGGGAGAAAGATAGGTCAAAAGATTCTTCAAAAAGTCTCCCAATCGGCTTTAAATAGGCTGAGTGCGGCTTTAAATTTGAAGTTATCGGGAATTCACACGGCCGTGTGGAATTTCCAAACGCCCGTGTGAAGTTTCTGTCTTTCCTGAAAATTACTTCACACGGCCGTGTGTTAATTCCACACGCCCGTGTGAAGTTTCTGGCTTGCTGGAAAATCAATCCACACGGCTGTGTGTTAATTCCACACGCCCGTGTGACGTCTCTGGTTTGCTGGAAAATTAGTTCACACGGCCGTGTGTTAATTCCACATGCCCGTGTGAATTCTCTGGAACCTTGATTCTTCGGCAGAAGTGCACAGTAACTTGCTACAGTAACAAACTACAGTGTTGCTACAGTGACTCTCCGAAATGCTCCCGAATATGTTGTTTCTTCATCGAGGCCATTGAATTGGGCACACAATCAATGGTAGATCGTGCCTATTGCTTCGAGTCTCCTTCTTGGTGAAGTTTTCCTAAGCTACACGAGTTAGACTTGTTGTGAATGTGACTGCCTTTGTGCCCCTCCAAAGGAGGTTTTCACACACTCACAAGTCTAACCTCGTGCCTTGTTCCTTGCTTGGTCTGAAAACCTCCCAACAACGGCGAACACGACCTAACTTCGTTCTTCTTTTCCAACTTAGCTCCACGAAACCTACAATGCTCAAGAATACACAAATGCACACTATTTAGTGATAAAATCTGATAAAAGTATGTTCATTTGTAAGATAATAACGCTTCGCGTTACTACAAAACAAGCACTTATCAGGTTGCTTGGCAATAAGACCAATGACACCTCTTGCGTGAGTGTTCTGCAAGTGCACAGGTCGTCCTAGTAATAAAATTTACCTTGGTAAGTAGGTAGTCATATCCATAGGGAATAGTGTTTAGAAATAAGTGTTATCACTTTTTAGCTATAGAGAAAATCGATGGTGAGAGAATTCAATACATGAATGCAAAAAAAAGTAAAAAGAACGTAAGAAGAGCAATAAAAGTAAGAGAGGGAATCGATGGCAAAATGCGGCTCCCGGACAATGCTCACCCTAGGACTATTGTTTCAAATGCAAGACTAATATTATATCTCCTAATTTATGCTTAATGAGTCATGGAAATCCAAAGATACACGGTCCCAAACCTAAGGTCAATCGTGACTGGCCCTTTATACTATGCCCCGGTGGAAAAGGATACTCTCAACACCTCACACTGTGTGGGACTGCTTCGGGTTCTAGAGACTCCAAGTGATAAACACTATTCCCTAATCTAGTTCTAACCTTTGGTCCAGGAGAAAGAATCCTAATCACAATTAAGCCCCAGCACTAAGATTCACTACAACACTTCACTCTGTTGCTCTTGCAACTAAGCCCTAGTGAAGTTCATCTCTTAGCACTTCACTCTATTGTGACCGCAAATAACTCTTGGAACGTGGAGGTAGGATAAATCACATCGGAAGTGAAAGAAGACGTTTCGCTACCTCTTGACTCACCCTCTTGACCCTCTTGAATCTTGCTTAGTCTAACCCTAATAAAGGTGCACACATTCAAAGGATTACCTAGATGGATTCTCAACCCTAGTGTCACATCTAAGGGAAAATAATGCAATTGACATTCAAGATTGAAACTCAATTAAAATCATCAATGAAATAAGCATAATAAAAGTCAATGAAAAAAAGTCATCCATGGGTTTACAAGTTCAAGCACCATGGAGTAATACAAAATTAACAAAGAGTTTGAAAATATATACATATAAACCATAAATAAAACCCCTTTGTAGTCCGTATCGATGGTCTTGTGGAGCCGCCATGTCTTCTCCAAAGGTACCCTTGTCAAACCTAGGGCACACCTCGCCGAATCGATGCAGACGAAAACTCCACCAATAGTTCTCTTCCAAAGGACTCGATGTCGACGCTGTAGAACCGCTCAAAAACCTTGCAAAAATCTCTCCAAACCCTAGTCGCGCTCTCCCTGAAAGCTGGGCGAAAGATAGGAAAATAATGCCCAAATAAATCTCAAATCACGGTATTTATAAGGCTAAAAACAGGCATCCACACAGCCGTGTGGATTCTCTGGAATTCTGATTTTTCGGTGCGGTGTAAACAGTAACTATTAAAGTAAATTGCTACAGTAATAGCTACAGCGTTTACGCCAAAATTGTTCCCGACTTCATTTTCTTCATTGAGGCCGCCAAGTTGGGCACACAACTATGTGGTAGATCACGTCGCCTCTTGCATTCAATGCATTGATGAAACTCTTCGATGCTACACAAGTTGGACTATATAAGTGTGACTACCTTTGTGCCCCTCTAATTTATATAATCACTTGAGCACTTTGGAGGTTGGCACACACTCAAATGTCTACAACTTGTGCCTTGGTCCTTGTTTAGTTCAAGAGTCTTCTCAACTATTGCATTCATGACCTATTTTTTATTCTTTCCTTCCACATTGTCTTCACAACCCTGATTGCGTAAAAGAACACAAATACACACAAATCAATGATAAAACCTGATAAAAATAATTCTCAATATAGGAAAAGCATACTTCGTATTACTTATACACGAGCACTTATCAAACTCCCCCACACTTAAGCTTTTGCTTGTCCTCAAGCAAAAATAAAGCATTAAAGCACTTAGGAAGAACGATTGAAAGTGCTCGGCCTTAGGTTCACCAAAGCATGCAAAAGATACATTCTACAGGCAAGGGGAAATTAAAACATTGCATACAAGGTATCAATGCTTTAGCTAAAAGCTCGAATAAAAAAGGACAACAAACCTGATATTGTGTAAGTGTGTATAAACTCACTCAAGTCAACCCAAAATGTACTCCTCAAAGCTCTTATTAGAAAGGACTTATTTATACACAAGAAGAAGAAGGTAGTAGCTTCACACATCCTCTCTGGTAGCCCTTTCCTAGGCAGGCACCAAAGGTGGCTTTCACACTTTCAAGGTGGTCGGTCTTTCTACCGGGGTAGTAGCTTTTACTTATTCCATGAGATAGCTCTTTTTCCCATTAGGACATAACTAGTATCTCACTTATGGGAATAGCTTTATACTTCATAGGTGGTAGCTCTTTCCACCCCAACTGCACAAATAAAACCAACAATATTTACACAGGCTTTTTTTTTAAACTAAAATAAAGCTAAAACTCAAATTAAAACAATGATTAAATTGTCCTTAAAATGTTAAACTCGAGTTTTCAAAAGATTTCATGAGTGAGTAGTGCAACAAGAGAAAATTGGGCAAAAATTATCTAAAATTAAGGTAAAAGCTAAAGCATGATGGAATACAATGTTAAAAATTCTCCTAAAGCATGTGTAATATGAACTCCCCCCCCCCCCCCCCCCCCCCCCCCCCCCCCCCCCCCCCTCTCACACTTAAGATGTACATTGCCCTCAATGTACACATGCAAGAACAATAAAGAATGTAACAATCAAAACATAATATGTGAAGGTGGGCAATTGAAGCAATACTCCCATGAACTTCTAGTGTTATGTTTGATGGAGCTACATTCATTGAAAGTTGAATTCCAACAGGTTGTGAAGTACACACGGTCACATGACCGTGCCAATGACTATTCCTCAATTCCCTTACTTACAAGTCCATCTGCATGTATACCTAAGGGGGTTCAGTAAAGCTCAACAAAAACACAAATTAAATTGAGTTATAAAAATATGGAAATGAAATATAACTCGAAACACTGAAAATAAAAAAATAACCTCAGAAGGAGAATCCTTTCTGAGTAATACAAGCCCACTAAATAAAATACAAAATGACAAATAAAAGAAACTAGACGCCTGTAGCGTTGGTGTCCTGCTTGGTGGGCTCAGATGCTGGTGCTGGTGTTGTTGGATCTAATGCTAGTGATGCCGGTGGAGCTCGGGGCCTCATCACGAACGGCAAGGACATGTCTCGCTCTAAGATCTGTTGTAATATGTCGAGATGTGCAATCACCTCTACGTGGTTCGCAACCTGTGTAGCGCGAACATCAGCCACATCTACTTGTAGCACCCCTACAGCGCTCTCGAGCCTCTCTAAACGATCATAACCTCGAGATGGCCAAAACATACGCACAGGAGGTGGCTCCTGTGCTGCAGGGGGTGCCTCGACCTCATCATCCTCCTCCTCGGCTGGCTCTAGCTAGGGCACGATCATTATATATACTCCGTCCCTGTGCCTCATAGCCATACCCATCTGCCTCATCATCTTTAGGCCGAGGAAGGATAGTACGATCATCTTCTTAGACCCTCTAATATCGTCAAGGAGACTCATCCCAATGAGGAGTCTCGTGATGTACGGGCCTAAGAAGATAACTCCAATCCTGGCATACTATCCCTAATGACGCAAGTACTCTGCCATGATGTGTCCCAAGTGGAGTGGCACACTCTCTACCATCGAATAAAGGTAGAGGAGCTCCTGGCGATTCAGAACTCTAGTACTGTCCCCACGGCCGTTCACTGATCTGCTCAAAACGGCATGGATGTATCGGTAAGCTGGTCGGGAAAGGCATGCCGCCTTAGAAACCCCCGGCTCGTACTGTCCCTGGCCACCCAATATCCTGTATGCTCTCTGAGGGGTTAAACTACCATGGTAATCGGTCGGTAGGCTCTCGTACTCCTCAGTGTCAGTATACGGCTCATCATATAGTCCAAGTCTAATAGAAAACTACGTCACTAACATGTTGTAGCAATGACTAAATGGACGGAACTAGATCACATCAGCACTCGTGAAATGTCGATACGAACGGTTGAACTCAAATGAGGCGAGGACCTCTAGAGTCAACATCTGGATAGCTATCTCTCTGATAGACAATAGTCGCCTCCAACTACCCACAACAAGTAACTCCTCGACCTCATCGACCACATCATCGCCTTACTAGGCCATCCTCAACGCGCTTAAGTCTGGATAATGTGACTGTCCAAACTTACGTTTCGCTATTATCTTAAATCGAGCATGGTGCTCTGGCATGGTAAACTCTAACTACTCCAGAGAGGGCTTTCGGGGATGTTTGCCAGTTGATTTCTTCGATCTGGAAGCCATTCTTACAAAAATTGAAGAGAAATCGATCAAATAAAACATGAAACTCAATCTGCAAGAATCCACATAGCCATGTGAAAATTTCACATGCCCGTGTGGATCTTCGGGGCACGATAAGGACACGGCCGTGGCTTCCAAAAACTCATACAAATTGGTTTAAATCATTCTAAAATTGTTCCACAATCATTTAACAAGTAGATGCGCATGAAAATCAACTAAAATACAACAAAATAAACCAATGTAGGCAAAAATGATTGAATAGATTGACGAAGAAGATGAAGGAGGGGCTTACTGACGAAATCAAAATTGAAAACAATGAATATAGCCGGTAAACACCCCAAATCTTTATAAATAAATGGTAAGAAGGTCGGGAGAGTGAAGAGGAGTGTTCCTTTGAGTGTGGAGATGTGTAGAATGGAAAGACACAATGGATTCTAAAGAGAGAGTCGCAGCCTTTTAAGTTCTGGGTATCCACACGGCCGTATGGAAATTCCACACGGCCGTGTGCCTCTACTGTTAGGGTTCACAAGGGCAGTCTCACGCCCCTGAGTTTTCTCTATTTTGCTTCTCAGAACATCCACACGGTCGTATGGAAATTTCACATGGCCGTGTGCCAACCTGGCCAAGCATAAGGCCAGCCATAGGGGCACCCACATACCCCAATGGCCTCTCTGGAGCTCAAGAAATTCTCCCAAGTGTTGCACACGGCCGTGTGCTTTGCACATAGTCACTTAAAGGGGCATTCACACTCCCCTGTGTCTTCTCTGGATGGAGAATTTGGCTCTGTAGAGATCCACACGGCCGTGTACCCTTCACAAGGTCGTTCACAGGGGCACTCACACGCCCCTTTGTCTTCTCGGGATAGAGAAGGTGAGTTCTGAATAAATCCACACGGCCGTGTTGGAAGCCCGGTGGTGCATTAGTCTTTTGTTGTTGCCCTTGATTGGTCCATGACAAGTTTGGGTGATTCCTCTACCTCAGATTGTAGGTGCCACTATACGGATTTCCTTGACCTCTCATTGCATTATTTACAAAATCCACTTGTTCGACTAAAGAAGTACCACCAATCATGATAGGGCAATCACTAGGAGCATGCCCTCCCCCGCATCCGGTACAATTCATAATGGCTGCCATTCTAGGAGAAGTTAAAGTGTCCAACTTCTTACTCAATGACTCAACTTGGGCTACCAATGAAGTGATTGCATCTATCTCATGAAGTCCGGCTACCTTGTTCCTATCTCTTGAGTTCCACTGATAGTTATTCATAGCCATCTCTTCAATTAGGTGTCGAGCTTCTTCGGGGGTCTTGCTTCCTAAGGTACCTCCTGCTCCAACATCAAGTAATTGCTTTGTGCTTGGATTCAAACCATTGTAGAAAGTGTGGGTAATTATCCACTCGGGGAATCCATGCTGTGGACATTTCCACAGGAGATCCTTGAACCTGTCCCACATCTCAAAAAGAGACTCCAATTCAGTCTGAATGAAGAAAGATATCTCATTCCTAAGCTTCACAGATTTTTCAGGAGGGAAATATCGGGCCAAAAATGCTTCTACCATCTCCTCCCAAGTAGTGATCGATGCTCTAGGCAATGAGTGTAACTAATGCTTTCCTTTCCCATTCAAGGAAAATGGGAAGGCCCTCAATCTGATTGCATCATCCGTTACTCCATTAATCTTGAGCATGTCGCACACCTCCAAAAAGCCCTCAATTTGGTTGTTCGGATCCTCATTGGCCAACCTATTAAACTGTGCGAACTGTTGTAGCATTTGGATGAAGCTTAGCTTGAGCTCAAAATTCTGAGCCGTAATTGGTGGGCTCACAATACTCGACTGTGTGCCCAAAACTGTGTGTCTTACAAAATCAGTGAGTGTCCTCTACTGCTCATGTTGTTCTACCATAGTGTCAGACCCTTCAGTTTCTATCTCAGCTTGATTGGACTGTTCTTGCATAGGTTCTTTTCCCCGTCTATGAGTTTTTCTTCTAATTTCTGGATCTCCTTTAACCAATGTCGAAGGGTTGCCATGGGTCATAACCTGGAGCTGAAATCAAAGAAAGACAGACAAATAAGAATGATGGAAGAATAAGAAAGTGTGAAATAGAATAAACAATGAATAGATAAAATAGCAAACTGCAAATGTTTCCAAAATGCCTATTTCCCAGCAACGACGCTAAAAACTTTGACATTTTCTTTGTGTGAGTGTTCCGCAAATGCATGGGTCATCACAGTAATAAAATTTACCATGGTGAGTGGGTAGTCGTACCTACAGGGAATAATGTTTAGAGACAAGAGTTATCAGTATTTAGCTATAGAGAAAATCGATGGTAAGAGAAGTCAATATATGAATGCAAAAGTAAGTAAAAAGAACGCAAAAAGAGCAATAAAAGTAAGAGAGGTAATCAACGGGAAAATGGGGTACCCGGATAATGCTCACCTTAGAACTATTGTTTCAAGTGTAAGGCTAATATTATACCTCCTAATTGATGTTTAATGAGTCATGGAAATCCAAAGAGCAACGGTCCAAAACCTAAGGCAACCGTGACTAGCCCTCTACACTATGCCCCAGTGGAAAAGGATGCTCTCAACACCTCACACTGTGTAGACTGGGGACTCCAAGTGATAAATCCTATTCCCTAATCTAGTTCTAACCCTTTGGTCCAGGTGAAAGAACCCTAATCACAATTAAGCCCCAGCACTAAGATTCAATAAAACACTTCACTCTGTTACTCGCGCAACTAAGCCCTAGTGGAGTTCATCTCTTAGTGCTTCACTCTATTGTGAACACAAATAACTCTTAGAACGTGGAGATAGGATAAATCATGTCGAAATGGAAAAGGGACGTTCAGCTACCTCTCGACTCACCCTCTCGACCCTCTTCAATCTTGCTTAGTCTAACCCTAATAAAGTTGACACACATTCAAAGGATTACCTAGATGGATTCTCAACCCTAGTGTCACATCTAAGGGAAAATCATGCAATTGACATTCAAGATTGAAACTCAATTAAAATCATCAATTAAAGAAGCATAATAAAAGTCAATGAAACAAAGTCATCCTAGGGTTTACAAGTCGAAGCACCCACTAGGGGTTTAGCTCTCCATAGAGCAATACAAAATGAACAAAAAGTTTGAAAACATATGCATATAAACCATAAAGAAAACCCCCTTGTAGTCCAAATCGATGATCTTGTGGAGCAATCTCATCTTCTCCAAAGGTCCCCTTGTCAAACCTAGGGCACACCTCACCAAATCGATGCCGACAAAAGCTTCCCCAATAGTTCTCCTCCAAAGGAACTCGATGTCAATGCCATAGAACTGCTTCAAAAGCCTTGCAAAAACCTCTCCAAACCTTAGCCGCACTTTCCCAAAAAGTTGGTCGAAAGATAAGAAAAGGATGCCCAAATAAATCTCAAATCGCGTTGGAATTCTAATTTTCTGCCCGTTGTGAACAGTAACTATTACAGTAAATTGATATAGTGACAGCTACACTACTTGCGCCAAAGTTGTTCCCGACTTCATTTTTTCATCGAGGCCGCCAAGTTGGGCACACAACTATGTGGTAGATCACATTGCCTCTTGTATTCAACGCATTGATAAAACTTTTCAATGTTACACAAGTTGGACTATATGAGTGTGACTGCCTTTATGCCCCTCCAATTTATATAATCACTTGAGCACTTTGGAAGTTGGCACACACTCAAATGTCCACAACTTGTGCCTTGGTCCTTGCTTAGTCCAAGAGTCTTCTCAACCATTGCGTCTATGACCTATTTTTGCTTCTTTTCTTCCACATCGTCCTCACAACCCTAATTGCGCAAAAGGACACAAATACACATGAATCAATGATAAAACCTGAAAAACTTAATGTTCAATGTAAGAAAATCATACTTCGTATTACTTATACATGAGCACTTATCAACCAACGAGATCAAGTAGATTGGCAATACCCCATGCCTCCGTGATCTGCTGCGCCAACCACTCACTAGTACCCCAATAAAAAGCCTAGCAATTATTAATCACAAAATCCATTGACCATGATAAAATGAAATCAAAGAATCTTGAAATGAAGGAAGAAGAAGTACCTTGTGTAGGCGCAGGAGGGTACAAGAAAGCAAAACCGACAATCGACGATGAGCACTAGATCAGATAGGAGTTCGGCTTTAGTAGGGTTTGACGGATGGAGAATGGGAAAGAAAATAAGATAACGTGAGAAAGAGAGGCTTTATATGGTAGGGGTATAGTAGTACTTTCATGGTTCAGGAATACCCCTCTTGGGAGCAATCTTTTTCCCATGCATGAAGGTAACTCATGCCTTTCTTGGTTACCAAACAAGAGGTTGGGAATGAGATTCCCATTCCTATGCCCTCAATCCATGATCCTAACACCCCTTAGTGTTGTTGTTTAAGTTGATTTTATAGGGATAAGAAAAGATCAAGTCAGTACTTCTTACTTCCCATGTATATTATGATGTTTTATTTCGAATAATATTAATTCATTTTCTTGTTTAAATTTATGCATGGTAACGTGCACAATTTATTCTATGTTTTCTTGTTTGACACATTTCAATACATTGCTTTGTCACGGTCCAATCCACAGGTCACGGCATCACCGATACTACCGTCGTGACAACCCGAGGGTGAGATAGTGTCCGCCTTGACCTCGGATTTCCGTAACGGCTAACCTGTAACCTAGTTTAACCCTGATAGTAATAATAATACAAAATAACAACACAACAAACCAGGGTACACCCTTGAACAACAATTGGAAAAAGCAGTAATATCCACAACAATGCCTACAATAACACAAACTAAGGTAGAAACAAATACCTGGCGATTAACACAAATAGAAACGGTTAATCCAAACATAATTTAAAATATAAGAGAGCATATCACAAGTTGATTCCACCTATACACACATATATCCAGGAGGTGTAACGTACACACAAAAAGAAAAGCAAACTAAAGACTGATGCAGACTTTAGACCAACCAGCAATTCCACACTACTACTGTGACCTATCACTTGGAAAGGGCGGGAGATGGATGAGTAACTACATTACTTAGTGAGGGGAACTGAATGGAATACATGTCATCCTAGGTGAAGTTCACCTCCTTGCATCATTGTAGACCACTAGTGAAAAGTGAGCACTAGTGTTGGCACCAACCATTACTTCAAAGTCTGAAAGCTCCCCTCACATCTATCATCCTAGGTGAAGTTCACCTCCTTGCATGTCAATCTGGATAGGTGTAAAGCTATCAAGGAACACCCTTCTATAAATCTCTTGTAATACCCCACAAGGGCAAGAAAGCTCCACATCTCTATCACATTCCTCAAACGTTCCCAACTAACAATAGCCTCGATCTTCTTTGGGTCCATGAAGATCCTTCCTCTTGACACCACATGTCCAAGGAATTCCACTAAATACAACCAAACTCACACTTAGAGAATTTTGCATATAACTGCTCCTCTCTTAGAGTCTGTAGAGCTATCCTCAGGTGTGCAACATGCTCCTCATCTGTAGTCGAGTACACAAGTATGTCATTAATGAACACAATGACAAACTTGTCTAGAAAGGGCTAGAACACCCTATTCCGTAAATCCATGAATGTTGTCGGAGCATTCGTCAATCCAAACGGCATTGCTAGGAACTCGTAATGGCCATACCTAGTCCAAAATGAGGTCTTTGGTGCATCCTCTGATATGGTCTTTACCTAATGATACCCAAACTGCAAATCAATCTTTGAGAACACCTTTGTTCCCTTTAATTGGTCAAATAGATCATCAATCCATGGCGATGCGTACTTATTCTTAATAGTGACCCGGTTTAACTTCCAGTAGCCAACACACAACCTCAACGATTCGTAAATCTTCTTCACAAAGAGAACTAGTGCTTCCATGGAGACATATTTGGTTTGATGAACACCTTGTCTACCAAATCCTTCAACTAAGTCTTCAGCTCTAGCTCTACCGGTGCTATCCGAAAGGGTGGTATTGATATAGGTATCGTACATCGTAGTAACTCAATGACAAACTCCAGCTCTCTATCAGGAGGTAAACCCTATAACTCCTTGGGGAAAGTAGCTACAAAATCCTGCACCACTCTCACCTCCTACAGGGCTGATCCCCTAACTCTTGTGTCCACCACGTGCACCAAGTATACTTGACAACCTATATGTACTAGCCCTTGGCCTCAAGGGTAGAAATCAGATACATGGGTAGGGTCTTCCTTACATCGACTAGCACTACATCTAGTCCTTGTGGCCTAGGGAAGGTTACTACCTTCCTAAAACAGTTAATGGAGGCAAGATGTTAGTCCAACAAATACATACTGAGGATGGCATTGAAATATCTGATCTCAAACAAATTTATATCTGCCTCCATGACTACACCATTGACCAACATCGGGCATCCTCGGTGCACTAAGTCCCCGACCATCAACTCCCTTAGAGGTCTGAACACCTAACCACTCTCCTATTGGAGACGAGAATCTATAAGGATAATAGGTAATAGTGCTATTGACGAATGACCTTTCAGAACTTGAATCTACTAATGCAGGACACTATTGGGATCCACTATTAACAAAAAGATCAAAGGAACACCGAACTCAGTCAATGAAGAAACCTTGAGTCCCATGTTATACCACTGCCATCTAGACTTAACCTAGGTTCTGATGCCACTAAAGAAGTGTCACACTTTGACTCGTAGGTTCCGGTGTCATTAACACTACCGCCATGATAACCCAAGGGTGAGGTAGGGTCCGTCCTGACCTTGGATCTCCATAGCGGCTAATCTATGACTTGGTATGACACTGATAGCAAGAATAATACAGAATAATAACACAACAAACCAAGGTACATCCTTGAACAACACCTGGACAAGCAGGAATATCCCTAACAATGTCTACAATAACATAAAACAAGGAACAAACAAATACCCGACGATCAACATAAATAGAAACAAGCAATCCAAACACAATATAGAATACAAGAGAGTACAATGCAAGTGGATCCCACCTATATGCACATTTATCTAGGAGGTGTAATGGACACACAAAAAAAAGGCAAACTAAAGACTTATGCATACCTTGCCCAACTAGCACGTCCACACTGCCACTGAGACCTATCACCTTGAAAGGAAGGGAGATGGGTGAGTAACTATGTTACTCAGTGAGGGGAACTACATGGAATACATGTCATATACACATACAAGATATATGGGACAAACTTGTTCCACAGTTTATACAAAATACAAAATACAAAATACAAAATATGAAATACATGGTTTACAATATCCTAGTACCCATGCTCCTACTAGAGTAATATCAGTTTATTGAATAAAGTATCATATCCAAATAGTACAAAACATATATCACAACATATTATCAATATTGCATAGTTTATACAAAATATGAAATACAGGATTTACGACATCCTAATAGCGACAAGTGAACATCCGTATTCAAAATGCAATATGTAACTGACCCTACCATCCAAAGGCTTATAACTAGTGCACTGTCCGTAGGCAAAATCCATCAACCATCTGAAACTAAAAATAATAACATGCCTGATGGTTGTAATCTATATACCGCTTATAAGCGAATATAATAGTCCACCTAAATGCTATACACAATATAACCAAACTAAGTTTTCAAAGACACAACGAAACCAAACCATCATATTATCAACAGTTATTTTTTCAAAACCAATCCGTCAAAGAAAATACCAAAAAAGGAAACCAATATTCATAACACAAGATTTTCCAACAATATATATATATATATATATATAAGCAACATGTATAAAACAAGCCACAACTTGGCTCTACCCCTCCATCGGTTCCTTGCCCCTTCCTGAGGTATTGCCTCTTGTGACAAGTTCAACCAACAACCAAATAGAAGTCAAAGGATTTCAACAAAAATAAAATAAACAGAACATGCAACCCTGGTATTCAATAGGACCGCTAGGGTTGACAAATAGGCCTCTAATTGAGCCCAAACAAACCCATGAGCTAACCTTGCTCATCTGCTCCCCACAAGGGTAGATAGAGCTAAGGCTTCTCCAAGAACCCTTGGTCCTATATGAGCCCTAACTATACCGACAAAGATTTGACTTTGAATCTTCACCAAAACAAAGAAATACTAAGGGATTCAAGTCCCTTGTTACACCTAACCTCGTCTAAGGCTAAGATCCCCAAGAAATTTCTCGATTTAACTCGAGAAATCCAAACACAAATGCTAGATAAGGGCTTACCCTCAAACTCAAAGGAACAAATCCAATCATCGATTCCGTCTCTGTGGAATTGTTGATTGACATCTAAAACTCTTATCTTAGCTTCCACAATGAAAATGATGAAGAAATTTAAGGGAAACCGGTTGACAATCGATGAAGAATGAGAAGGAAAAGAAGAGGGAAAAGAAAAGAAAAGAAAAGAAACAAAGGATATATATTTATTAAATATATATATACACAACACGTGGCATTCCAAAGGGTTTCACTCATTCACCTTAAGGATGGCACGAAATGGGTATATATATATATATATATATATATATATATATATAACTTAAAGTGGCCTTTGTAAAGCTTGGGCTACATGATAAGTGCTCGTGTTATAGTAATACGAAGTATTATTATCTTACATTGAGCATTACTTTTCTCAGATTTTATCATTAATTTGTGTGCATTTGTGTGCTTTTGAGCATTGTAGGGTTGTGGAGCTAATTTGGAGAAGAAAGAAGCAAGAATAGGTTATGTTCGCCATTGTTGAGGAGTTCTCGGACCAAGTAAGGAACAACGCACGAGTCTAGACTTGTGGGTGTGTGCCAACCTCCATTGGAGGGTCACAAGGGCAGTCACATTCACAAAAGTCTAACTCGTGTAGCATTGGATAACTTCGCCAATGAAGAGAAATGAAGTAATCGACAAGATCTACCATTGATTGTGTGCCCAATTCAACAGCCTCGATGAAGAACGATGAATTCGGGAGCATTTCGGCGAGAGCACTGCAGCTTCACTGCAATAAATTACTATAGCAAAAATATTGTTCACTGTTCGTTGAAAATCAGAAAAACTGAGAATTCACATGCTCATGTGGAAATTCCACACGGTCGTATGGAAAATCCACAGGGGCGTGTGAAACTCCGATTTCAGCCTATAAATAGCCCGTTTTCAGAACTATTTGGGGACCCCCCCTTTCTATCTCTTGCCTATTATTTGGGAGGCTTTCGGCTAGGGTTTAGAGAGGTTATTGGAGGTCTTTGGAGGTGATTATATGGCATCGGCATCGACATCCTTTGGAAGATATCTATTAGGGGAGCTTTCGTCGGCATCGATTCGGCGAGGTGTGCCGCCCTAGGCTTGATAAGGGATTCGTTGGGGAAGATGTGCGGCTCCACAAGACCATCGATACGACCTACAAGGGGGTTTTCTTTATGGTTTTTATGCATATGTTCTTAATCTCTTTATTGATTTTGTATTGTTCCATGGAGAGCTAAACCCTAGTTGGTATTCGGGCTTGTAAACTCTAGGATTATATTGATGAATTTAATTGAGTTGGTATTCGGACTTGTAAACTCTAGGATTATATTGATGAATTTAATTGAGTTGGTATTCGGACTTGTAAACTCTAGGATTGTATTGTTCCATGCATATGTTCTTAATCTCTTTTATTATGCTTTCTTTATTGATGAATTTAATTGAGTTCCAATCTTGATTTATTCTTGTATTGATTTTTCCTTAGATGTGACACTAGGGTTGAGAGTTATCTAGGTTGTCCTTTGGAGGTGTGACAACTTCTATAGGATTAGACTACTCGAGATTGGAGAGGGTCGAGAGGGTGAGTCATGAAGTAGCGAAACGTCCCCTTTCCCCTCCAGTGTGATTTTCCCTACCTCCATGTTTCAAGAGTTCTTCGCGGTCAAAGTAGAGTGAAGTGCTAGGAGATAGACTCCCCTGACAGAGTGAAGGGCTGTAGTGAATCTAGTGCTGGGGCTTAACTGAGACTAGGGTTCTTTCAACTGGACCAAATGGTTAGAACTATACTTAGGAACAGAGTCTTTCTGATAAGTGCTTGAGTATACATGTTTTACCTACTTGTTTTACATGTATTGAGCATCATTTTACCATGGATTATGTCTCATAAACTGTATTTTGGTGTTCTTTTATGCAATTAGGTTGTGGAAGTGTTAAAGGAGGAAAAGGAAGCAAAGATGGGTTATAAAGACATATTGTTGGGAGCTTTTGTACAACACAAGTGCCAAAGCACAAGAGGGGATCATGCACATAAGGGTGTGTGCCAACTTCCTGAAGAATTCAAGATGATTTGTGTGATGGAAGGGCACAAAGGCAGTCACACCTTCATGTCCCGACTTGTGTGAAGATAGCTAAAGCTTTCAAATGATGGTTCGATGGAGGAGAAGTCTTATAACTCACCACATGGATGTGTGCCCGACTATGTGGCCTCAAGATAAGAGAGTTTGGATTGCATTTTATGAAGAGTACTATAGCAAAACACTGCTCATTTCACTGTAGTAGTTCTGTAGCAGAAATAACTGTTCACGCGACCGCGTCAAAATCCCACACGAGCGCGTGGGATCTCACGTGGTCGCGTGAAGACACGTGACTGGCGCATTTTCAGATTTATAAATACCCCGATTTGCCGATTTTTAGAGGACTTTTTGCGCACGTTTGAAGGCAAGAGCGGCTAGGGTTTCAAGGACGAGGTCTTTGGCGATATTGGGAGTCGTTCTTCACTAACTTCGATAGATCTTTCGACGAGATAGCATCGGGGAGCCATTGGCGACCTAGCTTTGGAGAAGGTTCCTTCGAGACTTTGAACGATTCATCAAGGCCATCATCACGAATTCGAGGGGGTTTACTCTCATGGATTACATTACTTTTTACTTCATTATCTTTTGCTTTGTAATAAGTCCCATAGAGGGCTAAACCCTAGTAGATACTTGGGCATGTGAACCCTAGGCTTCGATTCATGTATTAAGTTTCTTTATGCTTTCTTTTAATTCCGAGTAAATTCGAGTTTTAACCTTGTTTAATCATTGCTTGCATGCCTTATTGATTCGTATGGTTGTTTGGTATGTTTGCGTTGTTACCTTAATGAGAGAGAGGTCTCCATTGGGGATTAGAACATACAAGGCTAAAGAGGGTTGAGAGGGTGAGTCTTGAGATAGAGGAGTGTCCCCTTTCCCTTCCGATTGAGTGTTTCCTATCTCCATATTCCCTAAGTTTTATGCAACCATATGGGGTGTGAGACGTGAGATTGATAGATTTCTCCGCTAGGACCTTTGTAGGGGGTTAGGGATCTTTCGCCTAGAAGTAGGGTTAGATCTAATTTTAGAAATCGGTTTCACTCTTAGGTATCCCTAAAACTCATTGCGGTCATATGGGTTGTGAGGTGTTGAGATTGAGCGATTTCTCCGCCGGGACCTTGTAGGGGACTAGTATCGGTGGCCTGGAAGCAGGGATCGATTGTTCTTGGATTACCTCAACTTATAGAACTCGGTTGAGAAGCATTTGGTTAGTCTTGCACTTCATGATAGAGCCTAGGGGGATCATTGCCCGGGTATCTCATTTTCATTGATAGAGATCTCCTTTACCTTTTCCTTTTACTTGCTTTCTTTCTTGCGATTTTCTTATTTTACACATTACATCCATTACTTCATATTATTGATTCGACTAGATAACTGAGAATCAGTCATTACTAGTACTTCCGTTCCCTGTGGATTCGACTATCCATTCACCGGGGTAATTATTACTACGACAACCCGTGCACTTGCGGTACACACACGCAAGGGGTGTGTCACTTTCACATGGAATCCCTAGAACACCAAGTAGTTCCACGTAGTGTGAGGCTTAGGATGATGGACTCCCCTAAGCTTAGTTGACAGGTCAACGAGAGTTAAGGGTCGTAGTGAAACCTAATACCGGGGCATAATGTTGGAACTAGTCACGGTTGACCTTAGTTTTGGGACCGTGTGCTTAAGGATTTCCACGACTCATTATACACCAATTAGAGGGTATAATACTAGTCTTGCACTAGAAGCATTAGTCCTAGGAGAAGCTTTGTCCGGGCACCCCATCTTTATATCGATTACCTCTCCTACCCTCATTACTCTTCTTGCACTCTTTTATTTTCTTTTACATATATATATATATATCTCATCATCGACTTCCTTCATAGCTAAATAGCGATAACACTTGTTTCTAAACACTATTCTCTGTGGATACGACTACCCACTCACTAGGGTATTTTATTACTTAAACAACCCGTGCACTTGCAGGTACACACACATGGGGTGTGTCACTACACCCACTTTGCAGCCAACCATAAAAATGCGAACAGGGAAACGAAGCAGTTTTCACATGCTGTGTTAATGAAGTAAATTATTTCTTAGTGCTTTATATATATATTTGCTTGCCTGTACTTCCCCTTTGTAAATTTATTCAAAGTCTT
The DNA here is from genome assembly GCA_020875875.1 of Dioscorea alata. Taxonomy (NCBI): domain Eukaryota; kingdom Viridiplantae; phylum Streptophyta; class Magnoliopsida; order Dioscoreales; family Dioscoreaceae; genus Dioscorea; species Dioscorea alata. The sequence continues at coordinate 28,770,010 of CM037020.1, read as the reverse complement.
CATATCAAGAATTAGTTGGCCAGAGAATTGGAATGAGAATATAATTTGTTAGAGCAACACTTATGTTTTATAGTTAGATGACAAATAAAAAAGTGCCACACTTGTTTGCCAAGTCATGCTCATAGTTATATATTATTATGCTATTAAATATAATAATTATATATTATTATGCTAGTAAATGTAAAAGTGCTACACTCGATGCTTAGTGTGGCCAGTGCTTATATTGATTTTTATTCATAATCATATAAATGACATACATTTGTTTTTAGCTAGTGGTTATGTGTTATTATTGCATGAGTTATTATTTGATGGTCTTTTCTTGCTGATGATTTTTTATGGACTTGATTGTGTTTATTTGTAAGGAAATGGGCAAAAGTGTGTTTCATCATTTATTCATTCTGATTTTAGTTGAAATACTGCTTCTATGACAACATCATCTCCTCATCCATCTATTAGGAAGATATCTACAAATCCCCGGTGAACTACAAGTTTGGGTCCACTCTTTAGTTGTTTGTGTTCATACAAGTTCTTAAGACTCCTTAGAACAGGTTGATACATGAGCCTTCAATCTAGAATATGTCCCACCTTCGCACTAGAACCTCCTACTAATGAGGCCCTCGAGGATGTTCAAATGGATTCTAAAGATGGTTTTGACCCAAACAAATGAATCCCCCGAGGAGGGTAGGTAAGTCCATAAAGGTGGCTTAATGTAGAAAACCTTCATCATCCTATTACGCCTACAGTAAAATCATTTATTTATTATTTTATTATTATATAAGATCAAATGATACATTTAAACCTTATTATGATCTTTTTTTTTCTTTTTTTTGTAGTAAGAAATCTATGCTTGACATCTTGAAAAAAAATGATAAAGAAGTACTACATTGCACCTTAGAACAGATAGAAGGTAGTGTCCAATGATGGCTACTGATAAACGCCTAAATGTACGTATTATTCATGTATGTGTGCGTAAGAATAGAGTATTTTTGTATGTGTGGATGCCCATTTTGGGTCTAAATTGGTTTATTTCGTGTTACACGTACAGAAGATTCCTTGGTGAGCTCGACAACGAGATTTTAGGAGAAACTGGCAGGAAAAATATCATTTTCGAGTCAGGAGCACTGTAGCACGAAAACTTGGAGAAATAACCAAGTCTGGAATTCCATGCCGGTGCATAAACGGTCACATGGGGGTCCTGTAGCTGTGGTACTGTAGCATTATTACTGTAGCGCTCCACTGCAGTAAATTACATGAAATTCGGGGAGCTATAGTGCTAGTATACTGACCGCATGCCAGGCCGCATGGCATCCCGAAAGAGGCTTTTTATATGGTTTTGTGTTCATTTCTTTGGGGAGGAAGCCCTAGTTCTTGGGCATTCTTGCCACCACCTTCAAATCCGAGCTAGGAAAAGCCGTTGGAGGCCATTTCTGGGGAGAGAACAACGAGGAGAGCGACATACAATGAGATCCACCTCCTTAATCCACATTTGAGAGGACAATCGACAAAAGAAGCCACTCTTTGGGTGGCGTCCTTGGAAGCGTCATTCGGCCTCTATCTTTTGAGGGAGTGTTCTTATTGTATTATTTTGTTGTTTGTATGCATTTTCTTGAGTGTTTTGTATCCATGAGCAACTAAACCCCCAAGGTCACCGAATGTAGTGAACCTTGGGGGTGAACTTGCGTAGAATGATTGCTTGACTTGTTTTATGCATATGGACTTGTTTGTGAACCTTGTTTGGTGTATTTGATTGCTTGGTATGCATGAGAACTTAGTATATCAATTTCTAGACAATGCTAGAAAGCATGACCATTGCCCTAGTATTAGGCTCACCAAGCTTGGTAAAGATACATGTACGAATACGCCGTGACCATCGGGTATTTGTACCCCCTCCATTGTTAGGGTTGACCTTGATTGTGTCTTGGCCCTAGCTTGAGAAACCTATCATTCTCATTGCGATCGTGCAAGGATTTGAGCGGAAGGAATTCTGTATTCAATACTTATACCAAATTAGGGATCAATTTCCGTGACCATCGGGTTAGTCTAATTTAGGGTTTCTCGGTCCAAACTCCCTATTTGCATGCTAGTTAGGGCAACCTTGGCACTTTAGTAGCCCCTTGGGAGTCCTCATCCGTGACCCTTTCCTTGCATTGTTTTACCCTCCGTTTATTGCCTCTGCCAGAATTTTGCATAAGGGATGTAAGAAATTACTACATGAGATGATGTTTGGAAGAAAACCTAATATCAATTACTTTGGAGTTTTTGGGTGCATTATAAATGTTCTAAATGCATCTAACTAAAGGCATAAATTGGGTAGTAAAGCTCCCAATTATATCTTTGTAGGTTGTTCTCAAAGAGCAAGGCATGTAGATTTTTTAATCTTAAAACAAATAGTATAATTGAATCTTCTCATGTCATCTGCTTTGAGAATTAAACAATAAAGGAGACAAGTTTACATGAACTTAATGACAATTTGTTAAAATAATTAATAAGCCAAGGCCTTGGTGAAGAAAACACCAATGAAGAGGTTAGTGCATCAAAAGGAAAAGCTTCTAAAAGAAATAAGTCACCAACTCCCATCTTTAGAATAAGCAAAAGAAAAATAAGTCACCAAAGACTTTTAATAAAGACTTAAGTAGGAAAAGTTCACACTTGTGGAAACAAGCTATGGATGAAGAGATTAAGTCTATCTATAAAAATAATACATGAACTTTGGTTGATCTTCCTCCTAGCACTAAAGTCATAGGTGCTAAATTTGTTTTAAGGAGAAAATCATGGCCGATGGATCAATTAATAAATATAAAGTAAGATCGGTAGCCAAAGGCTTTAGCTAAAAGTAAGGACTAGATTAGTTTGAAACCTTTTTCTCCGATCTCTAAATTTGCATCTATTAGAATAATATTTTCCATAGCTTCAATCTTCAAACTTGAAGTACATCAAGTGGATGTGAATATGGCTTTCTTGAATGAGGATTTTGAGGAGAAGATCCACATTGAGCAACCAAAGGGCTACATTGTTCAAGGACAAGAGCACAAGCTATGTAAACTCAACAAGTCTCTTTATGGTGTTAAACAAGCACCTAAACAATGGTAAAAAAACGTAGATGACCTACTTATCTTTGGATCTAATATAGATTACATAAATGAGATTAAGTTTTATCTTAAAGAAGCTTCTGATATGAAAGATTTCGGACAAGTACATGTAATATTAAGTGTAAAAATTTATGAAATTACTGATAAGTATATGTTATCACAACAACACTGCATAGAGAAACTTCTAAAGAAGTTTCTCTATTGGGATTGTAAACCGAATAAGACTCCTATTAGTACTTATGTAAAATTGGAACCTAATCAAGGTAAGAGCATTAATAAAAAATAATTATGCTAAAATAATTGAAAGCTTGATTTATGCTATGAATCATACAAGACCTAATATGGCTTGTGTTGTGACCATTTTAAGTAGGTTTACCAATAGTCCTAGTGGAGAGCATTGGAGTGAACTTGAAAGGTTAATGAAGTACTTGAAGTATACTCTCTAGTTTGGCATTCATTATGATTGTGAGATTTCAATACTTGAGTGGTACAATGATGCTTACTAAGATTCAGACAAACGAAGTTCAAAATCAACAAGTGGTTAGGTATTCACAATTGGAGTTTCTATTATAGCTTGGCCCTCCAAAAAGCAAAGTTGTGTGGCTTTGTCGTTCATCGAGTCAGAGTTCATAGCTTTGTCACAAGCTACAAAGGATTTACTTTAGTTAAGAAGTTTTCTCAAAAGTATACCATTTTTAGAGAGAATGAAAGAACCAATTACTATATACTGTGATAATCAATCTACTATTCACAACACAAAGAATAAAAGCTTGTCAAATAATAGCAAGCATATTGCAATGAGGTATAACCATGTGAGATGTGTTGTGAAGAAGGGTAAAGTGAACTTGGAGTATTTACCCACTAATAATATGCTAGTGGATCTGCTAACCAAACCCTTAAGTGGTGAGCAAATCACCAAAACAATGAGAAGTATGTGATTGAGATCTGTTACAATAAATAATCTAATGTGAGCCAACTTTATCTTACTGATGTTGTTTAAGAAGTTGATCTTTTATGTCATAAAAGATACTTCTCTAATTAATGATTAGTATGTATGAGAGTTTAACGACAAACTCCACCAAGTTTTCTAGGCGCCTGTATATGCGTTGTAGCATGTTCACAATGCATCAATCATTTAGAATTGTGGGGATAAACAAAGACTACTCCATTAAAGTTTCATACTTAGATTCGTTGATATTTCCACAAAAAAGGGCTATTGGACTTTAAATCCTTAATAGAATTATTGCCTATATAGTAGGGTGAAGTAAAAATGAGACTGTGGAACAGCATAATTAAGTATAACTTTTCAAGTATAGAAGTGAGAGGCAGCTTCTAAAAGGATAACTCAGTTAAATCCTTGTAGTACTTGATAGAGGATCAAAAGCTAAGACTCATTAAAAAAATACACTGCCCTTGGATGTAGAATGCATTTTTGAAAATATTTTTCTTTTATTTTTTTGAAATTAGTGGGGGATTGTTGTATAAATTTCCAAAAAATAAAAATAAAATAAGAAAATATTTTTAAGGGTTGTTTTTGAACATTCTCAAACCTCTTTAATTCATAGCAGAGGGCATGCAAAGAGGGTTCTCAATTTTATAAATACCCCTCCAAACCTTTGAATATTAACAATCTTGCATTTCTTTTTAAGAACTAACTTTTTAGAAAACCTTTCTGCGTTACTGTACTACCTTCAACCCTTCTGGTCCAAGTGAGTTATTGAGAAAACAAGGAGTGCAAATTTGTTTCTCAATTAGTAGGCATTGTATTCTAAGAATATTATTCCTTGAGACCAGTTGCACCTAATTGGAGGAATAATATTCAAGAGACAACTTCTTTAGAAGTTCCTTACCTACATCTTTTAATTTTTATCTTGTCTTCTTTTAATCTTTTGTTTAGCTAGATTTTTCTTCAAATTGCCATACTTGGTGCAATTCTATATAACAATATGTTCTCAAATTTTCCCATCACCTATTTTTTTTTCGTGCCAAACTCTAGTCTTGCCATGTTTTTACCTTGTTTTGGTTCATCATCAACATCTAAATTGAAGAATTATAGCCTCATGAATTAAATTCACTATGTGATTTTTTAGATATGAAAAAATCTGAACATGTTAAAAACATTTCTTATCAATAAACATTGTTGGATTTTATATCCAATCCACTAATCCACAAAGCAGGCATGAGAATAGGAAAACATTAAATAATTTATTAGAATGAAATAGAAATACCAATTGATGCTTAACGGTGTTAAATGCATGTTCAACATAGAATAATTTCTATATCAAGGTTTAGTTACAAATGTGCCTAATAGCTATTTGGTTTCTATGTCATAAAACTATATAACCAAATGCATGGCAAGCATTGCATGGATCTACCACATAACATGAGAATGTCATAGACTTGGCAGCTATATATCAAGCAAGCATGGATAAGAAGTTTACAGGCTAAAGTAATTCTAGAAATAGCACATTAGAATATATAGAAACATATGCTTCATGGTATATAAAAGTGGATGCATTAATACAGGAAATTCTTCATCAGGTTCTATAACATGATCACAAAAGTTATGTATTACCAAACATTGATGTGTACCTTGACATTCACATATGCAGTTTTCATTCCATGTATTGGTTAAGGCCTAGCAGACATTATAGCCTAAAACACATAGATCAAAAGCAAGTCATGCATTACCAATATGAATTATATATTTAGAAAAGCAGTACACAACATCCTTACTAAGATAGTTTACATACTTGAAGGACAAAAAAGACACTCTTGCTAAAAGTATTCAGCAAAAGCATAGTTTCTTCTTATTTGGAAGGTCCCAAAATAATTAAAGTTGATCTTCATCTTTTGCCAAAATCTAAACATGAACATTGCTTTATCATCGGTAAGCCCATCAATCGGGAAAAGTACTTCACCTAATAATTTCTTTTGTTCAATTTCTACATGAGTTGCTTTATTGCTGTAGTAAACTAAACTTTACGGGCAACAAATTCAGTAGTACGAGCTACCAACTAAACATTGCGAGAGGTAGCTTCAACCAGTGCTTTAGACATATCAACCATATCAATAAAATTGCTAAAACTTTTAGAAATTTCCTCCATCATTGGATCCCTAGTAAGACTGTTCCTTTTTTGGAGCATTGATGTTTGTGAGTTACTACTATTAGATGGCATAGGGGATGGAGATTTAGTTGGCTCTTGCATTGTTATGTGTGCATGAAGAAATCGCCAATCAGTATTTGAGATAAGTCCGCATCCTCCTCCACTGTAATGTTAACATCATTTTCATATTGGATTTCGCCGTCTCCAATATCACACTCAATACTGCCAAACACTCTATCTTTAGTGAAGGCCAGGGCAACAACATCGAACAATTGAAAAGGTTTTTTATATAGGCTAGCTACTTCCTTCTGAGCATGTATTGCATTATAAAAGTAAATTAATCATATAAGCACTACAAGAAAGTTGGCCTATAGTGACTAAATTTAACGGCTAATTTATAAATTTGTCGCTATAAATATTTATAGTGGTTGATTTTTTATATTAGGCACTATAGATATGTTTTTAACGGCAAATTTTTGAATTAGCTACTATAAATAAACACCCTATAATATTTGTAGTGACTAATTTCTATATTAGTCTCTATAATATGCTTTTAGCAGTAAATTTTGAATTAGCCACAATGTACACAAGCTTATTTATTATTTTTATAATAATTATATAGCGGCTAATTCATGTATTATCCGCTACTTATCATTTATTAAAATAAAGATTATTAGTGACAAAAAATTTTCACCCATAAAAAATTCAACCTAACAAAATCATTACAAAAGAATTTTAATCAATATTTTTTAAAAAATTTTCATATAGCTCAAAAAGTTTTTAACCTAACATGAAATTGTATTACAACATAATTATATTAACATGAAATGTTGAGTCAGTGCATCATTTGTAGGCTATAAATATATATATATATATATATATATATATAAGTAATTAGATAAACTTATTAGTTAAAAAAAAAGTTAGATAAACAAAGCCAAATGCTTCCCTTTCAACCCATTTTCTCATCGTCTCTTTCCTCCCAAGTTTGGTTCCTCTTCAAAGCTGGAGCCGTTAAGAGATCTGAGAACTGCTGGAGCCGTAGAGATCCGAGAACCGCCGGAGCCATAGAGAGATACGAGAACCATAACATCCTTCGCCTTCCTAAATCCGTCCATCTCTCGGTAAGCCCTCCATCTCTCTCTTGATGTTGACCTAGATCTGGATTTATCTCGGTTTTGATCTTGATTTTGATGTATTGGATTTGGTGATCTATTTCGATCTGAGGCTAATCTCTTTTTATTGATCACTTTTGTTCATGGATCTTGGATTTGTGGTGATGTTTTTAGGTTTTTCTATAATTTGAGGTCAAATATGGCTTGATTTCTTAATCTTTGTTGTAGATCTATGTTGGTTTTGTTGTTTTGTAGCTCAGATACTCTATAACATAAAACCTGCAGATGATTCCCCTTTGTTTCCATCTTTTTGAACCATATGAATAGCTTCAGCACAAGGAGCAATTTTCTAATCAATGCCATTCTCCGAAGAAGTGGTGGTCACATTAGCTTCAATTGATAGACAGGCTAGTCTCTCCATCTCTAAAAAGTCATCCATAGTGGAATTGTCTACTTTTTTAGCATCTCTATTATATATAACTAAAACAAATAGCTAATGCTAAATAATAGAATCTGGATCTCAAAAAGTCAACTGCTATAATTAATTGTTACAATAAATCCCATTGGTTTCTTTTCATCCTTCTTGTTTCTAATGAATTTGTTTCTAATATTTTTTTATTTCTATGAACCAAATGATAGGTGTGCTGTCTCATTCATCCCATTGGAAATCAGCTTATTAGGGGCTTTATTAAGAGAGATTAAATAGTTTATTGTTGTATAAACTGAAGTACAGCAAAAGGTCTCAAATCCTTTTACACCCAATTTTATCCTGTTTGATTTAGTTTACTGGTAAATTTATCCATTATCAAGTGCATGACTGATGAGGATTAATTAACTATTTTGAGGTCTTTTATTCCTTACTTGTTCACTTAGTGCAAAAACTTTACTTGGTAGTCAATTAGTTTAGTTGCAAGAGTACTCTAAAGTTGGTGAGCAGGAACCTCAAAAAAAGGGTTGCACTAATGGTTTTGTTTGCTACATTCCCATCCTCTAAATCATTATATTTGCTGAAGATTTTTTAGATGATTAACATGCTACATATGTTATTACTTGTTGCTTGTGATAGAAATATATAGTTGGTTTTTTGAGATCTAGATTCTATTATTTAGCATTAGCTATTTGTTTTAGTTATATGTTCATAACCTAATTGTTCACATTAGCTATTTGCTTCAGATTCTATTATTTGGTAAATTTTCCCTTTGTTTTAGTTATTTGTTAATAATAGTGGTTGGAATTGTCTGCTTTCTTAGCATCTCTTTCTTTCTTGATCTGCGAAAGCCCTGACACTAATGCTGTAGCCCAAGACTCTGAACCCTCCTCATCAATTCCATCTTTGGACATTGAGGTTAAACTTGGTGGTTTACTGCTGGTTCATAGAATTCATTTCTGCTTGCATGCTAAGAAGCTTATTTGCTGTTGAGGCACACGTCTCTTGTGAATGACAAGTTTTTTTTTTCTTTTTTTTTATCTTTTTAACCCTTTTGCATTATTAGAGTTTTTGTAATGATATTCAAAGCTTTTTCATGTGAGATATATATATATATATATATATATATATATATATATATATATATTTTACAGCAAATGAGAAAGTATGGCATAATGGTGTGGTAGTAGTAGTAGTCATAGTGTTACGGTATTATTTTTTATCATTAGAAACTTCTTAAAAATATAATTAATTTATTTTATCTGTTTGGACAAAATTGCATGAAGTTGACATTGTTGTTGGCATATTTTGAGTATTTGACTTGGATGCATATATCCGCAAAGTCGTATTGGTGGAATATTGCATCTTCCCATAGCTTTCAAATTCCCTTTGTGTTTAATTCTTGATTCAAACTCAATTCTACTAATATTTTGGTTTGAGCCAAATTCTACTATATTTTGGTGCTCGACCTTCTTGCACATGGGATTGATGAAATAAGTCCAAGCTAGCTTGCATCTTAGATCTTCTAGTGAATTATACCTGATCAAACTCAAGAACGGAGCATTGATTGACTAGCTAAAGAATTCCGGTAACTTAAGAGCCTATCATCTCTCCAAATGTCATAAATTTGAATTTTTGCAAGTTCTATAATGAAAATTCAAAGAATATGATCCAAGTGCATCCATGGGCTAGTGGCATCCTTGTATTTATCATCCAACATCATCTATGAATATTTTCAAGTCTGGTTTTGCTCTATAAGTATTACCCTAGTTTATTTATTGAATATTAATTTCTTTATATTGCTTCAACAAACCTTGTCACACTCTGGTTTATTTATAAATGTAAAATTACATTTGTTATATGTATTCGTTTGGCTTTTATTTCTCACTCTTAGTAATTCTCCAAAATTTACTGCAGAAAGTTGAAAGCAGAGTGAGAATTCTCACAGATCTTAGGGAGCTGGCTGCTGCTGAAAGCTTGGACACTTTTACTCTCATTTACACAAACATACTTGAACATCAACCAAATTGCCTAGTAAATCTTTCTGTTCTGAAAATTCTCAAAATTTTAGAGTATACAAAGTGGCCTTTCTATGGTCACTATTGATTTGATCCTCTTGTGCAGCCTGAGGTTGTTGAGAAACTTGTGGCCTTGCGAGAAGGCATACTCGTAAGGATGCCAAAGAGGTAATTATCCTTTTATCTTTGTTATATTGGACTTACATTTTTTCTCTGGATAATTAAACCATTCAATTAAGGCATATGCAAATAATTTGGTAATAAGGAGATATCGGGAGAGCAAGAAAAAGTGTTATTTTCATTTGGGATTAGGGAAAAAGTGGTAAACTCTCTCATGGATTTTTGCAAACAGACATTTAGGAGGTGACCAGGTGAGCAACTATGATCTTGATTGTGAAGCCAAAGAGATGAGACTAGGATAATATTAAATTGAGGATCACACTGCATTGAAAATTTTCAGTAAGGTGATTATAGATAGGCAGGGGATGGTTATGTTTATGTGTTGAAAGTGCAAGCATGGCTTGACAAGGTATCATCATATAATTAATTCTATTTTCATTATTTGCATGACATCAAATAAATAGACAAAAACTCACACCGATTCTTTTGATCCGGACATTTATCACAGAGGTGATCATATATAATTTCTTATCATATATATTATATATGGATCGAAGGCCATGAGCATCTCTGTATTTTGATCTGTAGCTTTTGTGCATATATAAGAAGTTGTTCCTCATCTATAGCTTTCACTTGTAATCAGATATTTTATCACCTATTTACTCTCATCCATAACTTCGTAGCATAATTATTAGTGGAGATATGCATATATACACCTAAATTTTAAGATGTATACCTGATAAAAAAAAACCTTTATGAGTTTTGCTATAGTATAAAGTATATTTGTATATGAAATTTACATCCATATAGATGACTTGCATGTCAGTAAACACCAAATTAAATAAATAAATCATCTGTTCATGTAAGTTGAGTTGCAATACATCAGACTTCCATATAAAAACAATAAATTCATCATCTATTCACTCATGTTCATTCATCCAATCATGTACCCAGTTTCTAATTTATACTAATTGCCTAAGTTATCCTTTTTTTTTTCTTTTGCAAATCATTCAACCAAATCTTTATTGTTCATCAAATTTGTTTCCATTGTACTATTTCTCATAGCAAAATACACATTTTTGAAAAATGATTTTTTTTAATTAACACATGAATCACATATCAAACTCTGTTATTGCCAATCTCAGGTAATGGTTAAATTTTTTTATCATAACTATAAGCTATATATTGTGGCTTGCCTCATGAAAATTTCCAAATGCAGTTCTGTTCAAATGAAATGCAAGAAATGTTTTCAAATCAGAACTGGAATTCTATTTATAGAAATATTCAAGTTTGACCATTGTAGTTTTCTGATAGGCCCCTTACAACATCCTTCGGGATTCAGGGTTTATTTTGATGATTGATTAGCATTTGCTTTTCTTACAATATAACAGGAGCTCTGGAATTTATATATTGTTGGCAAATATCAATTACCTGAGGTGAAAGAAGGGAATGCTCTTTACTTTGATTTCCCCATGCCGCTATAGACACAACGGCTTATTTTCAGATTATTTTCTTGCAATATTTAAGGAGCAACCAAAAACACAACCTTCATTGCCTCTGCTAGCTCAACCACTCACAGAGGCAGTTTTCAAGCTCAATGCATGGACATGGAATTGCAGGGCAGTGCCAGCTTTCTCTAATATATTGCCAGCAACCTTAGTCACAACAACCACAACCACCTTAGAATACCTTTTGTTCCTGGTGTAAATGATTTCCGAGTGAGAAATCACAGGTTTTTGCAGGAGATACCCCTACAGAAAAATATTAGCTCTTATGTGCTTAATAACTCTATGTATATAGTTTGTTGTTTTGAGAGACTAATAATATGTGTCCATATATGTTTGTGTGTATTTGCTTGTAATATGTATATTTATAATAAAAAAAGTTTTTTTGTTATTTTATCTTTTTTAACTTTTATAATATGAGTCTATATTATAAATAGATTTGATTAGCTATTAAAATATCTACTTAATTTACAAGGGTTATAGCGGCAGATAAAAGCAGTAGCTATAAAATACTAAATAAATCTATAAGAGTTATAGTGGCAAAAATTTTTGTCACTATAAAATTTATAGCGGTAAAATTTACCGCCGCTATAGGGATATTAAACAAATCTAAAGGTTTTATAGTGGCAAAAATGTTCTACCACTATAGAATTTATAGCGGCAAAAATTTTCCACCGCTACAGATTATTTTGTAGCTTTAACCTTAATAGATAAGATAGCGGCAAAAGTGTACATTTGTTGTAAAAAACATATAGCGACAGAGGTTTTAGTGGCTAATTGGCTATTTGCCGCTATAAAAATATTGAGGCTAAAATGGAACCTATAGCGACAGAAAAATCCGCCACTATAAGTCCTTTTTCTAGTAGTGTAGCAACAAGTATACCTCATTAAAAATTTACTAAATAAATTTATTCCTACCTTTACATATTAATCCTAAGCACTTTTGTTGCACATGATATTGTTGCTTTCATAATTCCAATAAAAAAACACTAATGCGTAAAATATTAGAGATGACATCCATTTCTCAAAAGCTTCTCATGAGATTAGATATTTGGTATGACCTTTAGCGTGGTTTGTGGGATTCTTTCTTTTATCCACCAAAAACACATTTCAATCCATTACAATGGGTCCATCAATAGCTTGACCAATACATCAATTAGGGCTTTATCTTTGATGGTTGCCTACCTCAAGCCCATGGGTCATCAAGTAATACCTTGTGCAAAAGCACGAGGATCATATTCAATGTGGCCAATGAATATTACTCACTCTTTACTTATTATATAGCTTTAAGGGTTGTTTTGAACCAACACTAACTAAGAAAAACAAAGATGTAGAAGCTTTGAGAAAAGATATGGTTTCTAAGGGAGAAATCAATGGGAGATGATGGTCCCCGGATATGGATTCCCTTAGGTTACTAGTGTGATCTAGGTATTTGGTTTGGTATGGCAAAGTTAAGTTTGGATCTCGAGATAGGGATTTCCCTAAAGCAGAGGACTTGTCGGCACCCGAGTTTTGGTTATGCTAACACCTCAAAACTCTATCAATCTATGCATGACCTAGTGCAAAGGGAACACCTTCCTCAAATACACAATTCAAACATGAATTACAGAGTTCTTCATAGTGTAATCAAAGGCATACAAGTGTAATATATTGAATCTCAAACAATTAACAATGCATTAACCAAACCAAAATATCCAACAATCACATGTTTACCGCAAGGTTCACCAACATCCAGAGACCTTAGTAGTTTAGTTTAATATAATCTCCAAATCAACAAGATAGAACAAGAATAAGAACAAGGAAAACATGTCTAAAATCCCCCTTTGATGAAGATGATAGTGAGAAGAGAAGCACACCGAAGACACCAAAGGACAATATCCTATTCCTCACAAAATGCCGCTTCCTTCAAAGATGCTTGCTCTTCGGTGTTAGATCTTCAAGATCCAACCTCTCCTTATCGCAATCATACCAAAAGTTCCTCTAGAAAATAAGAAACTCCCTTCAAGAGGTGTCGATGGCTATACCTTACAAGGCTCTCTTCAAAGAGCCCTAAAAGTTTCTATATATAGTCTGACATGTGTGACCGCATGGGAGCCGACACGGAGTGTTAAAACTCAAATTTGAATGCCTGACGATGCGTGTGACCTCTTATGCAAGGGAATGAGTGCCAGCACACCTTTCAGCTCATTCTGTGTGGGCTATTATGTACACTATACAAAATTCTGTATAGATACAAAATTCCATGTTGGCAACTATAGTATAAAATTGCGCTATAGTATTGCTACATTGAATTTGTTACATCACTACAGATAAAGTATCGCTACAGTATTATTACAACCCTCTCTTTGAAATATGCCCATTTTTCTTTGAAAACACTCCATAATGCGTTCTTGAGCCATTATAGCCTCTTTTATGCCCTCTAAATAAAAATATATCAAATTAAGCCTAAAATGGGTGTTAATCCATCGAGAATACATGTGAAGTGTATAAAATAATACAATGAAAACATGCCCGTTTAAACACTCATCATAACATCCCAACACTTAGGCATTTGCTTGCCCTCAAGCAAACAAATCATGAACAACAAAAGAGAATGATGAGTGGCTAAATGCACAACATCAGGCTTAAGAAATAAAAAATTTCAATAGCAAAAAATATGGAGTTCAAGATGTCACTTTTCATGAAACTATCTAAAATAGTCTCGCCTTACTCGAAGTGTCTTGTGTCATATTTGTTGAATCTCCTGTCTCGCCCTGCTTAACCCAGATCAGTCTAGTGACACATTGAAGTGCAACTCTAGATGGTACCACATATAATGAAAACCGGCCATAGAATGCTAAGTGTACCATCAATTGGCTTTTGAGGTCCCTCTAGCTCTAAACATAAAAACTATAGCCTAAATTCAACAAGTAGTAGAAAGTCTAAGAGGCCAATACATTTAAAAAAAAACTTATTTCGGACTAACATAGATTGTATATTGCCTTTCTGAGGGGTGAATATGCTGATTAGGTACAAGGACATCCAGCACTTGGTCAATTACATGTCTACAAGAATGCGTTCATACTTGATTGGCTATTGGCTTAGGATTACCCTAGTTAGGGGCCTAGATCTCAAGCTACTTAGATACAAAAAGCAGTGGGACATTGTCCTTTTCTTGTTTTGATAAGCAACCTGTATCATAACTCTAATACTAGTCTACATGTCATGCAATAAATTAAGGCTAAAGTTCACATTAGAGCTAGAAGTCCTTAAAACCCCATTGAAAAGTAAAACTTAACCGTTTAAGGCATGGGATGATGAAAAAAATATGAGTTAGCATCAACGAGAATTAAAATGGTCACATTGACTTACTCTGGATGCCCAAAGTGCTCAACAGTGAAATTCAGTGCGCAAGTGCGTTGAAAACACTAAGAGTAGAGAAAGACTTTTATTTGAGAATAAATAAAATGAAGATTGACATCTATCATAAATACATGCTATGAAATCTCAACATGAAAATTATGACCATCATAGGTACACTACAATGTATAATAATCCAACAAGTACAAAATTTTCTAAAGCATATAAAGTTTTCAATGTACCCCATCACCACACTTAAAGTTGTACTTTGTCCTTAATGTACATAAATAAGTCTCACAAAAATAAAGAAATCCAATAAATGTAAAAGGAAGGATGAAAACAAACTTCCCCTGTTCATTGATGATTCTTCCAGTCCTATATCTTAAACACGTGGTGGTCACCCTCTTAGCAAATGGTGGGAGTGCATGGGCAGCCCCATGTGTCAAGCCGGCCACCAAAACAAGGACAGGAGAAGGCTCATAACATTCCCTCTAAGCCCTACAAGGAAAAAAAGGACCATCAAATATGAAGATAAACAAAACTGTGGGAGCAAAGAAATGGAAACACCACAAAGAACCAAACAATTAAGATAAGGATGGCATTTCTAGGGTGTAAGTTCAAGAGGATAAACTATGAAAATTGAAGGTATTGCATTGAAAGTATCAAATAGGCTTTAAAACCAAGTTGAGAGATTTTTTAAGAAGAGATTTGGAGGTGTGCAAAATGGAGAGGGATAAAAAATATGGAGAAGTGGGGAGATGAGGGTGTTGTACTATAGCAAGTATTATATAATATTGAAGCATTCTATTGTACCAATGGTGCTGTAGAAGTTTAGTAGAAAATTCACTATAGGACCAACACAATTTTCCATGAGGGTTACTGTGTGGGCGCATAGCAGCCACAAGGCATGCTAGCCATGTTGTGCCGTCACTTGTGCGGCCGTACAAGTAGCTGTACGAGCTTCTGTGTGGCCGATGTGGCTAGGTGTGCATGCACACACTGGGGCAAATGATCCATATTTGCTTTACAATGGTTTTTCCTCTCCAAAATTGGACATACAAAGTGTACAAAATGATACGAACCCCCGCCAATGATTGTGACGAAACCCGAAACAAATTTGGCAAGAAGAACAAAAGCCAAGGATTCAAGAAGAATGGATGGAAAACCTTGACCCAATGCTTAGCGAAGCACGAACCTCGGTAAGGGGATGACGCCACAAAAGGAGATGAAAATCCTATTGATAAGTCAGTTTGAACGCCACAAGGAAAACCCTTGATAAGTTCTTAAAAAGTCTCTTCAAGAAAACAAGAAGAAAACCTCACAAATACTCATAGAACAAAAGTTCTGTTTTTTGGCTGCTACAAGGGGCTATATATATATAGCCCAAAACCCTAGAGAACTTCTAAGAAGTAAAAGTTCAAAACTACCCTTAAAGATAAAAAAAAAGTAAAGAACCAATAAAGAGCAATTTTAGCCCAAAGGCCCACAAAGCCTAACAAGACTAAGCAATTACAAAAGACTCTAGTTCACATGTTAAACTCAAAAACAAATGACAACCAAATCTTCATCAAGCGACTAAGTGGAATCAGCTTGGATGAGTAGGACCAGCTTTGTTCACCATTAGTAGTGATTACACTCTCTTCCTGTTGTAGAATTCTCCATGCCAAGTTGCTAAGCTCCTCTTTAAATCTTCTAGCTCGAACCCTCGTCACTGGTCCTGTTGGGACTTGAATTGGATCCTTAGCCTTGATGTCCACATCATTCCCCCCCTCTTGAGAAGGATTTGTCCTCAAATCGTCACCTACATCAAAAGGACTTAAGTCAGTCACATTGAAAGTAGAACTAACATTGTACTCACCCAGTAAATCAAGGCGGTAGGCATTGTCGTTGATCCGCTCGAGCACTTGAAAAGGACCATCTTGCATGAGTACAACACCAATACCTACACCAGAGGCATCACATTCTATTTCAAAAGTATTAGCAAAGTTAGGTAAAGCAAGTAAGGGAGCATGAGTTAGTTTATGTTTCATAAGCTGAAATGCTTCCTCTTGTGCTGCCCCCCATTTGAATGCAACGTTCTTCTTGATAACTTCAGTAAGGGGTGCCGCAATGGTACTAAAATCTTTCATGAATCTCCTATAGAAGCTAGCAAGTCCATGAAAGGTGCGAACGTGACTCACACTTGATGGGGTCGGCCACTCTTGGATGGCTTTGATCTTTTCTCCATCAACCTCAATACCTGTAGCACTCACAACAAATCCTAGGAAAACAAGTTTATTGGTGCAAAAGGTGCATTTTTTGATGTTAGCATACAATTTTTCTTTCCCAAGGACACCCAAAACCAAATGCAAATGCGAAGCATGATCATGCAAACTCTTACTATAAATCAGAATATCATCAAAATAAACAACAACAAATTTTCCAATGAAAGTTTGTAAAACATGATTCATTAAACGCATGAAAGTACTAGGTGCATTAGTTAAGCCAAATGGCATGACTAACCATTCATACAAACCATGATTAGTTTTAAATGCCGTTTTCCATTCATCGCCTTCTTTCATTCGGATTTGATGATACCCACTCTTAAGATCAATTTTTGAAAACACACAAGATCCATGCAACTCATCTAACATATCATCTAAACTAGGAATGGGGTGTCGATACATTACCGTTATGTTGTTGATGGCTCAACAATCAATACACATCCTCCATGTTCCAACCTTTTTAGGAACTAGAATCACCGGAACTGCGCAAGGACTCATGCTTTCTCTCACGTATCCTTTCTCCATCAACTCTTCAACTTGCCTTTGGAGTTCCTTTGTTTCCTTCAGATTGCTCCTATAGGCTGGTCGGTTTGGAATTGAAGCACCAGGAACAAAGTCAATTTGGTGTTCTATTCCACGGATAGGGGGTAAGCCATGTGGTACCTCCTCAGGAAACACATCCTCCAACTTCTGCAAAATAGAAACAACAACACTAGGCAAGGAAGGGTCAGGTTGGTTAGTGTTTAAAAGGGCCTCCTTGTACATAAGTACAATCATCGGCCGTTTTGCAAGAAAAGCTCGCTTAACCTCACTTGTTTTTGCATAGAAATTTCTTTTTCCCTCTAATTTTCCCTCTTTGGCTGAATTCATCTCTCTTTTCTCTCTCACTAGATTCAGCCTTGCTCTCTTGTTTCTCACCACTACTCATCTCTTCACTCACTCTCTTGTGATCACTCAAATTCTTTTGATCTCTCATTTTCTTTTGATCACTTAGCTTTTGTATCATCACTTGATCATCATAAACCTGTTTCGGTGTCATCGGAGCTAGAGTGATGGTTCGTTGTTGGAAAGTGAAGGAGTGCTTGTTGGTGAAGCCATCATGTTGTACACGTCTATCAAATTGCCAAGGCCGTCCTAAAAGGAGATGTCCCGCTTGCATGGGTACCACATCACACAACACTTCATCCTCATATTTCCCAATCCGATATGGCACCATAACTTGCTTAGTAACCCGCACTTCAGCACTATCATTCAGCCATTGCAACTTGTATAGACGGGGGTGCTTGAGTGTTGGGAGCCCTAGCTTCTCAACCATGGAAGAACTAGCAACGTTAGTGCAACTACCACCATCAATAATAACATTACATACCTTGTCCTTCACATGATAACGAGTGTAAAAGATGTTCTCCCGTTGCACTTCTTCTTCCTCCATCTTAGCGTGCAAGTTCAAGGCTCTCCGAGCAACTAATCCAAGCATCTCACCATGCTCGACCCCAAACTGCTCTTCTCCCAAAAGATCATCCTCCAATGGTGGAATGTCATCTAGCTCACCCTCGTCTTCAGAATCTATTGCCCCATTCTCCCGAATCACCATAACCCGCTTGTTCGAGCATTAGCTAGCGATGTGACCTCTTCCTTGACATTTGAAACATTTAATTTCACTAGAATGAGACAAAGTTGTGGGTATCTTACTTTGAGAAGCCGCGGAAGTAGTGGTTGAATTTTGCTCAGTTTTGGCCTTAGGGTTGGAGTTACTTTCATCTTTCCTTGGATAATTCGGCCTCCATGGTGTTGCACTAGGATTTTGTGTGGTGGGTCTCGGACGTGCACTTGTACTGCCCTTCTTCAGTTACCTCTCAACCTTCATTGCCTTATGCACCAAGTCTTCCAACTCCACATAGTGATGTAGCTCAACCTTGTTGGCAATCTCCCTATTCAACCCATTCAAAAACCTTGCCATTGTTGCCTCCCGATCCTCCTCCACATTGGCCCGAATCAAAGCCATCTCCATCTCTTTATAATATTCATCAACACTTTTGTAACCTTGTCGAAGACCTTGAAGCTTAAGGTATAGATCTCGGTAGTAATGAGATGGCACAAAACGACACCTCATCACCCTCTTCATGTCATCCCAAGTCTCGATAGGCAAATCTCCACTTCACCTCTTATTGACGCACAACTGATCCCACCACACAATAGCATAATCAGTAAAATCAATAGTGGCAAGTTTTACCTTCTTCATTTCGGAGTAGTTGTGAAAATCAAAAACCAACTCCATCTTCTTCTCCCATTCAAGGTATGCTTCGGGATCACTCTTTCCTTGAAATGCCGGAATCCTCATCTTGATACTACCCAAGTTGTTGTCTAACCGATTCTGAGCATCTCTATCTCGACCATATCTCCTAGGGCTGCCCGTTGACATCCTATCAAAGTCTTCATCAAAATTTTCCACTTCAAACGCCCCCACACCTTCAACTCCCCGTTGGGGTACCCTATTCCTCCTTGGGTGATTTGGAACAACCGGTGGCTATCCCCGTTGTGCTCCCTCTTCAACCCTATCCATCCTCTCATGTATTTGCTCAAGTTCAGCCCTCATCATCCTCCTCATTTCCCTAATTATAGCTTGCACATGCAAATTTGGAATAGTCATAGGGGTACTCTCCTCGCTTGTGTTTCTCTCTGGAATTTGAGACATGATGGAAAACCTGCAAAGCAATGTTAGATAAAAAAATTACCCTCACCACAAAATTCACGTAGTTCACTCCAAGAAATAGTTCACTCAAATCCACTCGTGTATCACTCAATTCAATTTGGCTTTTACCCTCAATTGATCTCACCTAGCTACCTTTTTCCACTCGTTTTCTTCTTTGAGTTCTTTCAAAACTAATTAAAAACCATCATCAAAGGGTTCGAGCCGAAACAAACCAAATGGATCGAAGATTTGTTTTCTTGGAAATGGGCTAAAATTTTGGCAATTCAAGAAATGGGCTGGATTTTTTTGGAAATTCAAGAAAGTTTGGCAATTCAAGATTGGCAATTCAAACCGAAATAAATCAAGAAATTTTGGCAATTCAAGAATGGCAATTCAAATCTAACCAAATCAAGAAATTTTTTTGCAATTCAAGAATGGCAATTCAAATCTAACCAAATAAAGAAATTTTGGCAATTCAAGAATGACAATTCAAATCTAACCAAATCAAGAAATTTTGGCAATTCAAGAATGGCAATTCAAATCTAACCAAATCAAGAAATTTTGGTAATTCAAGAATGGAAACTCAAATCTAACCAAATCAAGAATTTTTTTTTTTTTTTATTCTTCTTTCCTTTTTCTACTCTTTTTTTCTCTTCTTTTTTTCTCGTTTTTTTTTTCAGAAACTTAGTTCTTCAATTCCACAAACTCATATCTTAACAAATTATTTTGTAATTTCGGGATCAACAAAAAGGAAACTCATAAAAGATAGAAATCCCTCTCTCAAAACAAGAACAAAATATGGGCGTCTTCAATCAATGAAACCCTAGATCTAGATGCAATTTTTTTTTATAAGGGAAATGAACAGAAATCAAAAGAAGATAGGTCGAAAGGATGAACTTATCTCTGATACCAACTGATACGAACCCCGCCAACAATTGTGACAAAACCCGAAACAAATTTGACAAGAAGAAGAAAAGGCAAGGATTCAAGAAGAACGGATGGAAAACCTCGACCCAATGCTTAGCGAAGCACGAACCTCGGTAAGGGGATGACGCCACAAAAGGAGATGAAAATCCTACTGATAAGTCAGTTTGAACGCCACAAGGAAAACCCTTGATAAGTTCTTAAAAAGTCTCTTCAAGAAAACAAGAAGAAAACCTCACAAATACTCATAGATCAAAAGTTCTGTTTTTTGGCTGCTACAAGGGGCTATATATTTAGCCCAAAACCCTAGAGAACTTCTAAGAAGTAAAAGTTTAAAACTACCCTTAAGGATAAAAAAAAGTAAAGAACCAACTAAAGAGCAATTTTAGCCCAAAGGCCCACAAAGCCCAACAAGACTAAGCAATTACAAAAGACTCTAGTTCACATATTAAACTCAAAAACAAATGACAACCAAATCTTCATCAAGCGTCTAAGTGGAATCAGCTTGGATGAGCAGGACCAGCTTTGTTCACCATTAGTAGTGATTACACTCTCTTCCTGTTGTAGAATTCTCCATGCCAAGTTGCTAAGCTCCTCTTTAAATCTTCTAGCTCGAACCCTCGTCACTGGTCCTGTTGGGACTTGAATTGGATCCTTAGCCTTGATGTCCACATCACAAAATCTAAACCATCGATTCTTAGAAAATACAACACCAAAAACACATACAAAAATTTGGTTAGTAACTCAAAATAAAAGATAGCCATCTTTTCTTTGGAGATCAAACAAACGTGAAAATGACATAAAACAAAGCAAACACACACACACACACACACACAACTAAAGAAATAGAAGAATACAAAATTCAAAGTTTGGCTACCTCCCAAGTAGTGCTTGTTTTATTTCTCAAGCTTGACCTACCTTGTTATTAGCTTATGGTGACTCAAAGATATGGAAACCCAACTTTGTCATGTTCAATGACTTAACACTGGGAAGATTCAAAGAAAGGCATGAATACATATTTTGTTTTCCTTGGTCAATCATGAACAAAAGTTCTAGCTCATGTTGTGTGGAAGTTAGTTTCATTTTTTGCATTTTTCTTCTTTCGAAACACTTTCTTCCATGTTTTCTTCTATGGTGCTTGCCTTGGTGCTTATTCTTCTTTCCTTCAGAATGAGAAATGGACTTAATCGGTTGTCTTTCTAAATACTCACTAAGGGGTCCTTGACCTATCTCTTCATCGTCAGTGGTGAGATCTCTAAGTACTCCTCAAGGAGATTAATTTTCATCACCTTGTCACATAATCAGAAACAATCTCATCTGTAATATCAAGGGCATAAGAGGTGTCATCAAGTTCCATGGGTGTTTAATGGCTTTAAGAAGCTTGAAGGTTGTTTTTTCATTACCCACTTGCAAAACCAATTTTCCATCACATACATGATTAAAGCATGAGAGGCAACCAAGAATGGGTAACCAAAATGATGGGGACCTTAATATTATCATCCACATCCAAGATGACAAAGTCAACAGGGAAGATGAGTTTGTCAAATTTAACCAAAACATCTTCAATAATGCCTCGGGCATGTCGCATGGATCTATTAGTCAATTGAATTGTCATCCATGTCTGCTTTGACTCTTCAAGCCAAGCTTTAAGATTAGCTTGTATGGCATAACATTAATACTCTTCCCCAAGTCTGGTAAGGCCTTTTTCTCCATTGAATCACCAATGATGTAATTATTAACAAATCCACCCGGACCCTTAATATTCTTTGGCATATTTTTCTACAGAATTGATGAATAGTTCTAATTCAGTGCCACCATTGCTACGCCCTTAAGCTTGCACTTGTTCGTGAGTAATTCTTTCATGAACTTTGCTTATTTGGGCATTTGAGATAATGATTTAACAAGTGGAAGATTGATGCGAAGTTGTTTAAACGCATCCAAAAACTTTTTCAATTGTGCATCCTCCTTATCTTGCATCAACCCTGCTGGATATGGAATTCTGGGTTGATATTCCTGAACTTGTGGCTACTGAATTTTTGCATCCTTTTTCTTGTTCTTTTTAATTTTAGCTTCTTGTTCAGGTTGAGTTTCTTTCATTGGTACACTATTCTCTAGTGTTGGGATCTTTCAACTCTTATTTGTACCTCCCTACCACTCCTTAGAGTGATGGCTTTCAAATTTTCTCTAGGATTTAGCTCGGTGTTGCTTAATAGGTTGTCGGAAGGTCTTTCATAATTTTCCTTGGCCAATTGCCCAATCTGATTTTCAAGGCTCTAAATGGAAGCTTGGCATTAGTCAAAGTGGCATTGATAGCATCAATCTTGACATTTGATGCCTATTGAAATTCATAATTAAACATATCCTCAAAAAGTTGCTATGCCTCATCTATGTATTTGTTACTCAAAGATCCACCGGCTGCGACATCAATGAGTTATCGGGTTTGATAGTTTGATCCATTATATAGCATTTGTACCACATCAGAGATGTGAACCCGTGATGAGAGCAACATCCGAGAAGGTCCTTAAACCTCGCAT
This sequence comes from Dioscorea alata, assembly GCA_020875875.1. Lineage (NCBI taxonomy): Eukaryota > Viridiplantae > Streptophyta > Magnoliopsida > Dioscoreales > Dioscoreaceae > Dioscorea > Dioscorea alata. The sequence continues at coordinate 28,746,876 of CM037020.1, read as the reverse complement.
ACACTTTGGAAAGCATTTCTGACTCTCCTTGCCTAAAAGATGAAATTTCTTATCTCAAATTGGAGGGCTTACTTGGTGGAAAATACCATCCCAGAAACTTTTCCACCATGTTATTCCAAGTCCTAATCAAACCTAGAGAAAGCAAGGTGAGCCAATTGAATGGAAACAAATGCAACCGGATTGTGTCATCCGACACTCCATTAATCTTGAATGCGTAACAAATCTATAGGAACTATGATAGGTGGGCATTGAGGTCATTGTCGGCCAAACCATCAAACAACACTGAGTTTTGAATCATCCCAATGGTACTAGCCTTGATCTCAAAGTTATTTACTACCATCAGATCAAACACACAAAGAAGAGCATAAGCAAAATATACAACAATAGGGAGCAAAACAAAGATAAACAACTACTAAACACACAATCATATAAAAATAAGAGTACGAATGGAACAAAAACTTGGGTTGGCTCCCAAGAAGTGCTTGTTTAATGTCATTAGCTCGACGTACCTTCATTCTTACCTTCAAGGTGGAACAAATGGAGGAGAGTTACCTCTCGTCTTCTAGGGTATGTTGCCACATGGAAATTCATAGAAAGACATGCAAAGACTCAAAATTCACCTTATCCATCAAAGTACAATCGGTCTACCTCATTTGGTGGTGATAGTGTAAGATTTATTCCTTTTTTCAGCTTTTTATTCACCTTACACCACAATTTGTTCAAATTTTTCTTCTTATTGCTACTTGATGATGATGGGTTTGTCTCCACACAACTCACATGTTGCATCAGTGGAGGAGTAAAGATTTTTTTCTTGACTTCTTTGCTATCTAACTCCTCCATGTGTTCGTCTAATGGGTTTATTGTGAAGACCTTCTGCATACAATCAGAAATAACCATGCCAGTCTCATTAGTGAAGTAAAGGGCATCATCATGATCCAAGGTATGTGGTGGGTCGACCGCAAGTGCACGGGTCGTCAAGTAATACCCCTCACGCGCGCGCGAGGGGGTCGTATTCCCAAGGGCCCGAGAATCTACCCTTACTTCCTCTTCGTATGATTGTTTGGCCAATCAAGTCAAGTGTTGTGCAAAAGAAAGTAAAAAGATGATTAACATGCAAATAAAGTGTTCTAAGGTGGAGGCAATGAACGAGGGATAAAACAATATAAAGAGAGGGTCACGGATGAGGATTACCAAGGGGGCTACTAAAGTGCGGGGCTTGCCTTAACTAGGATGCAAATGGGTAGTTTGGACCGAGAAACCCGAAGTTAGACCAACCCGATGGTCACGGAAATTGGTCCCTAATCCGGTACAAGTATCGAATACGGAATTCCTTCCGCTCGAATCCTCACACGATTGCAAAGGGAGCAAAAGGTTTCTCAAGTTAGGGAGAAGACACAAACTAGGTCAACCCTAACAATTGGAGGGGTACAAATACCCGATGGTCACGGCGTATTCATACATGTATCCCTACCAAGCTTGGTGAGCCTAATACTAGGGCAATGGTCATGCTTCCTAGCATTATCTAAACAATGATACACAGAGTTCTCATGCATACCAAGCAATCAAAAACACCAAACAAGGTTCACAAACAAGTCTCAAATGCATAAATCAAGTCAAGCAAGCATCCTACACAAGTTCACCCCCAAGGTTCACCTACATCCGGTGACCTTGGGGTTTAGTTGCCCATGAATACAAAATACACAAGAAAACACATCAAAACAACCAAATACATAGATGAGAACACCCCCTCAAAAGATAGAAGCCGAATGATGTTCCAAAGACGCCACCAAAGGGGTGGCTTCCCTTGTCGATTCTCCTCCAAACTAAGGATCAAGAGGGTGGATCTCGTCGTATGTCGCTCTCCTCGTCGTTCTCTCCCCGGAAATGGCCTCCGACGGCAGCTCCTAGCTCCGATTTGAAGATGGTGGCAAGTTGGCTCAAGACCTAGGGCTCTCTTCTCCAAAATGAACTCAAAACCCTTAAAAGAAACTTTTTCCAGTGGGTTATGCGGCCCCCTATGCGGCCCCGCATGCGGGGAGAGAAAATTCCCGAGAAAATCCCGAAATCGCGTAAGTTGCTACAGTGCCGCTACAGTAAACTGCTACAGTACCGTATGCGACCTCTGCAGTGCCCGCATGACAGCCCGCATGAACCTCCAAACATAGCCATTTTCACCAAAGGATTCGTGCTACAGGATCTGCTACAGTGGTCGCTACAGTACCCCCTATGAAATAGTGTTTTCGTTGCCGATTTCTTCTCAAATTCTATCAATGAGCTCAAAGGGGTCACATCAGTACCTGTAACATGAAAGAAACCAATTCAGACCAAAAACGGGTGCCAACTCATAGAAAAATACGTAATACATACACCCGAATACATGGAAAATGCGTATGTTTAGGCGTTTATCAGTATGCTTCATGGCATCGGGGAGTGTGAATACAACTTCCTCTTCCCCTACTCTCAAAGTTATTTTTCCTCCTTTTACATCAATAAGAGCACCTGAGGTGTTGAGGAAGGGTTGACCGAGGATCAATGGTACCTTGACATCATCATCCACATCGAGGATCATGAAGTCTACCGGGATAATGAGTTTGCCTATCCTCACTAGCACATCCTCTACAACATCTCGAGGTTTCTTTATGGAATGGTCAGCAAGCTGCACTATCATCCTCATAGGCCTTAGATTCTCCAATCCTAACTTCAATAATAGTTTGTAAGGTATTACGTTGATACTGGCCCCAAAATCTGCCAAGGCTTTTTCTTGTGTTCCCTCACCAATCATACATAAGATGATGAAGCTCCCAGGATCAGTCAATTTCTTTGGGAGTTTCCTCTGAATCATTGCTGAACAATTCTGGGGTAGTGTGACCATGTCCAATTCTTCTAATTTCCTCTTGTTAGTGAGAAGGTCTTTCATCAATTTTGTGTATTTGGTCATTTCGGCCAATGCCTCAACAAGAGGGATATTGATATGGAGCTGTTTGAACACATTGAGAAATTTCTTGAATTGAGCATCCTCCTTGTTGTACCTTGCCCTATTTTTTTAACCCTAATCTTTTTTTTTTAAATATTTTTGGCATTCTTGGGAATTAGAAGGGCAATTTGGTCTTTTTCATGCCCTTTCTTTTTGCCATACCCCAACCACTCCTTTTCATTTCAAAGCCATACCATGTCAACTCAAGGCCATGCCTTGTCATTTCCGAGCCATTCCTTGTCATTTCCATCCATATCATGTCATTTGAAGCCATGCTTTTTTAAAAGCCAAGATTTTATACCATTTTCCTTTCATTTCCTCTTGTTTTTCTCTTGGAGAAGAAGGAGAACTTGAATGAAATCCTTCCCTTAATAGATTGAAGCTCCATCTTTTCTTCATTCTTCTCTCTTGAAGTTAGAAAGAGTGTGGGAGCATAATCCCCTTGTTTCTTTTTCAAACATTGTTGGAATCTTGAGTGAACTTTGTGCTTGGATTTTCGGGGTTACTGTAGCACCAGTGAGTTCTCCTTGTTTTCTTTATTTCTTTGGCTTAGATGGAAGCCTAGAACCTTTGGAATTCTTTGGAAATCCTTGGTCTTAGTTTTGAGCTAACCCTTGACCTCGTCGAAGTTGTTTTGCATGCTTAATCTTAGGGTTTTCCTTGGCTTACTCATTTCTTGTTTGTGTGTGTGTGTGTGGTCATGGTTGGTTAGGTGGTGAGGGTTCGGCTCGAGGCAAGGTGCCAGTGGAGGAGTAGTGTTCTCATGGGCTATACTCGCCTATGTTTTGTGAGTGGGATTAATAAGCATAGTTCTATTAGAAGAATACCTAAACCTATATGTATATATATTTATATATATACATATTTGTGCATTATGATGCTTGAGAAAGGCTATGGACTTATCATCTTCTTCTCTCTGGAAAGTTTATTTTGTTTTGATTAGTGATGATTGAATTCAAGCCTGATGGGATTTATATTTTCTTAAATGACGGAAAATAGTCAAGTATCACCACAATTGCATTGAGTTTAATTGACATACATGAAATTGATGATAAGTGCTCGTGTTATAATAATACGAAGTATTATTATCTTACATTGAGAATTACTTTAATCAGATTTTATCATTAATTTGTGTGCATTTGTGTGCTTTTGTGCATTGAAGGGTTGTGGAACCAATTTGGAGAAAAAGAAGCAAGAATAGGTTATGTTCGCCACTGTTGAGGAGTTCTCGGACCAAGCAAGGAACAAGGCACGAGTCTAGACTTGTGGGTGTGTGCCAACCTCCATTGGAGGGCATAAGGGCAGTCACATTCATAAAAGTCTAACTCGTATAGCATTGGAGAACTTTGCCAATGAAGAGAAATAAAGTAATTGACATAATCTAACGTTGATTGTGTGCCCAATTCAACGGTCTCGATGAAGAACAATGAATTCAGGAGCATTTAGGCGAAGTACTGCAGCAGCTACTGTAGGTAATTACTGTAGCAAAACACTCTAGCAAGTTATTGTTCGCTGTCGGCTGAAAATCAGAAAAACAAAGAATCCACACGGCCGTGTGAAAATTCTGCAGGCCTCGTGTGGAAAATCCACAGGGGCCTGTAGAACTCCGATTTCAGCCTATAAATAGCCCAATTCCAGATCTATTTGGGGACCCCTCCCCCCCTCCCCCTCCCCGCCCCCTTCTATCTCTTGCCTATCTTTTGGGGGCTTTCGGCTAGGGTTTGGAGAGGTTCTTGGAGGTCTTTGGAGGCGATTATATAGGCATCGGCATCGACATCCATTGGAGGAAAGCTATTGGGGGAGCTTTCGTTGGCATTGATTCGGTGAGGTATGCCCTAGGCTTGATAAGGGATTTGTTGGAGAGGACGTGCGACTCCACAAGACCATTGATACGATCTACAAGAGGTTTTCTTTATGGTTTTCATACATATGTTCTTAAACTCTTTATTGACTTTATATTGCTCCATGGAGAGCTAATTCCTAGTGGGTATTCGGACTTGTAAACCCTAGGATGTTTGTGTTTCTATAACTTTTATTATGCTTTATTAATTTGATGTTTTCTTATTGAGTTCCAATCTTACATGCCGATTGTATGAGATTTTCCCTTAGCTGTGACACTAGGGTTGAGAATCTATTAGGTTATCTTTTGAGGGTATGACAACCTCTATAGGATTAGACTACACAAGGTTGGAGAGGGTTGAGACGATGAGTCAGAAGGTAGTGGAACATCCCCTTTCTCCTCCAGTGTGAATTTCCCTACCTCCGTATGCCAAGAGTTAATCGCGATCGAAGTAGAGTGAAGTACTAGGAGATGAACTCCCTTGCGAAGGGTTGAGTGAATCCTAGGACTAGGACTTAACTTAGATTAGGGTTCTTCCACCTAGACCAAAGGGTTAGAACTATAATTAGGGATAGGGTCTTTCACTTGGAATCCCTAGAACTCCATGCAATTTCACACGGTGCTAGGCATTAGTATTTATGTACTCCCCTGGAGCTTAGGTGACAGGTCATCTAGAGTCAAGGGTCGTAGAGAAGTCTAGAGCCGGCATAGTGTGGGATTAGTCACAGTTGACCTTAGGTTTGGGACCATTGTGTGCTTAACGATTTCCACGACTCATTAGACATCAATTGGAGAGTGTAATACTAGTCTTGCACTAGAAGCATTAGTCCTAGGGGGAGCTTTGTCCGGGTACCCCATCTTTATATCGATTACCTCTCCTACCTTTATTGCCCTTTTTGCACACTTTTACTTTCTTATATATATATATATACATATTGATTTCTCTTACCATGGATTCCATTTATAGCTAAAATATTGATAACGCTTGTTTTTGAACACTATTCCTTGTGGATACGACTACCCACTCACTAGGGTATTTTATTACTTTGACAACCCGTGCACTTGCGGGGTACACACGCAAGGGGTGTGTCAATTGATTATCCATGTTGTAATTTGGGGTATATTGATTATGTCATTAAGTCAATAAGGGAACAATAACGGATTTAAATGGTGCATATTTTTTGGGTAATCTATATGTGAGTGATGTCAAAACTTGCCTAGGGTCATGTGTGAACTAGGGATGATCTAATTACTCAAGTATCTTTAAAGTTTTTGGGTATGACACTATGATAGGGGTATATGCAATTTGAATATAGTTTGATTTTATAAATATATCGATGGGATGTATGTTAACGACTATGATTATGGTTGAACTAAAATTCATAAGTTTGATATGCTTATTTTGGTACAAGTGAAAAATTCCTTGGAAAAATAATGACGGATAACATGTATTGTATATGATAAAAGTTGTAGTAAATTTTGAATGTGAACTTGGAGATTTTTGTGAATGTCCATAAATTGTTTGGTATAATGCCAACAAGAAATGGAATTGAAATCTCGATAGTTTTTATAATGGAATTGTTACTAGTGAAGTTAATGCTAGTGTTTTGAGAGTAATGTCACTTTGTTGAGGAATTTACATTTGATCTAAAATACATGAATAATATGAAGAGTTATAGGCTTATGTATGTGGTCAGTCGATGATGTATAAATCTTGCAAGCATAATGAAGCTCTTTAATGAAAGAATTAGTAGATGTCTTGGCACACATAGGTGTATGTGATGGCTTGAATACTTTCTCCATGATCAGTGTGACTTTAGTTTGTAAATTTGTTTATTTGGAAATCATTTGTATATGGGTGAATTAAACTTGTATTTAGCAATTGAGGCTTGATAATGACTCTTGTGTTGTTAAGGGTCTTTAAGAAATCCTCTTATCAATTGTGAAAAGTTGCAAAGATGTTAAAGAGTAGAGGAATGTAAGAAAGGTTATTCAAGTTGTTATTGATTCAAAAATTTATAAGTGTGATTTATAGATTCTATGGGTTATAGATTATAATATCATGCGTACCTTTATCCTATTTGGTTTAATTTCATCTTAATGACACCTTGCATTGTCAATAGCTTTTAAAATGTCTTTTGGGTAGTTTGGAGCCATAATTGAATTGTGATTTGGCTTATTTCATGATTATTGGTAAAGATTTTATATACTACTTGTGGGTTGAAAAACCTTATGTATCAATATATATGTTTTCCAGTTTTGGTGCTTTCATGGGATTTGATGTTCTTGTTATAATGTCCTTAAAGGCTTTATGCAACCAAATTGAATTTTCATTGGGATGATGCTATATTTGAAGTATATTTTCAAAATGCTGTATTTATGTTTCGAAAGCTTTATTATTGAATCATAGTTTGCAAATTATGTGTTTTTCGAACACTTGTTTTGATATTAAATAAGTTTATATAACTTAGTTATACAAAGCATTTTGTGTTATTGCTGATGCTATGATTGAAAGGAGTGCTCAAGGATTATTGTTTCATTTTATATGACGTTTATTTGTTGAAAGATATTCATATGAGATGTTTTTAACAACTTACTCACTCGTGAAGGGGAAAGTTGATTATGTGAAAATGGTTTCATTAATGATGTTTTAATTAAGTTATTCACTTTTGGAGTGAAAGTTGCATATGTGAGAACTTGTGACCTCTTGATGAGTCTTATGCAAACATATTGCTGTATATATCGAGCCTAGAAGCTGGATTGTTATTCAAATGTTTTGATAGTGATATGGGAGCCGAGCTCCAGTACTTACTGCAGTAAGTGATAGATGGTTTCCACAGGCCAACCTATTAGAGGTGGTGTGGAAAACTGTCAAACCGGTTATGTCATTTCAGATGGGAGCGTAGAATCCTGACTTAGATATAGTTGGGTTGTCCTTAGTCACCACACAGGCTTCCTAGCTGCCAATGCCAAGATACAGGCATCTTGGTAGCTCCAGACCTAACCGAGGCCCCGATTAGCAAAAGAGAGTTTTGGAGGCCATACACTGTACCGATGTTTATCAATTTATCTATTCTTTAAACTCTGGTTTATTTGAGTTGTTGAAAAGAAAACATGAGTTCAGTTTGGATTTCAAAATTGGTTTCAAATCATCGACTGCTTTAAAGAGGTTGTTATTGGTATATTATTTGTGCAATCCAATTTCGTGTTTCACCATTATTATCTATGCTATCTTTACTATTGTTAACTTATTAGGAATTCCATCATGTTAGAATTGATAAACCTTGTATTTTATAGTTGCTATACTTATATTTAATTTGGGGTTTTTATAAATTATTTGTAGTATGGTAAAGTTGGTTTAATGTTCAACTTATTTTATAGTTTGAACCTGTGTTGGATATTTTGAAGATTTGTTGTTTTAAACCCCAGTGGAGTATTAAGATTTCTTTGTACTATTTCTACTATTGTTATACTGTGTTGTAGTTTATTATTATGTATAAGTGCGTTCTAAACCAATTATATTACTAGCAAAGTATCTTTCACGGATTTATGTTTTTGGTATTTGTTATCTTTTGATATATTTCTGGTAGAGTTGTGCTACTCCCCTCACTGAGTAATTGTAGTTACTCATCCCCTCTTTCTTCTTCCAAGTTTTGTTGCAGGTAGTAGGTGAGGCGGTGCGGCTGCATGCTAAGCATTAGTTGCCTTCTTACCTTCCTTGTATCTCATTCTATTCGTGTATGTTATTTTGAATCATGCACACATTGCTTGAGTCTTGGATCCACTAATATGTCGAGAACTGTGTTGCATTGTGTTGTATTTAAACAACTCTTAAACTGTGGTGTATCAGTTTTTTCTATTATTGTTAGTACTGCCTCCCTGTGTGCTTATGAACTTCCCTTTTCTATTTTTATTGTTGGTGTTGTTGTTGTTGTTATTACTTCTGTTGGGCGTCGTTGTTATTGAGAATCTGTATTATTGTCGAGAATTTGTTGATTCCATGTTTATTGTTCAGCCTTGTGCTGTCTTGAGGGTTGAGTGGTGGGGTATCCCTACTCGGGATTGTCACGGCGGTTATCACGTCTTGTGGACCTGTGGGTCGGGGCATGACACTCCTTGTCCTGTTTCGACCTGGCGGGATAGGGGACGAGAGGCTTGTACTCAGGTAACCTTGGTATTGGCAACTGAAGGATCTCTTCACTTTGCTTTTCCCCACTTCCTTCAACTACCGATTAGGCTGGCTTAGGGTCTTCCTGTATGGTTACCCTATCTCTCTTGGCACTTTGGCCCTCCTCAGCCATTGCCTCCACTTGTTTTCCACTCCTCAGAGTGATGGGTTTTAGATGTTCTCTTGGGTTGTTTTCACTATTGCCTGGCAGGCTACCTGGAGAGTGTTCTGAATTTGCCCTAGCGAGTTGCCTGACTTGGTTATCAAGTAATTGGATCGAGGCTTGGATATTCTTAAAACTATATTGATCTCAATAAACTGTGTCCCATGCTGAGCAAGTCGAGTGTTGGTGTTAAAAAATCTTGCCTCTGTATTGATCATGAATTTTTCTAGGACATCTTCAGTGGTGTACTTCTTCTCTTGTTGTGGAGGGGGTTGTTGGTATTGATTGCCCTGAGATTATGGAGGTCTTTGTTGGTGTTGGCCCTGGTTCCATGAAAGATTCGAGTGGTTCCTTAACCCCGGATTATATGCATTGACATAAGGATTACCTGGGCCTCTTGGTCCTCCACCGACATAGTCTACTGTCTTTACTAGTGCCGATGAAGCAACAAAAATAAGGCACTGTGTAGTTGCATGGGCAGCACACATGTTTCACAAGATAAGACTACCCTAGAATTTGAGTTTAAACCTATCATGAACTGATCAAACCACTTGGTCAATGCTTCAACCTTTGCAACCAGTGTAGTGTTATCATTCACTTCATAAATGCTTGCTACCCTTGGTGGTTTTTGTCATGTACTCCAATGGCATTCATTATTTGCCATGTCTTCAATTGATTTCTCGGCATCTCCAGGATACTTATTGCTCAAGGAAATTCCTGCCACGACATTAATGAGCTGTCAAGTTTGATAATTAAACCATTGCACAGCATTTGTACTCTCATTCAAAAAGAGAAACCATGGTGAGAGCATTTCCTCAGAAGATCCTTGAACCTTTTATGGGCCTCGAAGAGTGTCTCTAAATCACCTTGCCTGAAAGCAGAAATTTTTTGTCTCAATCTGGATACCTCGGTTGGTGGGAAATACCTTGCATAGAATTTTTTGACCATCTCCTTGCAAGTAGTAATAGAGTAGGGGCCAGTGAAGTAAGACATCAGTAAGCTACCGCACTCAAACTGAATGAAAATAGTCTTAACCTAATTGCATCATCTAAGACAGAGTTGATCTTGAAAGTAGAGCAGATTTGGAGGAAACGGGATAAGTGAGCATAGGGGTCTTCATCAGCTAACCCATCAAGCTGCACTGAATTCTGAACCATCCCTATTATGTTTGCTTTAATTTCAAAGTTGTTTGCCAGTACCGTAGGGGCTTGCAGACTGAACTCCTCACCAATAAACTGTGGCCTCTCATAATCTGATGGTGTCCTTCTTGGCTCGACCATAACTGAGGGTTCACTATACTCAACTTAAATTTCTTGTTGCCTTGAACTCTCTACTGTTTCCCTTAACCTTTGATGCAAGGTCCTCTCAATCTCGTTATCAGTCTCTACCAAGTTCTTTTGACTTGCACAGGTCATAAGATGGGTACCTTGCATGAAATTAAAATCCAATAATTAATATTTTAAAAGAGAGCAAGGAAGAGAAATGAAAGAAAGAAATGGGAATATATGTATAGCACAAATAAATAAAAATAATGGAAAAAATAAAAAGAAACAATGGCCAATTCAACAAGATCTAAGTTTTCCAAGTATTCCTCATGGTTCCCAGGCAATGGCACCAAAAACTTGGTTGACACCTGCAAGTGCACGGTGTCGTCAAGTAATACCGCTCGTGCAAGCACGAGAAGGTCGTATTTCCAGTGCCCAAGGAGCTACCCTTACTTCCTTTTCGCGTGTTGTCTATCCTATAGATTCGAGTGAGTGCTCTAAACTACAAAAGAAGTAGAAATAACTCTAAGATTCGAGTGAGCTACCCTTACTTATTTAGGCATTTATCACCACCACTGGCGCCTGTACACTAAACTTATCTCCAGTGAATTACAGCCTTTAATAATCTAATAAGATCCTTGTGGTTCTTCCATCACTGAGTCGATCTCAATATATAGAGTTGATGAACTTTCCAAACATTTCCTTAATCGACGGTGTAGTGCCCTTTCAATCTCGATGTCAACTTCAACCAAACCCGATGGATTTGCCCAAATTATGCATTGCCTCCTTGCAAAGAAAGATAATAAAGAAAGTCAAAACTAAGAAGTAAAATAGAAAAATAAGAAAGAAACGACAATAAAAAGTAAAAATGGCTAAATTAATAAGCTATGAGTTTTCCAAATTTTCTTGTTGCTCTCTAGCAGCGACACAAAAATCATAGTAGTTTCTTGCCCTTTGTGCATGGGTCATCAAGTAATACCTCCTGCAAAAGCACGAGGATCGTATTCCATGGTCAAGGAAGTACTATTACTCACTCTTCAGCTATTATCTAGCCTTAATAACTTAAGGGTTGTTTTGAACCTACACTAACTAAGAAAAATAAAGAGGTAGAAGCTTTAACCAAAGATATAGTCTTTAAGGGAGAAATTAATGGGAGATGATGGCCCTTGGAAGTGGATCCCTTTAGGGCTACTAGTGTGATCTAGGTATTTGGCTTGGTATTGCAAAGCTAAGTTTGGAAAGTGAGATCTCTAAGATGAACTAATCCGAACATCTTCGTAATAAGTTCCTAATCCCATACGAGAGTTACTTAAATCAGTTTACAACTAACTCTCCTATTAGTGCATTACATCCAATGAGTCTTTGTAATAGGGATTTCTTTAAAGCAGATGGCTTGTTGTCACCCAAATTCTCAACTTTTCTGACACCTCAAAACCCTATCAATTTACGCATGACCTAGTGTAAATGGAACACCATCCTCAAATACACAATTCAAACATGAATTATGGAGTTCTTCATAGTGTAATCCAGAGCATACAAGTGTCATAGATTGAATCTCAAACAAATAACAATTTATTAACCAAACTAAAATATCCAACAATCATATGTTCATGCCAAGGTTCACCGACATCCGATGACCTTGGGGGTTTAGTTCATCATAATCTCCAAATCAACAAGATAGAACAAGAATAAGAACTAGGAAAACATGTCTAAACTGGCCCTTCAATAAAGATGATAGTGAGAAGAGAAGAATGCCAAAGACACCAGAGGATGTAGCCCCTATTCCACCCAAAATACGGCTCCCTTCAAAGATGCTTGCCCTCTGGTGTTAGATTTTCAAGATCCAACCTTTCTTCATCGCAATCACACCGGGATTGCCTCTACACCATGAGAAACTCCCTTCAAGAGGTGCCGGCACCTATGCCTTACAAGGCTCTCTTCAAAGAGCCCTTAAGTGTCTATTTATAGTCTGAAGCATGTGGATGCCTCGAATTTTGAAAGCCTGACGATATGTGTGGGCTCTCGTGCGTGGGCACGAATGCCCACACACCTTTCAAGTCATTTTATGCGTGCTATTCTACTGGGCACACAAAATTTCAAACAGATACAAAATTTTGTAAGGGAAATTGTAGTACAAAATGGTGCTACACTACTACTACAGTGAAGTTGGTACAGAACATCATATACAATACTACTACAACCCTTTCTTCAAAACATGCCCGTTTTGCGTTGAAAACACTCCTCTCAAGCTGTTATAGCCTGTTTTATGCCTTATAAATAAAAATATAAGAAATTAAGCCTAAAATGAGCGTCGATCCATTGAGAACACATGTGAAGTGTCTAAAATAACACAATGAAAACATGCACATTTAGGCACTCATCAATATTCTTTGGGGGCCCAACAATGTTTGTTTTGTCCTTTACCCTCTACATCCATGCTTGATTGAAATAAAGAAAATGAAAAAAACACACATATAGAAACACAATGCTGTGATATAAGAATTAGTTGGCACATGTTATTAGATATCTATGGGCTAGATATCTAATAACAAAGAGAACTTAATGGCACATAATAAACATGTCTGTAGCCATGTTAAGCTTGAATTGAGTCCACTCATCTGTTTGGTCAATGGTTCTTATGTTATTAACATCATCTTAAGTGTTTTTCACCATGGGTAGAGCATCAATTTCATTCTCTGGTGGATCTTCTATCATCTTCCTTCAAATGAAATTGTATAGCAAGCAACACATGAATGCTATTGGGTGGTTATGTGTAAAACCTTGGACTTGCTAGGATTTTTCAATGAATTTTAAGAAGAGCAAAGCTCCTCTGGATTATGTTTCTAGAACTAGCGTGTTTCATTTTGAAAAACTCTTTGGGTGTTGTTGGTCGATGTCCATTAGCCCAAGAACTCAAATGGTATCATTATTGAAGAAATCAAGGCAATTTGTGAACCCAATGTGAAATAAATAATAATAAATTAATTAATAAATACACATGTATTTCTTATTAGGTACAATTTTATTAGAAATAATAACTTCAAGAGTTGTGATGGCATATTCTTTTTACCGTTTGGAACCTTTGATGCATGAGGCCTTGTGATAGCAACCCTAAGAACTTGACCATCATGAGTTGAACTCTTTAAACCAACTAAGACATTTATAAATTGTATGTCTTGCCTACAGTCCCCAAGTAAATTTGTAGTGATTTCAAATTTTCTTGATCTATATCTTAGTCGATCAACTTTTGACATATTTACATGAATATGTGTACCATTTAATGAGTGAAGACAATTTTACATTGGGAAGAAAAAAATTATTACTTATAACTAATCATCTCGACTATCGAAAAGGAAAGAAAGAAAGAAAGAAAGAAAGAAAAATCTACAAGCTTGACTTATTACCTTAAACCATTTCCATTTGAGGTCATTTAAATGGTCAGGGATATGTTCAGGTTTCTTTAACAAGATACCATGGCATGGAATAATTGACTTCAAGATAACATAGAAATGCTGACTAATTGTTTATGCAGATCACACAAAGTCAAATTCAATTATTCTATTTTTGCCATGTTGCTTCAATGTTTAAAACCATTGCCACTATCTCCTCAACCATGACATTTCTCATGCCTCATAACCCACTAACAATGGTAAACAGTTTGTGCAAATTATGAAAATAATGATGATTCATGAGTAGTTTATCAATGCATTTGATGTCACTTTCATGAACCACCCGATTCAAATACTCATATTGTTGTTGACACCTAATTGATGTTGACTCAATCTTGTACTGAACCATTCTATTTCTATCATCATGTTACTTTCTTGCACATGCAATAATCAAGATGTTACTTTATACCTAAAAATAGAGCATACACACTATAAATACTGCTAGAGTTCATCAATCAAGTCCATATCTAAAATAACAATTACATATGTCAATTTCAGTAAAATTAAGTATTAAAAATATTTTATTTTATTTTTTTCTATTAATAACCATGAAAGCATGGTGTTTTCCTTGTGAACTTTTTCCTAAGTTGGGTGCAACTTAATGCCTATTTTTTTGTCTTCTCCATTTGGGTCACTACCAAATTCACTAAACTCGAGTTCAATGAATTATGGATCCCTCGAAAGTAGAATTGAGGTACATTAACATTCAATAACTTAGAAAATAAAGTACTATAAAGATACTCAAACCATGCAACTCATTCATGGCTAAGTGAATTCAGCTGTAACCACATCATCAAAGTTGCTTGAAACTACATCATAGGCTAAATTGCAAAGTTTGCCAATTTAAGTCTGATATTAATTTTGGTTAACATAATTCACTCTCTCATTCAAAGAACATCATCACTGTAAACATCATGGACTAGAATTTAGCACCAGACATAATATACTTTTTATTAACTTTTGGTCCTTATTATACAAAGAAAACATAGTTTGAGAGTAAAAAGGAACTAAAAACAAAGTTCAACGCTAAGTGAATTCAACTACAACATTTTCATTCTTGCATATCTAAGTGCATATATAATTATACCTACAGTGCTAGTCAAGGAACGGTCTTTTTTTCATTTCAAATATTGCAAACGTACCAAAAACTATGGAATCTTTAAAAGTTCTACTCATTTTCTGCTACTTTATCATTGATCTTTATCAGATCATTGGAATACTTTACCTTCACCTTCATTCATCACAGTCTTTCCTTAGATACCAAATTTTACACACACTTTTGGATGACCGCAAGTGCACAACTCATCTAGGAATAAAATGTACCTGGAGGGTCGGGTAGTCGAATCCGGAGGGAACACGAGTACTAGTATTAACTAAAAAAATCTCATTGTCTAGCATCAAATATGGAGTGAAATGATCAATCATGCAAGTAAGCAAATGAGAAAAGATAAACAAGCAATTAGAGAAATAGAGAGAAATTAGTCAAGATAAATCGGGTGGCCAAACAACTCTCCACTTAGAAATCCAAAGACACACTGGTACCTACCTCTAGGTAACTGATGATTAGTCCTCTATAAGGTCCTGGAGGAGATCTCTTTTGATGCGCCACACCATATATGACTGTTAGGGATCCCTCGATGCCTTACAACACAAGTGATTAACCCGATTCATAAGAATAGATCAAACCCGATCTCTAAGCGAAAGATCCCTAATCCCATTCAAGGTCCTGGTAGAGAGTTCTCTTGACATCTAACACCAAGAATCACTTGTTTTATATCACTAGCTTGATGTACCTACAAAATTCAAGGAGGCTCATGAAGATAGAGTGCTTCCTTGCTCTCATGACCAATTTCACATCCCAAATGAACAAAAGATTCATAAATTGAAAAGATCTCACCAAGAAATTAATTCTGGTAGGAATCAAGTGCATGTGACTCTTTAGCACCAGTTGCACTTGATTTTAATCTTTGTTGGCTCTTCTTCATTTATTTCCACATTAGAGGTTACAGAAATGGATTCTTCTCAAAGGATGGCATCACCTCCAAATTTTGAGTCGAATCTTCTCGTTGCCTAAGTAATGCATTGAATGGGTTTTCCTCTAGAATTTCTTGCATACATTCAGAAATTATGACATCAGTAGCATCAATTAAAAAACAAGTGTCATCTTCACTTGACGAGTGACTCATTGCCTTGTGAAGCTTAAACACCATTTTTTCATCACCAACTTACAACACCATTTGACCATCATTCACATCTATTAATGCTTTGGATATTTCAAGAAACAAGTGGCCCAAAATCAGAGGTACTTCCATAATAAGTACTTTAATATGCATAATCTACATATCATTTACACTGTATCTAGCATGAAATTTCAAATGTTTAGCACCAAACTAGTACAAATTTTCATTCTTTTGTTCACCATGGGATATAAATACATTTCAGGGACAATGAAGTGAATATTAAGGTAATTTGAGCCAGATCGGACCAAAATACAACCTTGAGAACATCACCATTACCTCATCATGGCCATGGTCCAATCGTTCCAGTGTGCAAGTCCACAAAAAGATGTCATAGGAGCCATAACGGGCTCACAATGGGCATTGTGCATTAAACACCCATGGTCATTGCACGTAATGCCTAGAACAAAACCATGCCAAGACATAACTTACGGCCCAAGAAATCAACTTTGATCACAATGGCCATTGTGACCCTTTGGCGGACTCAGGCTATAAATAACCCTATGTTTTACAATTGGGGAGGGGTGATTCTTTTGTAGAATTTGGTTAAAGGCGGCTGGATTTCTAGAGAGTTTTGCAGCTAAAGACAAGGATCAACCTTATTTTAACAGATTCTAATGGATTTCTCATGAGGGAGTCAACGCGTATTGATAGTGGAGGATGTGCAAAGAGATTCGGCACCATCTTAACATCCTTGGGATCTTCTCAACCTCAACCATCGGAGAACTATTTGAGGGAGATAGTTTTAGGATTCTTTATAACTTTCTTGTAGATTCTTTATTCATTAATCTTCATTCTTTATCCATAAAAGCAACCCAATTCAAGGGGAAATGTATGTCGATGTACCTAGGATATTTTCATGAACTCTAACTTGCGTTGGCAATATATTCTCATTCTAGTTGATTGTGATTTATTGCATGCTTGTTTATTGATTAATATGTTAATGTTGTGAGGAAGAGATTCCCACTCATTAGAACATCCATGCCTTGTTAGATCTATGCATGTGCTAAGAGATAAGGTATTACTAGATTTTCTGGATTAGGGTTTGATTCTACTTTTAGAAGAGTTTTTGATCTAAAGGCAAACATAGGAGGCTAGGGTGGAAGAGATGCTATCTTAAGTTCCTAGTGCTTTGGACCTAGTTGCTAAGAGATTGGGACTAGTGGGCCTCTGAATTCTCGCGGTCCATCACTGGATAACATTGCTATATTCTATTCCACATCACAAGTCATTGTTAAGGGACTCTCCATACGGGCACCCACTCCTTCCAATTGCACTTCATAATCCTCAATTATATTTTAGTAATTGGTTTATAGAAGTAGATCTAAAAAAACACCATAGACATTAGGCTATTGATTAAGTGAAAAGAAAATAATAGGAGCCTCTCGTCATTCCCTAAAAAATATGACCCTTGTGCTCACCCATAAAGTATTGCTTGACTGCCCATATACTTGCAGTGTTTCATATATCAAACTATTTGTGTTGTTAGCGTGTGCCTAATTTTTTGTTTCCGTTGTCAAGGAACGCCTAGCCGAGAGATTCTATGAAAACTTGTAGCTTAGTGTTTTAGCCACTTATTTCTTTGTTGTTTAAACTCTTTTGCCTCTATCCTATGCTTGTAAATTCTTATTCATTCAATCACCTTTTCTTGTTATTACAAAGTACTTTGAACATTCATTTCTTTATGGTAGGTATAAAAGGTCAATTGGAAATAGTGCTAAATTTGCTTGATAAATAGATTGAAAATCATATAGCACAGGTCTCCAATATACAACACCATAGTGCAATTGAGCTTCTCCCAACACCCTTTAATCTTTATGAACATATGATATGGGAAGAAGATTATAGTGACATAAAGGTTAAGAAGCAAGGAAGAGACATTTTAGCAAGAAGTATCTGATCAGTTCATGCAATCAAATGGATCTGAAGAAAGAGCAGTGAGTAGTACAGTTGAAGATCATAACAAACTTGATAGTTTACTAGTGGCCAATACCATTGAGGATGGACACACTATATATGGAGTATAGGATGAAACAAAGGATGATTAGACTCACAATGAAGAAAGATGCACCACCGAAGATACTTTGAGCATGGATAATATCTTCAGGCCATCTATCATTGAACCTCCATACTTAGAATTGAAGACATTACCAGAGCATCTTGAGTATGCTTTTTTGGAAAAAAGGATCAAAACTTCCAATAATTGTTACAGCCAGTCTAACCATTGAGCAAAAGGAGAAGTTGGTAGGGGTTTTACAGAAGTATAAGAGAGCCATCTCTTGGAAGATATCATATCAAAGGAATCAGTCCATCATTCTATACCCCAACAAGATTCTAAGAAGGATGATCACAAACTATCTGCTCTACCACAGTGAAGATTGAATCTGAACATGACGAAAGTGGTGAAAACAAGGTAATGAAGCTCTTGGATGCAGTCATCATTTATCCGATTTTGGATATTGCATAGGTGAGTCCAGCGTAAATAGTACTGAAGAAAAGTGGGGCGACTGTGGTTACCAATGAGAAGAATGAACTCATCTCCACCAGAACAATCACAGGATGACGAATGTTTATCCACTATAGGAAGCTTAATGATGCCACCAGAAAGGATCACTTCCCTTTACCATTCATAGATCAAATGCTTGAGCGGTTAACCGGACATTCTTATTATTACTTTCTGGATGGATTCTCCGGGTATTTTCAGACTCTCATCACTCCAGAGGATCAAGAAAATACCACTATGGGACTTTCTCATAGGACACTTTCACGTACCATCGCATGCATTTTGGGTTATGTAATGCCCAACCATAGTTTAGAGATGTATGTTAACTATTTTTGAGGACATGGTGTAAATACAATAGTGGTATTTATTTATAACCTTTCGGTATTTGAAGACTCCTTTGACATCTATCTCAAGAATTTAGAACGGGTACTGCAAAGATAAGAAGAGGCTAATCTTGAACTTAATTGGGAGAAATGTCACTTTATTGTTTAGGAGAGCATAGCTTTGGGGCACTGAATTTCAAGGAAAGGAATTGAGGCAGACAAAGCCAAGGCGGCTACCACTGAAAATCTTCCACCCCTATATCAGTTAAAGCAATTCGATGTTTTTTTTGGGACATGCAGGCTATTACAGGAGGTTCATTAAAGATTTTTTGAAAATTGCTAAGCTGCTGACAAAGCTTTAGAAAAGGATACACCTTTTGATTTTAATCAGGAAAATTATTGATAAGTGCTCGTTTTATAATAATGTGAAGCGTTATTATCTTACAATGAACATATCTTTTATAAGATTTTATCACTAAATTGTGTGCATTTGTGTATTCTTATGCATTGTAGGTTTGTGGAGCTAATTTGGAGAAGAAGGACGAAGTTAGATCGTGTTCGCCTTTATTGGGAAGTTTTCGGACCAAGCAAGGAACAAGGCACGAGCCTAGACTTGTGAGTGTGTGCCAACCTCCTTTGGAAGGGCACAAAGGCATTCACATTCACAACAAGCCTAACTCGTGTAGCTTAGGAGAACTTCACCAAGAAGAAGACTTGAAGCAGTCGGCACGATCTACCATTAATTGTGTGCACAAATCAATGTCTTTGATGAAGAACAATGAATTCGGGGGCATTTCGCGCGACTGTAGCGTTACTGTAGCAAGCTACTGTTCACTTTTTGCTGAAAATCAGTTTTCCAGAGGTTCACACATGCGTGTGGAAATTCCACACGGCCGTGTGAATTAATTTTCCAGCAACCCAGAAACTTCACACTGCCGTGTGGAAATTCCACACGGCCATGTGAAGCCCCAAGGTGTCCAATTTTAAAGCCGACTAAACATTATAAAAGCCCGATTTTGGAGACTTTTGAAATATCTTTTGACCTATCTTTCTCCCAAACTTCTGGAGAGTGTGGCTAGGGGTTTCGGAGAGGACTTCATGGAGGTTTGGAGCGCGTCATCGGCATCGTCACCGACGTCCGGCGGCCGCACAAGACCACGGCCACACCATACGCAAGGGGGTTTTGATCAATGCCTTTAATTTGTGTTTTCTTTTATATTTTGATAAACATGTATAGCTCCATAAGGAGCTAAACCCCTCGTGGGTATTCGGACTTGTAAACCCTATGATTATTATGTTTCTATGACATTGCTATTATGCTTTTTCTATTATTGATGAATAAATTCGAGTTTCAATTTTAATTATCTTTTGCCATTGTTTCTCTTAGCCATGACACTAGGGTTGAGAACAATCTAAGTTATCCTTTGGAGGTGTGACAACTCCTATAGGATTAGACTACTTACAATTGAAGAGGGTGAGTCGCGAGGTAGCGAAGCGTCCCCTTTCCCCTCCGGTGTGATTTCTTCCTACCTCCATTTTCCTTGATTTCTTAGCGGATCGAGATAGAGTGAAGTGCTAGGTAGATATACTCCCCTGGGCCTTAGTTGCGCAAGCAACAGAGTGAAGGGTTGACATGAATCCTAAGCACTGGGCTTAATCTAGACTAGGGTTCTTCCACCTGGACCAAAGGTTAGAACTACACATAGGAACAGGTTTTATCACTAGGAATCCCTAGAGCTTAAAGCAATCCCACGTAGTGTGAGGATTAGAAAGATAGACTCCCCTGGGGCTTAGTTGACAGGTCAGCGAGAATCAAGGGTCGTAGTGAATCCTAATGCCGGGGTATAGTGTTGGGGTTAGTCACGGTTGACCTTAGGTTTGGGACCGTGTATTTAAAGATATCCTCGACTCAATTAACATCAATAGGAAAGTATAATAGCATAGTCTTGCACTAGAAGCATAAGTCCTAGAGGTAGCTTGTCCGGATACCCTATTCATCCATTGCTAGTCCTTCTCTATTTACTTCTACTTGCACTTTCTTACCTTCCATCTCTCTATTTAAATTCTCATCTCTTTTTAATTGTTTTTATATTCACTCATCGATTCTATTCGCTCTTTTCGTATACCACATAGCTAAATAGTGAAATCTTGTGTCTTAAGTCCCTATTCCCTGTGGATTCGACTACCCACTCACCGGGGTAAATTTATTACTTCGACAAGCCCATACACTTGCGGGATACACGCAAGGGGTCATGTCAATTATTCCATAATTAAGGAGTTGCTAGAAGTAGTGTTTGATTTTGGTAAGTTCTGACCATATCAAGTGTTGTCAAAAGTCATTATCTATACTTATAATTCCACACTATGGTATCTCATGAGTAAATCTAATGCTATGCCTCGTCTAATTCGATGGATTTTTTTCCCTAGGAATTCGACTTAGAGATCAAGGACAAGCAAGGAGTTGAGAACATAGCAGTAAATCACTTATCCAGATTGGAAGATCCTGAAAGGAAATCATTCTGAGATGGAGACATTGATGGCACATTCCCTGAAGAGAGCTTATTCAGAGTCCATACGGTAACTGATGAAGATCCACCTTGGTTTGCAGACTTTGCTAATTATTTGGTTTCAAGAATTCTTCCTAAATGGTTCATGTATCAACACAAGAAGAAATTCTTCTCAGACCTCAAGCATTACATGTGGGAAAATCTACACTTGTTTAGAGTGTGCACAGACCAGATCATCAAAAGATGTGTACCTCTTGCAGAAGGATGGAATATTCTCAAGCATCGTCACTCAGGACTAACTGAGGGCCACTTCAGTACAAATAGAATAGACAGTAAGGTTCATAAATCATGTTTTTATTGGCCCACAATTTTTCAGGAAGCTCAAAGGTATGTATGAAATTGTGATAACTCCCAATGCACAAATAATCTTTCTCGCCGAGATGAAATGCCTCAAAACTCCATTCTTATTTGTGAAATTTTTTATGTGTGGGTTATTAATTTTATGGGACCCATTTCCTACATCATTCGGGAACACATTTATCTTTGTTAAGGTCGATTATGTTTCCAAATGGGTGGAAGCACAAGCTTTCCCTTAAAATGATGCTAGGGTTGTGGTAAAATTCTTAAAATGATTACTCTCTAGATTTCGCACTCCTTGGACGATCTTAAGTGATAAGGGTACTGATAAGTGCTTCAGTGAACATATTTCTTTATATGTTTTACATGCATTGAGTATCATTTTTATCATGTTTTATGTCTCATAAATTGTATTTTGTGTGTCTTTGTGCAAATAAGGATGTGAATGCTTTTAAAGAGAAAAGGAAGCAAAGATAGGTCATAAAGGCACAATTTGGGAGTCTTTTGTGCAACACAAGGATCAAGACACAAGCGGAGTTCTTACATATAGGCATGTGTGCCAACTTCCTAAAGAATTCAAGCTAGATTGCAAGTTGGAAGGGCACAAAGGCAACCATATTCCCATGTCCTGACTTGTGTGAAGACTTCAAGAGCTTTCCCAATGATGCTTAATTGACAAGAATCCTTATGACCTATCACGCTAGCGTGTGCCCGTCCATGTCGCCTCAAGAGAAGGAGTATTTCTAGAGCATGATTCAAGAGAACACTGTAGCAGCAATGTAGCCAATCACTATACCAAAATAGTATAGCAATACTGTAACAGTTACTATACACCACCGGGTGGAAATTCCGCCTTGGTGGGTGGAAAATCTACATACCACCCAGGTGGATGGAGGCACACGACATACATGAGTTTTTGAGTTTAAAAGGCCCATTTGCCCTATACTTTGGATACTTTTTCATGGCTTTTGAGGGGCAAGGCGGCTCGGTTTTGGAGAGAAGGTCTTTGTGTCTTTGAGAATGCTTCTTCACCAACTTTGATCGATTTTTCTTCATCATAGCATCAAGGAAGCAACTTGGCGACCTAGCTTCGAGGAGGAATCCATCAAGATGTTGAAGCTACACATCAAGGCCATCGTCACGAATTCAAGGGGTTTATTTCCATGCCATTTACAGATATTTATTCTTTTATTATTTGTTTTGTAATTTGTTCTATGGAGAGCTAAACCATAGTCGGTATTTGAGCATGTGAACCCTAGGATTTTATTCTTTGTATTAATTTACATTGTGTTTTCATCTTAATCAGAGTTAAGTTGAGTTTTAATCTTGTGTTCTTAATGTTTGTTTGCCTTAATGATCTTATGATTGTTTAGTTTGCATGGTTTGTTCACCTTGGTGAAAGAGAGGTCTCCATTAGGGTTAAAATCTCAAGATTAAAAAGGTTTGAGAGGGTGAGTCACGAGATAGTGGAGTGTCACCTTTTTTCCTCCGATTGGTGTGCTCCATCTCCGCATTCCCTAACTTTTATGCAACCATATGTGGTGTGAAATGTTAAGAGAGTTCTCCATTAGGACCTCGTAAGGGGTTAGGGACCTTTCACCCAGAAGTGGGGTTAGGTCTAATTTTAGGAACTTGGTACATCTTTTGGAATCCCAAGAGTGGTTAGTTGTCATATATGGTATGAGGTGTTAAGACTGAAAGATTTCTCCACCGAGACCTCGTAGAGGACTAGTATCGGTGATCTGGAAGTAGGATCCGGTTATCTTTGGATTTTTGTGACTTAACTAGCTTGGAGTGTTGTGCTTAACGTTGAATTCTAAGGGGAGCATCGCCCGAATACCTCATTTTTATTGACTGAGACTTCCCTTTATTTTCACTCTTGCTTACCTACTTGTGACACTCATCTTTTCATGATTTAGTTCATTTTATCATATTCTTGATTCCAACTAGATAACTTAGAAGTAGATATTACAAATACTTCTATTCCATGTGGATTTGACTACCCTACCAAATGGGTACACTTTATTACTTAAGCGACCCATGCACTTGCAGACACACGGAAAAGATGTGTCAGGTGCACATTTTTGCAATGATCAATTAATGAAAACATTAAGGAAATATGGAATTACACATAGACTAGCTACCCCTTATCATCCACAAACAAGTGGGCAAGTAGAGGTGTCCAATAGGCAGTTAAAGCAAATCCTAGAAAAAGATCATCGCTCATAACAGAAAAGACTTGTCAGAAAAGTTAGATGATTCCTTGTGGGCATATAGGACTACATTCAAAACACCATAGCAACATCATCATATAAACTTGTGTATAGGAAAGCATGTCATTTACCCGTAAAGCTTGAACACAAAGTAGATTGGGCACTTAAAAGCTTAAATCTTGATCTTCATCTTGCAGGTAAGAAGATAAAGTCACAACTCCAAGAGCTTGAAGAATGGTGCCTGACAACTAATGAAAACTCAGATTTATACAAAGAGTGCACAAAGAGATATCATGACCAGAACCTCATTCATGGTAAGGACATTCAAGTAGGGTATCAAGTACTTCTCTTCAATTAAAGACTGAGTTTATTCAATGGTAAGTTGTAATCAAGATGGTCTGAACCATTTACCGCAACAAAAGTTTTCCCTATGACGCTATCCAGGTAACTCACCCCGAAAAATGGACATTCGAAGTAAATGGTCACCGTTTAGAACCATATTTTGGGGAGAGCAATTAAGTTGAGAATAGAGAGGAATTTCACCTTTTTGAGCTTTCTTAAGGTAAGGACAGGTACATCAAGCTCATGACGTAAAACAAGTGCTTCTTGGGAGGCAACCTATGTGATTTCCATAGCTTTTAGTACTCTAGTTTTGAGTGATACTTGATTAAATTATGTAAAGTTGAGCTTTAATTGTGATTTTCATGCATGGAGTTTGTCTGTGGAGTCAGGTCTTATTATAAACAAATGTTTTCACGTCATTTTGAATAGAGAAATTTCATATTTGTTCACTGCATACATCATAGCGGACACATGCAAAACCGTTGTGTGCCTATTCTAATGTCTTAGAAGAGAAAAATTTCTAAGTATCTTTTAAATAAGTTTGTAATAGGCTCACAACTGTCATTGCCATGGTTGTGGTGATTCATAACGGTCATCTTACAGCATGTTATGATTTTCTATCATTTTGGGAGTTCTGGTACGATCTTCACCACAGCTGCGATGAAGCTGTTATCAAGACAACACACCCTAGGACAATAATGGCTTCATAGCAGCCACATAACGAGCATTGTGCCTCGTATACTGAAAAGATTAACATTGGGTATTGTCTGCTCATTGTCAAAGCTGTTACCGAAGGGTATAGGATTAGCACAGGCCTTTTCTTAGGCTTTCTCACTCAAATCTCTTGTTCTTCTCTTCCACTTCATTGGAGATCTCTCCTTTCCGTTTGCAGGACTTGGCCTGAGAGTGTGCTCTGTGTTTCCTGAGGATTTTTATCTCGGTTCTTTATTTTTCACTATGGGTTTTCCTTCTCCTCCTGGGCGATTTCAAAAGAATTTCAAAACTAGTTTAAATAATGTTTTGACTGCAAATAAATGACATGAAATAGTTTAGAATGATGTGGTGAATATATATATATATATATATATATATATATATATATATGAATTTTAATCAAAGTAACCAATGTATGATAAATTTGTCACCACAGTTGGACTCCACAATAGCCGCACTATGATAAACAATGGCCATTGAGCAGGCTGTTGTGTTCATATCTGAACTCCACAGCGGGATGAGTAACAACAGCCCTTATACAGCCATTGTGACCTTTCTCTCGCTCATCTTGCCCAAGCAATAGCTGGCAACAAGCTTAGCCCATTGTCAGTAGGTCGTTGCTCATTTTGAGAATACAACGCACTTACAATAGATGTTGTGCGCCCGTTGTGACCCAAAGATAGTGCACAACAATGCTGCTGACATAAACAACAGGATGTTATGCACTTGTTTTCACTTCAAGAAGCATATCATGGCTGAGATGACAGCCATGATATGCTTCTTGAAGTGAAAACAAGTGCATAGCATATCATGGCTGAGATGACAGCCGTGTTGAGACTGTTATGGTCCCAAAATGGATGTGGTATGCTCGTTGAGATGACAACTCACCACCCGCAGGTCAAGACGGAGAAAAAGAAGAAGACTGGTGAGTTTTCTCAGTCGGTGGTCCCTCACTTCTATGATCCAGATCACCGGGCACATTACAGGTAGCTTGTGTATCAACACTTCATCAAGGAGTTCTTAATTGACTAGCCAATATTAGAGAGGATCAAGGTCGCCAAGGAGGTATGAGGCCTTATTTTAGTATAGGCGTGGAAGAAGTTCTTCAACATTGCTACGCTAACATTCTAGGAACTCACGATGGTAGTGATGAGTTCATTCGAGCTGGATCGGATGTCACTAGCCTCAATAAGTGGGAGACAATCAGTTTCCCCGTGAGGATGGGACTCAGCGAGGAGTATCTTGTGTCCTACATGGATTTCCTAGTAAGGATGGGGCTCATCGATGTGGATTATACTCGCAGTTAGTCTTACTCCAAGTTCCATGTTAACTTACCTATCCACTTGAGTCCAGATCAAGTATAGGCACAGACCCTTTAAGGCCGCTTGACATAGGTATCCAATATCTCAAATGCGCCTACCTTAGGATGACCTGTGTTCTGGTAAATCCACGCCATGCTATCACGGACACTGACCATCTGAGGAGATAACACGGGATCATAAACCTTAGGAAGCTCTACTTTTGTGGAGCGTGGTGACATGGGAGCCAATCCACATCGGCCATGCCCTTGCTTACCTACTATGTCACTAGGCTCAAGATCCCAAACTGGCGACCATCTTCCTTGGTCCTTACATCACCAATCTTTCATTGGGACTTGGCCTAATTGACCTCTGAGTAGGCATGCACTGTGTTGGAGGCATGCGCCCACTCGACATTACCACCTTTCGATCAATGCATATGATAGAGTGATGGGACACACCCTACGGTGTGTAGTACCAGGTAGTTCGTAAATCTGACTAGGAGTCTTCCGGTGATGAGAAGTCCCTTCTATCAGCTTCTACCCTTGCTTCTCTTCCCCCTACTGTACCTCTAATACTTGTTGTTGCCCCTCCTACTCCCTCGCCTTCTACACCGGCTCCATCCATTCCAGCAGCTATCAAGGAGAGCCTAACTCATCTCGAGGTGGGTAGGCAAGGATCAAGGGCCTCCTACTCCAAATCCTGGTGTATCTGTAGCGCCAAGATGCTTCATCCACTCCACCACCCTCTTCACCACCTACATAAGCTCTAGTGGCACCGAAGTCTCCTTTATCTCCATCGACATCATAAGTACTCTATTTTATCTTTTGTATCACACTGTATCTTTACTTTCAATACTTTTAGCATTCCATTTTGTATCCAGCAAGGGACATCTACCTTGCTACTTATGTACACAGACTTTTCTTTAGTAGATTATTACTTTACTGCATTTTATTTTAGTTGAGGAGGGGATAGGAGGGGAAGGCATATATAATAATATGATTTACTAATTAGAAGCCTATTACTAATTAAAAATATTACTCATTCCTACTCAAGTTCATGCATCATCAATACGTCAAAGAATATTCATGCCTTATGTAGGTAAGTGATGCATCACATGCACAACCCTTAACAGGTGCAGTAAGTGCGCGGTGCAAGCAATATAATGTACCCATAAGAGTAGTCGAATCCATAGGAAATGAGAGCAGTAGTAGTAAGTAATACTCTATTATCTAACCCTATTCAAGTTTTTGGGAATAATGTAGTTGAGCTCAGGAAATGGGAAATCAAGGAATACAAAAATAATGGAAGTGAGGTGCAATAGGAATGGAGTGGATACTCGGCGATGATCCCATTAGGGTAACAAACTTGAAATACAGAATCTAAATTATGCTTCCCAATTCAAGTTAAGACGAGTCATGGGAATCCTAAAATACCCCAGTTCCATTCTCAAGGTGGCCAGTGACTATTCCCTTATGAGATACTAGTGGTGATCACTCTCTTCGCCTAAATCCTCTATGAATGCTTTACGCTCTAGGGACCCTAATTGATCAACTAGACTCCCAAAATCAGGTCAATCTATCTCACTAGATGATTAATCCTTAATCCTATGTAAACCACAGTGGTGATCTCTCTCTTCACTAGGGTTCATAAGATTGCTCATAGCTCATGGAAGTATGAAGGTATTTGTGATCAAATTGGAGAGGAAAGGGGACACTTCTCTGCCTATTGACTCACCTTCTCAACCCTCTCCGGTCATGTTAAGTCTAGCCTAAGTGGGTTTCTCAACTCTTTACTAGCTCAACCTGAACGCACAATTGAGCTCTCACTAAATAGGGTTATATGACAATAAATACACAAGGTAGAAACTCAAATTACTATAATTAAAGAAGCATAAATCACATCAAACCATTATGCAACCCTAGGGTTCACATGACCAAGTACCCAACAAAGAGTTTAGCTCATCATGGAGCAATACAATCCAAGGCCATAAATAATAATGAAATACATGACAAAATCAAGGAAAACTTCCTCCAAATCCATGGTAGAAGGTCCAGTAACCGGTTCTCGAAATGGCCAAATAAAGCTTCACCGGTGAGGAATCGTCATCTCCGAATGACACTTGCTCAAGCTCATAGGTGGTGTGGATTATGATGTGGGCAATAGAGAATGGTGCCGGAGTCTCTCCTTGGCCGGATGATCCTCCTCCCAAGCCTAGGCCACAAGTCCCTTTCTTCCTTCCCAAAAACTCAACTCCAAAAGTTAGAGAAAAAGGCTTTTAAAGTGTCCTAACAAATTTCCACATGGCCTTATGTCGATCTGCCTTTTTCTCACAACTAGCTATAGTACTATGCTACAGTATTTATGTTGCGATGCTCCACTATGGTACTCACTTGTAAAAAATGATCGTGCCTCTTGCCTGTGTGAAATCACATGGCTGTGTGGTTGGCGATGTAGTCTTCTGCTGAAAAATACTGAAATTGATCAACATCTCCCACTATACTCTTACAGGGTCCACAGTCACCCTTGTTGCGCAAAGGAGCATAAAAATACCAAATGAGCACATAAAACTGATAAAAGTCATGCTCAATCTATATACAGTGCTAACTTATAACATGTATAAACAAGCGCTTATCAGTAGCCATTGTAAATATTAAAGCGAGGCACCAAATGCACAAAGAGAGCTTATATATGGTGCCAACAAAGGGAAAAAGGATAAAAACAAATAAGACACTTTCGCTATCTATAGCTTATGTAATTAATTAAAAAATTGAGGGCATTATGGACTTTGTACAAATTCTAAAGTTTTTGAAGTTTCTCTTAATCAATAAAGTTAGTTTTGAAGGGTTTCAAGGTTAAGAGTAAACTATTTCTTTCCTTTCAATAAATTAAAAGTGTTTATGCAAACAAAAGGGAAGCTCTATCTTGCCTCTTTCATTTACTTTTCTCTTTCCCTTAATGGAAACGCATGTTGAGGGCCAAGTCATTTTCAATCCTTACTAGGATTTAAAGAGATAGACTGCTAAAGCATGTAGGTTATTGTTATACACTTCCTTCTCTAGCACCAAGGGAATTTTTAAGGGCCAAATCATTTCTATCCTTCTTGGTTTTCAAGAATATAGACCACCACAAATGATACATTCTCTATGTTCACACCCTATTCAGGGCCTAACATGACATTTTTAGCCCATGTTGCCATTACCCTATTCAGGGTTTAATGAGATAGATCACTAGAGCTAGCAAGATCTCCTAGAAGTTGTCTTTATCTAGGTCAAAAGTCACTATAGGAGAAATATATTGTCACCTATAAATGACTAAAAAAATGTAAATCAATAGAGTTTAACACTCTCTTAACTTTGCCCTTTAAAGGTTTTAAGTAGAATTTCCTATGGAACTACTAGACTTAACACTTTTTAGGGTTTAAAGAGATAGGAATACCAATATATTAGAAGGCCGCACAACCCACAACATATTTTGGGTTTGAGAACAAGGGAAATTGATTGTCTATTCCATTTTTAGGTTTTAAAGAGAAAGTCAAAATAGGGCCTTGGCGATTATTACTACTCCATTCCATTTTAGATCCAAGGAGAATTTCAAGGGGGATAAATTGTTTCTACTTTTTTTGGGCTTCAAGGAGAACCGAAACTAGTGACATGGAAATTAGCATGAACTCTACCATTTTCAAGGCCTGAGGGGAAAAGATATATACCATTTCTACCCAACTCAGCGTTCAAAGAAACAATGTCATTAAAGAATAAGAGGTATCAAAATCCAACTATCTTGTCCAAGAAAGAGTCAACTAGGCTCACAAGCCATCTCCACTCCATCCTGTTCTAGGTTCTAGAAGATAGGCCACTTGAGTTCAGGTAACAAACACATCTTCAACCATTATGTGCAAATCATAGTTGTTATAGAAAACCTATTTTTCATGGAACACTTACTATGTTCTTTACATGGAGAAGTTAAGTGTGAGACATTACTCGAAATATGAATAAAAACAAAAGCATCTCTTGGCTATAGTAGAAGACAATAAAATTGAAAAAAACCACTATTATTGATAAAAAGAGCTCAGCTTAGACATAGTTATTATAGAAAAAAAACTATACATTGGAAAATCTTTATAAAAGTTCTATTGAGGGAATCGTCTTTGGGGCTCCAAAAATATAGAGAGTAGTTAGGAAACCAGTATTTAGATCTCAATAGCTTTAACCAAAAACTTCGCGGGTGATTGAAATTACATGTGCAAATATCACTTTGGAAAAACATAAAACACTAATGTAAATAATCAAGCGGACCCATTAATGCATCTAAATGTGACCATTTTGACTACTCCATGACATGGCAATTTCAGGGTAGGTAAATGAGAAATTCCCAAAATTGGCAAAATCAAGAGTAGCAAATACCACTCATAGCAGAGTTGTTGACTAAAAAAACTATAGTTTAACACTTTGTAAAATTTTGGAAATTGGCTTTAGGCTAAATAAGCTAGAAACATTGCAGGAAAACTAAATGAATGACTATAAAGCATTCTACAAGAATAAAGAAACCATAACTAAAAAAGCTCGCTTTATATAGATAGATCAAAAATTGAAGCATCAAAGAGGTTTATTTAAAATTAAAATAAAATAAAAGAAACAATGGGATAAAAAATTCTATAAAGTTAGGGGGACAAAAGTCATAGCCTCCTTGTTATTGATAAAGTCTCCAAAGAACACATGGGGATCCTTAAGACAATTAGGAAGGCCTTTGACGTTGCTAAGGGCTTAAGAATTAGGCTCATTAGCACAAGTAGTGTTACATTAATCTTGAATAGGATCAGACTGAAGAGGGAGATAAGGAAGAGTAACTTCAAGATCTGACTAAAAGATATCAACCTTTCAATTTACAAACATAACCTGTAGATCTTGAAGCCTTCTTTGGCTCATCTAGCAACTTAGTCAATATCCTTGGCATGGCATTCCTTCGACTCTTTTTATAATTATCTAATAATTAACTTGAACTCATCTACTACCTTGTTTGTTGTTTCCTTGATTGCTTTAATTAAGGCTTTGAGATAATTAGTATCCTTCTTCCAAACAAGAAGCATGCCCACATTAGTTTTTTGAGTCAACTTTGGTTACCTTCACTGATAAGTGCTAGTATATAAGCTATACGAAGTATACTTTTCCTACATTGAGCATTATTTTTCTCAGGTTTTACCATTGATTCCTGTGTATTTGTGTTCTTTTGTGCATACAGGGTTGTGAAGGCGAATTCAGGAGAAAAGAAGCAAGAATAGGTCATAAACGTGATTGTTGAGGGAGTTCTTGGACCGGGCAAGGCACAAGGCACAATTTGTGTTCAAAAACATGTGAGTGTGTGCCAACCTCCAACTAAATTCAAGGTAATATGTGAATTGGAGGGGCACAAAGGCAGTCACACTCATATGTTCTGAATTATGCATCATCATTAAGAACTTCATTAATGTGCTAACTTGAAGAGGCGATGTGAACTATCGCATGATTGTGTGCCCAATTCGACGGCCTTAATGAAGAAATGAAGTCAGGAGCAACTTTGGTGCTAGTATTGTAGCAGTATGACACACCCCTTGCGTGTGTACCCCGCAAGTGCACGGGTTGTCGAAGTAATAAAAATACCCTGGTGAGTGGGTAGTCGTATCCACAGGGAATAGTGTTCAGAAACAAGTGTTATCGCTATTTAGCTATGAAAGTAGTCGATGATGAAAGAAGTATATATATATATATATAAATGTAAAAGAAAATAAAAGAGTGCAAGAAGAATAATGAGGGTAGGAGAGATAATCGATATAAAGATGGGGTACCCGGACAATGCTCCCCCTAAGACTAATGCTTCTAGTGCAAGACTAGTATTATACCCTCTAATTGATGTCTAATTGAGTCGAGGATATCCTTAAACACACGGTCCCAAACCTAAGGTCAACCGTGACTGACCCCAACACTATGCCCCGGCATTAGGATTCACTATGACTCTTGACTCTCGTTGACCTGTCAACTAAGCCCTAGAGGAGTATATCTACCTAAGCCTCACACTACGTGGGATTGCATTAAGTTCTAGGGACTCCTAGTGGTAAAACTTGTTCCTATGTGTAGTTCTAACCTTTTGGTCCAGGTGGAAGAACCCTAGTCTAGATTAAGCCCCAGTGCGTAGGATTCACTTCAATCCTTCACTCTGTTACTCACGTAACTAAGCCCCAGGGGAGTTTATCTACCTAGCACTTCACTCTATCTCGACCGCTAATGAATCAAGGAAACGGAGGTAGGGAGAAACCACACCGGAGGAGAAAGGGGTACATCGCTACCTCACAACTCTCCCTCTCAACCCTCTCCAACCTTGTGTAGTCTAATCCTATAGAGGTTGTCACACCCTCAAAGGATAACCTAATAGATTCTCAACCCTAGTGTCACGGCTAAGGGAAAATCTCATACAATCGGCATGCAAGATTGGAACTCAATAATAGAACATTAAATTAAGAAAGCATAATAAAAGTCATAGAAACAATATCATCCTAGGGTTTACAAGTCCGAATACCCACTAGGGTTTAGCTCTCCATGGAGCAATACAAAGTCAATAAATAGTTTAAGAACATATGCATGAAAACCATAAAGAAAACCCCCTTGTAGATCGTATCGATGGTCTTGTGTAGTCGCGTGTCTTCTCCACCGAATCCCTTGTCAAGCCTAAGGCACACCTCGACAAATCAATGCCGATGAGAGCTTCCCCAATAGCTTTCTTCCAAAGGATGTCGATGTCGATGCCGTTTAATCGCCTCCAAAGACCTCCAAGAACCTCTCCAAACCCTAGCCGAAAGCCCCCCAAAAGATATCCAAGTGATAGAAGGGGAAGGTCCCCAAATAGATCTGAAAACGGGCTATTTATAGGCTGAAATCGGGCTGAAATCGGAGTTCCACACGCCCCTGTGTTAATTCCACACGGCCCTGTGAAAAACTAGGAATTCCACATGCCCGTGTCTTAATTCCACACGGCCGTGTGGAAATTCTGAAATCGTGATTTTTCGGCACTGTGAACAGTAACTTTCGGCAACAGTGAACAGTAGCTTGCTACATTACTTTCGCTACAGTATTTTGCTACAGTACTTAGACGAAATGCTCCCGAATTCATCGTTCTTCATCGAGGCCATTGAATTGGGCACACAATCAATGGTAGATTATGTCGATTACTTCATTTCTCTTCTTTGACGAAATTCTCCAATGCTACACGAGTTAGACTTTTGTGAATGTGACTGCCCTTGTGCCCCTCCAATGGAGGTTGGCACACACCCACAAGTTTAAACTCGTGCCTTGTTCCTTGCTTGGTCCAAGAACTCATCAACAATGGCGAACATAACCTATTCTTGCTTCATTCTTCTCCAAATTGGCCCCACAACCCTACAATGCACAAAAGTAAACAAATGCACACGTTTTTAGTGATAAAATCTGATTAAATTAATGCTCATTGCAAGATAATAACGCTTCGCATTACTATAACACGAGCACTTATCACAGTATTGTATCAAATCACTGTAGTAATTAACTGTTCACAGCGCGCCAAAATTCAGGATTCCAGAGAATCCACACGGTCGTGTGGAAATTCCACACGGCCATGTGGATGCCCGATTTCATCCCTATAAATACCACAATGTGATTTATTTTTGGGGTACTTTTGATTTATCTTTCACCCAACTTTTGGGGAGAGC
Organism: Dioscorea alata; assembly: GCA_020875875.1. Lineage (NCBI taxonomy): Eukaryota > Viridiplantae > Streptophyta > Magnoliopsida > Dioscoreales > Dioscoreaceae > Dioscorea > Dioscorea alata. The sequence goes on along the minus strand of CM037020.1, from coordinate 28,712,809 downwards.
GCGGCTAGGGTTTGGAGAGGTTCTTGGACGTCTTTGGGAGTGGTTCTATGGCATCAACATCGAGTTTCTTTGGAGGAGAGCTATTGGGGGAGCTTTCGTTGGCATCAATTCGGCGAGGTGTGCTCTAAGTTTGACAAGGGAACTTTTGGAGAAGACGATGCGACTCCATAAGACCATCGATATGGACCACAAGGGGGCTTTCTTTATGGTTTTTATACATATGTTCTCAAACTCTTTGTTGATTTTGTATTGCTCCATGGGTGCTTGGACTTGTAAACCCTAGGATGACTTTGTTTCATTGACTTTTATTATGCTTCTTTAATTGGTGATTTTAATTGCGTTTCAATCTTGAATATTAATGGCATGATTTTCCCTTACATGTAACACTAGGATTGAGAATCTATCTAAGTAATCCTTTGAAGGTGTGACAACTTCATTAGGGTTAGACTAAGCAAGATTGAAGAAGGTTAAGAGGGTGAGTCGAGAGGTAGCGGAACATCCCCTTTCCCTTCTGATGTGATTTATCCCACCTCCATGTTCCAAGAGTTCTTTGCGGTCATAATAGAGTGAAGTGCTAAGAGATGAACTCCACTGGGGCTTAGTTGCGCAAGCAACAGAGTGAAGTGTTGTAGTGAATCTTAGTGCTAGGGATTAATTGCGACTAGGGGCCTTTCGCCTGGACCAAAGGGTTAGGTCTATATTAGGGAATAGGTTTTATCACTTGGAATCCCAAGAACCCCATGCAGTCCCACACAGTGTCAGGTGTCGAGAGTATCACTTTCCGCCGGGGCATAGTGTAGAGAGCTAGTCATGGTTGACCTTAGGTTTGGGACTATGTGTCTTTGGATTTTCACAACTCATTAAAACATCAATTAGGAAGTACAATATTAGTATTGCACTTGAAATAATAATCCTAGGGTAAGCATTGTCTGGGTGCCCCATCTTCATATCGATTACCTTTTTTTACTCTCATTGCTCTTCTTGAATTCCATTATTTTCTTCTGCATTCTATTACTGATCTCTTTCATCGTCAATTTTCTTCTTAGCTAAATAGTGATAACTCTTGTTTTCAAACACTATTCCCTGTGGATATGGCTACCCACTCACTGGGGTAAATTTTATTTCTGCGACGACCCTTACACTTGCGAAATACTCACGCAAGGTGTGTGCCAAAGTTTTTGGCGCCGTTGCAAGGGAATAGGCATTTCAGAGACATTTGCACTTTATTATTTTAGCTATTCATCACTCATTCTATTTCACACTTTCTTATTCTTCTTTCATTCTTATTCGGGGTGGAGGAATCACCCAAACTTGTCAAAGTGAGAGGTCAAGGAAATCCTTATAGTGGCACCTACAATTCGGGGTGGAGGAATCACCCAAACTTGTCATGGAGCAATCAAGGGATACAACAAAAGACTAATGCACCACCGGGCATCCAACAACAACAAGAACCGAATTTGGAAAACAGAGTGTCAGGTTTCAAGAACAAGATGACCGACTTAGAAAAGGCACTTACTAGGTTTGTCCAATCATTGGATGCAAGATTTCAATCGGTTGAAGCCACACTTCACAATCATACGACATCGTTGTATAACTTGGAGAACCAAGTGGGTCAAATTGCGCAGTCTCTATCAGAAAGACCTCAAGGGAGCTTGCCTAGCAACACAGAGACAAACACAAGAGAACAAGTGAAGGCGATCACTTTGAGAAATGATCATGAAGTTGAGAGTAGAGTTCCCCTTGAGAAGACAAGAAATGAAGCACCCAAGGAAGTGAAGATTTAGAAGGTACCTAAGGAGAAGGAGGTGGCACCCCCACCTTACAAACCAAGAATCGCTTATTCTTCGAGATTGAAGAATGATCAAAATGACGAGCAATACAAGAAGTTCTTAGGTCTATTCTAGCAGTTGCACATCAACATCCCGTTTGTGGAGGCGTTATCTCAAATGCCTCGCTATGCGAAGTTCTTAAAAGACCTCTTGACCAACAAGAGGAAGTTGGAGGAAAGTGCATCTATGATCTTAGATGCTACTTGCTCGGCGGTGTTGCAAAAGAATATGCCGAGCAAGAAGAAGGACTCCGGAAGCTTCATCATTCCTTGTAATATTGGTGACTTGGGTTAAGAAAAGGCATTGGCGGATTCAGGGGCTAGCATCAATGTCACGCCTTATACTTTATTTCAAAAGCAAGGCTTAGGAGAGCCTAGGCACACTCAAATGACACTCCAACTAGCCAACCGATCAATTAGACATCCGAGAGGTATCATTGAGGACGTGCTCGCGATAGTCGACAAGTATAATTTTCCTGTGGATGTTGTGGTGTTGGATGTCGATGAGGATTTTGAGGTTCCATTGATACTTGGGAGGCCGTTCTTGCGCACTTCCAAGGCACTCATTGACATGGATGGCGAGGAGTTTACTTTGAGGGTTAGAGAATGACAAGCTTACATATCGCCTTGCCAAGGCCATGCGACACTCTCTTAACTTTGATGACACTTTATATTATCTTGACACTACTAATGAGCTAATTAATGAATATATACAGGAAATGATATGTCCGGACCAGTATGAGGGGTTGCTAGACCAAGAAATGGAGAATGAAGACATTTCATCAATTGGTCTAGTGGAGGAAGTGAAACCTACCCCGGGAGTCTTGAAGAGAATTTGTTAGTAACACCTGGGACCAGGGACAGACTACAAGTTTTAAAATAATTAATTAACAAAAATTTTAAATAATAAATATATTAAAAAATTATAATAATAAATAAAATTAATTAAAATTAATTAATATGTCAAAATAAATATTTTTTTATCAAAATTTAGATTTCTTTATGATTCCGACGGATGGGTTAAGATAACTAGAGATCTATAATGAAATTTTATAATAAACCTTTTTAATTTATTTAATAAAAATTAAATTTATTTAGATTTTCTTTTAATAAATACCTATTTGAGATTTTTGTTCATCTTTTCACAATGATCCAAAAGCTGAAGAGAGCAAAAAGACGCCACAAGAAACACCCCTGGGCTAGTGGGGATGAGCATTCACAGAGTAAGGGTGAGAAACCCTTGTGTGGTAACAAACTTGATTATTCCCCCTCTAACTTGTAAAGGTTATGTTCTGCGTGCTTTCAAGTTGTAGGTAAAAGGACAACTTTCATTCATGAACCCCCGTGAGGTAAGGTTAGGTACGTCAAGCTTAGTGACGTTAAACAAGTGCTACTTGGGAGGCAATCCAAGTTTTTACTGTTTTTCTAGGACTTAGCTTAGTTTAGCATAAATAAAAGTCTTAGTATCGGTGTTTGGTTTTTATATATGTGTGTTTTGATTTTCTTGTGGATGATTGGTGCTTTTCATGTGCCATATTGTGATTGACCAAGATTCAAGTCGTTTGAGCATGTTTTCATGGATCTCTGGTCGTAATTTTATCGTGCTTGCAGTCTCTATACATAGCATAAGTGTTCTGAAATTTTTCTGCAAAGTCTGTGATTTTTCTAAGTCATCCAGAGAAGACACACGGGCGTGTGTCTAGATTCAGAACTCATCTAGAGAAGACACAAGAGCATATGACTGCCCCTGTGAACGACCTTGTGAAGGGCACACAGCCGTGTGGAATTTCCACACGGCTGTGTGGATCTCTACAGAGTGCCAAGTCTCCATCTCGAGAAGACACAGGGGCGTGTGATAGCCCCTGTGAGTGACCATGTGCAGAGCACACGGCCGTATGGAATTTCCACACGGTCATGTGGAACACTTGGGGAAATTTTTGGCACTCCAGAGAGGACACATGGGCATGTGGGTGGCCCTGTGGCCAACCTTGTGTATTGGCCAGGTTGGGCACTGATAAGTGCTTGTATTATAATAATGTGAAGTGTTATTATCTTACAATGAGCATTACTTTTCTTAGGTTTTATTACTAAATTGGGTGCATTTGTGCGCTTTTTTTTTTTGCATTGTAGGTTTGTGGAGCTATTTTGGAGAAGAAGAACAAAGTTAGATCGTGTATGCCGTTGTTGGGGAGTTTTCGGACTAAGCAAAGAACAAGGCACGGGTCTAGACTTGTGGGTATATGCTAACCTCCTTTGGAGGGGCACCAAGGCAGTTACATTCACAATAAGTCTAGCTCATGTTAGCATAGAAGAACTTCACCAATAAGGAGATTTGAAGAAATCGGTACGGTCTACCATTGATTATGTGCCAAATTCAACGGCTTCGATGAAGAACGATGAATTCAGGAGCGTTTCAAGGGGGGCAAAAGCACTGTAGCAGCACTATAGTAAAAGTATTGTAGCAAGTTAGTGTTCGCTATTTGCTGAAAATCAGCATTCCAGAAATTTCACATGGGTGTGTGGAATTTCCACACGGCCGTGTGAAATCCCAATTCAACTGATTGCGAATATTTCCAGATCTTTTTGGAGACTTTTTCCAGATCTTTTTGCGAATATTTTCTCCCAACTTCTGGAGGGTTGCGACTAGGGTTTCGGAGAGGACTTTATGGAGGTTTGGAGCGTGTCATCGGCATCATCATCGACGTCTGGCAGCCACACTATACGCAAGGGGGTTTTCATCAATGCTTTCAATTTGTTTTCACTTTCATAGTTTGATGGATTTGTATATCTCCATGAGGAGCTAAACCCTTTGTGGGTATTCCAACTTGTAAACCATGGGATTATTATGTTTTTTTGACATTGTTATTATGCTTTTCCATTATTGATGAATAAAATTGAGTTCCAATCTTAATTGCATCTTGTAATTGTTTTCCCTTAGCCGTGACACTAAGGTTGAGAACAATCTAGGTTATCCTTTGGAGGTGTGACAACTCCTATAGGGTTAGACTACTTATGATTAGAGAGGGTGAGTCGTGAAGTAGCGAAACGTCCCCTTTCCCCTCCGGTGTGATTCTCCCTACCTCCGTGTTCCATGATTTCTTAGCAGTCAAGATAGAGTGAAGTGCTAGGAGATAAACTCGACTGGGGCTTAGTTGCACGAGCAACAGAGTGAAGGGTTGAAGTGAATCTTAGTGCTAGGGCTTAATTTAGACTAGGGTTCTTTCACTTGGACCAAAGGGTTAGAGCTATACATACGAACAGGTCTTATCACTAGGAATCCCTAGAACTTAAAGCAATTCTACATAGTGTGAGGCTTAGGAAGATGAACTCCCCTAGGGCTTAGTTGACAGGTCAACAAGAGTCAAGGGTCGTAGTGAAACCTAATGCCGGGGCATAATGTCGGGGTTAGTCACGGATGACCTTAGGTTGTGGACCGTGTGTTTAAGGATTTCCTTGACTCAATTAACATCAATAGAAGAGTATAATAGCATTGTCTTGCACTAGAAGCATAAGTCCTAGGGGTAGCTTATCCGGGTATCCAACTTTACTCATCGATTGTCTTTCTCTATTTACTCCTACTTTTACTCTCTTACCTTCCATATTTCTATTCGATTTCTTGCTCTTTACAATTGCTTTTACACTCACCATTGATTCTCGTCGCACTTATCGTACACCGCATAGCTAAATAGTGAATTCTTGTGTCTTAAATTCCTATTTCCTGTGGATACGACTACCCACTCACTAGGGTATTTTATTAGTTCGACAACCCATGCACTTACGGGGTACACACGCAAGGGGTGTGTCAGGCACACAGCCTTGTGGAATTCCACACGGTAGTGTGGATGTGTTCTGAAGCCTGAGTGCTATCCCGAGAGCACACAGGGGCGTGTGACTGCCCTTGTGGAGCTCCCCTGTGAAGTTACACAGGTGTGTGGAATTTCCACTCGCCTGTATGGAGGTGTTCAGAGATAAACAGAGAGAACACAGATGTGTGTGACTGCCCATGTGAACCTTCTCAGTGAAGGCACACGGCCGTGTGGATGCGCATAACTGAAAAAGCCGCGGCCTTTCTTTATAATCCACTCACGCCTCTTCGCTTCTAAACGATTTCATACTCAAAGAACACCCCTATTCACATCCCCAACCTTCTCTTCATTGATTTGTGAGATTTTAGAGTTGTTTTCCTACTTTTTTCCAAGGTTTTGATTCTTATTTCATCGGTAAGCTTCCTCTTTCCTTTCTCTTCATCAATCTTGATTTCTTTTGTTCATTATGGTCGATTTCACATGATTTGCATGATTAATTTGTTGGTGAATGCTTTTAGAATGGTTTCAGAAGTAATTTTTGTGTATTTTTAGTCTATTGAAAAGCACGACCCTGTCTTTGTCGCGGCCCGAAGAACCACACGGCAATGTGGATTCCTACAGAATGAATATTTAGTGTGATTTGATCAATTTTTTGCAGGAATGGCCTTTAGATCGAAGAAAGCAGCTGGAAAACATCCCCGAGAACTCTCCCAAGAGCAAATAGAGTTCACCATACCCGAGCACCAGGTCAGGTTCAAGGGTTTATTGAAACTCAAGTTTGGATAGCCTCGTTATCTAGACTTGAGTACATTAAAGATAGCATAGTGGGGTGACGGCGTCGTAGATGAGGTTGAGGAGCTTCTATCCATGGGGAGTTAGCGATGCTTATTGCTTATTAAAGAGCTAGCCATCCATGCACTGACTTTGGAGGTTCTCGCTTCGTTCCAGTTTGAGTGGTCGTACAGAGATTTTTCTAGCGTCGATGCCATCCAATTTAGAGCATTTGGACAATGTCATAGTATAAGCGTGACACAATTTTCGATTCATTTAGGATTGCACGACGAGGGGTACACAGATATAGAGGAGTACGAGAGCCTACCGACGGATTGTCAGGGTAGTTTGACTCCTCAGAGGGCCTACAGAGCACGTTGTAAACAGGGTCAGTATGAGCCAGGGGTCTCCAAGGCCACATGTTTGTCCCGACTGTCCTACAGATATCTTCACGCCGTCCTTAGACGATTAGTGAACGGGCGTGGAGACAGTATGGAAGTACTGAGCAAACAGGAGTTATTATACTTATATTTGATGGTGCAGAGCGAGCCACTCCACTTGTTTTACATTTTAGCAAAGTACCTACGCCATCAGGGCCAATACGGTCGCATTGGAGTTATCTTCTCGGGCCTCTACATCATGAGACTCCTCATCGGGATGGGTCTCTTAGACGGTATTCGAGAGGCCGAGAAGGCGATTGTACTATCCCCTCTTGGCTTGGAGACCATGCGACAGATGGGCATGGTCCAAAGATATAGTGATGGAGTATACGTGATGATCAGGCCCACACCAGAGACAGCCAAGGATGAGGATGATACGACTGAGGGTTCGCAACCGACATTACAGTCACCACCAGAGCACACAGAGACGGAGGCACCACCTACAGTGTAGGAGCCACCTCCTATGCGTATGTTCTCGCCTTCTCGAGGCCAGGACAGATTGGAAAGGCTCGAGAGCACTGTAGGGGTGCTACAGGTAGAGGTAGCTGAGGTTTGTTGATAAGTGCTCGTGTTATACTAATACGAAGTATTATTATCTTACATTGAGCATTACTTTTCTCATATTTTATCATTAATTTGTGTGCATTTGTGTGCTTTTGTGCATTGTAGGGTTGTGGAGCCAATTTGGAGAAGAAAGAAGCAATAATAGGTTATGTTCGCCATTGTTGGGGAGTTTTCAAACCAAGCAAGGAACAAGGCACGAGTCTAGACTTGTGGGTGTGTGCCAACCTCCATTGAAAGGGCACAAGGGCAGTCACATTCACAAAAGTCTAACTCGTGTAGCATTGGAGAACTTTGCCAATGAAGAGAAATGAAGTAATTGACATAATCTAACGTTGATTATGTGCCCAATTCAACGGCCTCGATGAAGAACGATTAATTCGGGAGCATTTTGTTGAGTACTGTAGCAGTTACTACAGCTAATTACGGGTAATAAAACACTGTAGCAAGTTACTGTTTATGGCCTGCCAAAAATCAGCAAAATAGAATTTCCACACGGGCGTGTGGAAATTCTGCAGGCCTGTGTGGAAAATCCACAGGGGCGTATGGAACTCCGATTTTAGTCCGATTTCAGCCTGTAAATAGCCCGTTTTCAGATCTATTTGGGTACCCTCCCTCCTATCTCTTGCCTATCTTTTGGGGGGCTTTCGGCTAGGGTTTGGAGAGGTTCTTGGAGGTCTTTGGAGGCGATTATACGGCATCGGCATCGACATCCTTTGGAAGAAAGTTATGAAAAATGTCAAAAGACCAAACTACAGATGAAGGAAGAAGAAAAAACAAATAAATATTAGAATTTATTATCTTAGTTATAAGTAAGACGGAAGGGGAAGAAAAAAAATATATTATTAATAAGGTGAACCATGAGGCTAGGTCTTCTTTAGACATACCATTTAGTCTAGCCCAATTTTAATTAATGAAGATGGCTTAAAAGGTTTATATTTATGGTTTTATTTATGGTTTTCATGCATGTATTCTTAAACTCTTTATTGACTTTGTATTGCTTCATGGAGAGCTAAACCCTAGTGGGTATTCGGACTTGTAAACCTTAGGATGTTTGTGTTTCTATAACTTTTATTATGCTTTATTAATTTGATGTTTTCTTATTGAGTTCCAATCTTACATGCTGATTGTATAAGATTTTCCCTTAGCCGTAACACTAGAGTTGAGAATCTATTAGGTTATCCTTTGAGGGTGTGACAACCTCTATAGGATTAGACTACACAAGGTTGGAAAGGGTTGAGAGGGTGAGTGGAGAGGTAGCGGAACGTCCCATTTTTCCTCCGGTGTGAATTTCCCTACCTCCGTATTCCAAGAGTTAATCGCGATCGAAGTAGAGTGAAGTACTAGGAGATGAACACCCTTGCGAAGGGTTGAGTGAATCCTAGGACTGGAGCTTAACTTAGATTAGGGTTCTTCCACCTGGATCAAAGGGTTAGAACTATAATTAGGGATAGGGTCTTTCACTTAGAATCCCTAGAACTCCATACAATTTCACACGGTGCTAGGCATTAGTATGATGTACTCCCCCGGGGCTTAGGTGACAGGTCATCGAGAGTCAAGGGTCATAGAGAAGTCTAGAGCTGGGTATAGTGTGAGATTAGTCACGGTTGACCTTAGTTTGGGACCGTGTGATTAAGGATTTCCACGACTCATTAGACATCAATTAGAGGGTATAATACTAGTCTTGCACTAGAAGCACTAGTCCTAGGGGAAGCTTTGTCCGGGTACCCCATCTTTATATCGATTACCTTTCCTACCTTTATTGCCCTTTTTGCACTCTTTTACTTTCTTATATATATATTGATTTCTCTTACCATCGATTCCATTTATAGCTAAAATAGTGATAACGCTTGTTTTTTAACATTATTCCCTGTGGATACGACTACCCACTCACCAGGGTATTTTATTACTTCGACAACCCGTGCACTTACGGGGTACACACGCAAGGGGTGTGTCATTCGTGCTACACAGGCTGCGAACCATACTGAGGCGATGACGCGATTCTACGCTCTTCAGCAGATACTTGAGTGAGTCCTAACCTCGCCATTCGTTGTGCGACCGTGATCATCCCAAGCACCTTCTTCACCACCACCAGATCCACAGGATGCACCAGCAGTAGTAGCAACAAAGGCCACTGATCAGGATACCGACACTTGAGCGTCTAGTTTACTTTGTTATTTTTGCATTCTATTTTTAACTTGTAGCACTCAGAAAGGATTCTTCTTCTAAGTTTATCTTTTATTTTCATTGTCTCGAGTTGTATTTCATTTCCATATCTTTATAGACTCGATTTTATTTGTGTTTTTTTTTTAGCTTTACTGAATCCCCTTGTGTGTACGTGCAGATGGTCTTATGAGTAAGGGACTTGAGGAATAGTCATTGGCACGGTCATGTGACCGTGTGTGCTTCACAACCCATTGGAACTCAACTTTCCATGAATACAGCTCCATCAAACGTAACACTAGGAGTTCAAAGGAGTATTGCTTCAATTGCCCACCTTCACATATTATGCTTTGATTGTTATATTCTTTATTGTGCTTGTATGCATACATTGAGGACAATGCACATCTTTAGTGTGGGGGGAAGTTCACATTACACATGCTTTACACTTATGCATTCAATTATCTATGTTCATGTAGCCAATGGCGGTTCACCTTAGTTGTAACGGTTGTATTCTTAAGTTTAGGAGAATTTTTAACATTGTATCTCATCATTAGGGAATTTTTGCTTGAATTTTAGGGAATTTTTGCCCGATTATTTCTCGTTGCACTACTCGCTCATGAAATCTTTTGGAAACTCAAGTTCAATATTTTAAGGACTAGTTTAGTAGTAGTAGTTAGTTTTGAGTTTTAGCATTGATTTTAAGTGAAGAAAAAACTTTTGTGAATATTGTTGGATTTATTTGTGCATTTGGGGTAGAAAGAGCTACCACCTATGAAGTATGAAGCTACACTCATAAGTCGGATATTAGTTATGCCCTAATGAGAGAAAGAGCTATCTCATGGGATGCGTGAAATGTACTACCTCAGTAGAAAGAGCTACCACCTCGAAAATGTGAACGCCACCTTTGGCGGCCGCCTAAGAAAGGGCTACCTTAGAGGATATGTGAAGCTACTACCTTCTCCTTGTTTATAAATAGGTCCTTCATAATAAGATCTTTGAGGAGTACTTTTTGGGTTGACTTGAGTCAGTTTACACATAATTACACAATATCGGGTTATTGCCCTTTTTGATTCTAGTTTTTTAGCTAGAGCAATAATACCTTTTATGCAATGTTTTAATTTCCCCTTGCTTATAGAATGCCTCTTCTACATACCTTGGTGAACCTAAGCCCGAGCACTTTCAATTGTTCTTCCTAAGTGCTTTAATGTTTTATTTTTGCTTGAGGACAAGCAAAAGCTTAAGTGTGGGGGAGTTTGATAAGTGCTCATGTATAAGCTATACGAAGTATACTTTTATTACATTGAGCATTATTTTTCTCAGGCTTTATCATTGATTCGTGTGTATTTGTGTTCTTTTGTGCATACAGGGTTGTGGAGGTGAATTCAGGAGAAAAGAAGCAAGAATAGGTCATAAACGTGATTGTTAAGTAACAAGTCATAATTTGTGTTCAAAAACATGTGAGTGTGTGCCAACCTCCAACTAAGTTCAAGGAAATATGTGCATTGGAGGGGCACAAAGATAGTCACACTCACATGTTCTGAATTGTGCAACATCATTAAGAAGTTCATCAATGCGGGTATCTTGAAGACACAACGTGATCTACATCACGATTGTGTGCCCAATTCGGCGGCCTCGATGTAAAAATAAAGTCGGGAACAACTTTGGCGCGAGAATTGTAGCAGTACTGTATCAAATCACTGTAACAAGTTACTATTCATAGCGCGCCGAAATTCAGAATTCCAGAGAATCCACACGGCCATGTGGATGCCAGATTTTAACCCTATAAATACCGCGATGTGATTTATTTTGGGGGGACTTTTGATCTATTTTTCGCCCAACTTTCGAGGAGAGCGAGGCTAGAGTTTGGAGAGGTTCTTGGACGTCTTTGGGAGTAGTTCTATGGCATCGACATCGAGTTTCTTTGGAGGAGAGCTATTGGGGGAGCTTTCGTCAGCATCGATTCGGCAAGGTATGGCCTAGGTTTGACAAGGGAACTTTTGGAGAAGACGATTGGACACCACAAGACAATCGATATGGACTACAAGGGGGCTTTTTTTATGGTTTTTATGCATATGTTCTCAAACTCTTTGTTGATTTTATATTGCTCCATGGAGAGCTAAACCCCTAGTGGGTGCTTGGACTTGTAAAACCTAGGATAACTTTGTTTCATTGACTTTTATTATGCTTCTTTAATTGATGATTTTAATTGAGTTTCAATCTTGAATATTAATGGCATGATTTTCCCTTACATGTGACACTAGGGTTGAGAATCCATCTAAGTAATCCTTTGAAGGTGTGACAACTTCATTAGGGTTAGACTAAGCAAGATTGAAGAGGGTTGAGAGGGTGAGTCGAGAGGTAGCGGAACATCCCCTTTCCCTTCCGATGTGATTTATCCTACCTCTATGTTCCAAGAGTTCTTTGTGGTCACAATAGAGTGAAGTGCTAAGAGATGAACTCCACTGGGGCTTAGTGGCTCAAGCAACATAGTGAAGTGTTGTAGTAAATCTTATTGCTGAGGCTTAATTGCGACTAGGGGTCTTTCGCCTGGACTAAAGGATTAGGTTTATATTAGGGAATAGAGTTTATCACTTTGAATCCTTAGAACCCCATGTAGTTCCACACAGTGTGAGACGTCGAGAGTATCACTTTCCACTGGGGCATACTGTAGAAAGCTAGTCATTGTTAACCTTAGGTTTTGGACCGTGTGTCTTTGGATTTCCACGACTCATTAAAACATCAATTAGGAAGTATAATATTAGTCTTGCACTTGAAACAATAATCCTACGGTGAGCATTGTCCGGGTGCCCCATATTCATATCAATTCTCTTTTTTTACTCTCATTGCTCTTCTTGAATTCCTTTATTTTCTTCTGCATTCTAATACTGATCTCTCTCGTCATCGATTTCTTCTTAGCTAAATAGTGATAACTCTTGTTTCTAAGCACTATTCCCTGTGGATACGACTAGCCACTCACCGGGGTAAATTTTATTACTGCGACGACCCGTGCACTTGCGGAACACTCACACAAAGGGTGTGTCATGCACCTAGCATACTTCATTACTATTTCATTCTCCAAGGACTTGACCTTAGCTTCTTGGCAGACATCTTTGCCTTGGATTGCTACAGTTCACTCTACTTGGTGACATTAGCTTTAAAATGGAGTAGCTTTACTTGGGTCTTCTTTATGAGTTTCTTGATGCAAGCTCCCACTATGATCTCCTCCCTCTAGTACTAAGCTATGAAAAATGTCAAAAGACCAAACTACAGATGAAGGAAGAAGAAAAAACAAATAAATATTAGAATTTATTATCTTAGTTATAAGTAAGACGGAAGGGGAAGAAAAAAAATATATTATTAATAAGGTGAACCATGAGGCTAGGTCTTCTTTAGACATACCATTTAGTCTAGCCCAATTTTAATTAATGAAGATGGCTTAAAAGGTTTATATAAAAGGTTTAGACATACCATTATATCAGTGACCTATAAGTGGAGATTTTACCTTAATAACATATCTCTTGTCTATTTTGCCTCAATTAGTAGTAAAGACACTTGTAAGAATGTATACCTCAGCCTCAGTAATAATAGGGATAGTTATATTAGCTTAAGAAGCCATAAAGTCCTTAAGGAAACAAGAAGCTTGGCCTCGGCCTCAGACTCATTAATGAGTTCCATCTTGCAGTGCCTCTTGTGACCAAGTTCCAAAAGGTCGCTAGCTCTTTGATATTAGAAGTATTATTTGTGCTGAAGCTATCTAGTAGAGTCATTTTGCCCTTCTATAGAGGAGGCATATATGATGGGCATTTGGGATGTTACTTTACTAAAGGATCTTTCTTGTTTTTTATTTCTTACACAACATGATGATAATCTATTTCTTACTAATCTTAGATCATGAAGATCAGACAATTTAGACAATTAGAAAATAAAAGCCAAATGGAGTAAGAAGAATATCTTAGGAGAGAGTCTAGCTAGCCGTATATTACTCACTAAACTAAAGAGGTTAAGGACAAGGGATTGTGAACTTGGAGAGCCTAAGCTACTCCTTGGCAAAAGACATTTCAACGCTAAAAGAATTATCAAAGTTGAATGTACCATAAGAAGTCAAGATTGACTAGCCACATTTACTAGAACAAAAAAAGAAACCAAACTTTTACTAATCGAAGAAAGATGGAGTTTTCCCTAGGAAAGATCAGTGAGGACTGACGCAAGAATAATACTAATGCGAAAAGTGAGAATGTTTCTCTAAGTTAAAGGAAAGATAGAACTAAGGCCAACTGAAGAGAATTGAATGATGAATCCATAAAGAATTCTTTATCGATTGGAATAAGCTTGGCATTGGACATGAGAATTCTAGAAAATAAAATAAAATATAATAATGTGGAAGGTGCAATCTAGCTTAGAAAGACTCTTAGTAAAAGGCTAACTCATTAGGATGCGGATAGTTAGCTCGGTCACTAAGACCAGGGATCTTGATGAAGAATGGAACTCATATTTCAAAAATATCTCTTTCTTGAATCAAATAATAATAAAACAAGAGATGGGGCACTAACTCAATGCTAAGAAGCTACTGTGGACATAGCTGCCAAATATTTTGTGTGAAGTACCTACCTTTTTGATAATCCTCTGACTTCACCATAGTGAAGAAACATATAAAGTAATTGAGATAAGAGCTTGGAAAGATGTAACTGCAACCTCAAGGAAGTAGTGGTGGATATTTAATGAGAAAAAAAAAAGATAGAAGGATTTGAGGATCAACCCTTAAGGGCAGAGAAATAATAGATTGCTTGGGAAAGCCTGTTCCCTTTGCTAAACATATGTAGGAGTTAGAAGATGACCACATACTAAGTAAATGAGGATGAGGTCGATTTGCTTGACAAGAATAAAAGACTTAGCAACAACAAAATTCAAGAATAAAAAAAGAAGATAAAAATGGAATCCTAACCCCACTAAGATCATTTATGAAAAAAATTCATGAAAGAGATTTCTCCTTAATAGACAAGTTATTATCTCATATATAGCATAGTAAACCAGTTTAATGTGAGGTTTACTAAATGGATAAAACATGGATAATAGTACCTCGAGGTTATATATATGTTTCAAAGAGGCACAGCTTACCCTATCCATCACTGACTCCACCATTAAGGTGACACTTTGTGAATTGAACCACTAGCTCTTGAAAGGTATGATTAGTCCACTATTCAAATCCCACTCTAACAAGAATCGTTACCTAGGGTACATCTTCCATGATATGCCATATTGAGATCAACCCCATATCAACCTAATAGTCAGAGAACACCTTTTCCCTGATCCTACTTGATTTGAGTTTTATAACTCACTTACCCATCCTAAGCTAGATGTAAGTCAGAAGGACAAAATAATATGGATGAAAACTTTTAGACATACAACTTGATTTGTGTCTCTAGATTGGGGAAAAATGAATTTTTAGAGGGCACCATTCAACAATATTATATTACCAAATGGAAACCGAATTCTGTGTCATAAAAAATCAATCACTATTTTCTTAAAATTTGGGGAAACTGCATAATAATGATAACTTAATTAGGTTGATTTTGGTTTTGATTAAATACTATTTGTTCTTTAGCTATTGCTAGTTGTTTATAATATAACAATTTGTTGGTAAACTTTTTTAGTTCATTTTTCCAAATAGATCAAATCATCTCTTTAACTCTTAAAATTATTATTTATCTCCATATGTTATAAATATATTGTTTAACCCAGCTATTCTTAGGTTAATTGTTCAATTTGCAGACATCAAGAAAAGAAATAATTAAAATTCTCAAAATATTTGCAAATTTCTTAATACTGAAAACTAATTATTCATAAACTTTGTATATAACCACCATAAAACTTATTGTATGAATTTGATCTTTTAAAGACATTTCATCATTTCACCGCCTTCTGATTTGGCTTTAACCATGATTGGATTGAATTAACAAAGATGTATGGAAGGCAACAAAAGGGAAACTTGCTTAACCTCCATATTTTAATGACCAAAAAGGTCCTCAGACTTTTTTCATGTTGGTTTTTTTCTTTTAAGAAAGTCCCCTCTAGAGAAGTAACTAGTGTTACCAAAATTTGTGAAAACATATAAGAGTTTAAAGAACGAAGACATTTCTTCTAATTCTTTCTCCCTTAATTCCACTTTTGATGTAAAATCATAAAATCCTTGTCATGTATGCATATATTAAAAGTGAAATGAATAGGCTTCAAGATTTTATAAGTTTATTATTATTATTATTATTATTATTATTATTATTATTATTTTATATATATTGTGGACAAGCTAAAAATAGAATTTGATGTAACGACCTTCCTTCTTGAAAGAATGAAATACCAACTACTTTATTTTAAGAGTCATCAAATTTTTATATGTGGTTTAAGAATTTATGTTACAAAAAATATTAGGTTTTACATGTAAATATATAATTTTACTTCAATAATTGTAACATTAAATGCTAAAAAAAAATGTCACGGCTACATATATAATTCACATAGATGTATGTAAATGTAAAATATTGTGATATTCATGTTTAACTTATAATAAGATATATTTAAAAATATATTTAAAATTGTGAAAATATACATGATTTTTTTAGGTACAAAATTGCAGTTAAGTTGTAAAAGCTAATTGTTATCATATAAGCTCATAATATAGTAGAAGACATTATATATATATATATATTAAAAGCTTTAACCAATGTTATATTTATTATTAAATAATAATGGCTTGTTAACTCCAAAAAAAAAAATCTCAATTTTTTCTATATATATTATATATATGAAAAGCTTTTGTCAGAAACCCCCCTGCATGTTGCTCATATTCAAAAGTATGACATTGCCCATTCCCAAAATCAAAAGTACGATTT
Source organism: Dioscorea alata (assembly GCA_020875875.1). Lineage (NCBI taxonomy): Eukaryota > Viridiplantae > Streptophyta > Magnoliopsida > Dioscoreales > Dioscoreaceae > Dioscorea > Dioscorea alata. The sequence goes on along the minus strand of CM037020.1, from coordinate 28,696,353 downwards.
CCTTGAAATGTGCTTAAGAATGAGATCATCAAATAAGTAAGAAGCAGAGATAAAAAAGAAAAGGTACATGCGGCAGGTGATGTGTCTTCAAAAGGGAAGACAAAGAAGCACTAGAAAGAGGTTCTGATCACAATAGCTCTTGATTGCTTCTTTGAAAGAGTCAGTCTTCCTATTGTGAATCATATAACTTTTTATCATTAAATTTCAGTATCAGAAAACAGAGTGAAATAATAAGATTAACACATGATAAATTATCATATATTTAGTTGATTTCCCCGAATCATAGCTCAATTCAAAGGATTAAACTAAAAGGTACATGAAATTCATCAAAGTGAATTACAATGCAAGTAGCCATATTTGCTCAATACAGTTTACAGATTCAAAGGTATATTTACAGTATCAGAAAAAATTTTATTGTTACCTCTTCTTCTTCGTATTCGTCTTCGATCTTCCTCTTCATCATTTTCTTATGCCATGCTTTCGAGAACGGCGAAAAAGCCCCATTCCTTTCATGGCATTGGAAATTTTCATCAAATTTGGCCTCCTCATTCCCAAATTCATCTTCCCTGTTGATAATTTTAGAGCTTGCAAGCAACAAAACCGCGAGACTGACTCATCAGTGTCATTATCATTATCATCATCTTCTTCTTCATCCTCATCCTCTTCTTGTTTACAGAAATTCTTCTTATCCTTGGCATCATTGTTCTTAGACTTATCAGACTTACTTGAATCAGCTTCATAAGCCTCCCAAAGCAAGTCCATTTCTTCACAACCATCGGCGACTTTTCGCTCCTCGTATAGCTTAAATGTCATTCTTTCTTCATAAAGCTTGCATGCCAGAGTCCTCTTCCACTCCTTCTCTTTCCTCATTGATCCATCTCTTTGTAGCTGCCCTGCTTCCAAAACCAACTTCATTGATCCATGATCTCCTTGGAAACTCCTTGAACTTTTATGCCTACTCTTGAATGAGCAATCTTCTTCATCCCTTTTATCTACAATTTTGTCCAAACATTGTTCCAGAGTAGGCTTCTCATCCAACACAAGCACATTCGGAGTGTCAATGAATTCTAGAAACATGGAAGTTAAATTGTCAAGAAGGCTAGTTGTAGAGTTGGCTTCAAGCTTATCTTTTAGAATGTCGACAAACATGCGGCAAGCGCTGCCGGGGAGTTGCTCATCGTCGAAAGGAGGAGAGACAGTGAGGAGGGCAAGGAGAAGGAGTGAAGTGGAAAGGAGGAGAGGAGAAAGGAATGAGATGAGTTGGAGAATGTAAGGGGAGAAGAAGAGAAGGTATGCACACTGTAGAGGGTGACATGTTATGAAGCTGCAAAAGGAGATCAAGTCATGCAAGAGAAGGGGCAGAAGATGAGTGTCAGAGTTGAATAGGGTCATGGGCATTGCCCTACTTGATCTCTATGCTTGTTTTGTGGTGGGGGAGGAAATGGTGATGGAGATATGGAGATGGTGATGGTGATGGTGATGCAGAAGAGGTTGGGAAAAGATAATAGAATTTCACTCACCTTCTCTCAGTGGTGTGTTGAGAGAAAGAGAGATGCAAGGAGGGAAGCATGATTGGTGTGGCAACTAAGCGTGAATAAAGGAATGAGAGAGAGAGAGAGAGAGAGAGAGAGGCCGAGACATGAGAGTGCTGAAGTATGAATGTTCTTTAAAGAGTGAGAAAATTGCTTATTAGCCTTTACATATTTCTATGTTTATTGGTTAATCTTTATATAATTTTTTAATTATAAAAAATTGAGGAACTTACTCTTAGTTGTGTCGGTCACCTTGAATCATTGTTTTTTTTCCTTCAAAATACCACTGTTGTCTTTGTATTTCTAGAAGGAATATGTTTCTATCAGGTCTATCAAATTAGTGGTTGAAAAAATATTTCAAAAAAATGAGTCTTTTCATATATTTCAAAAACTCAGAGCAATATCTATTAAAGTTCAAACTATTTAAAGAATTATTGTTTTAAAAAAATCATATAATTAGTATATCTTTACAAAGTATTTTTATTTTTTTATACACTTCCATCATTAAAAACTTCATTCAAAATTTCTAACAAGTAAATTAAAAAGAAGTTTGATTATTTTAATGAAAAAATTTTTGCTGACATATAGAAAGAAAAAATAATTTGTAAAGTTGAATAAATAAATATAATTTTTATAAAAGTAAGGGATTTGTCCTCAAATTAATGAAGAGAAAAGAGACTAAGGAGAAGTTTAAAGATTAATTGATTTATTGTTAAAGAGAAATATATACAATAATATATATATATAAAAGAAAGCCCTTCTGAAATGGAATTCTCAAAGATGACATGTCACCCAAGCAATTTGAAAGGGTGTATGCTCTTAGAAATTTTTTTTTTTTTTTTCAGTTGGCGCGAACAAGACAACAAAATCCTCACATTTGATAGTTTTGCTAAAAGGAAATACAATCTTTTATTGACTGTCATTTGTGTGCTCTGTCATTTGGATATTGAGTGGATAGGCCATTTACTAATCTTGTGTCCCATGGCAGAGGACATCTAGAATTGGTCACCTATTTGAGTCAGTCTTTCCTCTTAACTCCCTAGAGGATTTGTAGGGTTGCTAGTGATTCTTTCTCAATCATTCACTTAGAGAGATCGAGGACATAATTTCCTAGGTCATAAATTGCAACATAAGACTAGAGTTGATTTCTCTTTTTCTCAAAATTATTCATATGATCCTTCTCTCATTTAATGCAGTTTTGAAAAAATCTAAAAAGACTAAGTTACAGATTATATCACCCTACAGTTTTGGCGGGTCATGTGTAAGTGTAGAGGGCAATCAACCCGTTGTGTCATCTACTTTGGGCACAGGCCAGTCTTGAGTTTCCAAGCCTTTCCGTTACCCACGGAGGAACCCACTTTAGTTCTCCCTAGGAGCAGCTTGTTTTTTTTTTTTCGTTTTTGGTATCTTCATGTCTATTTGAGTCTTTCTTTTGTGTGTTGTCTGATCTTTTTGTAATTTTTTTTTGTTTTGTATTTTTTATTAGAAATTGTACCTATGTTGTTTTTTTTTGTTATGCTTTATTTTATATTTTGTCAGCTTTTAATGAATGTGGTTTATTGAATTTGTTTTAAAAAAAAACCATATATCAGTATTATGTGGATATGTTAACAATTACCTTTGCTTGCCGGGCTACCAAAAGTTCTCTAAGAGCGGAAAGAATGATGGAGCAAAAGGGAAAAGTGAAAGGAAGAGGGGCGGTAGAGAATGACCAAAGGGAGCACATGCATTTGGACACCATTGATGATGCTTGTCACTGGCTTTGTTTGTGGTTGCTCCCATGCCCATGCACACATTTTGTCCTCGTTGTGCCTTTGTTGAGTCTTTTCTTCTCATGGTGGACTCCCACATGTTTGTGTTTTTATACATATATATGTTAACTATTAGCTATTAAGAGATGAGTCACTCCTTGCTTGCTTGATGGACAGAAAGAATTTGGTGAAAGCATGGAAGAAGTCTTTGTTTCATTATAAATATACATTTGGTAAGGTAACAGATAAAGAGCAATGAGCTCATCGAAAGGCGTGCTTAAAAAAAGGGGGAAAAAATTAAGAGTTTCACGGACTCGTCAAGCATCTATGGTTTTGATTATTAATCAAGGAACAGTGATAGAAGAGTATATTAAGAATAAGTTTAGCATGATATAAAGAAATGTAAAGAATGGAAGAATTTTTCTTGGCTTTCACAATCTTCTATCTCATGATTCATAAGGGAGTACAACTAAATTAATGTTTTATGGAATGAGAGTATTATTTAGAGGACAATTATATAAATATGTTATGGAATCTTTGACAATCATCTAAATGACTCGGAGAGAGCACAATTAAAGAAATGTTTTATGGATTAAGACTATTATTTAGAGTACAATTAAACAAATATTTTTTTTTTTGCTTATACCCCTGAAAAATCAATTATTGTGTGTATAACCCTAATAATTAAAATTGCTATTGTACATCCTTCAACATATATATTGTGCGTATAGACACAAAGGTATACACCCATAGCATTACAGAACATATAGAAAAACATATATTTTTTTATTTAATATATTTAAATAATATTTAAAAAATACTTAAACTACCCTTAAAAATTTAGGATAAGTTTTTTTTAAGGGAATATATGTGAAAAACTTCAATCTAATGATCATGAGAAGTTTTTTAAGGGCATATATGTATAGGTTTTTTGTCATTTAATACTTAATAATATATTTTAAGAATGTATTTGAGGCATAACGCCATATACCTATAAAAAAAATCAAACTTGAAGGGTACATATGATATTTGATTTTATTAAGGGATATGTAGGCAATTAATCGAATTTTTAAGGGAAATAGAACAAAAAAAAGTTCCTTAAATAAATGTTCTATGGAATAGAGTGGTATTAATTAGGGTACTTAGGAAAACATAGCTGGTTAAATGGATATTTTCCCACTTCATATTTGAAATTACTAGGTCTTTTACAAATAAAGTTTGAAACCTTAATTTCATTCTCCATCTGCTAAGATTATATATATATACATATATTTGGTAATTATCTCATATTTTAGATTGTCATTATAAGTATGTTATTTTACACAAAAATTAGGCTGATCTTGAAAATATTATTATTAATTTCTAAATTTGAATGAAAATAGAGAATATATATTTATATATATAGCTAAAAGAATGAAATTATATCTATATATATGTACATATAAGATTAAGTGAGTTAATACCAAGGATTAGTCTTGTTTCATAATTATCTAAAAGCTGCGATATCAAGTGGCATTACAGAAACATTTGTGAAAATCAAGAATGAAGTAATATTTCTGCTGCTCCAAAATGTTGGCCATGAGTCTTATCATTTAGAGACCTTGGCCTGCTGATACCATTAATAATTTTGCCCTTTAAAAAGGAATAGTCAGATTGATTAAAACTTTAACAACCAGAATTCAATCAACCATTACTGTTTGTAGAAAAATCAGCAAGCGGGACATATAATAGCATTAGTTTAAATGCATTAGGAACACATATTTATATCCTTATTTACTGATAACGGTACTTCTTTGTTTGCACCGGTTGCTTGCTTGGGATTCTGTATGCCTGCAACATGTGAAGGAGCATAGCTGGTGACCTTGAGCTGGTTGGACCGTACCATGGGAGGTCCACATAATTTGGAAGGAAACAACATGGCAGGCTTAAGGACAAGAACTCTGTATGTACGACAATTATAACTGTACTAATTATTTGCATGAGGAATTCATTAAAAAATGGTAACGGGATCAACAGAAATTACATGTACTCGGTCTTTTAAGAGTCTAATCTGATCAAGGATGATAGAAATCTATGCATTTATCAATTAATTGTTTAGCAAAATTAATAGAGTACGGCATCCACACTAACAATCTTTATTAAATATATAATTTACTGTAATAAGGATACATACCTTCTTATAGTAATTTTAATATGCAGAAAGCTAGATATTTAACTTCTCACCTGTAAAGACTATGATAAACTAATCTCGACACTAATAATCATGTTCCTCGTATAAGAACTTGTTGATAGTTTCATAATTGATAGCACAATAAAACTAAGTGTTATTTGGGCCAAAGGAGGTCAAAGCCTATGCAACATAAAACCATCAAGCGCACCAATAATAAAGGGTTGTACAATGGAGTCAATCTTTATGATGTTAGCAAGTTGACATATGTAGATAAGACCCGAAGGAGTGATACATTTAGTCTTTAGCATTAGTAGGTGCAAGAGCTATGAACTTCAAGTTAATGGTCAAGAAGCCAATAGTAAAATGCCCATCTGAAAGGCAAGTGCTGATCGACACAGTACATGCTAAGTGCTAATTTGGTAAAGCTTACCAACTTCTTGATCAACAATCTAGTTATAGAGCAAAGGCGTCTTTGGAATTGGCTTATTCTAACATATTTAGCCCTGTAAGAAAAGCTTTCATAAGTATTGCCAAGTACATAAACAGTAATGTTTATTGATGATTTCTCAAGTTATGTGCGGGTATTCTCAATGAAAGAAATATCTGAGGCCTTATCCAAGCTTACAGCATTAATTCAAGGAAAAGATGGAATGCAAGCTCACAACAAGAAAGTATGAGCCCTTCGTACTAATAATAGAAGAGAGTATGTATCCCAAGAATTTGATGCCAGCCTAAAGGAGCTAATGATGTAAAAGGCAATTAACATGTGATTGCCTAAAGCAAGACTCACGCAAGTGTGTGTTAATTGAAGTAATACATGCAAAAAGCAATAGCACTAGTATTATCTCTATTTTCGTTAGCTAACTACTAATCAAGAATGAGTTAAATTTTAAAGATAAAAAAAACTATAAAAGAAAGAAAGAGCTAATCAAAAGTAAATGAGAACTAGAAGCAATGAATGAAATGGTGCCCGGATATGACTTCACTTGGGAAATTAGCAAGTAATATAATTGCAAATCAATATAGATGAACCCTTTAGCTTAATCGGAATGAAGGAACTCAAAGATACACTAAGTGATCTCTCAAGACTCTTTAATGACTAATCCCAATATTCCACGATAAAGGTGGATCTCTCTTATTTCTAACTACGCGTGATTACGATAAACTTTAGAAATTCCATATCAAGAAATTGGGGATGAACCACCAAAGTTCTAATCAAAAGATAGATGGTGCCCTAACTATCTCTAGTGAGCATCAATGATACCTATTCATCTAAGTTTGTTCTACTCACAAAGATCCCTCGATATCTATTATAACAACAAGATGGTAGTGTCTCTCTCGATACACAAAACCAATAGTGATAAACAAAGATGAATCTAAAAATCCAAAGGAAATCTATATTAAAAAGCAATAATAAAGTGAAAGTGTTCCCAAGAAACATCAGTCCAGGCACCCAAGGAAATTAGCCTTCCATGGGGCCAATGTTCATCACTACAAAATGGAAAGCAATCTCTAAAACCCTAGCCATGGAAAGAATACTCCTTAATGTCCAGATATTGGAGTATATATGGGCTGATGTCATCGCCAATAGATCATCACTTAGGGACTCCTTTGATCTCCTCCTTAATGCCCAAGAAGTTCCTTCAAACCACAACCAATAGCCTTCAGTTGTACCTCCCAGAAATTAGGTTAAAGTCGAAATCCCAAAATCTTTTCAGTAGCTACTATTTATAGTGCAAGAACCCAGCCCATACAAAGGCAAGTACACCGGCGTGTATCTTGCCTGTGTAACTCACAACATGGGTTAAAAAACCCTCAATCACAAAGGGATACACGTTTGTGTGTACACAATCATGTAGTTCCTTGTATGGCTATGTAACATTCAAGCATATTAAACCTTTAGCTTCTTGAGTTACACGGCCATGTATCTCTCGTCTGCTCGTGTTCTCATCTGGAACATTATCTACATCTCTTCAAATTTACATGGCCGTGTTCTTCTTAGTAGGATGATGATCGGAGAGTAAACGGATGTGTGCAGTACATCCAAGTGCTTCTCTGCTCGGTCCTCTAACGAAGTGTACACAGGCATGCACTCTACCCATGTACTTCTTTGTTTGTTGCTTTTGGCATGTTTTTGCTCCCTATTTCCTCCTTTTGGCTTTTGTTGTGCTTTTTTTGTCCTGTGAAACACAATTGAACAATTAAGTACCAATTATCTATATAAACACTCACTTAAAGACAACTTACGTGCTAAAAATAATTGATACTACATGAATAATATAGCATTTATTAAATAACCCTAACGTCCATAATAAAACAGTATAATTGAAACAAAAATTGACATATTACAGAAGCGTGTTTCACAAATAGGAATGTGCTAGAGAGATTCTCCATTGAATGTACGAGAACAACGCACATTATTAACTTGTTATCTCAAGAGACAATGTGATTTACCTCTGTATTCTGAAAGATATGAAAGACTAAACCCACAATAGTATGATGTATCATCTTAGGCTATGATGAGCGAAAATGATGGATATATTGTGATCCAATAGCTAGGTGCATCCACACATCAAGAAATGTAGTCTTTAATGCAGCCTCAGTGTGGTGATCATTTGAAGCCTTAGTCCATCTAGATATAAAGGATCTTGAGGCAAGGAAAAAACAAAGGATATGAGATCAAATTCAAAATAATCTAGAGATTCTAGCACCCACAAATGAAGAAGACAAAAGTTAAAGATCATCAAAGATCAAGAGCACATGGAAGATAGGAGTTTATAAAGAAGCTAAACAAGAACCAAGGCATCTAAATTTGAAGTATGTGAATGTTGCTTAATTGTTGAGAGCTTAGTTGAAGAGCTTGTAGCCTAAAAAGATGTAGTCAAAGTAGCAAGTAGTTGAAAGCAATGAAGGAGAAGATTATAGTCCTCAGGCAAAACTAAACATGAGAGTAAGGATTATCCAGAATATGTGTGTAAACTTATGAAAGCATTATACGGGTGATAAGTGCTCGTGTATAAGTAATACGAAGATTACTTTTCTTACATTAAGCATTACTTTTATCAGATTTTATTACTTATTCATGTGTATTTGTGTTCTTTTGTGCATTTAGGGTTATGGAGACAAGTTTGGAAGAAAGGAAGCAAAAATAGATTATGGACGCAATTATTGAGGAGACTCTTGGACCAAGCAAGGATCAAGGCACAAGTTATAGATAGATGTGAGTGTGTGTCAACCTCCAAAGTGTTCAAGTGAATATACAAATTGGAGAGGCATAAAGGTAGTCACACTCATAGAGTCCGACTTGTGTAACATTGAAGAGCTTTATCAATGTGTTTGAAAGCAAGAGGCGACATGATCTACCGCATGGTTATGTGCCTAACTTGGCAGTCTCGATGATGAAAATGAAGTCTGGAGCATTGTAGCGAAATTCTTGCAGCAAAGCGCTGTTCACGAGGTTCTGTAGTAGTATTGTTCACAGAACGTAGGAAAACGTTACCTTGAAATCCACACGGGTGTGTGGATATACGATTTCAGCCCTATAAATACAACGATTTAAGTTTTATTTGGGGATATTTTTCCTATCTTTCAGTTATCTTTTGGGGAGTTATAGGAAAACGTAACCTTGAAATCCACACGGGCTAGGGTTTGGAGAGGTTTTTGCAAGACTTTAGGAGTGGTTCTACGGCATTGACATCGATATCCTTCAAAGGAGAGTTATTGGGGGAGCTTTCGACGACAATAATTCGGCGAGGTGTGCCCTAAGATCGACGGAGGAGTCTTTGGAGAAAACAAGGCGGCTCTTGAAGACCATCGACACAGACGACAAGGGGGTTATCTTTATGGATTGCTTGCACTTATATTCGACTTCGTTGTTGATTTTGTATTCCTTCATGGAGAGCTAAACCCCTAGTGGGTGCTTGGACTTGTAAACCCTAGGATGATTTTGTTTCATTGACTTTTATTATGTTTCTTTAATTGATGATTTAATTGAGTTTCAATCTTGAATGATTATTGTGTTGATTTTCCCTTAGAGTGACACTAGGGTTAAGAATCCATATAGGTAATCCATTGAAGGTGTGACAACTTCATTAGGATTAGACTAAGCGAGATTGAAGAGGGTTGAGAGGGTGAGTCGAGAGGTAGAGATGAAGTGCTAAGAGATGAACTCCACTGAGGCTTAGTTGCGTGAGCAACAGAGTGAAGTGTTGAAGTGAATCTTAGTGCCGGGGCTTAATTGTGACTAGGGATTTTTCGCCAGGACCAAAGGGTTAGATCTATATTAAGGAATAGGTTTTATCACTTGAAGTCCCTAGAACCTCAAGTAGTCCCATACAGTGTGAGGTGTTGAGAGTATTCCTTTCCGCCGGGGCATAGTTTAGAGGGCTAGTCATGGTTGACCTTAGGTTTGGGACAACGTGTCTTTGGATTTCCATGACTCATTAAATGTCAATTAAGAAGCATAATATTAGTCTTGCACTTGAAACAATTGTCCTAGGGTGAGCATTGTCCGGGTACCCCATCTTACACTTGATTACTCTCTCCGGTTACTCTTGCTTGCTTTCTTTTCTCTCTTTTACTTTTCTTTACATTAATATCTCTAGTTTACTCACAATTGGTTTTCACTTAGCTAAATATTAATATCTCTTGTTTCTAAGCATCTATTTCCTGTGGATTCGACTACCCACTCATAGGGGTATTTTATTACTTCGACGACCCATGCACTTGCAAAACACTCACACAAGAGGTGTGTCAATGGGCTAAAGCATACTCCATGGTCATAGGATAGGAAAATTGTTGAGTTTCTCATATCAAGTGGCTACTTGTTGGTAGCATTAGACTTAAGCCTATTTATTAAACACAAAGAGGGCAACATGGCCGTAGCCTTGGTGTATATTGATGACCTTATCTTAAATAGAGACCATGTAAAGGATATCTAGCAAACAAAGGATAACTTACCCATCTGGTTTTAGATGAAAGAACTAGGATAATTGAAGCATTTTGTAAGGCTCAAAGTAGAGAAAACAAAGAAACCACACTTGGAAGTGGTTCAACAAATACTCAATTATGTAAAAGGTACTTTAGACTATGACATATTTTATCGCAAAGGTAAATAAATCAAAGTTACTAATGACTAGGATACTGATTATACTAAAGACTGTGATATAAGGTGATCAACTGTGGGCTACGTCTTTAGCTTAAGATTAGGAGTAGTATCTTGGTGTAGTAAGAGGCATGCTACCATATATTTCTAAATGACAGAAGCAAAATATAGAGTAGCAGTTATAGTGACGTAAGAGAACACATAGTTAATATAACTACTAAAATATTTTCACTAATCAATCAAGCAAAGGACTCTTTATTCTGACAGCAAGTCAGTGATACGTTTAGCATACAATCCAAAATTCCACGTAAAGGCCAACCACATTGAGATGCCTTATCATTTCATAAGAGAGAAGATCCTACAAGGTAAGATTTGTACAAAGTTGACACTAACATAAATTTAAAGAAATTTAAAGAGATGTGTACACAGCTTGGAACTCTTAGTAGATCGACGATTCAAAGTAAGTCACCATTGAAGAAGAATGATGAAGTTAGCATCTATTAATGAGTCTTGAATATGGATGAAAAACATGATGAAGTTAGCACCAACTTACATACATTGGGGACTCTAGAATATGAATAAAGAACAAATAAACCAATCTGTAGATATTGAAGATTCTAGAATTCACTATGCATGACTTAATTTAATATAAATAAGGATGCAAATGTACCAAGCAAATCAAGCAAAGATCTCTCAAATATTTGTGTAGTATGTAGTAGTATTATTGCTAAAATAGCGTAGGAATATTTTGAGTGATTAATAAAAAATAGTTTTAGATATTGTCCGTCTTATTGAAAATGGGGCCCTAGGAAAAAGCATCATAACTTTCTTAAATTGTTATTATTAAATAGTGAATTTCATAATAAAAATAAAATATATAAAATCAATTTTAATAATTAAAATAAATAAAATCTTCATCTAAAAAAAATAGAAATTTGGAATCCTATTTTAATACTTGTTTAATTATTTGCAATGAAAAAAAAAACTTATTGATAGAATAATAGTAAATAAGAACTTTAAATTTAATTTTCTAAAAAAATATGAATTGTCGACCCCTAGTATATGACCCAATTTATTGCATATTAATACTATTATAAATTAATTTTTATAGTTTAAAAACCACTTCAAATTTTCAAGATTATAATTATATGGATATGATCATAGTAAATGAAACTTCTAAATATATATTTTTTTAAAAAAAACATATGAATTATGGATCCTGAGAAGTAGTATAATGTACATGGGTCGTAAGAAGTAGTATAATGTACCCGGAGGTCAGGTAGTTGAATCCACAAAGACTAGCTCTACTAGTACTTCTTCACCCTCTATTATCTAACCTATGGAAAAAGATTGATGTTGCTAACCCTAATTATAAAAATTTGAAACTAAGGAGGAGAGAGAGAACAACATGGGGTAAAAATCAAGTATCAAGCTGTATCCCAGGCTTACCCCACTCATGACACTGGCAAAGATTCCTATATTGGTTACTGGTAGAGCACTTTCAGACCATGGAGATTCCTAGAGTAGCTGATCCTTTGGTCTAGGCAATCAACCCTAGTCTCATACGGTAATGATGCATTATTTTATGATTGCATGACTGATATGTGATAGAAAGTTCATATTTTCTGTATCATTTACATTGCATTCGGCATGAAATTCAACATGATTATCACCTAATTAGTACGAAATTTCATTCGTTTGTTCAATATGACCTTTATTTCTATTTTAGGGAAAAAGAATCGAGCTTAGGGGTGTTTTGAAGTGAAATGGTCCAAATTGCTGAATCAGATCTTCATCACAGCTCACCACGGCCGTTGTCCACACTCAACACTGTCATTATCAAGCCGTGGTAGTGTGGAATCACTAGGAGTAACACTGAAGCCACAATGGCCTCATAACGGTTATTGTGAACTCATCACAGTTGTGATCCACCCGTATAACACTCGGTGAAGCCATACCAAGATGCGACTTGGAGCCCAAGTAACAACTTACTCACCACGGGCATCACAACGCTCTTGGTGAGGCAGTGGCAGAGTTAATCCTATATATACCCTAGGGTTTTCTAATTTCGGGGAGATTCTTTTGCCGAATAAGGTAGAACGGTTGGAGTTCTAGAGATCTAAGTGGCTGGAGATGACTTTTATCCATATTTTAGCAGATTCCGATGAGATATCCAAGGGAGATTCATTGATCATCAGTAGAGGAAGGGGTGTGAAGAGATTTGGCTTAGGATCCTCTTAACCTCAACCTTCGAAGACCTAATGGTGGGAGTTAGTTTAGAAATTCTTTAACGCTATTATTTGGTCTTATAGTTTTATCTTTATTTATATCTCTGTTTGTGATCCATAAGAATCCAATTCAAGGGGAATTGTATGTCTAGGTCCCTGATTGTTAATGTGGATGTGGAAGATATGCCCCTACATTAGAACACACATGCCATTTAGATCTATGCATGTGCTAAAAGATTAGGCATAACTTGGTTTCCGGATTATGGATCAGTTGCCCCTTAGGTTAGGATTTGATTTGTCCCTTCTAGAGGAATTTTTGTACTTAAGGCAAACATAGTAGGCTGGGGTAGGAAGAGTTCCATCTTAAGTTCCTAGTGATTTAGACCTGTTTGTCAAGAGATTGGGACCAGTAGGCCTTCGAATTCACCAAGTCCAATACTAGAATACGATCATCATACTCAATGCCTATCATAAGTAATAATCAAGATAACCATCATACAACCACCCAACTCCTTCCAATCTTTCTTAACGATTCTCCAATTGTATTGTTCAGAAAATTATTGAAGTAGACTAAGGAAAAATGTAAACATTTAGGCTATTGATTAAGCGAAAAGAATGCAATAGGAGCCTCTCACCTTTTCTGGGGAAATACGACCCTCGTGCTCACCAATGAGATATTACTTGATGACTCTAACACTTGTGGTATACATGAACGCATTGTAGTATTATTTGCATACATATTCACACACCTTAGAGGTCCGTTAATGACACATTGTGAATCCCTCTATTAGGTTTAACACTAATCTGGAGAGTTAGACACCATATGACACGACCCCTTGCGTGTATCCCGCAAGTGCACGGGCTTGTCAAAGTAATAAAATTTACCCTAGTGAGTGGGTAGTCAAATCCACAGGGAATAGGGATTTAAAACACAAGATTTTGCTATTTAGTTGTGCGGTGTACGAAAAGTGATAATAAGATTGGTGAGTGAATTATGGAAGCAATGAGAATAAAAGACAAGAAATTAAATAGAGAGATGGAAGACAAGAAAGTGCAAGTAGAAGTGAAAAAAGAAAGACTAGCAATGGATGAAATACACAGCCCCAAACTTAAGGATATCCTTAAATACACAGTCCCAAACTTAAGGTCAACCGTGAATAACCCCAACATTATGCCCCGGCATTAGGATTCACGTCAACCCTTCACTCTGTTGCTCACGCAAATAAGCCCCAGGGGAGTCTATCTACCTAAGCCTAACACTACGTGGGATTGCTTTAAGCTCTAGGGATTTCTAGTGATAAAACTTGTTCCTATATGTAGTTCTAACCCTTTGGTCCAGGTGGAAGAACCCTAGTCTAAATTAAGCCCCAAACTATGACACCTTATCTCTACCGCTAATAAATCAAGGAAAACGGAGGTAGGGAGAAATCACACCGGAGGGGAAAGGGGACGCTTCGCTACCTCACGACTCGCCCTCTCAACCCTCTTCAATCTTAAGTAGTCTAACCCTATAGGAGTTGTCACACCTCTAAAGGGTAACCTAGATTGCTCTCAACCTTAGTGTCACAGCTAAGGGAAAACAATAGCAAAAGATAATTAAAATTAAAACTCGAATTTATTCATCAATAATGGAAAAGTATAATAGCAATGTCATAGAAACATAATAATCCTAGGGTTTTACAAGTCCAAATACCCACGAGGGATTTAGCTCCTCATGGAGCTATACATGTTCATCAAAGTATAAAAGAAAGTACAAATTAAAAACATTGATGAAAACCCCCTTGCGTATGGTGTGGCCGTGGTCTTGTGCAGCTATCGGACATCGGTGACGATGCCGATGACGCGCTCCAAACCTCCACGAAGTCCTCTCCGAAACCCTAGCCGCACTCTCCAAAAGTTGGGGAGAAAGTCAGGTCAAAAGATATCTCAAAAGTCTCCAGAATCGGGCTTTTATAATGTTGAGTCGCGGCTTTAAAATTGGGCTTATCGGGACTTGACACGGCCGTGTGGAATTTCCACACGCCCGTGTGAAGTTTTTGGGTTGCTGGAAAATTAATTCACACGGACGTGTGGAATTTCCATACGTCCGTGTGAACTCTCTGAAATCCTGATTTTCGGCAGAAAGTGAACAGTAGCTTGCTACAGTGTTTTTTGCTGCAGTACAAGCTACAGTGTTGCTGCAGTAACTCGCCGAAACGCTCCCGAATCCATTGTTCTTCATCGAGGCCATTGATTTGGGCACACAATCAATGGTTGATCGTGCCGATTGCTTCAAGTCTCCTTCTTGGTGAAGTTCTCCTAAGCAACACTAGTTAGCCTTGTTGTGAATGTGACTGCCTTTGTGCCCCTTCAAAGGAGGTTGGCACACACTCACAAGTCTTGGCTCGTGCCTTATTCCTTGCTTAGTCTGAAAACTTCCCAACAACGGCGGACACGATCTAACTTCGTTCTTCTTTTCCAAATTAGCTCCACAAACCTATAATGCATAAGAATACACAAATGCACACTATTTAGTGATAAAATCTGATAAAAGGTATGTTCATTGTAAGATAATAACGCTTTGCGTTACTATAACACAAGCACTTATCACCATACATCCTAATTCTAGGAGTGTACTCAAACTCAACGGAATTTGACACCAAACACCCTATCTCTAGGCGTGTAATCAACATCCGAAGTGCTCAACACCATACACCCTAGCTCTAGGAGTTCACTCTTATCTTCTATGTGTGACCTAACATGATATATTTTTCAATCATCATCATACCAATCGAATATACAATTAAGGCTTTTATAGAATTTAAATTGCAGGCATAAAGCAACATAGAAGATTCACAAGAATCTTCATAGCCAATACCTTGAAATAAGAAAATCAAATGCAATAAGTCTTGAGATTCATGGCTAGAGGAACTGAATGATAGTTTAGTCTCCTCATGTTTAGTAATTATAAGATACAATCCAAGATTAAAAACAAGAAGAAAATTATAATGAAAATTCCCTCAAACTCTTCTCAATTGTTGCAATGGAATTCAAGGATGGAGAAGGCTGATTCATCAAATGCTTGCCTTTGAACCGTAAGGGAAGCTTCAATCTTTCCTTGATTCATGGTCTTCAACAATCCCTTCAAAACCCTAGCTGTCTCTTCTGTTCTCCAACAAAACTCCTCTCAACAGTCTAACTTTCACACTTAAATATGCGGGACTAACTTGTGCACGACAGTGCTAATGGCCATGCACTTTACTGGCAAATTTTGGCACTTAAATCACGGGAAAAAATCCATCTCCAAAGATTTACACGTGAATGGCCGTGGAAGAAGCTTGTTGATTGTGCTTCTTTAATTCCTCAAAACCTATAAATTGAATGGACATAAGCACAGTTGTGCTTTCTTCTACACGGTCGTACAAGGAGGAAGAGGCTGTGTTGCCTCTGTGAACTACAAATTCTCATCTACTATGATTTGTAAGGCTCAAGCATGACCTAAGCATAGCTATGCTTCGCTTTGGACTGCTCTTTTCTTCCTTATTTAACTCCAATTCACACATATTCTCCTTCTTTTGACCCGAAACTTGTCTTCCTACCCCTTAATGCACACAATACAGAAAGTAGCATAAAATATATAGAAAATCATTCAAGAAGATAAGCAAAGTGCATACAAGATATATGTAAATCATGTGAATAATATGCACTCATTAGGGGCCCTAGGTATAGGCCTTGGTCACTTATGTTTATGGCCAGCCCTGATATTGTCTCCCTACTTAACAATTCCCTCATTCAAACTACTTTATTAAGTAAAATACACAACAAATATGCTCAAGTTTTCCAAGCCTTAAAATTGGTCTTTCGTTCTTTTTATTTTTTTTAATTTTTTTGTTATCCATTTATTTTTTCCATGAAACAATTAAAATCGTCAAAAGATATATTTTCTTCATACACATCTATTAAATTAGAATAAAATAAGAATTTAACTCATTAAAGTAGATGATAAAATATTACAAATAACAAAAGTACTCCAACAATTCATTTGATAATTCAATATAGCTCTAATTCAAATAATTTTGAGAGAGTGAAAATTATTGTGGACTAAAAATCCTAGGTCTTTCTAATATTTTGTTTTGAATATTTGGAAGCTTATTGTAATCATTTTGAATTCTTCATTAGCTTTAAGGCAAATATTACAAGAGTGAATTGATTTATTTTGGTTAATAAATATTATAGGTTATGGAATTAGTTGTAGTTTTTGCTTGTGAAGTAAGAAGGTTTCCAATGATTTATTTAATAATTTTTCTCTCAAATACAAGACCAACTTAGGTATTGTGGTAGCCTTTATTTCCAAATTTCTAGAAAATTTTTTATCTTCAAAAGCAGCTCATTAAGTTTGGCTTTTTTACGTACCAAAGAAATCATTTGATTTTTTTTTTTTTCAATTAAACTTGTTGTCTAATAGTAGTGTGGTGGGTCTTTCAAAATGCATACTATTAGTTTGTGATGGTAGTGAAGAAGAATAATTTACTCATTGGAAATTTGGAAATACATCTTTAACTTCAGCAAGAAAATGCTTCATGATTTGAAAAATTGTACACTACTACATAACTACTCATTTGCAATGGTCACAAACCACTACAAAAGACCTTAAAAATAAAGCTTATTGCAGCGGTTTGACAACTACTGCATCAGCTCCCGTTGCAATAAGTTATTGCAACGGTTTTCTACCTCCTATTATTACGGTTTAACACCACTACATAAAACATTCCAATTGTCATTAATTTTGTAGCGGTTCTTATTTGAGCATTGATTTATTTTATGTATTGTAGAGGTTTATTTTGCAATAGTTATTTTATATAATGCAACGGTTGTAATTATATCTATTGCAGCGATTTTATATTATCTACTATAACCATTTTTTTGTTATCTAATATAGCGGTTTATGTCATCTTTTGCAAGGGTTAGTAGTTTATGGCATCTATTACACTAGTTTATGGTATCTATTGCAGTGTTTAATGATATCTATTGCAACAGATTATTTTTGTAATCATGTAAAATTTTGCAAACTAATGTTCCTAGTAATTTGAATAATTCAATTTAATAAAATTATAACAATAGCATACATCATTGCAAAATAAATAAATACTTAAGAGTAAAATGAACATTAAAATTACATAAAATATTCAGTGACATAGGAATTCCAATACAAAACAAATTAACACAAAATGATTCTAGAGTTAATACAAAACAAGTCAACTCAAATGTTTTGAGATGAAGTCCATTGGAAGTAGCATCATTGTCCTTGTGATTATTAAATTTAAATTAGTAAAAATAATAAGAAAAAAATTGCTACAACATACACAAATTTGTGTTTCTCAACAAGATAATAAAATTTACCAAAATATAAGGATATTAAAAATTAGCTGCTTAACATCAACTAAAATAATAATCATTATAAAAAAATACCCAAGGTTCATGGTTACTAAGGGAGGATGCATTTCTTGCACATATTGTTTGACTTGGTGCACTATTAGTAGCTCCTGGGAAAACAACATTTAAATTCAACCCTTGAACTTATGGTTAGATATTGCTATGGAAAATCAAGGTCTAAACCCAGAGTAAAAAAAAAAAAAAAAAAAGAATCAAGTGGGCTTCCACAAAAAATGGTTGGCATCAAGCAAGTAAACTTCAAATGTGTTTGCCTCTGGTTCTTATTAGTCTAACCTCCACTTTCAGAAATAAGTATGAAAGGCTAATAGAAGTTTGCTAGTGCTATTAGAATCACATGTGAAGCTACCTATGAAAAAACGTGATATTAGAATTCAACAAATAATCTATAATTTCGGAAGCATCAATATATCATAAAAATAATAATAATAATATCAAAATCAATGTAATTCTATAGCCCTACTAGAGCATGGATAGTTCACATATGGACAGGCTATCAAATTTCAAAATATGCCAAATTTTCCTTTAGTTTACCTTAAACTATCATCCTGTTGTCTTTGAAAAATGAAACCAAATATGAACTATAGAAACTGTAATAGCTTATCAAGTTTGTGCTAGTTTTCTACCTGAACAAACTTAAAGCCAAGAAGATGCTTTCATGTTGAAACTTGGAATAGCCATTCCTCAACTTGGTTGATAATCTAATATGCCCCTTGCATATCTGCAAGTGCGCGGGTCATATAAATAGTAAATTGTTCCTGAATGGGTTGAGTAGTCTAATCCTCAGGGACTGGGAAGCTCTCGATACTTATTGAATTAATAATATATAGCCGGTTCAAAGATTGGATTGGGACTTAAATCTAAATAAAAAAGACGAGAAAAGAAAGAGAGAGAAATAAAAAGAGAGGCAGGGTTTGGATGAAAAGAGAGATTAGTGGAAAGGATAGCGCCCTAGATTAATCTCCCCGACAAATGTACTGGCTCTAGCAATGATTACACGGTGCATCTCCTTGGACCACTGGTAGACCAATAACAGAGGGTTTGATAATGTATGACCTATGACACGACCCCTTGCGTGTATCCCGCAAGTGCACAGGTTTGTCGAAGTAATAAATTTATCTTGGTGAGAAGGTAGTCGAATCCACAGGGAATAGGGAGATAGAATATAAGGTTTCACTAATTAAGCTATGCAAAATACGGAGATCGATAATAAGATTGATGAGTGAAAATAATGCAAAGCAATAAACTAAATAGAGAGATGGAAGAAAGAAGTGCAAGTAGGAAAATCGAGAAGGACTAACAATGAATAAAAGGGGGGTATCCGGACAAGCTACCTCTAGGGTCTATGTTTCAAGTGCAAGACTATGATATTATACTCTCCTATTGATGTCAATTGAGTCAAGGATATCCTAAGACTCACGGTCCCAAACCTAAGGACAACCGTGACTAACTCCAACACTATGCCCCGGTGTTAGGATTCACAACACCCTTCACTCTGTCACCTAGATGACTAAGCCCCAGGGGAGTCCATCTGCCTAAACCTCACACTATGTGGAGTTGCATTATGCTCTAGGGATTCCTAGTGATTAAACCTGTTCCTATACGTAATTCTAACCCTTTGGTCCAGGTGGAAGAACCCTAGTCTAGATTGAGCCCCAGCAAATAGGATTCACTACAACCCTCCACTCTATTACTTGCGTAACTAAGCCCTAGGGGAGTTTATCTACCTATTGCTTCACTCTATTTCGACCGCTATTAAATCAAGGAATCGGAGGTAGGGAGAAATCACATCGAAGGGGAAAGGGGTACATTGCTACCTCACAACTCTCCCTCTCAACCCTCTTTAATCTTGAGTAGTCTAATCCTATAGGAGTTGTCACACCTCCAAAGGAAAGCCTAGATTGCTCTCAACCCTAATGTCACGTTTAAGGGAAAACAATATGAAAGGATAATCAAGATTAAAAACTCAATTTTATTCATCAACGATGGAAAGCATAATAATCAATGTCAAAGAAACATAAGAAACCCTAAAGTTTACAAGTCCGAATACCCCACGAGGGGTTTAGCTCCTCATAGAGCTATACATGTTCATCAATGTGAGAAATAAAGCATAAAACATAGACATCAATGAAAAACCCCCTCGAATTGGTGTGGCCGTGGTCTTGTGCAAACGTTGAACCTCGAAATCGATGCCGACGACGCGCTAGAACCTCCACGAAACCCTCTCCGAAACCCTAGCCGCACTCCAGAAAGTTGGGGAAAAGATAGGTCAAAAGATGCCTCAAAAGGTTGCAAAAATCCCCTTTTATAATGTTGAATCGCGGCTTTAAAATTAGACTTATCGGGGGCTTCACACGGCCGTGTGGGATTTCCACACGCCCGTGTGAAGCTTCCGTCTCGGCTGAAAAATTAATTTCACACGGCCGTGTGGAATTTCCACACGCCCGTGTGTCTTCACTGGATGGCTGAAATTGCACAAACACACGGCCGTGTGGAATTTCCACACGCTCGTGTGACTTCTCTGTCTGGCTGGAAACTTGTTCACACGCCCGTGTGGAATTTCCACACGCCCGTGTGACTTCTCTGGAACTCTAATCTTCAGCTGAACTGGATTGTAACTTGCCGAAACACCTCCCGGGTTCATTGTTCTTCATCGAGGCCATTACTTGGGCACACAAGCAACGGTAGGTCGCGCCGATTGCTTCAAGTCTTCTTCTTTCGCGAAATTCTCCTAAGTAACACGGATTGGACTTGTTGTGAATGTGGCTGCCTTTGTGCCCCTCCAAAGGAGGTTGGCACACATCCACAAGTCCAAATACGTGCTTCGTTCCTTGCTTGGTCCTAGAACATCCCAACATTGGCGAACGCGACCTAATTTCATTCTTCTTCTCCAATTAGGCTCCACAATACCTTCAATGCACAAGAGAACACAAATGCACACATTTAGTGATAAAACCTGATAAAAGGTATGCTTAATGTAAGATAATAGCGCTTCGCGATACTATAACACAAGCACTTATCAAAACCCCCCCACACTTAAGCTTTTGCTTGTCCTCAAGAAAAATAGAACGTGGAAGTACTTGGGAAGAACAATTGAAAGTGCTTGGCCTTAGGTTCACCAAAAGTATGCAAAAGAAGCATTCTACAAGTAAAGGGAAATTAAAACATTGCATAAGGTTATCAATGCTCTAGCTAAAAACTTGAATCAAAAAGGATGAAAACTCGAAAACGTGTTGGTGTGTGCGATCTTACTCAAGAGAACCAACGAGTACTCCTCAAACTTTGATTAAAAAGGACTTATTTATATACAAAGATCAAAAATAAGTGAAGAAGTAGTAGCTTCACACATCCTTGAAGGTAGCCCTTTCCTAGGCGGCCGCCAAAGGTGGCTTTCACTTTTTCGAGGAGGTAGCTCTTTCTACCGGGGTAGTAGCTTTCACGCTTCCCATGAGATAGCTCTTTCTCTCATTAGGGCATAACATGTATCCGACTTATGAGAGTAGCTTCATACATCATAGGAGGTAGCTCTTTCCACCCCAAATGCATAATCAAAACAAAGCTAATATTTACAAACTCATATACCTTTTTTTTTTTTTTTTTTTTAGATTAAATGCATTTTCCAAAGTAAAACTAAGAACGATGATAAACTTGTCCTTAAAAACTTCAAGATTGAGTTTCCAAAAGATTCTAAGAGTAAGTTGTGTACTAAGATGATTCGAGCAAAAATTCCCTAAAATTCAAGTGAAAACTAGAGCATGATAGGATACAATGTTGAAAATTCTCCTAAACTATGAGAATACAACCGTTACAACTAAGGTGAACCGCCATAGGCTACATTAGCATAAACAATTGAACGCACAAGTAAAGGTGTGTGCAATGTGAACTCCCCCCCACACTTAAGATGTACATTGTCCTCAATGTACGCATATAAGCACAATAATAAGTGAAAAAGATAAAAGCAATTAGTGTGGAAGTGGCAATTGAAACATTACTCCCCTGAACTCCAAGTGTTGCGTTTGATGGAGCTAGGTCATTGAGAGTTGAGTCTCAATGGTTTATGGAGCACACACGATCCCATGACCGTGTGAATGACTATTCCTCAAAATCCTTACATCCAAGACCGTCTGCGCACACATAAACGAGGGTTCAGTAAAGCTCAATAAAACTCGAGTATATAAAATGTAAAGCAATGAATACAACTCGAGACAAAAATAAAAAGCAAAATAAAAGCTATACTCAGAAGGAGAATCCTTTCTGAGTACTACAAGTCCAAAATAAAGTAAAGATATACAGAAATGACAAATAAAAGAAAAGAATCTAAAATCTAAGACGCCTCAGCGTCGGTGTCCTGAGTGGTGGCCTCTGGTGCTGCTGGAGGCTCTGGATCTGCTGGTGGATCGGCTGATGTCGGGGGAGAAGGTGGTGGAGGAGAAACCCGAGGTCGGACCACGAAGGAGGAGGAGGCGACAATCTGCTCGAAGATCTGTCGCAAGCTCTGGAACTGCGCCATCACCTCCTGGTGCTGTGTAATCTGTGTGGCCCTAACCTCGGCCACCTCGGTCTGTAGGATCCCCACTGCGCTCTCGAGGCGCTCCAGTCTGTCCTGGCCTCGAGACGGTGAAAACATCCGCACCGGAGGTGGCTCCGGCGCGGTGGTGGGTACCTCGGTCTGTGTATCCGTCGGGGGTGGCTCTAAAGCTGCCTGTGTACCCTGAGTCTGCTCCGTCTGGGGTATGGTCCAGGTATACGTCCCTGATCCTCCTTTGCGGATCATACCCATCATCCTCAAGGTATCTGTGCCCAGGGGAACTGGTACACTCGTCTTCTCTGCTCCCCTGACTCCATTTCTGAGCCCCAGGCCAATGATAAGTCTAGTGATGTAGGGGCCTGCAAAGATAACTCCTACCCTGGGGTACTGGCCCTGATGGCGAATGTAGTCGGCCACAATGTGCCCCAGGTGGAGTGGCTCACTCTCCACCATCGAATACAAGTAGAGAAGCTCCTGGCGACTCAAAACACCAGTACTGTCTCCCCTGCCACTAATAGATCTGCTCATAACTGCGTGTAGACATCTATAGGCAGGTCGAGAAAGGCATGAAGCCTTGGAGATACCCGGCTCGTACTGACCCTGACCACAAAGTCTGCTATACGCCTGCTGCGGTGTCAAGGTACCCGGGTAGTCTGTGGGGAGCAATGAGTACTCCTCTGTCTCAGTGTATGCCTCATCATATAGACCCATCCGCACCGAGAACTGGGTCATACTCAGCGTGAAATGTCGACCGAGGGCTCTGAACTGAATAGTCGTATCCTCGGTGAAACTGTCATACCCTCGGTCAAACTCAAATGAAGATAGTACCTCCAGCGTGAGCGGTCGGATCACCGAGTCCCTGATAACCATCAATCTCTCCCAGCTACCGACTGAGAGCAGCTCGCCAATCTCATCTGCGACGCTGTCTCCCCCCTGAATATTCCTCACTATACTCAAATCCAAATATCTCGTCTGTCCAAAACGGAGTCCTGATAAACGCTTGAACCGAACCTGATGCTCGGTTATACTGAACTCTGTCTCTGCCGGAGGAGGTGTGGACTCACGGGGACGCTTCCCTGTCGATTTCCTGGGTCTAGAAGACATTCCTGTAAGATTGGAAAAGAAAACAATAAAAAACAGTTCAAAATAACCAATCTGCAGAAATCCACACGGCCGTGTGTTAATTCCACACGCCCGTGTGGAGTTTCTGACGGGCAAAGCATCACGGCCGTGGGGCTAAAAATCCACAATTTACATCTAAATTCGTTCTAATTTCATTCTAAGCATGCTCGTATGTAATGTAAACATTCAAACCAAGCAAAATTGTATAAAAGAACGAATTGAATCAAGAATTGACGAAGAAAAAGGAACTGAAGGTCTCACCGGTGGTGAAGATGAAAAACAAAGTAATACGGCCGGAAAACTCGAATACGATCCCCAAAAATCCTCAGAGAAAGTCAGGAGAGCAACGGAGAAGGTCCAAGAGAGTTTAGAGTGAAAGCATTCAAAGGCACAAGTGAAAACTAAATGAGAAACGCGCGGCTTTTGAAATTCTGGGAATTCACACGGCCGTGTGAACCATCCACACGGCAGTGTGCCTATGAAATTAGGGTTCACAGGGGCCAACACACGCCCCTGTCTGCACTCTGGTCACTCTCTGAACTACCCCACACGGCCGTGTGATAATTCCACACGGCCGTGTGCCTTCACAGGGATATCCACAGGGGCTGGTACACGCCCCTGTGGGCTCACGGGAAAGTTCAGACGGTCTCTGAAAATATTCCCACGGACGTGTGACCAAGCCACACGGCCGTGTGCCCAACCTGGCCAAGAACACAAGGCCGGCCACAGGGGTACCCACACGCCCCTGTGGCCTCTCTGACTCGCCCGAGAAAAACCTAAGTGTTTCACACGGCCGTGTGAATAATCCACACGGCCGTGTGCCTTGACAAGCTCTCCCACAGGGGCTCACACACGCCCCTGTGGTTTCTCGGGATGAAAGGGAATTCCTGCAGAGTTGTCACACGGCCGTGTGAAAATTCCACACGGCCGTGTGCCTTGACACAGTAGCACTCACAGGGGCACACACACGCCCCTGTGGACTCTCGGGAAAAAGAGTTGGAGTTCTGCAGGGTTCCACACGGCCGTGTGGAAATAACACACGGCCGCGTGCTCCTTCTGAGGGTGTTCACAGGGGCAGGTTCACGCCCATGTGCCCTCTCTGGTTGAGTTCTGAATGGTGACACACGGCCGTGTGGAAATTCCACACGGCCGTGTGTTTTCTCTGGTTTACTTAGAAAAATTTTACAGGCTCTTCAGAAAATTTCAGAAACGATTTTAGAACACTTAGAACCTGTGTACAACATAAAAATACGACCAGAAACTACAGAAAACACACTCAACCGACTCAAACTTCGTCAATTAACGTTAAGGCACACGTAAATAATCGAAAGTCCACATGAAAACTCAGCATATGCACATGAAAATTGGGACACCATTGCTAAGACTTTTATTCAATCCGAACCTAAACTAAGTACTAGAAAACTATAAAATGCTTGGGTTGCCTCCCAAGAAGCGCTTGTTTAACGTCACTTAGCTTGACGTACCTGTCTTACCTTACGGAGGTTCATGAATGGAGTTTGCCCTCTTCCCTACAATTTGAAAACAAGCATTGCATAATCGTTGCAAGGTAGAGGGAGAGTTATCGAGTTTGTTACCGCACACGGGTGAAACACCCTTACTCCGTGAATGCTCATCCCCTTTCTTGTTAGGGTTCTTTTTGTGGCGACGTCTCGACCTCTTCAATCTCCGAAGGATTTTCTTCCTAAATTCCTTCTCCTTCTTGATGTCTGTTTCAACTGAACCAAGCGCGAGCACTTCTTCCTCTTCAGTCTCCATGTCTTGGTCCGGCCACCCTTCATATGGATCCGGGTTAAACATATCCTGCATATATTCATCAATGCAATCATCAGTGACATCAAGATAATATAGAGCATCATCAAAATCAAGAGAATGTCGCATGGCTTCGGCGAGGCGGTAAGTGAGCTTGTCGTCTCCAACCCTAAGTGTGAGCTCTCCACCGTCCATGTCTATCAAAGCCTTGGAAGTGCGCAAGAACGGCCTCCCAAGGATCAGCGGCACCTCGACATCCTCGTCTACATCGAGCACTACAAAGTCGACCGGGAAAATGTACTTATCCACTTTCACCAACACATCTTCAACAATACCCCTTGGATGCCTCACCGATCTATCCGCAAGCTGAAGTGTCATCCGGGTAGGTCTAGGCTCGCCCAAGCCTAGCTTTTGGAAGAACGTGTAGGGCATGACATTGATGCTTGCCCCCGAGTCGGCTAGTGCCATCTCCTCACCCATATCACCAATATTGCACGGTATGATAAAACTTCCGGGGTCCTTCCTCTTGCTTGGCATATTCTTCTGTAGCACTGCCGAACAGTTTGCATCGAGGATGACGGATGCACTTTCCTCTAACTTCCTCTTATTGGTCAAGAGGTCTTTTAAGAACTTCGCGTACTTGGGCATTTGGGCTAATGCTTCCGCGAATGGGATGTTGATGTGCAATTTCTTGAAGACACCCAGAAATTTCTTGTATTGCTCATTGTCTTGGTCATTCTTCAATCGTGAAGGATAGGGAATTCTCGGCTTGTAAGGTGGGGGTGCCACCTCTTTCTCCTTTGGTGCTCCATCCTCTACTCCCACAACTTCGGGTGAGTCTTTAGTCTTCTCAAGAGGGAGATGCCCCTCAACCTCCTTACCACTTCTCAAGGTAATTGCCTTTAGTTGTTCTCTTGGGTTGATCTCCGTATTTCTAGGCAAACTACCTTAAGGTCTCTCCGCCAAAGTCTTCGCAATTTACCCTACTTGGTTCTCCAAGTTGTGTAGGGAGGCGGTGTGATTGCGAAGAGTAGCTTCCTCCGATTGGAACCTTGCATCCGAAGAGGAAACGAACCGTGTGAGGGCTCTCTCTAGGTCAGTCATCTTTCCCTCTAACCCGGTCACTCGGCTTTCTAAATTCGGAGCTTGTTGACTTTGAAATCCCGGTGGTGCACTATTTTTGTTCTGTTGTGACTGTCCTTGATTGCTCCAAGAGAAGTTCGGATGGTTCTTTGACATGACCCCTTGCGTGTATCCCGCAAGTGCACGGGTTTGTCGAAGTAATAAATTTACCTTGGTGAGAAGGTAGTCGAATCCACAGGGAATAGGGAGATAGAATATAAGGTTTCACTAATTAAGCTATGCAGAATATGGAGAACGATAATAAGATTGATGAGTGAAAATAATGCAAAGCAATAAACTAAATAGAGAGATGGAAGAAAGAAGTGCAAGTAGGAAAATCGAGAAGGACAAGCAATGAATAAAAAGGGGGGTATCCGGACAAGCTACCTCTAGGGTCTATGTTTCAAGTGCAAGACTATGATATTATACTCTCCTATTGATGTCAATTGAGTCGAGGATATCCTAAGGCTCACGGTCCCAAACCTAAGGACAACCGTGACTAACTCTAACACTATGCTCTGGTATTAGGATTCACAGCACCCTTCACTCTGTCACCTAGATGACTAAGCCCCAGGGGAGTCCATCTGCCTAAACCTCACACTATGTGGAGTTGCATTATGCTTTAGGGATTCCTAGTGACTAAACCTGTTCCTATACGTAATTCTAACCCTTTGGTCCAGGTGGAAGAACCCTAGTCTAGATTGAGCCCCAGCAAATAGGATTCACTACAACCCTCCACTCTATTACTTGCGTAACTAAGCCCTAGGGGAGTTTATCTACCTATTGCTTCACTCTATTTTGACCGCTATTAAATCAAGGAATCGGAGGTAGGGAGAAATCACATCGAAGGGGAAAGGGGTATATTACTACCTCACAACTCTCCCTCTCAACCCTCGTTAATCTTGAGTAGTCTAATCCTATAGGAGTTGTCACACCTCCAAAGGAAAACCTAGATTGCTCTCAACCCTAATGTCACGTTTAAGGGAAAACAATATGAAAGGATAATCAAGATTAAAAACTCAATTTTATTCATCAACGATGGAAAGCATAATAATCAATGTCAAAGAAACATAAGAAACCCTAAAGTTTACAAGTCCGAATACCCCACGAGGGGTTTAGCTCCTCATAGAGCTATACATGTTCATCAATGTGAGAAATAAAGCATAAAACATAGACATCAATGAAAAACCCCCTCGAATTGGTGTGGCCGTGGTCTTGTGCAAACGTTGAACCTCGAAATCGATGCCGACGACGCGCTAGAACCTCCACGAAACCCTCTCCGAAACCCTAGCCGCACTCCAGAAAGTTGGGGAAAAGATAGGTCCAAAAGATCCCTCCAAAGGTTGGAAAAATCCCCTTTTATATTGTTGAATCGCGGCTTTAAAATTGGACTTATCGGGGGCTTCACACGGCCGTGTGGAATTTCCACACGCCCGTGTGAAGCTTCTGTCTCGGCTGAAAAATTAATTTCACACGGCCGTGTGGAATTTCCACACGCCCGTGTGGAATTTCCACACGCCCGTGTGTCTTCACTGGATGGCTGAAATTGCCAAACACACGGCCGTGTGGAATATCCACACGCCCGTGTGACTTCTCTGTCTGGCTGGAAAATGGCTCACACGGCCGTGTGGAATTTCCACACGCCCGTGTGACTTCTCTGGAACACTAATCTTCAGCTGAACAGGCTTGGTAACTTGCCGAAATGCCTCCCGGGTCCATTGTTCTTCATCGAGGCCATTACTTGGGCACACAAGCAACGGTAGGTCGCGCTGATTGCTTCAAGTCTTCTTCTTTCGCGAGATTCTCCTAAGTAACACGGATTGGACTTGTTGTGAATGTGACTGCCTTTGTGCCCCTCCAAAAGAGGTTGGCACACATCCACAAGTCCAAATACGTGCTTCGTTCCTTGCTTGGTCCGAGAACATCCCAACATTGGCGAACGCGACCTAATTTCATTCTTCTTCTCCAATTAGGCTCCACAATACCTTCAATGCACAAGAGAACACAAATGCACACATTTAGTGATAAAACCTGATAAAAGGTATGCTTAATGTAAGATAATAGCGCTTCGTGATACTATAACACAAGCACTTATCATTCTTCCATCCCGGATTGTATGTACCACTATACGGGTTGCCTTGGCCTTGTCCTCTATACGTGTTTCCAACAAAGTCGGCTTGCTCCACTGCACGAGTACCTCCTATGGCAATAAGACAATCACTTGAAGCATGTCCTCCTCCACAACCATTACATGTAGTTATGGCCGCAACTCTTGGTGAAGTTAGGGAGTCTAACTTCTTACTCAATGACTCGACTTGTGCCGCCAAGGATATAACCGCATCAATTTCATGAAGTCCGGCAACCTTCTTTCTATCCCTTGAGTTCCATTGATAGCTATTCATAGCCATCTCTTCTACAAGGTGCCTAGCTTCACCGGGAGTCTTGCTTCCAAGAGTCCCTCCGGCCGCCGCATCTAAGAGTTGCTTTGTACTCGGATTCAACCCGCTGTAAAATGTGTGAATAATCATCCACTCGGGAAATCCATGTTGCGGACATTTGCGAAGGAGCTCTTTGAACCTGTCCCATGTCTCGAATAGAGACTCCAATTCCATCTGAACAAAGGATGATATCTCATTCCGGAGTCTTGCAGATTTTCTCGGTGGAAAGTATCTAGCCAAGAATGCCTCGGCCATTTCCTCCCACGTAGTAATGGAGGCTCTCGGTAATGAGTGCAACCAATGCCTTGCTTTTCCCTTCAATGAAAATGGGAAGGCTCTCAATCGAATTGCATCGTCCGTCACTCCATTTATCTTCAACATGTCACACACTTCCAAGAAATTTTCTATGTGACTATTAGGGTCTTCATCGGCCAACCCATTAAACTGTGCGGACTGTTGCAACATCTGAATGAACGACGGCTTCAATTCGAAATTCATTGCTGTAATTGGGGGCCTCACGATGCTTGATTGGGTCCCCATAACTGCGGGTCTAGCAAAATCGGACAACGTTCGCTGCTGCTCGTTCTGTTCTGCCATTGTCTCTGACCTTTCAGTCTCAATATCGGCTTGATTTGATGCTTCTTGTGCAGGTTCTTTCCCTTTACGATGTGTTCTTCTTCCAATGTCTGGGTCTCCTTCAATAAGTATTGAAGGGTTCCCACGGGTCATAACCTGGAGCCGAAAACAAAGAAAAGAAAAATAAGAACAATGATAGGTAAAGAAAATATGAAATAGAATGCGAAGTGAATAGCTAAAATAGTGAAAAACAAATATCTAAAACGCCTATTCCCCGGCAACGGCGCCAAAAACTTGACACGACCCCTTGCGTGTATCCCGCAAGTGCACGGGTTTGTCGAAGTAATAAATTTATCTTGGTGAGAAGGTAGTCGAATCCACAGGGAATAGGGAGATAGAATATAAGGTTTCACTAATTAAGCTATGCAAAATACGGAGATCGATAATAAGATTGATGAGTGAAAATAATGCAAAGCAATAAACTAAATAGAGAGATGGAAGAAAGAAGTGCAAGTAGGAAAATCGAGAAGGACTAACAATGAATAAAAGGGGGGTATCCGGACAAGCTACCTCTAGGGTCTATGTTTCAAGTGCAAGACTATGATATTATACTCTCCTATTGATGTCAATTGAGTCGAGGATATCCTAAGACTCACGGTCCCAAACCTAAGGACAACCGTGACTAACTCCAACACTATGCCCCGGTGTTAGGATTCACAACACCCTTCACTCTGTTACCTAGATGACTAAGCCCCAGGGGAGTCCATCTGCCTAAACCTCACACTATGTGGAGTTGCATTATGCTCTAGGGATTCCTAGTGATTAAACCTATTCCTATACGTAATTCTAACCCTTTGGTCCAGGTGGAAGAACCCTAGTCTAGATTGAGCCCCAGCAAATAGGATTCGCTACAACCCTCCACTCTATTACTTGCGTAACTAAGCCCTAGGGGAGTTTATATACCTATTGCTTCACTCTATTTCGACCGCTATTAAATCAAGGAATCGGAGGTAGGGAGAAATCACATCGAAGGGGAAAGGGGTACATTGCTACCTCACAACTCTCCCTCTCAACCCTCTTTAATCTTGAGTAGTCTAATCCTATAGGAGTTGTCACACCTCCAAAGGAAAGCCTAGATTGCTCTCAACCCTAATGTCACGTTTAAGGGAAAACAATATGAAAGGATAATCAAGATTAAAAACTCAATTTTATTCATCAACGATGGAAAGCATAATAATCAATGTCAAAGAAACATAAGAAACCCTAAAGTTTACAAGTCCGAATACCCCACGAGGGGTTTAGCTCCTCATAGAGCTATACATGTTCATCAATGTGAGAAATAAAGCATAAAACATAGACATCAATGAAAAACCCCCTCGAATTGGTGTGGCCGTGGTCTTGTGCAAACGTCGAACCTCGAAATCGATGCCGACGACGCGCTAGAACCTCCACGAAATCCTCTCCAAAACCCTAGCCGCACTCCAGAAAGTTGGGGAAAAGATAGGTCGAAAGATGCCTCAAAAGGTTGCAAAAATCCCCTTTTATAATGTTGAATCGCGGCTTTAAAATTAGACTTATCGGGGGCTTCACACGGCCGTGTGGGATTTCCACACGCCCGTGTGAAGCTTCTGTCTCAGCTGAAAAATTAATTTCACACGGCCGTGTGGAATTTCCACACGCCCGTGTGTCTTCACTGGATGGCTGAAATTGCACAAACACACGGCCGTGTGGAATTTCCACACGCCCGTGTGACTTCTCTGTCTGGCTGGAAACTTGTTCACACGCCCGTGTGGAATTTCCACACGCTCGTGTGACTTCTCTGGAACTCTAATCTGCAGCTGAACTGGATTGTAACTTGCCGAAACACCTCCCGGGGTCATTGTTCTTCATCGAGGCCATTACATGGGCACACAAGCAACGGTAGGTCGCGCCGATTGCTTCAAGTCTTCTTCTTTCGCGAAAATTCTCCTAAGTAACACGGATTGGACTTGTTGTGAATGTGACTGCCTTTGTGCCCCTCCAAAGGAGGTTGGCACACATCCACAAGTCCAAATACGTGCTTCGTTCCTTGCTTGGTCCGAGAACATCCCAACATTGGCGAACGCGACCTAATTTCATTCTTCTTCTCCAATTAGGCTCCACAATACCTTCAATGCACAAGAGAACACAAATGCACACATTTAGTGATAAAACCTGATAAAAGGTATGCTTAATGTAAGATAATAGCGCTTCGCGATACTATAACACAAGCACTTATCAACCTATCTCTAAGAGTAAACTCAATCCCTTCCCTAATGGGTTCCCTAGCTAGATGGATTTCTCAATCATCATCTAGACAGCCGAAGTGCAACTATGGTTAACATGATATCAAGATTGCAATTACAACTATGGGGAAAATGGCCATCAAGTTTTACTAAAACAACTTATGGCAATCCCTACGCCAAGTTTTGTAACATGCAAATCAAGGCAATCAACACAAGAGTTTTGCATCTCAAAATAAACAAAGGGAAATCACACGAAAACTCCATAATCAAGGAAACAAAAGTCAATACATCATAATGTCAAGGTTCGTAACCTAGTTCACCAAATAACGGTTAGCCCTTCATGGTTCTATAATGCATACAAGGAAAAAAGAATGAAAATAAAATGAAATCCATGAACTCCCTTCTTGCTTCACAATCTTTGTTGGAGAGCGTCCAATGATGATCTTGAAGGTATCACTCCACTTCCCCGATGATCTATTAGTCTAAATCCAACCCTAAATGAAGCCAAAGTTTGCCCACACCCTCTCTCCAAGAAAGAAGAAGATCTCTCAAAAACATAACTTTAGGCTTAAAAATGCAATTCCCGATGTAAGCACAGCCATGCTCTTTACTGTACTCTTCTCGGGATGTCTTGGAACTTGTTTTCATCACCACTGTAGCACAACGTGTAAAGTGCACAGCCATAAGCATGCCCATGTTTACAGCTCATGCTTCAAGAGCACGATGTTGCTAGGGGTAGAGAAACCATGCTCTTCAAGTGCACAGGGGTGCGCTTGGTCAATTTGGCTGAATTTCTCTAAGTCTTGGAAACTGCACGGCCAGATGCATTGATAAACGTCTAAATGTACATATTTTATACGTATTCTTGCGCATGATTTTCGTATTTTGTTAATGAATCGATGCCTTTTGGTGGTCTAAATTGGGTTATTTTGTGTTTCAGGTGCGAAAGATGCTTTGGTGACCTCAACGACGCGATTTGAGAAGAAATCCACATCGAAATCGTTGTTTTAGGTTCCCTGGCACTGTAGCAATACTGTAGCAGCTTGAAGCACGCACATTTAGAGAAATTTTCTAAGTTTGGAAACCCTCACGGGCAAGCTCCTGGCCGTGAGGTCAACCGCAAGGAATTTGGGGGCAGACAGCACTATAGCAGAGTTATTGTAGCAGTATTGTAGCAGTTTCACAACTTTACAGATTCTTTCGTCCCAAATTACAGGCTACCTCACGGGCCATATATGGACCGTGAGCTCACCCGTGAAGAGGCACGAATTTACCCTTTTATGGGATTTGGAGGGTTTCTTTGAAGACATCTTAGGTCTTCTTCTTGGAGCCTCTCACCACCACCTTTGATCTGAGGAAGAAGGAGCTTTTGGAGGGCAACTTCGTTGAGAATTTGGCGAGGAGAGCAAGATTTTGGGAAGAATCCATGATCTAGAGCTTACATTTGGAGGTTGAAGACTAGGGAAGCCACCCCTTTGAGTGGCGTCTTTGGAACTTCTACGGCCTTCATTCTTTGAGAGAGTTCTTCTCATTCTTTTGTTGGTTGTTTTCATGTATTTCTTGTTGTATTTAGTGAACATGAGCAACTAAACCCCAAGGTCACCGGATGTAGTTTATTTACATTTTATTCTCTCTCTTAAAATTGTGTCGGTTGAACAACATTGTAAAAGGGAAGTAAGGGTAGCTTCTCGGGACCCAGGGAATACGACCCCTATGTCACGCACAGGGTATTACTTGACGACCCGTGCACTTGTGGGTATAGCTTAGCGCTATCAAGTTTTTGGCGCCGTTGCCGAGGACCCACGAGAAATACTCAGAAAACTTTGAGCGTGTTGATTTGACCATCATCGTGTTTTGCTTTTACCATTTTTGTATATACTCCATCATTTCTTTGTTTGCTTAAAATTTTTTTGTCATAATCTTCCTTTTAGTGTGTATATATTCTTCTCACCATGTTTTCAACAGTTAACTGGGATCATTTTGTTCGGCCACAGGAACACCATCTTGGCGATTTAACTCCGGCACTGCATCGATTCCCCCCAGCTTTTATGATGACCAGTGGAGAAGGAAGTTTTGTGATGATTCAACCAACTTAACCGTAGAAAATCACAGCATTGATTCTCTACTCCAGCAATATTTACAGTCAGAAAAGGTGAATCTTGTAGCGAAATCTTATCCACCGAGCTTTCAGCGTGACCCCATCAACGAATGGTAGAAAAAAAATTCAGATGGATACTTTGAGTCATCAACTCTAGTTGAAAAAGGGACAAATCAAATAGGATCAGACAGCACCGACGGAACGGATTATGTGCAGGAGAAGAACTTGAATTCTGTCGAAGCAGAAATACATGTGATGGAAGATAGCTCAGGGAGTGATAGTTCATCTGGTTTGGAAGATCAAACAATTGAGAAGCATGATTTGAGCAATTATGGAAGATTGATTTCATCACTTGAAGAACCTCCTTAGCTAGAGCTGAAGCCACTACCTGATCATTTGGAATATGCTTTTTTGGGGGAAGACTCTACACTCCCGGTTATCATTGCATCAGATTTGACAGGGCAACAGAAAGATAAACTTTTGGATATACTCAAGAAGCACAAGAAGGCAATTGCTTGGAAAATCGCGGATATCAAAGGGATTAGTCCTTCGTTCTGTACTCACAAAATTCTTATGGAAGACAATCACAAGCCGATGGCAATACCCCAACGAAGATTGAATCCTAACATGAAGGAGGTAGTAAAGAATGAAGTCATTAAGCTTCTTGATGCGGGTATCATCTACCCCATTTTTGACAGTGCATGGGTGAGTCCAGTCCAGGTGGTCCCTAAAAAAGGAGGTATGACAGTTGTGACTAATGAAAAAAATGAACTCATCCTTGCTAGAACAGTAACAGGTTGGAGGGCCTGCATTGACTACAGGAAACTTAATGATGCCACAAGGAAAGATCATTTCCCTTTGCCCTTCATCGATCAGATGCTTGAGTAGCTTGTAGGACACTCTTATTATTGCTTTTTAGACGGCTTCTCTGGATATTTTCAGATTCCTATTGCCCTAGAAGATCAGGAGAAGACTACTTTCGCCTGTCCTTATGGTACCTTTGCTTATCGGCGGATGCCTTTTGGGCTCTGTAATGCACCGGCCACCTTCCAAAGATGCATGATGGCTATTTTTGAGGACATGGTGGAAGACATTATGGAAGTATTCATGGACGACTTCTCAGTTTTCGGTGATTCATTTGAGTTTTGCCTTCAAAACCTTGATTGGGTCCTAAGCAGATGTGAGGAGACAAATCTAGTGCTCAGCTGAGAGAAGTTTCATTTTATGGTCAAGGACGGTATAGTTCTTGGGCATAAAATTTCGAAGCATGGGATTGAGGTAGACAGGGCAAAAATCGCCACTATTGAGAACTTCCACCGCCAACTTCAGTAAAGGCAATCAGAAGTTTTTTGGGACATGCCGGCTTCTACAGAAGGTTTGTGCAAGATTTCTCATCCATTGCCTGACCATTAACAAAGCTGTTGGAGAAGGATGCCCTTTTTGAATTCACTAGTGATTGTATGCATGTCTTCTTAACTCTCAAACAGAGACTAATTAAAGCTTCTATCATGGTTTCACCTGACTGGAATCTGCTATTCGAGCTGATGTGTGATGCAAGTGACTATGTTGTTGGTGCAGTTCTTGGGCAACGAAGGGACAAACACTTTCATCCTATCTATTATGCAAGCAAAACTTTGAATGATGCTCAAGAGAACTACACTACTACCTAGAAGGAATTACTTGCTGTAGTCTTCGCATTTGACAAATTCAGGTCCTATTTGGTGTTGTCCAAGGTGATTGTTACACAGACCATTCTGTCCTAAAATATCTATTAAACAAGTATAAGGATGCAGACACTGGTGTGTATTGGTATGGTTGAGCGGCGGGGTAACACCCACAGGTTGGTGCGACACCAGACTGACCCCGGCCCATCTTATGGCACCGAGTCTGAGTCTCAGTCCAGGTCAGAGCCGGACGATGTTGCTGTACCCAGGGAGTGAATACAGTCACTTGAGGAGAGATTTGACGCATTTCGTGCTGAGGTCTGCGAGCAGTTGCAGATGCTGACTGCCTCGGTGAGTCATATTGAGACCACCACTGCCGACATTTTAGCGTTCTTGCGCAGTTCTTCATCATCAGTCGGCACCACCTCTGCGGCCACCACCTGCGTAGCACCATCATCTCCTTCACGCCCCTAGACTCACTCTGCATGCTTGTTGCTTTACTCTGTTGCTTTTATTTCTGTATTAGCTACATTTCTTGTGTTATGTTGTATTGTGTACTTTTGAGTTAGTCAGGGCTTCGCCCTACTAAACTTTTTCTGGTTATTTTTGAGATTTTTGTTTACTTGATCTTTTCCACTATTTTGATTTCTGGAGTTGTGATCCGCGCTTTTCTTTTGTACTTTTCAAGACTTTTGTACTGAGTTTCACACTCCATGCCCTCGTTACATTGTTTGCCCCAACCGACTAGAGGATCACATCACATACTTCATCAACTGTTTGGGGAAGTTTCTTTTACTCCATTTTCTTATACTTAGCATGCTTGTCCCACCCTGTTCTGCTGACTTATGTACATTGGGGACAATGTACAACTTTAGGTGTGGGGATGGATTTTTGGAGTATTATTCATTAATGCATGTTTTGATTGCCTATAATAGCTATGATTTTATTGTTAAGAACTTCCTGGCTTGGTAGAATGATAGTTGTGAGATGTACTTTACCTGTGCTTGAATGTAGTTCTGTTTCACCTTTAGTGCACCCCTATACCTGTACATGATCACTTCTGCTTTATGCACTCCAACCAACCCATCATGATGATTTTGGCATTAGATTGTTAAATTCTATTTTCAATACACTTTTAAGAGCTTTTGTGTTCCTTCATGGTTTTCTTTAGCCTAAAGTGAACTATTGTAGTGGGTTTAACCAGGGGATTTGAGAGTTAGTCTGTACATATGATCCAAAAAAAAAAAAAGTCTATGACAGTATTCCTATGCTAGTATAGCATGAATGCGTCTATGTAGACTGTAATCAAGTAGGATCGGTGGCTCTTGTGCCTGGCCAGCATGTGCATCCGTCTGAAAGATTTTTACGCAGTCTATGTTAGTCGGGGACTCAAAAAAAAAAAAAAGAGATGAGTGTATGTCTGTATATATGTGAGAGTAATAAAGTCTTTTAATCCCCTGGTCCTCGCTTTGTAGTCACTTAAGTGCTAAGATTTTATTCAGGAACCAAAGGACTCTTAACTGAGTATTGAGGGTGTCTATAACTTTTTAATGCCATTTTCATTGTGTGTGGGGTGAATGGTCATCCTGGGGTAATCTAGGATGTGGAGGTCAAGGTGGGAGTTCGCACACACTCACGGGGCACTCTAGGGGGAACAGAACTAGTATTACTTGACTATTCATTGAAAAGCTCATTTCTTGATTTCTGTCCATTCGTGCTTGTGGAGTCCCTTACTATTGAGCTTGAGGTCGTGCATTTAGCCGTTTATCTTCTTGCCCCTGTTCTTAATGTGTGTTTGCTTAGGGACAAGCAAACGCTTAGGTATGGGGATGTTTGATAAACGTCTAAATGTACATATTTTATACGTATTCTTGCGCATGATTTTTGTATTTTGTTAATGAATCAATGCCCTTTGGTGGTCTAAATTGGGTTATTTCGTGTTTCAGGTGCGAAAGATGCTTTGGTGACCTCAACGACGCGATTTGAGAAGAAATCCACATCGAAATCGTTGTTTTAGGGTCCCGGGGGCATTGTAGCAATACTGTAGCATCCTGAAGCACGCACATTTGGAGAAATTTTCTAAGTCTGGAAACCCTCATGGGCAAGCTCATGGCCGTGAGGTTAACCGCAAGGAATTTGGGGGCAGACAGCACTGTAGCAGAGTTATTGTAGCAGTACTGTAGCAGTTTCACAACTTTGCAGATTCTTTCGTCCCAAATTACAGGCTACCTCGCGGGCCATATATGGACCGTGAGCTCACCTAGTGAAGAGGCACGAATTTACCCTTTTATGGGATTTGGAGGGTTTCTTTGAAGACATCTTGGGTCTTCTTCTTGGAGCCTCTCACCACCACCTTTGATCTGAGGAAGAAGGAGCTTTTGGAGGGCAACTTCGTTGAGAATTTGGCGAGGAGAGCAAGATTTTGGGAAGGATCCATGATCTAGAGCTTACATTTGGAGGTTGAAGACTAGGGAAGCCACCCCTTTGAGTAGCGTCTTTGGAACTTCTCCGGCCTTCATTCTTTGAGGGAGTTCTTCTCATGCTTTTGTTGGTTGTTTTCATGTATTTCTTGTTGTATTTAGTGAACATGAGCAACTAAACCCCAAGGTCACCGGATGTAGGTGAACCTTGGGGGTGAACTTGTGATGTTTTGGATGTTTTGTTCTAATTTATGTTTGTGGCTTGTTTGTGATCCATTGTTTGGTGTTTTTACATGCTTGGTATGTATGAGAACTCTATGTATCAAAAGACTTAGGAAATGCTAGGTTGCATGACCATTGCCATAGTGCTAGACTCACCAAACTTGGAAGGGAAATACATATAAATACACCGTGACCATCGGGTATTTGTACCCCTCCACTCCTAGGGTTAAATACTCTTTTGTATCTTAACTCTAGTTTGAGAAAATCACTTCACCCATTGCAATTGTAGGGGTAATCTTGGGCGGTAGACGTACCGTATCCAATACCCGTACCGGATTAGGGGTCAATTGCCGTGACCATCGGGTTGGCCTAATCTAGGGTTTTCTCGGTCCAATTCGCCACTTGCATGTTAGTTCAAGCATCCTACTCACTTTAGTAGCCCCTAAGGGAATCCTCATCCGTGACCACTCTTAGCCCTAATTTATCCCGTATCTTGTCCTCGTATGTTTGCATTGGTTACTTATTTGTTTAGTTTATTTACATTTTATTCTCTCTCTTAAAATTGTGTCGGTTGAACAACATTGTAAAAGGGAAGTAAGGGTAGCTTCTCGGGCCCCAGGGAATATGACCCCTGTGTCACGCACAGGGTATTACTTGACGACCCGTGCACTTGCGGGTATAGCTTAGCGCTATCAAGCATGGGCATGATTCCTGATAGTGCTTCACCTGTGAAGTGTGTTTTAGCTCCATTTAATGCTAAAATTGACCTAAACATGTTCTTTCCATTCCAAGATCTGATTGACTGCACAACTAAGCATAAATAACCAAAGTAACCTCGATTTATAATAAATATATGCAAAACGACAAGCAATTCACATAATAGGGTATATTAAATATCTATATACAATGCAGTCATCAAATACCC
Source organism: Dioscorea alata (assembly GCA_020875875.1). Classification (NCBI taxonomy): domain Eukaryota; kingdom Viridiplantae; phylum Streptophyta; class Magnoliopsida; order Dioscoreales; family Dioscoreaceae; genus Dioscorea; species Dioscorea alata. The sequence goes on along the minus strand of CM037020.1, from coordinate 28,656,989 downwards.
CCACACTTGAATGCTTTCTTGTCCTCAAGCAAACACTTAAACCCAAAAAAAAATAAAAAATAAAAAAATAATATGAGTGCATGACCTTTGATCTCATAGAAGATAGGGCATTGACAAGCAAATGAGGCGAACTAGAAATTAGTGAGCCGAGCTGATCCACAAGAATAAGATTTACCCGTATTCCATACTCCCATGTGTGTGTGAATTTTCCCTAGAAATATACACCATGTACCATTGGGAAAAACCTACCTCGAACGACCTTATTTCCACAAAAACTAATTGGGTAGTAGCTTCATACACCTTAGAGGTAGCCATTTCTCCCGATAGGTCATTAAGTGAACATGGGTGATGCCTAAGATCCGATTACTCAAGAGCGGCTTTCATACTTCTAAGGAGATAGATATTTCTACCGTCTTTCCAAACACAAATATTTACAAAACCTAGGTAGGGTCTTCCTATGAATCTAACTTTCTAGGACTGAAAACTAAATAGAAAGCCTAACTCTAGTGTTTTTTTTTTCACAAGGTCTACGAGCTAAATGACCTCTCCAAGGTACAAGTAAATCCACAAGTAGAGTAAAATGCAAGAAAGAAGTGTTGTTGGGACATGAGTGAATCTAGCCAATAAGTTTAACAAAATAAATACTAACTCAGGTGTCACCCTTAGCCACATGAATCCCTAAACAATAAATCACATATCGTCCTAGGTCATGCATCATCATAATAAGCACAAAAATAACCCTCCTCCACAAGTGAATGTTACATTGTCCTTAATCGTAATCAATGCATGCATAAACAAATATCATAGAAGATAAATGAATAAAATTGAGGATAGTTATTAGGGACTTCGCTGGGCACAGATCTTGCCCCTAATCTAAAAAGAAGAAAACAACTATTTATGAGCTTGATAGCACAGTAAGTTTCCCACTAAAAATATCGGTATCATAAAAGTTTCAAATTTTCAAAACTCAAACAAAGTATAATAAAATACAAGTTTATCATAATCAAATTTAGAAGTCAAGTTTTTCAATAAAACATAACTGATCAAAAAGTCAAGCATATATGTCCCACAAATAACTATTGCAAAAACAAAATGTCAGTGGTCATATGTTTACCCTCGATAACCAGAGGCAGAATATTAGAGGTCATAAGTTTACCCTCGATGACCCGAGCTAGAATTACCAGAGGCCGTTATTTTTCATTAACGAATGGTGGGAAATTATAGTTTCTATTTCAAATTACATGGTTTTTACAAAGTTAATCGGGGACTACAAGTTACTGTGTCAAAATACGCTATGGCCAAAAATTTATCAAAATAGAATACAGAAATTTGATAATCCTATTTTTAGATAGAAAATAATTTGAATTGGTTTCCAAATCTAAATACTTACATATGAATTACAAATAATAAATAAATAAGTAATTCAAACTATAAATCGAAATAATCAGTATTTTTCTCAAACATTCTAGAAGTTCAAAAAACTAGAATTTTCGAGTATATACAAATAATAGGATTTATTTGTGGGATACTTACACATCTAACGACAAGATTTAAAATTCACACTAATTGAGTTTTCTCGAAAAGTCCTATATTTGGGAATAACCCATCAGAATTACAGACAAAACAAATTATAAAATTCACATGAATGCAAAAACAATTTCAAGATTGAAATCACTAACGAAGCTACCAAAGTCGAGACTAATAACCAATTCTCCTACGACCCTTAAGATTGAAATCAGCATAGCTCTGTGAATTCTAACCCAAATTAGAAATTTTAATCTTCTGAGAAAACTAGACATCTACATCTATAACATATCTAAATCTTACAATGATTTGAGATCTACAGAATTTAAACAATCACTTATAAAAGTCATAAACATGCATTTAAAACATGAAAACCAATGATTTCAGACATGCCTTTTCTAATAAAATATATCTCACAGCATATAACTGCAAAAAAGATTAAACTTTTGGAGCATATAATTAACTCAAAATTAAACAACTTTTGTATTAAATATGAGTCTTGATTCAGCTTCTAAGATCGCAAATTCTTTGATCAATCTTCATGCTTTCTGCAGAAATGCCATTGAGCACATCTACAGAAATATGATCATATCTCACAAATTACATTGGTAAACATTCTAAAATTTGGCAAAGCCAAAGATAAAATCATCTTCTAAAACTTTTTTTTGCATAATTTAAATCTAAATGTGAACTTAAAATCATGAAATAAATCAACAACGGATCAAGGCTACATAGAAATCCTGACCATGTCACCTGTGCTTAAAGCTTATAATTTACAGGATACTTATACAAAAATTTTGAAATTTTGTAGGTACTTAGTGACACGTCCGAATGCATGTATACACCGCAAGTACATGGGTGTCGAAGTAATAAAATACCCCTGTGAGAGGGATAGTCGAATCCATAGGGAATGGAAGTACTAGAAGTAACTACTTCTCTATTATCCAGTCAGAATCAAGGTTGTGATGAAATGAACTCAATCGCATGCAAATATAAAAAACACAAGCAAGCAAAGGTAATGGAAAATAAGGGGCATCTCAATCAATAAAGATGAGGTACCCAGGCAATGCTCCTCGTAGGATCTAACATGAAGCACAATATTTACTAAATGTTTCCAAACCGAGTTAAAAGAGTCGAGGTAATCCAAGAACAATCGATCCCTGCCTCTAGGCCACCAATACTAACTAGTCCCCTACAAGGTCTCGGTCGAGAAATCACTCAATCTCAACACCTCACACCCCATATGACCGCAATGAACTCTAGGGAAACCTAAGAGTGCAACTAATTCCAAAAGATAAATCTAATCCTACTTTTAGGAGGAAAATCCCTAACCCCCTACAAGGTCCCGGTGGAGAAATCTCTCAATCTCATGCTTCACACCAAATATGGTTGCATAAAGCTTAGGGAATACTGAGATAGGAAACACTCGATCAGAAGGAATAAGGGATGCTCCACTATCTCATGACTCACCCTCTCAACCTTCTTTAAACTTGAAGTTCTAACCCTAATGGAGACTTCTCTCTTACCAAGGCAACAAATCATGCAATAATCAATCAATCACAAGGATCAATAAGACATGCAAGCAATGATAAAACAAGATTAAAACTCAAATAGACTCAGATTTAATATAAATCATAAAGTAAATCAATACAAAGAATTGATCCTAGGGTTCACATGCCCAAATACCTAGTGTTTAGCCCTCCGTGGGCTATAAGACTTTTCCTCGTCGATTCATCATTTAGAAGCTCTTGCCATCTTCACCCAAGTAGAGACGTAAGAGTGTGATTGCCTTTGTGCCCTTCCAACACACAAATCGGCTTGAATTCTGTTGGAAGTTGGCACACACCCTCATGTACATGATCTCCTCTTGTGCTTTGACCCTTATATTGTATAAAAGCTCCCAACAATATATTTTTATAACCCATCTTTGCTTCCTTTTCTTCCTTCAACACTTTCACAACCTAATTGCATCAAGGAACACCATAATACACTTTATGAGATATAAACCATGGTAAAACAAATGCTCAATGCATGTAAAACATATATGGAAACATGTCTACTTAAGCACTTATCACTTAGATAATGTCGAACTCTTCAAGTTTTTTATTCTACTCTCCATTCATCCTCTAAGACCCTAAAATCGAAGAGGGGTTAATGCTATTATCAAAAATGAAAATCTGAAACGTATCAAATTAATCTCAGACTCCTCAAACAAAAGACTAATCTAACCTATCCATTACGGACATCCGACATTAATAGATCAAGATCTACAAAATAATAATAACAATTCTATAATTTAGCCAAAGATCCAAGGAAGAGGATGCTTACCTCACAACAACAGTGAAGCAATCCTTGATGACGAGACCCTTCCCCCGTCCTCACCATTGGCAACACACACAGAAAAAAAAGAGAAAAAGAGATGAGGCTAGATCTCTCCATTTTTCCTAAATGGTGATCTAAAATTGAATGAGGTGAAGAGATGATTAGAGTTTCGAAACTAAAAATAAAATCAATGACTAGGATAAAAATTAACATCAACGGATAGGATTTAATTATGGGGTGGGGCCTACAAGAATCCTGCTCAGTAGTGGAAGTAGTAGTAGTAGCAGCACCGCCTATGACATAGTACTGACTCCCAAGAGCTGTCCTCATGGGCAGGACATCCTCATAGCCTGGAGGTTGTCGATGGTGATCGAGGCACTTCCGATACCACTGATCCCCTCTGAAAAGCCCATCACCCAAACGAGCAGTATGATGTAGGTACCAGTGAATATGACTCCAACCTTGGGATCAACCCCTGACTCTAGCATGTTTCTATCGTGCCATAGAGCAATTGGCTTCACAACGGCCATCACCAGGGGCATGATGAGGCCATTGTGAACATAACATTCATGAAACTACACCTGTCAGAAGCCTGTATAAGAGATTTGGAGATTTAAAAGCTGACAATGGTCACCATAACAGCTTCACAATGGTTATGGTGATCACAACGGCTTGTTTGCAATACCCGACACTAGAACATGATGGAGCTCAAATTATGGCCCAATCCAAATCATAACGGTCCTGACAAACGGGCTCGGTGGCCTCGTAGTGATGAAAAGTTATATAAACTGAGGGTTTCTGATTGGAAAAGGGGGAATTCTTTTGCCAAATTTGGGAGAAGCAGCCAGATTTTTGGAGACCCTTGTGGATTCAACATACATCAAAAGTGGAGTGTGCACGAAGAGATTCATTGTTCTCTTGATGATCTTGCGATCTACTCAACCTCAACCATCGGAGACTATATTTGAGTGTGTTACTCTAGGAATTATTTTGAATTATTTCCTTTGGATTATTGTTATTAATTGATCAATACTTCTGTATCCATTAGAGGACCTCAATTCAAGGGTAATTCCATGTAAATTTTCCTTGATTGTTACTTGTGATTCTTTATTGATAATTTAGTATTCTTTCTAGTCATTTGTAATGATATTTTGCTGATGTGGAGTGGAAGATATGCTAACACATTAGAGGACCCATACTCTACTTGATCTATGCATGCAGTAATAGATTAGGTATTGCTAGATTTCTGGATTAGTGTTTGATTAGATTTCTAGATAAGGATTTGATTAGCCCTTCTAGTGAAGTTCTTGAACATAAGGTACACATAAGAGGCTGGGATGGAAGAGATTTCATCTTAAGTTCCTAATGTTTAGACCTGATTACCAAGTGATTAGGACAAGCAGGCCCTTAAATTCCCCTGGACCAATACTAGATTGAATCATCACCGCTTAACGCTATTTCATAAGTGATCTTTAAGGAAACCTTCATACGATCTCCCAAACTCCTCAAATCGCATTGAACGATCCTTAATTGTACTGCATTAGTTAATCTGTAGAAGTAGAATTAAGAAACACCGTAGATGTTTAGGCTATCGATTAAGTAAAGAGAAAGTAATAGGAGCCTCTCGCCGTTCCCTGAGGAATATGACCCTCATGCTCACCCATGAGGAATTACTTGATGACCCGTACTTATAGTACATACAGACTCAACCCTACCATCCATGAATTTACTTGTACTAAAAACTATACACTTGGTCCTAGTGTAGGTCTCCTATTGGAGGAGTGGAATTTTTAACTCTTCCAGAGTTGTGTGGTAAGGGGATTTATTACCATGCGGCCATGCCCCTAATATTATCTTGGATGCATGTGGTAGGCCTTCATTGCCCCACGTATTAGCCAGCCCCACATAGCAAATCCCTAGGATATTATGTCATTATAAATAGTGTACTTTCACAATGGTCTATTCTTTCGACACCATCAAGCAGGGGCACTTGTAGCCTATTTATATATAAAAAAAAAGTTAATAACCATATTGGATTAAAGGATGCACATTCCCAACACATGTAGAATCATGAGCTTCCACTTTTGACTCTAAGTACATATTTTTATTATATATCAAAATAGTAGGAAACCACCAAAAAAAGATATAAATAAATAAAACCAAGCTAATTTGTCATAAAGATATTTAACTTGGAAAAACATTAACTGAGTTGTACTATGGAAAAAAAACAAAGGAGTTGTTTGTCATCATGTCAATTAACAAAACGAAGTAATAGAAGAGTGAAGTTAAAAGGACTACATGATGGGCTGTAAGGAATAGTACCTTCTTTACGATCTTCAAGAGTTTTGACAGGATCCCGAAAGTGCACGGGTTGTCAAATAATAATAATATTACCCCGGTGAGAGGGTAGTCGAATCCACAGGAAGTAGAGATTGTAGATATAAGAGATTGTTATCTCGCTAATGCGAAGTATGGAAAGTGAGAGCGCGATCAATATGTGTGCAAGAGTAATTAAAAGAAACAAGAAAATAAAAAAGAAGCATGCAAGACAGGAGAGCGCAAGCAAAAAGTGAGAGAGAAACAATCAAGTGTAAAACAGGGTACCCGGACAAGCTCCCCCTAGGACTAATGTTCTAGTGTAAGAGAATGTATTATACTCTCGTATTGATGTTTAATGAGTCGTGGACATCCTAAAGCACACGGTCCCAAACCTAAGGTCAACCGTGACTAATCCCAACATTATATCCTGGCATTAGGTTTCACTACGACCCTTAACTCTCGTTGACCTGTCAACTAAGCCCCAGGGGAGTCCATCTTCCTAAGCCTCACACTAAGTGGGATTGCAATATATTCTAGGGATTCCAAGTGATAGACCCTATTCCTAAATATAGTTCTAACCCTTTGGTCCAGGTGAAAGAACCCTAGTCTCAATTAAGCCACCGCACTAGGATTCGCTACAACCCTTCACTCTATCGCTCGCACGACTAAGCCCCAGGGGAGTTCATCTCCTATCACTTCGCTCTATTTTGACCGCTAAGAACTCTTGCAACACGGAGGTAGGGAAAATAACACCGAAGGGGAAAGGGGACATTTTACTACTTCACGACTCATCCTCTCGACTCTCTCCAACCTCAAGTAGTCAAATCCTATAGGAGTTGTCACACCACCAAAGGACAACCTAGATGACTCTCAACCCTAGTGTCACATCTAAGAGAAAATCAATACAAGAATCAATCAAGATTGGAGCTCAATTAAATTCATCAATTAAGAAAGCATAATAACATGTCATAGAAACAATATCATCCTATGGTTTACAAGTCCGAATACCCACAATTGGCTTAGCTCCTCATGGGGCTATACAAATCCATCAATGTGTATGAATAAACACAAATCGAAAACATTGATGAAAACTCCCTTGTGTAGCGTGGTCGTGGTCTTGTACGGCCGACTTGTCTCTTCATCAACCTCCTAGTCAAGCCTAGGGCACACTTCGCCAGATCAGTGCCAACGAAAGCTCCCCCAATAGCTATCTTCCAACGGGCTTCGATGTCGATGCCGATGGAGCGCTTCAATCCTCCATAAAATCCTCTCTAAACCCTAGCGGCGACCCTGCAGAAGATAGGCGAAAAGATCCAGAAAAAGTCCCCAAAAGGCCTTTAAATAGTGCTGAGTCGCGGCTGTAAATTGGCTGAAATTGCGATTTCACACGACCATGTGGAATTTCCACACGCCTGTGTGAATTTTCTGAATGCCGTTTTCTAGCGTACAGTGAACAGTAAACTAGTATAGTAATTGCAATAGTGATCTTCTACAGCACTGCTATAGTACTCGTGCACCAAATACTCCTGATTTCATTGTTCTTCATCGAGCTCGTTGAATTGGGCACATAATCAATGGTAGATCATATCATCTGCTTCGTTTCTCCTCATTGGTGAAGTTCTCCTATGCTACACGGTTTAGACTTTTGTGAATGTGACTGCCTTTGTGCCCCTCCAAAGGAGGTTGGCACACACCCACAAGTCTAGACTCGTGCCCTGTTCTTTGCTTGGCCCGAGAACTCCTCAACAACGGTGAACATGACCTAACTTTGCTCTTTTTCTCCAAATTGGCTCCACAACCCTACAATGCACAAAAGCACACAAATACACACAAATTAATGATAAAATCTAATAAAAGTAATGCTCAATGTAAGATAATAACACTTCGAGTTACTATAACACGAGCACTTATCAAACTCCCCCACACTTAAGCTTTTGCTTGTCCTCAAGCAAAAATCAAACATTAAAGTACTTGGGAAGAACAATTGAAAGTGCTCGGCTTTAGGTTAATGAAAAGTATGCAAAGGAAGCATTCTATAAGTAAGGGGAAATCAAAACATTGCATAAAGATATCATTGCTCTAGCTAAAAACTTGAATAAAAAAGGACAACAACTCGAAAATGTGTAAGTGTGTGCGAACTCACTCAAGATAACCCAAAAAGTACTCCTCAAACTCTTGTTACAAGGACTTATTTATATACAAAAGTATAGAGGTAGTAGCTTCACACAACCTCTAAGGTAGCCCTTTTCTAGGCAGCTGCCAAAGGTGGCTTTCACACTTTCGAGGGGGTAGCTCTTTCTACTGGGGTAGTAGCTTTCATGCATCCCATGAGATAGATCTATTTCTCATTAGGGCATAACTTGTATCCGACTTATGAGAGTAGCTACATACTTCATAGGAGGTAGCTTTTTCCACCCCAAATGCACAATTAAAACTAACAAATATTTACAAGCTCACAAGTTTTATTTATTTATTTATTTTTATGTATTTCTCAAAACAAAACTAAGAACTCACTAAAATGATGATAAACTAGTCCTTAAACATCAAGCTTGAGTTTCCAAAAGATTCCAAGAGTGAGTAGTGCAATATGAGATAATCGAGCAAAAATTCCCTAAACTTTAAGTAAAAACTAGAGCATGATGAGATACAATGTTAAAAATTCTCCTAGACTCTAAGAATACAAACGTTGCAACTAAGGTGAACCGCCACGGGCTACATGAGCATGAGCATGAGCAATTGAACGCATGCAATGTGAACTCCCGCCCCCCCTCCCCAATCGCCCCCCCAACACTTAAGATGTACATTGTCCCCAATGTATGCATGCAAGGTCAAGAAAAAGTATAACAATAAAAACAATTAATGTGGGAGTGGAAAATTGAAACATTACTCCCATAGTGTTGCATTTGATGGAGTTATGTTCATTGAGAGTTTAGTCTCAATGGGTTGTGAAGCACACACAGTCCAATGACCGTGCTGATAAGTGCTTGTGTTATAATAATGCAAAGTGTTATTATCTTGCAATGAGCATTAATTTAATCAGATTTTATCACTAAAAAGTGTGCACTTGTTTACTTTTGTGCATTGCAAAGCGTTATAGTAATGCAAAGCGTTATTATCTTGCAAGGAAAAGGAACGAAGTTAGATCGTGTTCGCCATTGTTGGGAAGATTCTTAGACTAAGCAAAGAGCATGGCATGAGTAGAGACTTGTGAGTGTGTGCTAACCTCCTTTGGAGGGGCACAAAGGCAGTCACATTCACAATAAGTCTAACTCATGCTAACAAGGAGAACTTCATCAGTTAGGAGATTTGAAGCAATCGGCATGATCTACCGTTGATTGTGTGCCCAATTCAACGGCCTCAATGAAGAACGACGAATTTGGGAGCGTTTCGGGACAATTACTGTAGGGAAAATACTGTAGCAAGCTACTGTTCATCTTCGTCCGAAATTCAGAATTCCAGAGAATTCACACGGGCGTGTGGAAATTCCACACGGCCGTGTGAATTAATTTTCCAGCAAGCCAGAAACTTCACACGCCCGTGTGAAAATTCCACACTGCCGTGTGAAGTCACGATAAGTCCGATTTTTAAAGCCGCACTCAACAATATAAAGAGCGATTTTGGAGACTTTTAAAATATCTTTTGACCTATCTTTCTCACCAAACTTTTGGAGAGTGCGGCTAGGGTTTTGGAGAGGATCTCATGGAGGTTTAGAGCGCGCCATCGGCATCATCACCGACGTCCGGCGGCCGCACAAGACCACAGCCACACAATACGCAAGGGGGTTTTCATCGATGTCTTTGCTTTGTGCTTTCTTTCATATTTTGATGAACATGTATAGCTCCATGAGGAGCTAAACCCCTTGTGGGTATTCAGACTTGTAAACTCTAGGGTTATTTTGTTTCTTTGACATTGTTATTATGCTTTTCCATTATTGATGAATAAAAATTGAGTTTCGATCTTAATTTCATCTTGTTAATGTTTTCCTTTAGACATGACACTAGCGTTGAGAACAATCTAGGTTGTCCTTTGGAGGTGTGACAACTCCTATAGGATTAGACTATGTAAGATTGAAGAGGGTTGAGAGGGTGAGTCGTGAGGTAGCGAAGCGTCCCCTTTCCCTTCCGATGTGGTTTCTCCCTACCTCCATTTCCTTGATTTCATAGCGGTTGAGATAGAGTGAAGTGCTAGGTAGATAAACTCCCCTGCGGCTTTGTTACGCAAGTAACAGAGTGAAGGGTTGAAGTGAATCCTACGCACTGGGGCTTAATCTAGATTAGGGTTCTTCCACCTGGACCAAAGGGTTAGAACTACACATAGGAATAGGTTTTACCACTAGGAGTCGCTAGAACTTAAAGAAATCCCACGTAGTGTGAGGTTTAGGTAGATAAACTATCCCTGGGGCTTAGTTACGCGAGTAACAGAGTGAAGGGTTGAAGTGAATCCTAATATCGGGGCATAATGTTGGGGTTAGTCACGGTTGTCCTTAGGTTAGGGACCGTGTATCTAAGGATTTCCTCGACTTAATTGACATCAATAGGAAAGTATAATAGCATCATCTTACACTAGAAGCATAGATCCTAGAGGTAGCTTGTCCGGATACCCTATTTCATCCATTGCCAGTTTCTCTCTATTCTCTTTTACTTACACTTTCTTATCTTCCATCTTTCTATTCGATTTCTTGTCTTTTATTGTATTTGCTTCCATATTCACTCATCGATTCTATTCTTATCTTTCCATACTCCACATAGCTTAAATAGTGAAATCTCGTATTTTAACTCCCTATTCCCTATGGATTCGACTACCCACTCACCGGAGTAAATTTTATTACTTCGACAAACCCGTGCACTTGCGGGATACACGCAAGGGGTCGTGTCAAGTTTTTGGTGCCGTTGCCAGGGAATAGGCGTTTTAGATATTTGTTTTTCACTATTTTAGTTATTCACTTCACTTTCTATTTCACACTTTCTTTATCTATCATTGTTCGTATTTTTCTTTCCTTTGCTTTGGCTTCAGGTTATGACCCGCGGGAACCCTTCGATTCTTGTTGAAGGAGATCCGTACATTGGACGAAGAACACATCGCAAGGGTAAAGAACCTGTGCAAGAAGCTTCTAATCAAGCCGATATTGAGACAGAAGGGTCAGAAACAATGGCAGAACAGAATGAACAGCAGAGGACATTGTCCGACTTTGCTAGACCTGCAGTCATGGGGACCCAATCGAGCATTGTGAGGCCCCTAATTATGGCAATGAATTTTGAGTTGAAGCCATCGTTCATTCAGATGTTGTAACAGTCCACACAATTTAATGGGTTAGCCGATGAAGATCCCAACAGTCATATAGAGAATTTCCTTGAAGTGTGCGACATGTTGAATATTAATGGAGTAATGGACGACGTGATTCGTTTGAGAGCCTTCCCATTTTCATTAAAGGGAAAAGCAAGACATTGGCTTCATTCATTACCGAGAGCATCCATCACTACGTGGGAAGAGATGGCCGAAGCATTCTTCGCTAGATACTTTCCGCCGGGAAAGTCAGCAAGGCTCCGGAATGAGATATCATCCTTTATACAAATGGAATTGGAATCTCTATTCGAGATATGGGATAGGTTCAAGGAGCTCCTTCGCAAGTGCCCACAACATGGATTTCCCGAGTGGATGATCATTCACACCTTCTATAACGGGTTGAATCCGAGTACCAAGCAACTCTTAGATGCGGCGGCTGGAGGAACTCTAGGAAGCAAGACTCCCAGTGAAGCCCGGCACCTTGTAGAGGAGATGGATATGAATAGCTATCAATGGAACTCAAGGGACAGAAAGAAGGTTGCCGAAATTCATGAGGTTGATGCGGTTACATCTTTGGCGGCACAAGTGGAATCATTGAGTAAGAAGCTAGATGCACTAGCTTCACCAAGAGTTGCGGCCATCACTACTTGTAACGGTTGTGGGGAAGGACATGCTTCGAGTGATTGTCCTATTGCGATTGGAGGCACTAGTGCAGTAGAGCAGGCTGATTTTATTGGAAATTCTTATAGAGGACAAGGCCAAGGCAATCCGTACAGTGGAACATATAACCCGGGGTGGAAGAACCACCCAAATTTCTCTTAGAGCAATCAAGGACAGTCACAACAGAAAAATAGTGCACCACCAGGATTCCAAAGCCAACAAGCTCCGAATCTAGAAAGCCGAGTGACCGGGCTAGAAGGAAAGATGACCGACCTTGAGAGAGCACTCACACGGTTTGTTTCTTCATCGGACGCTAGGTTTCAGTCGGTGGAGGCTACTCTTCGCAATCACACCGCCTGTCTACATAATTTGGAAAATCAAGTGGGGCAAATTGCAAAGACATTGGCGGAAAGGCCTCAAGGTAGCTTGCCTAGCAATACGGAGACTAATCCAAGGGAGCAACTAAAGGAAATCACCTTGAGAAGTGGAAAAGAGGTTGAGAGAAATCTCCCTCTAGAGAAGACAAAAGAAACACCCGAAGTTGAAGAAGTAGGGGGGAAGCACCAAAGTAGAAAGAGGTGGCACCACCACCCTACAAGCCGAGGATCCCCTACACCTCACGATTAAAGAATGACCAAGACTATGAGCAATACAAGAAATTTCTGGGTATCTTCAAACAATTGCACATTAACATACCATTCGCGGAGGCATTGGCCGAAATGCCTAAGTACGCGAAGTTCTTGAAGGACCTCTTGACCAGCAAGAGGAAATTGGAGGAGAGTGCATCTGTGATCCTTGATGCAAATTGCTCGGCTGCATTGCAAAAGAAAATGCCAAGCAAGAAGAAAGATCCTGGGAGTTTCATAATACCATGTAATATCGGCAACTTGGGTGAAAAGATGGCATTGGCCGATTCCGAGGCAAGTATCAATGTCATGCCCTACACATTCTTCAAAAGCTAGGTTTGGGCGAACCTAGACCAACTCGGATGACACTTCAACTTGCGGATCGATCGGTAAGGCATCCGAGGGGATTGTGGAAGATGTGTTAGTGAAGGTAGACAAGTACATCTTTCCGGTGGACTTTGTTGTGCCTGATGTGGATGAGGATGTCGAAGTACCGCTGATTCTTGGGAGGCCATTCTTGCGCACTTCCAAGGCTTTGATATACATGGACGGTGGAGAGCTCACACTTAGAGTTGGAGATGACAAGCTTACCTATCGCCTCGCCGAAGCCATGAGACATTCTCTTGATTTTGATGACATTCTATAATATCTTGATGCTACTGATGAGTGTATTGATGAATATGTGCAGGAAATGTTAAACCCGGATCCATATGAAGGATGGCCGGACCAAGACGTGGAGATCGAAAGAGAAGAAGTACTTTCGCTTGGTCCAGTCAAGACAGACATCAAGATGGAGAGGGAGCGTATGAAGAAGATGTTTTGGAGGATGAAGAGGTCGAAAAGATGCCACAAGAAGAACCCCAACAAGAAGGGGGATGAGCATTCACGGAGTAAGGGTGTTTCACCCTTTTGTGGTAACAAATTCGACAACTCTCCCTCTACTCTACAAAAATTATGTAATGCGTGCTTTCAGGTTATAGGAAAGAGGGCAACTTCCATTCATGAACCTCCGTAAGGTAAGATCAGGTACGTCAAGCTAAGTGACGTTAAACAAGCGCTTCTTGGGAGGCAACCCAAGCTTTTACAGTTTTTCTAGGACTTAGTTTAGTTTTAGGTTGAATAAAAGTCTTAGGTTTGGTGTCTTGAATTTCATGTGCTTATGCTGTGTTTTTCTTGTGGATTAATGATGTTTTCGTGTGCCTAAACGATAATTGATGAAGTTTAAGCTGGTTGAGCATGTTTTCTATGGTATCTGGTCGTGTTTTGATAAGTTTTCACAGGCTCCAAGCATCGTATTTATGTTTCTGAATTTTTTTGTAAGTCTGGGAATTTTTTCTAAGTAAACTAGAGAAAACACACGGCGGTGTGAAATTTCCATACGAGCGTGTGTTACCAATTAGAGCTCAGCCAGTACGGGCATAGGGGCGTGTCCATGCCCCTGTAAAGAACCTCAGAGGGTGGCACACGGCCGTGTGGAATTTTCACACGGCCGTGTGAAATCTCACAGAACTTAAACTCTTTTCCAGAGAGTCCACAGGGGTGTGTGGGTGCCCCTGTGAGTGCTACTGTGTTATGGCACACGGCCGTGTGGGAATTCCACACGGTCGAGTGAAACTCTGCAGAGACAACCCATTCATCCTGAGAATACACAGGGGCGTGTGTGTACCCCTGTGGAAGAGATTGAAAAGGCACACGGCCGTGTGGAATACTTAGGGTTTCTCGGGCAAGTCAGGGAGGCCACAGGGGCGTGTGGGTGCCCCTGTGGCTGGTCTTGTGTTCTTGGTCAGGTTGGGTACACGGCCGTGTGGAATTAACACACGGCAGTGTGATATTTTTTCAGAGACCTTCTGTGTTTTTCGGTGAATCCACAGGGCCGTGTACCAGCCCCTGTGGATTCCTCCTGTGAAGGCACACGACCATGTGGAATTCTCACACGGCCGTGTGGGGTGGTCTAGAGTGAAACCCGTGTGCGCACAGGGGCGTGTGTGAACCCCTATGAACCCTAATTTCAGAGGCACACGGCCGTGTGGAATTTCCACACGGCCGTGTGAATTCCCAAAACTTTAAAAGCCGCGCGTTTTCTTTTAGAGTTCACTCGTGCCTCTTTCAATTTCCACTCCAAAACACTCTCCTACCCTCTCTTTCACTTCGCCAACGGTTTCCGACGTTCTTTGAGGTTTTCCTTGAAGTTTTCTTGCTGATTTCGAGGTTTTCTTCATCCACTCCGTCGGTAAGAACTTCAAGCCCTCTTTCTTCGTTAATTCTTGATTTGATTCGTTCTTTTGGATGATTTCGCTTAGATTGAATGCTTTAAGTGTATGCGAAAGTATTTACAATGAATTTAGAACGAATTTAGTTGTAAATTTTGGATTTTTAGCTCACGGTCGTGATGCTTTGTCCGCCAGAAGCTCCACACGGGCGTGTGGAATTTCCACACGACCGTGTGGATTTCTGCAGATTGTGTTTTTGAACTGATTTTTTAACCGTTTCTTTGTCAATCTCGCAGATATTTCTTCTAGGTCTAAGAAAGCGGCTGGAAAGCGCCCTCGCGAGCCTACTCCGCCCCCAGCAGAGATTGACTTCCCATTACCTGAGCATCGGGAATGGTTCAAGCATTTGTCGGACCTCCGTTTTGGATAGAACCGTTTCCTCGACTTGAGCATTCTACGGGACATTCAGGGGAGAGTAGACATGATCGAGGAGGTCGAGGAACTCCTCTCAGTAGGGAACTGGAGCAGATTGTTGTCCATTCGAGAGCCAGCGATCATGTTACTTATGCTAGAGGTGCTTTCTTCATTTGAGTTCGACCGGGGGTATGACAGTTTCACCGCTGTTGCTACTATTCAGTTCCAGGCCCTCGGTCGACACTTCACCTTGAGCATGACTGAGTTTTCAGTGCGGATGGGACTATACGACGAGGCACACACTGAGACAGAGGAGTACGCACTGCTCTCCACAGACTATCCGGGTACTTTGACCCCTCAGCGTGCATACAGTAGGTTATGTGGCCAGGGACAGTACAAGCCAGGGGTGTCCAAGGCCACATGTTTGACCAGGGCCTCGTATAGATACCTCCACGCTATTTTAAGCCGATCAGTGAGTGGTCGGGCAGACAGTACAGGGGTCTTGAGCCGCCATGAGCTCCTGTACCTATATTCAATGGTGGAGAGCGAGCCACTCCACCTGGGGCACATTGTAGCAGACTACATCTGCCACCAGGGCTAGTACCCCAGGGTGGGAGTTATCTTCGCGGGCCCTTATATCACATGACTGATTATAGGATTAGGACTTTGAGACGGAGTTCGCGGGGCCGAGAGGATTTCTACACCGGCTCCATTAGGCATTGAGACCCTGAGGATGATGGGGATGGTCTGCAGATCAGGACCGGGAGTATACACTCTGATCATCCCTCACTCAGAGTCTACACAGGGGGAGCAGGCAGAGGGTTCACAGGCAGCCTTAGAGCCACCCCCAGCAGATACAGAGGCACAGGCACCACCCGCATCACCGGAGCCACCTCTGGTGTGCATGTTCTCGCCCTCTCGAGGCCAGGATAGACTGGAGCACCTCGAGAGCGCCGTGGGTGTCCTTCAGACAGATTTGGCCGAGGTCAGAGCCACACAGACAGCACAGCATACTGAGATGATAGCACGGCTTGATACCATTCAGTGTTTACTTGAGCAGGCCATGTCATCACCATTTGTGGTCCAGCCTCGGGCCCCTACTCCACCACAACCTTCTCCGGCTCCCGCAGCAGCAGATCCACCAGCACCAGCTCCAGCAGCACCAGAGGCTACTGCACAGGACACCGACGCTGAGGCGTCATAGTTTTAGTTTTTACTTGCTTTTGATTTCGTTCTTTGTACTTTTCATTCTATTTTGGACTTGTAGCACTCAGAAAGGATCCTCCTTCTGAGTTTATCCCTTATTTTGTTTTCTCTTTTATCTCGAGTTGTATTCATTGCTTTATCTTTATATATACTCGAGTTTTTATTGAGCTATACTGAACCCTTGTGTGTGTGTGTGTGCGCGCAGATGGTCTTGGATAAAAGAAATCTAAGGAATAGTCATAGGCACGGTCATGAGACCTGATAAGTGCTTGTGTTATAGTACTGCGAAGCGTTATTATCTTACATTGAGCATATCTTTTATCAAGTTTTATCACTAAATGGTGTGTATTTGTGTACTCTTGTGCATTGAAGGTTTGTGGAGCTAAATTGGAGAAGAAGAACGAAATTCGGTTGTGTTCGCTGATGTTGGGAAGTTTTCGGACCAAGCAAGGAATAAGGCACGAGCTTGGACTTGTGGGTGTGTGCCAACCTCCTTTGGAGGGGCACAAAGGCAGTCACATTCACAACAAGCCTAACTCGTGTAGCTTAGGAGAACTTCGCCAAGAAGGAGACTTGAAGCAATCGGCACAATCGACCATTGATTGTGTGCCCAATTCAATGGCCTCGATGAAGAACGATGGACTCGGGAGCGTTTTCGGGCTAGTACTGCAGCAAAACAATGTAGCAAGTTACTGTTCACTTTCGGCCGAAATTCAGAATTCCAGAGAGTTCACACGGCCGTAATTTTTTTCGGCAGAATAGAAATTTCACACGCCCATGTGAAGCCCCCGATAAGTCAATTTTAAAGCCGCGATTCAACATTATAAAAGGCGATTTTGGAGACCTTTGGAGATATCTTTTGACCTATCTTTCTCTCTAACTTGGGGGAGTGCGGCTAGGGTTTCGGAGAGGATTTCGTGGAGGTTTAGTGCGCGTCATTGGCATCGTCATCGACGTTCGAGGGCCGCACAAGACCACGGCCACACCATACGCAAGGGGGTTTTCATTGATGTCTTTACTTTGTGCTTTCTTTATTACATTGATGAACATGTATAGCTCCATGAGGAGCTAAACCCCTTAAGGGTATTCGGACTTGTAAACTCTAGGGTTATTATGTTTCTTTGACATTGTTATTATGCTTTTCCATTATTAATGAATAAAATTGAGTTTCAATCTTAAATTCATCCTTGCTATTGTTTTCTCTTAGATGTGACACTAGGATTGAGAGCAATTTAGGTTGCGTTTTGGAGGTGTGACAATTCCTTAGGGTTAGACTCCTTAAGATTGAAGAGGGTTGAGAGGGAGAGTTGTGAGGTAGCGACGTACCCCTTTCCCTTCCGGTGTGATTTCTCCCTACCTCCGATTCCTTGATTTATTAGCGGTCAAAATAGAGCGAAGTGCTAGGTAGATAAACTCCCCCAAGGCTTTGGGGTGACGTGAATCCTACGCATTGGGGCTTAATTTAGACTAGGGTTCTTTCACCTGGACCAAAGGGTTGGAACTACTACACATAGGAACATGTTTTATCACTAGGAATCCCTAGAGCTTAAAGCAATTCCACGTAGTGTTAGGCTTAGGTAGATAAACTCCCCTGGGGCTTAGTTGCGTGAGCGACAGAGTGAAGGGTTGACGTGAATTCTAATACCGGGACATAGTGTTGGGGTTAGTCACGGTTGACCTTAGGTTTGGGACCGTGTGTTTAAGGATTTCCTCGACTCAATCAACATCAATAGGGAAGTATAATAGCATAGTCCTGCACTAGAAGCATAGACCCTAGAGATAGCTTGTCCGGATGCCCTATTTCATTCATTAGTAACCCTCTCTATTCTCTTACTTGCACTCTCTCTCATCTTCCATCGTTCTATTCAATTTCGTGCTTTTTATTCGGTTTGATTGTTCATTCACTCATTGATCCAACTATTGCTTTTTCTTACTCCGCATAGCTTTATTAGTGGAATCTCGTATTCTAATTCCCTATTCCCTGTGGATTCGACTACCCACTCACCAGGGTAAATTTATTACTTCGACAAACCCGTGCACTTGCGGGATACACGCAAGGGGTCGTGTCAAGTTTTTGGCGCCGTTGCCGGGGAATAGGCGTTTTAGATATTTGTTTTTCACCATTTTAGCTATTCACTTCGCTTTCTATTTCATATTTTCTCTATCTATCGTCATTCTTATTGGTTTGCGTTATTTTGATCTCAGCTTCAGAAGAGGAGAGATGTTTCACACAAGTGAGATGTTTGACACACTTACAGGATTAGTGGGGGAAGTGGAACAGAAATTTCATTCGTTCGCAGTACAGTCGATTTTAAACTTCATTGAGTATGGGCAACTGGTTAATACTCCCTCCATGAAAGAAGACACCGATGATGATCATGTTTGTGAAGAACAGTTCTTAGGTTGTGAATTGGATAAAATGATAGATGAATTTGAAAGATCAGCCCTAGCTTCTTCCGGGAGGATGCTGAAGAAGACCTAGAGAGAGTTCTTGCTCAATTTGAATCGTACTATCAAGACCAGAGACAAGAAGTCTTTTCAGTAGGGATAGGAGACTTAACCAGGGAAGCATGTAAGATAGAAGTTAGAGTGGAATCTCAAGAACATCGTAGCAGCCAGGTCTTACAGAACAATGCAGAAAGTGTTGAGGAACGAGAATCGTTTCAGTTTGAGGAGATAAATCGATTAAAGGAAAGCCGTTTGCGGCCATCTATTGAAGAACCACCTGATTTTGAGTTAAAAACCCTGCTAACACACTTGGAATATGCATATCTGGAAGAGGGAATGAAACTTCCCGTTATCATAGCTTCCGATCTCTCCCTGGATCAGAAAAAGAAGTTAGTGAGCATGCTAAAGAAGCACAAATCTGCCATTGCTTTGAAAATTTCAGATTTAAAGGGAATAAATCCTTCGTTTTGTACACATAAAATATTGATGGAGGATAATTTCAAGTCGGTGATTCAACCTCAAAGGAGATTAAATCCCAATATGAAGGAGGTTGTCAAGGCAGAGGTGGTGAAGCTGTTGGATGCAGGGATTATCTATCCCATCTCTGATAGCGCTTGGGTGAGCCCAACATAAGTGGTCCCAAAGAAAGAAGGAATGACGGTGATTAAAAATGAAAAGAATGAACTCATTCCAACTAGAACACTCACATGATGAAGGGTGTGCATTGATTATAGAAGGTTGAACGATGCGACCCGAAAGGACCATTTTCCATTGCCTTTTATTGATCAGATGTTAGAGCGGCTGGCCGGGCATCAGTTCTATTGCTTCCTAGATGGGATGTCAGGGTATTTTCAGATTCCTATAGCCCCAGAAGATCAAGAGAAGACTACCTTTACTTGCCCCTACGGAACATTTACATATAGATGAATGCCATTTGGATTGTGTAATGCACCCGCAACGTTCCAACGATGCATGACTACTATTTTTGATGACCTCTTGGAAGATATAATGGAGGTGTTTATGGATGACTTCTCGGTGTTTGGCGACTCATTCGATCTGTGCTTGAGAAATTTGGAGAGAGTACTAATGAGGTGTGAAGAAACAAACCTTGCCCTTAATTGGGAAAAGTGTCACTTCATGGTGAAAGAGGGTATCGTCCTAGGGCACAAGATCTCCCAAAAGGGTTTGGAGGTGGACAAAGCCAAGATTGAAGTTATAGACAAGCTTACTCCACCAACAAATGTAAAAGGGATTCGGAGTTTCTTGGGTCATGCGGGGTTTTATAGACGGTTTATTAACGATTTTTCGAAAATCACGCAACCGTTGACCAAACTCCTTGAAAAAGATGCTCCATTCAACTTTGGGGACGCATGTACGGTGGCTTTCAATATGTTAAAAGAAAAACTGGTCCAATCTTCAATTTTGATTACACCCAACTGGGATGAGCCGTTTGAGCTCATGTGCGATGCAAGCAACTATGCTATCGGAGCAGTGTTGGGCCAAAGAACGGGTAAACAGTTTCAACCCATTTATTATGCGAGCAAGACTCTCACGTGTGCTCAAGAGAATTACACCACTACAGAGAAGGAGTTATTAGCAGTTGTGTTTGCTCTAGACAAATTTAGGCCATATCTTATCTTGTCGAGAGTCACTGTTTATACAGATCATTCAGCTCTCCGTTACCTCATGAACAAAGCTGATGCAAAGCCATGGTTGATCAGGTGGATATTGCTACTGCAAGAGTTTGATATGGAGATAAAGGACAAAAAGGGGACTAAAAATGTGGTGGCCGATCATTTATCTCGGTTAGAAGGGAGCATCGGACAAGAGCCATCAAGTAGGGAAATCAATGATTTTTTTCCGGAAGAACATCTATACTCAATCAAGGATTCAGACTCATCATCAGGGATACCCCTTGGTTCGTGGACTTTGCAAATTACTTATCCGGGAAGGTGCTCAAACAAGGACTCACACTTCAACAGAAGAAGAAATTCTTTAGTGATTTGAAGCATTACTTCTGGGATGATCCATTTCTTTTCCGCATTTGTGCAGACCATGTGGTTCGGAGATGTGTCTCGAGGGAGGAAGGATGGGATATTATTGCTCATTGTCATTCCGGACCGGTTGGAGGCCATTATGCATCAAGTAGAACTGCAGAAAAGGTCTTGGCCGCAGGGTTCTATTGGCCGACTCTATTCCAAGATGCGCACCAATTCGTTCTCCGATGTGATAGCTGCCAAAGGGCAGGAAATTTATCGCGACGAGACGAGATGCCTCAGAATCCTATACAATTCTGCGAGGTTTTTGATGTTTGGGGCATTGATTTCATGGGGCCGTTTCCAAAGTCCAATGGGAACCAATACATACTGGTAGCAGTCGATTATGTCTCAAAATGGGTCGAAGCTCAAGCATTGCCAACAAATGATGCGAGGACAGTGGTGAAATTTTTAAAGAGGTTGTTTGCTCGGTTTGGTACTCCACGAGTTATTATTAGTGATCGAGGAACACACTTTTGCAACTTCCAATTGGAAAAGATGTTGAAAAGATACGGAGTACATCATCGCCTCGCAACCCCGTACCACCCACAAACTAGTGGGCAAGTCGAGGTGACCAATAGAGAGCTCAAAAGAATTTTGACGAAATTTGTAAAGCAAGGGAAGCGGGATTGGTCTAAACGGTTGGATGATACACTCTGGGCCCATCGAACAGCATACAAGACTCCCATAGGAACTACACCGTACAATTTAGTTTATGGGAAATCATGTCACTTACCGGTGAAGCTCGAACACAAGGCTTATTGGGCAATTAAGGCGATGAACCTTGATTTGAGAAAAGCCGGTGAGCAAAGATTACTCCATCTTAATGAGCTTGATGAGTGGAGATTGAAAACGTACGAGAATGCTAGGATATATAAGGAGAAGATCAAGAGGTGGCATGACAAACACATTAAGCCACTGAAAGAATTCAAAGTGGGTGACAAAGTGCTGTTGTTCAACTCACGATTGCGGCTTTTCCCCGGAAAACTCAAATCATGATGGTTTGGCCCATACACAGTCACGAACACATCAACCCAGGGGGCAGTCAAGATCTCTCATCCGGAGAAAGGTACATTTAAAGTAAATGGGCATCGGCTGAAACCGTACTTTGGTGGTGAAGTTGGTGATGATGACAAGGAGGTATTGTTTCTCAAACCGCCATGAGGCAAGATCAGGTACGTCAAGCTTAGTGACGTTAAACAAGCGCTTCTTGGGAGGCAACCCAAGGTTTTACTGCTTTTTTTTTTTCTTCTAGGATTTAGTTTCGTTTTAATCTGAATAAAAGTCCTAGTTTTGGTGTCCTGATTTTCATATGCTTATGCTGTGATTTTTCTGGTGGTTTACTGACGTTTTCGTGTGCCTTAATGTTAATTGACGAAGTTTAAGTCGGTTGAGTGTGTTTTCTATGGCCTCTGGTCGTGTTTTTATGATTTGTACAGGCTCTAAGTGTTTTAAAAGAGTTTCTGAAATTTTTGGAAAAGTCTGTGAATTTTTCTAAGTAAACCAGAGAAAACACACGGCCGTGTGGAATTAACACACGGCCGTGTGGTACAAATTAGAGCTCAGCCAGAGAAAACACAGGGGCGTGACCCTGCCCCTGTGAAGAACTTCAGAAGGGGTACACGGCCGTGTGGAATTAATACACGGCCGTGTGGAAATTCGCAGAACTTAAACTCTTTTCCAGAGAATCCACAGGGCCGTGTGAGTGCCCTCTGTGAGTGCCACTGTGCTA
The DNA here is from genome assembly GCA_020875875.1 of Dioscorea alata. NCBI lineage: Eukaryota > Viridiplantae > Streptophyta > Magnoliopsida > Dioscoreales > Dioscoreaceae > Dioscorea > Dioscorea alata. Next base: position 28,634,209 of record CM037020.1, on the reverse strand, counting down.
AGGCACACGGCCGTGTGGAAATTCCACACGGCCGTGTGAAACTCTGCAGAAGAAAACCCATTCTTCCCGAGAATACACAGGGGCGTGTGGGTGCCCCTGTGGATGAGCTTGTGAAAGGCACACGGCCGTGTGGATTATTCACACGGCCGTGTGAAACACTTAGTGTTTCTCGGACAACCCAGAGAGACCACAGGGGCGTGTGATGTGCCCCTGTGGCCGGCTTGTGTCTTGGCCAGGGTGGCACACGGCCGTGTGGTATTAATACACGGCCGTGTGGAAAGTTTCAGAAACTTTCTGTGTTTTCCAGAGAATCCACAGGGCCGTGTACTTGCCCCTGTGGATAACCTTGTGAAGGCACACGGCTGTGTGTATGCTCCACACGGCTGTGTGGAGTAGTTTAGATAGTGACCAGAGTGCACACAGGGGCGTGTATTTTCCCCTGTAGACCCTAATTTCAAAGGCACACGGCCGTGTGACATTTACACACGGCCGTGTGAATTCCCAGAACTTCAAAAGCCGCGCGATTTTTTCTTTGTTTTCACTCGTGCCTCTTGACATTTTCATTCTAAAATCTTCTCCTATCCTCTCTACTACTTCCCCGACTTTCTCTGAGCTTTTTGGAGGATTTTACTGGAGTTTTCTGGCCAATTTCTCAATTGTATTCATCCTCACCGTCGGTAAGAACTCCAACCCCTTTTTCTTCGTCAATCTATGATTTAATTCATTCTTTTTGATGATTTCGCCTATTTTGAATGATTAATGAGTATGTGAACCTGTTTATGAAAGAATTAGAATAAATTAAAGTGTAAATTTTGGATTTTTAGCCCACGACCGTGATGTTCTGTCCGCCAGAAGCTTCACACGACCGTGTGGAATTAACACACGGCCGTGTGGATTTCTGCAGAATGAGTTTGTGAACTGATTTTTGAAAATTTTCTTTTGCAACTTTGCAGATATGGCTTCTAGGTCTAAGAAAGCGGCTGGTAAGCGTCCTCGCGAGCCTACACCCCCTCCAGAGGAGACCGAGTTCAGTATACCCTAGCACCGGGTCAGGTTGCTGCGGTTATCTGCATTACGGTTTGGCCAGTCACGGTACCCCGAACTGAGCATTGTTAGAGGGATTCAGGGGGGTGACAGCATTGCCGACGAGGTTGAGGAGCTGCTCTCGGTGGGTGGTTGGAAGAAACTACTGAGGATCAGAGATCCAGCCATTCGAGGAGTGATACTGGAGTTCTTGGCCTCATTCGAGTTTGACAGATCATACAGAGGTTTCTCCACTCCCGACACGATTCAGTTCAGGGCACTAGGACAGCATTTTAGCCTCAGAATGACCCAGTTTTCGATCCATATGGGGCTATATGATGCGGCCTATACACAGACAGAGGAGTATGAGGGTCTTCCTACCGACTACCCGGGCAGTCTCACTCCGCAGAGGGCCTACAGGGAGTTGTGCGGAGAGGGCCAGTATGAGCTAGGAGTCTCGAAGGCCACGTGCTTATCCCGCCCGGCTTACAGATACGTACATGCCATTCTGAGCAGATCAGTGAGTGATCGGGGGGATAGCACTGGAGTTCTGAGCCGGCAGGAGCTTCTATATCTATATTCGATGGCTCAGAGGGTACCACTCCACCTATGACACATCCTAGCAGAGTATTTGCGCCATCAGGGCCAGTACCCTAGGGTTGGAGTGATCTTCGCAGGACCCTATATTTCGAGACTTCTGATCGGGACGACTCTCAGAGACGGAGTGCGAGGGGCAGAGAAGACTAGCGTTCCAGGATCCTTTGGGCACAGATACATTGAGGATGATGGGGTTGATCCGCAGAGCAGGATCAGGGACCTATACCTGGATCATTCCCCGTACAGATCAGGCCGAGGGATCCCAGGCAGCGTTAGAGGCACCCCCAGCGGACACAGAGACCGAGGCACCACCCACCGTGCTGGAGCCATCTCCGGTGCACATGTTCTCGCCTTCTCGAGGTCATGACAGGTTGGAGCGCCTCGAGAGCGCAGTGGGCGTGCTACAGGCAGAGCAGGCCTAGATCAGGGCCTTACAGGTGGCACAGCACACAGAGGCTATGGCACAGCTTGACGCCATACAGAGACTTCTTGAGCAGGCCGTGTCAGTACCTTCTGCAGCCCAACCTAGAGACCCCACTCCTCCACCACCAGCTCCTCCAGCATCAGTCGATTCACCTGCATCGACAGAGCCTCCAGCAGCACCAGAGACTACTGTTCAGGACACCGACGCTGAGGCGTCTTAGTTTTAGTTTTATTTTGCTTTTAATATTCATTTCTTTGCACTTTCTATTTTACTTTGGACTTATAGTACTCAGAAAGTATTCTCCTTCTGAGTTTATCTTTTATTCTGCTTTTCTTTTATCTCGAGTTGTATTCATTGCTTCATATTTTATATACTCGAGTTTTATTGAGCTATACTGAACCCTTGTGTATGTGTGCGCAGATGGTCTTCGATGTAAGGATTTTGAGGAACAGTCATTGGCATGGTCATAGGACCGTGTGTGCTCCACAAACCATTGAGACTCAACTCTCAATGACCTAGCTCCATCAAACGCAACAGTTGGAGTTCAGGGGAGTAATGTTTCAATTGCCCACTTCCACACTAATTGTTTTAATTGCTACTTATAATTATGCTTGCATGCGTAGATTGGGGACAATGTACATCTTAAGTGTGGGGGGGAGTTCACATTGCACACACTGTTACTTGTGCGTTCAATTGTTCATGCTCATGTAGCCTATGGCGGTTCACCTTAGTTGCAACGGTTGTATTCTTATAGTTTAGGAGAATTTTTAACATTGTGTCCTATCATGCTCTAGTTTTTACTTGAATTTTTAGGAATTTTTGCTCGATTACATCTTATTGCACTACTCACTCTTGAAATCTTTTGGAAACTTAAACTCGAAGTTTTAAGGACTAGTTTAGTATTACTTTAGTAAGTTGTGAAGTTCTATGTAGCTAAAAAAAAAAAAAAAAAAAAAAAACTTGTGAGCTTGTGAATATTAGTTTTAGCTTTGCATTTGGGGTGGAAAGAGCTACCTCCTATGAAGTATGTAGCTACTCTCATAAGTCGGATACAAGTTATGCCCTAATGAGAGAAAGAGCTATCTCATGGGAAGCGTGAAAGCTACTACCCCGGTAGAAAGAGCTACCTCCTCGAAAGTGTGAAAGCCACCTTTGGCGGCCGCCTAGGAAAGGGCTACCTTAGAGGTTGAGTGAAGCTACTACTTCCTTACTTTGTGTATATAAATAAGTCCTTGTAACAACAGTTTGAGGAGTACTCATTGGTTCTCTTGAGTGAATTCGCACACACTTCACGTTTTCGAGTTATTGTCCTTTTTGATTCGGGTTTTTAGCTAGAACAATGGTAACTTTATGCAATGTTTTGATTTCCCCTTACTTGTAGAATGCTTCTTTTGCATACTCTTGGTGAACCTAAGGCCGAGCACTTTCAATTGTTCTCCATAAGTACTTTCACGTTCTATTTTGCTTGAGGACAAGCAAAAGCTTAAGTGTGGGGGGATTTGATAAGTGCTTGTGTTATAGTACTACGAAGCATTATTATCTTACATTGAGCATATCTTTAATCAGGTTTTATCACTAAATGGTGTGTATTTGTGTATTCTTGTGCATTGAAGGTTTGTGGAGCTAAATTGGAGAAGAAGAACGAAATTAGGTCATGTTCACCGATGTTGGCAAGTTTTTGGACCAAGCAAGGAACAAGGCACGAGCTTGGACTTGTGGCTGTGTGCCAACCTCCTTTAGAGGGACACAAAGGTAGTCACATTCACAACAAGCCTAACTCGTGTAGCTTAGGAGAACTTCGCCAAGAAGGAGACTTGAAGCAATCGGCACAATCTACCATTGATTGTGTGCCCAATTCAATGGCCTCGATGAAGAACGATGGACTCGGGAGCGTTTTCGGGCTACTACTATAGCAGCACTTTAGCTTGTTACTGCAGCAAAACAATGTAGCAAGTTACTTTTCACTTTCGGCAGAAATTCAGAATTCTAGAGAGTTCACACGGCCGTGTGAATTAATTTTTTCAGCAGAACAGAAATTTCACACGCCCGTGTGCTAATTCCACACGGCCGTGTGAAGCCCCCGATAAGTCAATTTTAAAGCTGCGATTCAACATTATAAAAGGCGATTTTGGAGACCTTTGGAGATATCTTTTGAAGTATCTTTCTCTCCAACTTGGGGGAGTGCGGCTAGGGTTTCAGAGAGGATTTTGTGGAGGTTTAGTGCGCGTCATTGGCATCGTCATCGACGTTCGACGGCCGCACAAGACCACGGCCACACCATACGCAAGGGGGTTTTCATTGATGTCTTTACTTTGTGCTTTCTTTATTACATTGATGAACATGTATAGCTCCATGAGGAGCTAAACCCCTTAAGGGTATTCGGACTTGTAAACTCTAGGGTTATTATGTTTCTTTGACATTGTTATTATGCTTTTCCATTATTAATGAATAAAATTGAGTTTCAATCTTAAATTCATCCTTGCTATTGTTTTCTCTTAGATGTGACACTAGGATTGAGAGCAATTTAGGTTGCCTTTTGGAGGTGTGACAACTCCTTAGGGTTAGACTCCTTAATATTGAAGAGGGTTGAGAGGGAGAATTGTGAGGTAGCGACGTACCCCTTTCCCTTCCGGTGTGATTTCTCCCTACCTCCGATTCCTTGATTTATTAGCGGTCAAAATAGAGCGAAGTGCTAGGTAGATAAACTCCCCCAAGGCTTTGGGGTGACGTGAATCCTACGCATTGGGGCTTAATTTAGACTAGGGTTCTTTCACCTGGACCAAAGGGTTGGAACTACTACACATAGGAACATGTTTTATCACTAGGAATCCCTAGAGCTTAAAGCAATTCCACGTAGTGTTAGGCTTAGGTAGATAAACTCCCCTGGGGCTTAGTTGCGTGAGCGACAGAGTGAAGGGTTGACGTGAATCCTAATGCCGGGACATAGTGTTGGGTTTAGTCACGGTTGACCTTAGGTTTGGGACCGTGTGTTTAAGGATTTCCTCGACTCAATCAACATCAATAGGGAAGTATAATAGCATAGTCCTGCACTAGAAGCATAGACCCTAGAGATAGCTTGTCCGGATGCCCTATTTCATTCATTAGTAACCCTCTCTATTCTCTTACTTGCACTCTCTCTCATCTTCCATCTTTCTATTCAATTTCGTGCTTTTTATTCGGTTTGATTGTTCATTCACTCATTGATCCAACTATTGCTTTTTCTTACTCCGCATAGCTTTATTAGTGGAATCTCGTATTCTAATTCCCTATTCCCTGTGGATTCGACTACCCACTCACCAGGGTAAATTTATTACTTCGACAAACCCGTGCATTTGCGGGATACACGCAAGGGGTCGTGTCAAGACCATGTGTGCTTCACAACCCATTGGGGCTCAACTCTCAATGCACCTAGCTCCATCAAACGCAACACTTGGAGTTCAGGGGAGTAATGTTTCAATTGCCTACTTCCACACTAATTGTTTTACAATTTTTTTTTCACTTGTATTGTGCTTGCATACGTACATTGGGGACAATGTATATCTTAAGTGTGTGTGTGTGTGGGGGGGGGGGGGGGGGGGGGGGGGCGTTCACATTGCACACACCTTTACTTGTGTGTTCAATTGCTCATGCTCATGTGGCCTATGGCGCTTCACCTCAGTTGCAACGATTGTATTCTTAGAGTTTAGGAGAATTTTTAACATTGTGTTCTATCATGCTCTAGTTTCTACTTGAATTTTGGGAAATTTTTGCTTGATGATCTCATATTGCACAACTCACTCTTGGAATCTTTTGGAAACTCAATCTTGAAGTTTTTAAGGATAAATTTATCATCGTTCTTAGTTTTACTTTGGAAAATGCATATAAACAAAATAATATGAAAAGGATGGAAAAAATGAAAAAAAAAAATGAGTTGTGAATATTTGCTTTGTTATATGCATTTGGGGTGGAAAGAGCTACCACCTATGAAGTATGTAGCTACTCTCATAAGTCGGATACAAGTTATGCCCTAATGAGAGAAAGAGCTATCTCATGGGATGCGTGAAAGCTACTACCCCGGTAGAAAGAGCTACCTCCTCGAAAGTGTGAAAGCCACCTTTGGTGGCCGCCTAGGAAAGGGCTACCTTCAAGGATGTGTGAAGCTACTACTTTCTTTCCTTTTTATTTTTGTTTTTTGTATATAAATAAGTCCTTTCTAACAAAAGTTTGAGGAGTACTCGTTGGTTCTCTTGAGTGAAATCGCACACACTAACACATTTTCGAGTTTTTTTATCCTTTTTGATTTGAGTTTTTAGCTAGAGCATTGGTAACCTTATGCAATGTTTTGATTTCCCCTTACTTATAGAATGCCTCTTTTGTATACTTTGGGTGAACCTAAGGCCAAGCACTTTCAATTGTTCTTCACAAGTACTTTCACGTTCTATTTTGCTTGAGGACAAGCAAAAGCTTAAGTGTGGGGGGATTTGATAAGTGCTCGTGTTATAGTAATGCAAAGCGTTATTATCTTCCAATGAGCATTAATTTAATCAGATTTTATCACTAAAAAGTGTGCATTTGTTTACTTTTGTGCATTATAGGGTTGTGAAGATAAAGTGAACGAAAGGAACGAAGTTAGATCGTGTTCGCCATTGTTGGGAAGATTCTTAGACTAAGCAAAGAGCACGGCATGAGTAGAGACTTGTGAGTGTGTGCCAACCTCCTTTGGAGGGGCACAAAGGCAGTCACATTCACAATAAGTCTAACTCATGCTAATAAGGAGAACTTCACCAATTAGGAGATTTGAAGCAATCGGCACGATCTACCGTTGATTGTGTGCCTAATTCAACGGCCTCAATGAAGAATGACGAATTCGGGAGCGTTTCGAACAATATTGTAGCAAGTTACTGTAGGGAAATACTGTAGCAAGATACTGTTCATCTTCGTCCGAAATTCAGAATTCCAGAGAATTCACACGGGTGTGTGGAAATTCCACACGGCTGTGTGAATTAATTTTCCAGCAAGCCAGAAACTTCACACGCCCGTGTGGAAATTCCACACGGCCGTGTGAAGTCCCGATAAGTCCGATTTTTAAAGCCGCACTCAACAATATAAAGAGCGATTTTGGAGACTTTTAAAATATCTTTTGACCTATCTTTCTCCCCAAACTTCTGGAGAGTGCGGCAAGGATTTTCGAGAGAATTTCGTGGAGGTTTAGAGTGCGTCATTGGCATCGTCGCCTACGTCCGACGACCGCACAAGACCACGGCCACAACATACGCAAGGGGGTTTTCATCGATGTCTTTACTTTATGCTTTCTTTCATATTTTGATGAGCATGTATAGCTCCATGAGGAGCTAAACCCCTTGTGGGTATTCGGACTTGTAAACTCTAGTATTATTATTTTTATTTGACATTGTTATTATGCTTTTTAATTATTGATGAATAAAAATTGAGTTTCGTTCTTAATTTCATCTTGTTAATGTTTTCCTTTAGACGTGACACTAGGGTTGAGAACAATCTAGGTTGTCCTTTGGAGGTGTGACAACTCCTATAGGATTAGACTATGTAAGATTGAAGAGGGTTGAGAGGGTGAGTCGTGAGGTAGCGAAGCGTCCCCTTTCCCTTCCGATGTGGTTTCTCCCTACCTCCGTTTCCTTGATTTCTTAGCTGTTGAGATAGAGTGAAGTGCTAGGTAGATAAACTCCCCTGCGGCTTTGTTACGCAAGTAACTGAGTGAAGGGTTGAAGTGAATCCTACGCACTGGGGCTTAATCTAGATTAGGGTTCTTCCACCTGGACCAAAGGGTTAGAACTACACATAGGAACAGGTTTTACCACTAGGAGTCCCTAGAACTTAAAGCAATCCCACGTAGTATGAGGTTTAGGTAGATAAACTCCCCTGGGGATTAGTTACGCGAGTAATAGAGTGAAGGGTTGAAGTGAATCCTAGTTACGCGGTTGTCCTTAGGTTTGAGACCGTGTATCGAAGGATTTCCTCGACTTAATTGACATCAATAGGAAATTATAATAGCATCGTCTTGCACTAGAAGCATAAATCCTAGAGGTATCTTGTCCGGATACCCTATTTCATCCGTTGCCAGTTTCTCTCTATTCTCTTTTACTTGCACTTTCTTATCTCCCATCTTTCTATTCGATTTCTTGTCTTTTATTGTATTTGCTTCCATATTCACTCATCGATTCTATTCTTATCTTTCCATACTCCACATAGCTTAAATAGTGAAATCTCGTATTTTAACTCCCTATTCCCTGTGGATTCAACTACCCACTCACCGGGGTAAATTTTATTATTTCGACAAACACGTGCACTTGCGGGATACACGCAAGGGGTCGTGTCACGTGCCTATGACTATTCATCAAATTCCAAATATCCAAGAGCATCTGCACACATACACAAGGGATTCAGTGTAGCTCAAGAAAAATATGAAATAAAACAATGAATGACAGAAAGAAGATCCTTTCTGAGTACTACAAGTCCAAAATATGAAATAAAAGCAACAAAAAGATAAACTCAGAAGAAAGATCCTTTCTGAGTACTACAAGTCCAAAATATGAAATAAAAGTACAAGAATAACAGAAAAATAAAGTAAACTTCGACGCCTCAGCGTCGGTGTCCTGTGCTTTAGCCTCAAGTGCTGCTGTAGGCTCTGCTGGCGCTGGTGGATCGGTTGGTGGTGCGGGAGAAGGTGGTGGAGTAGAGGCTCGAGACTGAACTACGAAGGGTGATGACACAGCTCGCTTGAGTAACTGTCGTATGGTGTCAAACTGAGTTATCGTCTCGGAGTGCTGCGCAATCTTAGTAGCTCGAACCTTGACCACCTCGGTCTGTAACACTCTCACAGCACTCTCGAGGTGCTCTGATCTGTCCTGGCCTCGAGACGGCGAAAATATACGAACTGGAGGTGCCTCCGGTGTTGTGGGAGGTGCCTGCATATCTGCCTGTACTGAAGGTGGCTCTAATACTGGCTGTGATCCCTCAGCCTGCTCATCTTCTGCCTCGGTCTACTCTGGCTGGAGTATGATGAATACATAGACTCCAGGTCCCCCGCTGTGGACCATACCCATCAGCCTCAGGGTCTCTGTGCCCAGTGGAGCCGGTACAGAAATCTTCTCGGCCCCGCGAACCCCATTTCTAAGTCCCAAGCCAATGATCAGTAGGGTGATGTATGGGCCCAAGAAGATAACTCCAATCCTGGGGTACTGGCCTTGGTGGCGTATGTACTCAGGTACTATGTGCCCCAGGTGGAGTGGCTTGCTCTCCATCATAGAATATAGGTATAAGAGCTCTTGGCGGCTCAGAACCCTGGTATTATCTCCACGGCGTTGAGGTATCTGTAGGAAGCCCTGGACAAGCACATGGCCTTGGACACTCTTGGCTCATACTGCCCTTGACCACATAGTCTACTGTAGGTGCGATGCAGGGTCAAACAACTGGGATAATCCATGGGCAACTTCTCGTACTCCTTTGTGTCCGTGTATGCCTCATCATATAAGCCCATCCGCACTGAAAACTGCATCACACTAAAACTAAAGTGCTGACTGAGAGCCCAAACCTAAATAGTATTGACATCAGCGAAGCCGTCGTACCCCCGATCAAACTCGAAAGACGATAGAACCTCGAGAGTGAGTGATCGGATAGCTGGCTCTCGAATGGACAATAAACGGCCCCAGCTACCTACTGCAAGCATCTCCTCGACCTCATCTACAATGCGGCTTCTCCCCTGTATCTCTCTAACTGTGCTAAAATCTGGATACCGAGACTGGCCAAAATGTAACGTCGACACCCGCTCAAATCGAGCCTGGTGCTATAGCATCATGAAATCCATATGCTCAGGAGGTTGAGATTGCTTGCGAGGGCATTTGCTGGCTGACTTCTTCGATCTGGAAGACATATCTGCAAAATTGTAAAGAAAAATAATTAAATCCACTTCAAAACTCAATCTGTAGAAATCCACACGCCCATGTGGATCATCGGGTTGCGATAGATGCACGGCCGTGGAGCCAACAATTCGTACAAAAAATCTTTTAAACACTTTAAAACTCTCTACAACCATTCAACAAGTGTGTGCGCATGAAAATCAAGTAAAAGATTGCGAAATAAACCAAATAAATCAAGATTGACGAAGAAAAAGAAGGTGAAGTGCTTACCGACGATGTGAATAGTGAAAACCTTGAAATCGGCCGGAAAACAACTTCTAAAACCTCTAGAACGCTAAGAGAAGGTCGGGCGAGCGAGGGATGAGTTCAGTGAGTGTTTGAGAGTGAAAAGATTGAGAGGCATGAGTGAAACAAAAAAGAAAGCCGTGGCTTTTGCCGTTCTGTGCATTCACACGGCCGTGTGCCTCTATAGTGAGGGTTCACAGGGGCAGCTACACGGCCCTGTGTTATTTCTGGTTGCTCTCAGAACACTCCCACACGGCCGTGTGGAAATTCAACACGGCCATGTGCCTTCATAGAGGAGCATCACAGGGGCAGTCACATGCCCCTGTATGATATCGGGAAAACACTTAAGGCTTCTGCCCACATCCACACGGCGTGTGCCCAACCTAGCTAAGAACACAAGGCCGGCCACAGGGGCACCCACACGCCCCTGTGGCCTCTCTGGATCTCCCGAGAAAAATCTAAGTGTTCCACACAGCCATGTGAATAATCCACACGGTCGTGTGCCTTTCACAAGCTCTCTCACAGGGGCAGCCACACGCCCCTATGTTTTCTCGGGATGGAAGGGAAGTCTCTGCAGAGATTCACACGGCCGTGTGGAAATTCTACCCGGCCATGTGCCTTAACACATGGGCACTCACAGGGGCATCCACACTCCCCTGTGGACTCTCGGGAATGAGAGTTTAAGTTCTTCAGGAATTTATACGGCCATGTGGAAATGCCACACGACCGTGTGCCCTTCACAGGGTCTCGCTCACAGGGGCAGCTACACAGCCCCTGTGACACTCAGGATGAGCCCTGAGATGGTTCACACGGCCATGTGGAAATTCCACACGGCCGTGTGTTTTCTCTGGATGACTTAGAAAATTTACAGGCTCTTTAGAAAAATTTCAGAACTCAACTACAAGATTCAGAGCCTGCATACATTATGAAATTACGACCAAAGATCCATGAAAACACACTCAAACGACCCACAACTTCATCAATTAACGTTTAGGCACGCAAAAACATCAACGATCCACAAGAAAATCGCAGTACATGCATGTATGAACAAGATACCAACACTACGACTCTTATTCATGCTAGAACTAAGCTAAAACCTTGAAAAACAGTAAAAGCTTGGGTTGCCTCCCAAGAAGAGCTTGTTTAACGTCACTTAGCTTCACGTAGCTGACCTTACCTCACGAGGGTTCATGAATAAAAGTTGCCCTCTTCCCTACAACCTGAAAGCATGCAGAGCATAATCTCTGTAGAGTAGAGTTGTCGAGTTTGTTACCACACAAGGGTGAAACATCCTTACTCCGATGTCGTGAAACAATAATAACAAATAAAACACGTAAAGGACATCGGAGTCAAACAAAAAATGCATGAAAGTGTATAAAATGTACATAATAAAAGTGATGTATTTAGATACTTATCACCATGTGGATTCCTGTAGAATAAATTTTAATGGTAGTTTGATCAATCCTCTTTAAAAATTTTTGCAAGAATGGCACTTAGGCTGAAGCAAATGATCGCTAAGAGACCCCATGAGCCCTATACAGAGCAGATAGACTTCACCACACCTGAGCACGGGCAAGATATGAGAGGTTGGAAAAACTCAAGTTCGGGTAGTCTCAATATATAGACTTAAGCTGTTTGAGGACAGCTGAGTGGGGTGATGATATGGCGGATGAGATTGAAAAGCTTATAGCAGTGGGAAGTTGGAAACGCTTGTTGTCTATTTGAGAGCCAGCTAACCGCTCACTCACTCTGGAGGTGCTCGCATCTTTTGAGCTTGATAGATAATATAGAGATTTAACAAGTGCCAACACTATAGAGTTTAGGGCTTTTGGGCACTGTTACAGTATGTCGATGATGTAGTTCTCCATCTGCATGGGTTTATACGATGAAGCCTTTACTGAGATAGATGAGTACGAGAACCTCCCGACTGATTACCCCGGCAGTTTGACCCCTCAGGGAGCTTACCGAGTGTTATGTGGAAAGGGCCATTATGAGCCAAGGATATTAAATGCCACTTGTCTATCACAGCCATCCTATAGGTATATTCACGCCATTCTGACAGATCAGTGAATGGCCAGGGTAATAGTACAGGAGTCCTAAGCCGGCAGGAGCTCCTTTATCTCCATTTGATGGTACGGGGCGAGCCTATCCACCTTGGTCATATTCTTGCTGAGTGCATACGTCATCAGGGCCAGTACCCTCGGCTTGGAACCATTTTTTCAGGGCCATACATTACGAGACTTATCAAGGGGATGGTTCTCCGAGATTTAATTAGGGTGATCGAGAAGACAGTTATACCCTCCCCAATTAGCTTGGAGATGTTGAGACAGATGGGCATGGTCAGGAAACGTTATCAGCGCTATGTGTTGAGCAGGCCCCCACAGGAGCCAACAGAGGGAGACGAGGCCGAGGGATCGCTGCCGATCTTGCAGCTACTTCCAGCACCGCCTGAGAGCGAGGTAGCACCCACAGCATAGAAGCCACCACCTGCGCGTATATTTTCTCCATCTCGAGGCCAGGACAGGTTGGAGCGCCTCGAGAGTGCTGTAGGGGTCTTTTAGACAGAGGTAGCTGATAGCTTCCCCGCAAGTGTACGGGATCGCCAAGTAATACCTCGCACAAAAGCACGAGGATCGTATTCCACGGGGCTAAGGAGCTACTCTTACTCCTCCATCGCCTATTATCTAACCTAACCACACAAGCATGGATGTATGTTCTACTGAAGCAAAGAAATAAATACGATATAATTAAATAGAATTGAAAGCATACAATGTGGTTGCAAGTGCTACAATGAAGAGTAAAGGCCTATGGATGTGGATCCCCTTGAGGGGTCATCATGATACATGGATGAAGGATAAAAGGTAGCTTGGTTGATTTAGACCGAAGGATCTCAAGATTAGATCAACCCCAATTTCTCGGCGATTGAACCCTAATCCCATACGGATATTGGTTGGAATCTCTTCCTAACCAACATCCCTACGATTGCATTAAGTACAAGGAGATCCCAAAATAAGGATACACTAAACCCTAGTCTATCCTTATAGCTCGGAGGGCTATCAACACCCAATTTCTCGGTGTGCCGATACAAGTAACCCCTTTTAGTTCATTAATGACCTAAAACACGTGAGTAGGTCACATCTACGTGTATAATTCAAGAAAGAACTACGGATCTCTCCATATGGTAGTTCTAGACATGAAGCACAATGAACTAAATCTTAAACCAAACCAAGCTTGCAATTAAGTAAAGATCATCCACAATACATGATAAACCCCCCCAAGGTTCACCAACATCCGGTGGCCTTGGGGGTCTAGTGTGCCATCAAGCAAGTAACAACAAAAATACAAAGTAAATCACTTAACAAGCTCATAAATGACACTCCCTAGATGAAATGATGAAGGAGGAGGTGGAGGTCCGGCCGAATGACGCTTTCCCCCGTCCAAGAGATGCCGAATGACGCTTCCCTTGTCTTGGATCCTTGCCTCCTTGATGGCGAAGCTTCTCCCCTTCAAAATGATGTTCTTGCCTCCTCCCTTGGCTCCAAATCGTCGTTTTTCCAAGATTTCTTCGTTTCTTTCCTTTTAGATGCCGGCCAAGAAGTCCCCTTTGTGTGCCCTAAAAACCTCTATATATACTCCCGCAGGATCCCGGGGTGGATAGATCCATCCCGGGGTGGATGGATAGGCAAAAATAGGGCAAAAACCTGTCTCACGTGGGGGTTCATCCCGGGGTGGATGGATGGATCCCGGGGTGGATAGAAGCATCCCGGGGTGGATAGGGGGCCGTGAGAGCTAGTTGAAAATTACTGTCTTTTGATGCTCACGGCCCCTTATACGGCCCCGTATGCTGCAGTACTCCAGCACCCTGATTCTTCATCCTTTTTCGCCCAAATCGTATTATCATGTTCCTCATGGCTCCTCCATGCCCTACAACATAAATAATGCTCAATTAAGCATAAAACGGGCATCCATTCATATAAAAATGCATGCTAAGTGAACAAAATATGTATGTTAAAACACATACATTTAGACACTTATCAAACATCCCCACACCTAAGCGTTTGCTTGTCCCCAAGCAAACAAATCATGAAAAACAAAGGGAACGATAAGTGGCTAAATGTACATCTCCGGCTCAAATAAATACGAGATTATACAAGTATAGAATAATGATATAGAGATGTTGAGTTACAGTCAATACGTACAATAAACAGATCCTGTCTCACCTCTTATATGTCTGTACAGTGTAAGTGAATCTTTCATCTCATTTGCCCTGACATGGTCTAGCCCTATGACTTCAATCAGTACAGCTCTATATGCTAATCACTCGACAAGTACATAGTACTAAGTCTTAAAAAGCTAAGTGCCACTCCAATGAACAATTAAGATCCTTCTAATTCTACAACTTGCAACTAAATCCCATTTCTACTCACAAACTCAAGTAGGCAGTCTAAGTGATCACTAGGGTTATTTTTATTTATATGTATAAACACTTCTTTTTTTTTTATATATATATTTTTTTTCTTTTTTTCTTTTTCTTTTTATTTTTATTTTTATTTTTATTTTTATTTTTTGAGTCCGCCTAACGTAGACTGCACAAAAATCTTTCTGGAGGATGCACATGCTGGTTAGGCACAAGAGTCACCCAACTACTCGATTACAGTCTACATAGACGCATTCATGCTCCATTAGCAGAGGAATACTGACATAGACTCTTTATATATATATATATATATATATACCCTAGATCAAACCTTTAGACTGCACCACAAGTAACAAACTAGGACCAACTCAAAAAGACTTAGAAGTTCTTAAGAGTTCATTGAATGAAAGAACTTAGTAGTCTAAGGCTAAGTACTCAAAATTGTGTGTTAAGCATACAAGAGAGTTAAGAAAGTCAAGAAGGCTATTCCCAGGGCATCAACAAAAGACTCAGTGCACAGAACAATACTAGAGGTGAAACATGATTCAATAGAGCACAACAAAAAAAATGTAACTCACATCAATCATTAATTCATACTTGAAGAATCTCACAAGAAAGTAACAAGCCATCATTGATGACACTAGCATGTAAAGTTGACCTAATACATGTAGATACACCCATCCCCACACCTAGTGTTGTACATTGCCCTCAATGTACACTAATCATGAAAATAGAGGCAATATACACAATAATAACAAAGGAGGAGGGTGAAAACGAACTTCCCCGGTTTATTTGGTAAAAATGGCGAAGTGTGACCCGACAAAAGTGTACGGCGAGCTTTACATGTCGCGTCCGGCTCCCACAAAATGTGGAGATGCTCACCAAATTCCCTTCAATGCCCTGCAAAGCGCAAGGGCAAAACCATCATTCCAAAAAAATAAAACAGAAAAGATTAATACTAGGAAGCGGTCAAACACACAACTAAATAAAAGCAACCAGAGTTCTACAAAGTGTTGGTCAGGGTATAACCCTTCCCAAATTATTCAAAACAAACAAACACACGTGCAGAAAATAAAGAAAACAACAATAAATAGAAACAACATGCTGCTAAAAGAGAAATAAGTGTCCATGCTCAAGAATGAAACGGCTCGTCGATAACAGGTGGGACAGGTGTGTCGGTGCAGGATGCAGTGCCGGTCTTGTTGTGTCTCAGAGGTGCTCAAAACCTCCAAAGTGAGCTGCCGGTATGTTGGTTCATCGATAGTAAATAAATTCACCCAACCATTTTGAGATAGAACCTCCCTCACTTGGTCGGCAATTCCAAGCTCTTCCAAAAAAATTCCAATCAATACGTCGGACGGTGCCAAAGGGTTTAGTCTTCAATATTTCGTAGTGTGCCATGTGAAGGGGGTGCGTGAAGGTAGGTTCCTCGGGAATTTGTGTTGAAGCTCTTGGACGTTTTGAAGCAACCCTCTTGAAGTTTAGCATCCCTACAACACATAAGATCCTCATCAAGCCTAAACCAATCCAATACAACACTGAAAATAACACAAGAAGCAAGAAATAAATGAAAAATGGCTATGAATAGGGTCCATACGGCCGTATAGGGGGCCGTATGGACACTATTCATGGTGGAGCATTTCATTACCATCATGAAAATCGAAAAAGTTTTTACAAGAATTCAATGGAAATTGAACAAACAACAATCACACCACCAACACATGATAAAAGCATGAATTTATCCACCAAAAAGCTCCATGAACTCAAGAGAAAATGAGAAAGAGAAATCTAGGGCATCAAAAAGCTTACCGGTGAATCCTTGGTGGAACTTGCTTGAAGCTCTTGGTAAATCACTAGATCGATGTCACAAAATGTCTAGGAGGTGATCTAGAACGAAAAATGGAGAGATTTGGTTGAGAAATGATGGAAAGAGGGGAGGGGAAATGGTGGAGATGAAAGGGGAATGGAGAAGAAGACTTAAAGGGCCAAATAATGGTGGGGGGGGTTAAGGTACTAGGCCGAGCCTCACGGCCGTGAGGGGGGGCCGTGAAGGCTAGTACAAAGGCCCAGCCCGTGAATAAAATGCACATACGGCCCCCAATACGGCCGTGAGGGGGGCCGTGAGCTCTAGTGTATTTTCAATGGAGAATGGCTCACGGCCTCCCTCACGGCCCCTTTAGGGCCGTGAGGACCTGGGGAGGCTGGTTTTGGGTCTTAACGCAATCTAAAACTCTCCGGGAAAGTAATAACATGATCCAAAACACCTCCTACTCAGAAGGAATACGCAAAAGACTCGAATAAACTCATGAATTGACAATATAGCAAGTAGGCACAACAAGGAAAAATATAAAACAACACATATGATGAGAGCAAAGATTTTGAGGATGGACTTATTCAAATGCACAACAGATAAGGAAACTAGCATAATGCAAAGTAGATATGAACAACTAAAATATGAAAATTAAATTTAAAAACCCCCGAACACTTGGGTTGCCTCCCAAGAAGCGCTTGTTTAACGTCACGAGCCTGACGTACCTTCTTTCTTACCTCAAGGGGGTTCAAAAAGCTTGCGGTTACCCCCGGTCATCCTTGGAATGTTGCTACTGTTGCCCGGTAAGTTCAATGACATCAAAGAGAAAACATTACACTTTTCATGAGTAAAGAGAGGTTCGAACTTTACCTTGCCTCCTAGGGACTTTGAACGACGAGGGTTGGTACCTTTTCTTTTCTTTCCTCGGACCTCCCTCCAAATTTTCTTCAACATTGACTCTTTTTTCTCTTTTTCCTTGGCATTGGTACATATCACTTCCTCCTTTGGTTTCTTCAAATTGTGACTTGGAGGGGAATTGTGGGGTTCTTCTTGTTCTTTGTCCTCCACCTCCTCTAAGTATTCATCCAAAGGATTTAATGATAACACCTCTTGCACACAAGTAGAAATTAACCGATCAGTTTCATCAACAAAATACAATGTGTCATCATGGTCAAGGGAATGTTTCATTGCCGCCGGTAACGTGTAAATTACTTCTTCCTCCCCAACCCTTAAAGTCAATTTTCCTCCTTTTAAATCGATGAGAGCTCCAGAAGTAGTTAGAAAGGGGCGACCAAGGATCAGAGGTATCTCCACATCTTCATCTATGTCCATGATCACAAAGTCTACAGGAAACACCAATTTGTCCACCCGGATAATCACATCTTCCACAATCCCACGGGTTTTTCTTGTTGATCGATCCGCTAATTGCAAAGTCATCCTTGTAGGTCTGAGCTCTTCCAAACCAAGCTTCAAGTACATGGTGTAAGGCATAACATTGATGCTTGCCCCCGAATCCGCTAGAGCATTTTCCTTCAGTCCCCCCTCAAGCACACATGGGATTATAAAGCTACCCGGATCTTTCAATTTTTGTGGGAGCTTCTTTTCCAAAATGGCCGAGCAATTTCCCGAGAGTGCCACGGTGCCTTCTTCTTCAAGTTTTCTTTTATTTGTGAGAAGCTCTTTCAGAAACTTGGCATACTTCGGCATTTGTGTCAAAGCCTCGACGATTGGGATATTGATGTGGAGTTGCTTGAAAATATTGATGAATTTTCTGAATTGGACATCCTCCTTGTCTTGCTTCAATCTCACCGGATAAGGAATTTGGAGCTTGTACTCCGGTGGCTTTGAGTGTTCCCGAGGGTGAGCTTCATTATTTTCCTTTCGAGCAACCTCCTTAGCAATTTTTTCAGCTAGATGGGGATCTTCCTCAATGGCTATCCCGGTTTCTTTGACACTTGGGCTAACTTCAACCCTTGTCTCAATTTGTTTTCCGCTTCTAAGGGCAATGGCCTTTAAGTGCTCCCTTGGATTCTCCTCGGTGTTGCTAGGGAGACTTCCCGAAGGTTGTTCTGCATTTGCCTTGGCAAGTTGCCCCACTTGATGCTCAAGAGATTGCACCGAGGCTTGAAGATTTCTCAATATGGACCCAAAGTCACTGAGTTGAGAATTCACACTGTTAAATCTTGATTCGGTGCCAATCATGAACTTAGCAAGTACATCTTCGGTGGTAAACCTCTTCTCTTGCAAAGGTGGTTGCGCTTGAGGATTCTGAGGGGGGCCACCCTTTTGTTGTTGTCCTTGATTCCAAGAGAAGTTAGGGTGGTATTTCCATCCCGGATTGTAGGTGGAGCTGTAAGGGTTTCCTTGTGGTCTTGGACCCCCAATGTAGTCAACAGTCTCAATGGGCGCCACAGAGGAGCTAGCAATAGGGCATTGAGTGGTGACATGTCCACCTCCACAAGTGCTACAACTCATGACGGTTTCAGACTTGGAACTGCTACCCATGAGTGTATCAATCTTCCTGGACAACATCTCGACCTTTGCGGCTAGAGCATCATCGGCCTTAACTTCATAAATCCCGGCCCCTTTCTATGGTGTTCCTCTTGAGGCCCAATGAGATTCATTACTTGCCATATTCTCAAGTAGTTGTTCGGCTACCTCGGGGTACTTGTTGCTAAGGGATCCACCTGCCGCGGCATCAATTAATTGGCGGGTTGAATAGTTCAGTCCATTGTATACAATTTGTACCCGCATCCACGAAGCATAACCATGATGAGGACATCTTCTAAGGAGATCCTTGAATCTTTCATAAGCTTCAAATAAAGTCTCGGACTCCCCTTGTTTTAAAGCTGAAATTTCTTGCCTCAACTTCACCGCCTTACTTGGGGGAAAGTATCTCCCAAGGAATTTTTCTACCATGTCTTTCCAAGTTTTAATCGACCCCGAGGGTAGAGACGTGAGCCACCGATATGCACCATCCCTTAGGCTGAATGGGAATAGTCGCAATCGAATTGCATCATCCGTCACTCCATTTATCTTGAAGGTAGAGCAAATTTGGAGAAAACGGGCGAGGTGATCGTGTGCGTCTTCATTTGCAAGACCATTGAATTGCACCGAATTTTGAATCATGCCAATTGTGCTTGCTTTTATTTCAAAATTGTTGGTGGCGATGGTGGGTGCTTGGACACTAAATTCTTCACCCGTGAATTGTGGCCTCTCGTATTCGGATAAAGTTCGTCTCTCTTCGGCCATAATTGACGCTTCACTAGTCTCAACTTGAACGCCTTGTTTAATCGGGTCTTCACCAATTTCTCTCAACCTCCGATGCAAGGTCCTTTCAATCTCACTATCCGGCTCCACCAAGTTTGCTGGATTTCCACGTGTCATACACAGTACCTTGCACAAATCAAGAAAGATAGAACAAGTCAAGCTCAAAAGAAATGAAAATAAGAGAAAAGAAAAGAGACAAAAAGTAAATGGCTAGAGCAATAGGCTAGAAGTTTCCTAGAATTCCTTGATGTTCCTCGGCAACGGCGGCAAAAACTTGATTGCTTCCCCGCAAGTGTACGGGATCGCCAAGTAATACCTCGCACAAAAGCACGAGGATCGTATTCCACGGGGCTAAGGAGCTACTCTTACTCCTCCATCACCTATTATCTAACCTAACCACACAAGCATGGATGTATGTTCTACTGAAGCAAAGAAATAAATACGATATAATTAAATAGAATTGAAAGCATACAATGTGGTTGCAAGTGCTACAATGAAGAGTAAAGGCCTATGGATGTGGATCCCCTTGAGGGGTCATCATGATACATGGATGAAGGATAAAAGGTAGCTTGGTTGATTTAGACCGAAGGATCTCAAGATTAGATCAACCCTAATTTCTCGGCGATTGAACCCTAATCCCATACGGATATTGGTTGGAATCTCTTCCTAACCAACATCCCTACGATTGCATTAAGTACAAGGAGATCCCAAAATAAGGATACACTAAACCCTAGTCTATCCTTATAGCTCGGAGGGCTATCAACACCCAATTTCTCGGTGTGCCGATACAAGTAACCCCTTTTAGTTCATTAATGACCTAAAACACGTGAGTAGGTCACATCTACGTGTATAATTCAAGAAAGAACTACGGATCTCTCCATATGGTAGTTCTAGACATGAAGTACAATGAACTAAATCTTAAACCAAACCAAGCTTGCAATTAAGTAAAGATCATCCACAATACATGATAAACCCCCCCAAGGTTCACCAACATTCGGTGGCCTTGGGGGTCTAGTGTGCCATCAAGCAAGTAACAACAAAAATACAAAGTAAATCACTTAAAAAGCTCATAAATGACACTCCCTAGATGAAATGATGAAGGAGGAGGTGGAGGTCCGGCCGAATGACGCTTTCCCCCGTCCAAGAGATGCCGAATGACGCTTCCCTTGTCTTGGATCCTTGCCTCCTTGATGGTGAAGCTTCTTCCCTTCAAAATGATGTTCTTGCCTCCTCCCTTGGCTCCAAATCGTCGTTTTTCCAAGATTTCTTCGTTTCTTTCCTTTTAGATGCCGGCCAAGACGTCCCCTTTGTGTGCCCTAAAAACCTCTATATATACTCCCGCAGGATCCCGGGGTGGATGGATAGGCAAAAATAGGGCAAAAACCTGTCTCACGTGGGGGTTCATCCCGGGGTGGATGGATGGATCCCGGGGTGGATAGAAGCATCCCGGGGTGGATAGGGGGCCGTGAGAGCTAGTTGAAAATTACTGTCTTTTGATGCTCACGGCCCCTTATACGGCCCCGTATGCTGCAGTACTCCAGCACCCTGATTCTTCATCCTTTTTCGCCCAAATCGTATTATCATGTTCCTCATGGCTCCTCCATGCCCTACAACATAAATAATGCTCAATTAAGCATAAAACGGGCATCCATTCATATAAAAATACATGCTAAGTGAACAAAATATGTATGTTAAAACACATACATTTAGACACTTATCAGTAGCCGAGGTGCGAGCTACACAGGCAACACATCACTCTGAGGTTATGGCCCAATTCAGCAGCATCCATCAGTTACTTACATAGGTCATGACCTCCCCATTCGTAGTTCAGCCCCGAGCCCCTGCATAACCATCACCTACATCACCACCGACAGATCCACCGGCACCTGCTGAGCCTACCACAGCACCGACGTTGAGGCGTCATAGTTTATTTTAGTTTTCTTTTATTTTGTACTTTTCTTTCTTAATTTGGACTTGTAGTACTCAGAAAGGATTCTCCTCTTGAGTTTTTTTTTGTTGCTTTTATTTTTTTCGAGTTGTATTTCATTGCTTTATCTTTATATACTCGAGTTTTATTTTAATTTTTCTTGAGCTACACTGAACCCGTTGTGTATGTGTGCAGATGGTCTTGGATGTTTGGAATTTGAGGAATAGTCATAGGCACGGTCATGGGACCATGTGTGCTTCACAACCCATTAAGACTCAACTCTCAATGAATAGAGCTCCATCGAACGCAACACTTGGAGTTCAGGGTAGTAATGTTTCAATTGCCCACTTCCACATTAAATGCTTTGAATTGCTATACTTTTCATTGTGCTTGCATGCGCACATTGGGGACAATGTACATCTTAAGTGTGGGGGGAAGTTCACATTGCACATACCTTACTTGTGCGTTCAATTGCTTATGCTCATGTAGCCCGTGGCGGTTCACCTTAGTTGCAACGGTTGTATTCTTAGAGTTTAGGAGAATTTTTAACATTGTATCACATCATGCTCTAGTTTTTACTTGAATTTTAGTGAAGTTTTTGCTCGATTATCTCATATTGCACTACTCACTCTTGAAATCTTTTGACAACTCAAGCTTGATGTTTTTAAGGACTAGTTTATCATCATTTTAGTGAGTTCTTAGTTTTTTTTTTTTGAGATAAAAAAAAAATTTGTGAGCTTGTAAATATTTGCTAGTTTTAATTGTGCATTTGGGGTGGAAAAAGCTACCTCCTATGAAGTATGTAGCTACTCTCATAAGTCGGATACAAGTTATTCCTTAATGAGAGAAAGAACTATCTCATGGGAAGCGTGAAAGCTACTACCCCGGTAGAAAGAGCTACCTCCTCAAAAGTGTGAAAGTCACCTTTGGCGGCCGCCTAGGAAAGGACTACCTTAGAGGTTGTGTGAAGCTACTACCTCCCTACATTGTGTATATAAATAAGTCCTATAACAAGAGTTTGAGGAGTATTGTTTGGGTTATCTTGAGTGAGTTCGCACATACTTACACATTTTGGAGTTGTTGTCCTTTTTGATTCAAGTTTTTAGCTAGAGCAATGATAACCTTATGCAATGTTTTGATTTCCCCTTACTTGTAGAATGCTTCTTTTGCATACTTTTGGTGAACCTAAGGCCAAGCACTTTCAATTATTCTTCCCAAGTACTCTAATGTTTTATTTTTGCTTGAGGACAAGCAAAAGCTTAAGTGTGGGGGAGTTTGATAAGTGCTCATGTGATAATAATGCGAAGTGTTATTGTCTTACATTGAGCATTACTTTTATCATATTTTATCACTAAATTGTGTGCATTTGTGTGCTTTTGTGCATTGTAGGGTTATGAAGCCAATTTGGACAAAAAGAGCAAAGTTAAGTCATGTTCGCCGTTGTTGGGAAGTTTTCAGACCAAGCAAGCAGCAAGGCATGAGTCTAGACTTGTGGGTGTGTGCCAAACTCCTTTGGAGGGGCACAAAGGCAGTCACATTCACAATAAGTCTAACTCGTGTAGCATATGAGAACTTCACCAATGAGGAGAATTGAAGCAATCAGAATGATCTACCGTTGATTGTGTGCCCAATTCAACGGCCTCGATGAAGAACGCTCAAATGGAGAGCATTTGATGCGCGAGTACTATAGCAGCTACAATAGAAAGTCATTGCAGCAATTACTGTAGCAGTTTAATTTTCACTGCGCACTAGAATTCAGAATCCAGAAAATCCACACTACCGTGTGAAATCCGTATTTCAGCCGATTTTCCAACCGTGACTCAGACTATTTAAAGGCCTTTTTCGGGACTTTTTCGGGATCATTTCGTCTATTTTCTGGAGGGTCGTCGCTAGGGTTTGGAGAGGACTTTGTGGAGGATTGGAGCATGCCATCGGTATCAACATCGAAGCTCGTCAGAAGATAGCTATTGGGGGAGCTTTCGTCGGCACCGATTCGGTGAGGTGTGCCCTAGGCTTGACGAGGAGATTGGTGAAGAAACGAATCAGCTGCAGAAGACCACGGCCACGCTATACAAGGGGGTTTTCATCTATGTTTCTGATTTGTGTTTGTTCATAGACATTGATGGATTTTAATAGCTCCACGAGGAGCTAAACCCCTTGTGGATATTCGGACTTATAAACCCTAGGATGATTATGTTTCTATCACATGTTATTATGCTTTCTTTATTGATGAATTTAATTGAATTCCAATCTTGATTGATTCTTGTATTGATTTTCCCTTAGATGTGACACTAGGGTTGAGAGTCATCTAGGTTATCCTTTGGAGGTGTGACAACTACTATATGATTAGACTACTCGAGATTGGAGAGGGTCGAGAGGGTGAGTCGTGAGGTAGCGAAACATCCCCTTTCCCCTTCGGTGTGATTTTCCCTACCTCCGTGTTCCAAGAGTTCTTAGCTGTTGAAATAGAGTGAAGTGCTAGGAGATGAACTCCCTTGGGGCTTAGTCGCGTGAGCGACATAGTGAAGGGGTTGCATTGAATCCTAGTGCTTGGGCTTAATTGAGACTAGGGTTCTTTCACCTGCATCAGAGGGTTAGAACTACACCTAGGAACATGGCTAATCACTTGGAATCCCTAGAACATAAAGCAATCCCACGTGGTGTGAGGCTTAGGAAGATGGACTCCCTTAGGACTTAATTGACAGGTCAACAAGAGTTAAGGGTTGTAGTGAAACCTAATGCCGGGACATAATGCTGGGGTTAGTCACTGTTGACCTTAGATTTGGGACCGTGTGCTTTAGGATGTCCACGACTCATTAAGTATCAATAGGAGAGTATAATAGCATTGTCTTGCATTAGAAGCATTAATCCTATGGTTAGCTTGTCCGTGTACCCCATTTACTCATTGATTGTCTTTCTCTCTTTTACTCTTAGCTTACACCTTCTTACCTTCCATATTTCTCTTTATTTTCTTATTGCTTTTGATTACAATTTCGCACACACACATTGATTATGTTCTCACTCTTTGTACACCGCACTAGCTAACTAGCAAATTCTTGTGTGGTGTTTCGGTCCTCTTTGCCCTTGGTTGTTGTTTCAGTTGTCCTAGATGTCGTGATCGTTTCCCCGTTGAGTTTCCTTTGAATTTTCTTGTTGAACCTTTGGAGTTGTTTTCCGGGTGTTTGAGAGCATTTTAGGTGTGTTTAGAGAGGGTGTGGGCTGTGCACAGGCCGCACACCCTAGGCAGAGAGGTGTGCGGCTGGTGTGCGAGGCCGCACACCACTCGCACACCCGTCTGCCTGGTGTATGCGGTTGGTGTGCGGGGCCACACACCGTCGGGTTTGTGCCTATAAAAACCTTGTTTTAAGCCTTTACTTCATTCTTTCTTCTCCCCCAAACCCTTCTATTTCCTTCTCCTCTCCTCCTTCATCTTCCCCTGAGGTTCTAAGGCTGATTTAGAAGGGGTTTTCAAACTTGAATCTTGGATCATCAACTTGCTCATTCTTTGGATGAAGGTAAGCTTCCATCCTTTTGTTCCTTCTTCCTTATTCTTTGATGGAAAAGGTTAGGGTTTGTTGTGAACCCTTGTGAGAGCTTGATCCTTACATCTTTTTCTTCCTCTTTGATGGTTAATCTTGTGAGGATTGATTGTATTGAGTTATTTGGCTTTGGCTCCATGAAATCCTTAAACCCTCATCACCTTTATTCCGGGATTACTGTAGCTCAGGTGAGCTTTCCTTGTGTTCTTGGTTTCCTTGGTCCAGAGAGAAGCTTAAACCCTTAGATTTGGTTTAGTACCTTGAGTTGTGTGTGGATAAACCCTAGAGTTCATTAGGGTTGTTTGGTAGAAGAAATTTTATATATATATATATATATATATATATATATATATGCATGTATGTTTCTTACTTGACAGTATTACCGTTCAAAAGAATTGTTATTTGAGTTGTTATTTGATTAGAAATTTGTAAGTGAGGATTAGATGTTCTATGGGTTATAGATTGTATTATCTCACATACCTTTGTCATATTTGGTTTAATTTCACCTCAATGATACCCTGCATTATTAGTGGCTTTTGAAATGTGTTTTGGGTAGTTTGGAGCCATAATTGAATTATGACTTGATTCATTTCCTAAGCATTATTAAAGTATTTATATATGTTGTTGTGATTTGAAAATCCTATGTTTTGAAGATTATGTTTCAAATTATGTATTCTTATGAGATTTGAGATGTTCAATTTGATGACCAAAAAGGCATATTTGAATCGTGGTCAAGTTTATTTGCAATGTTTGCCAAATGTTGTATTTAAGATTCAAAAGCTTTATTATGACATCATGGTTTCCAAATTGAAGGTTTGAGGCTTTTGTTATCGTACCCAAATGGGTTTATGTAACCTATTTATACTACACATTTTGTGTTATTGCCGATGCTATGATTGGAGCAAGTGCTCAAGGAATCTTGTTTAGTTTTAAATGTTGTTTATTTGACCAAAAGCCATTCATTTGAGATGTTTTAGCAACTTACTCGCTCTTGAAGTGGGAAGATTGTTCACTACTTGTGCTATTTTGATCAAATTGCTCACTCCCGAAGTGGGAGATACTTGTGAGAACTTACAATATCATGTTTAGAATTTGCTATCATGTTAATATACTCATTGAGCCCACGGGCTGTATGTTACTTATTTGTTGGATGGTGACATAGGAGCCGAGCTCCAGTACTTACTGCAGTAAGAATTAGATGGTTCCCACGGGCCGACCTATTAAGAGGTGGCTTGGAAAACTGCCAAACCAGTTATACCATTTCAGGTGGGAGCGTAGAATCCTGATTTGGATATAGTTGGGATGTTCGGAGTCACCACACGGACTTCCCAGTGGCCAACGCCAAGATGCGTGTCTTAGCGGCTACAGACCTAACCGAGGCCCCGATTAGCGAAAGAGCGTTTTGGAGGCCAAATACTATACCGATGTTTATCGATTTATCTATTCTTTGAAATCTAGTTTATTTGAGTTATTGAAAAGAAAGTATAAGTTTGGATTTAAATTGGTTTCCAAACCATCGATTGTTTTAAAGAGTTTATTATTGTTATATTTATTCGTGCAAATCCGATTTTATTTTTCACCACTAGTATAAGTGTTATCCTTATTATTCTCAAACTTATGAGAATTTTCATCATGTTAGAATTGATAAACCTTATACCTTATAATTGCTATACTTGTTTGCAACTTGGTGTTGTATTGAGTTAATTGTAGCATGGTAAAGTTTGTTAAATGTTCAGTGTGTTTTATAGTTTGAACCTGTGTTTGGTATTTCAATGTTTCATTGTTTTAAACCCTAGTTGGATATTAAGAATTTCTTGGTATTACTCTATTCTATTGTATTGTGGTGTAGATTACTATTATGTGTAGTGTGTTTTTTTAACCAAATATATTATTAGCATAGTATCTTCACTGATTCATGTTTTGGTATTGTTATCTTTCGGTATATTTTTGGTGGAGTTGTGCTAATCCCCTCACTAAGTAACTGTGGTTACTCATTGATTGCTTCCCCGCAAGTGTACGGGATCGCCAAGTAATACCTCGTACAAAAGCACGAGGATCGTATTCCATGGGGCTAAGGAGCTACTCTTACTCCTCCATCGCCTATTATCTAACCTAACAACACAAGCATGGATGTATGTTCTATTATAGTAAAGAAATAAATACGATATGATTAAACAAATTTAAAAGCATACAATGTGGTTGCAAGTGCTACAATGAAGAGTAAAGGCCTATGGATGTGGATCCCCTTGAGGGGTCATCATGATGCATGGATGAAGGATAAAAGGTAGCTTGGTTGATTTAGACCGAAGGATCTCAAGATTAGATCAACCCCAATTTCTCGGCGATTGAACCCTAATCCCATACGGATATCGGTTGGAATCTCTTCCTAACCAACATCCCTACGATTGCATTAAGTACAAGGAGATCCCAAAATAAGGATACACTAAACCTTAGTCTATCCTTATAGCTCGGAGGGCTATCGACACCCAATTTCTCGGTGTGCCAATACAAGTAACCCCTTTTAGCTCATTAATGACCTAATACACGTGAGTAGGTCACATCTACGTGTATAATTCAAGAAAGAACTACGGATCTCTCCATGTGGTAGTTCTAGACATGAAGCACAATGAACTAAATCTTAAATCAAACCAAGCTTGCAATTAAGTAAAGATCATCCAAAATACATGATAAACCCCCCCAAGGTTCACCAACATCCGGTGGCCTTGGGGGTCTAGTGTGCCATCAAGCAAGTAACAACAAAAATACAAAGTAAATCACTTAAAAAGCTCATAAATGACACTCCCTAGATGAAATGATGAAGGAGGAGGTGGAGGTCCGGCCGAATGACGCTTTCCCCCGTCCAAGAGATGCCGAATGACGCTTCCCTTGTCTTGGATCCTTGCCTTCTTGATGGTGAAGCTTCTCCCCTTCAAAATGATGTTCTTGCCTCCTTCCTTGGCTCCAAATCATCGTCTCCCAAAGATTTCTTCGTTTCTTCCCTTTTAGATGCCGGCCAAGCAGTCCCCCTTTTGTGCCCTATAAACCTCTATAAATACTCCCGCAGGATCCCGGGGTGGATAGATCCATCCCGGGGTGGATAGATAGGCAAAAATAAGGCAAAACTTGTCTCATGTGGGGGTGCATCCCGGGGTGGATGGATGGATCCCGAGGTGGATAGATGCATCCCGGGGTGGATAGGGGGCCGTGAGAGCTAGTTGAAATCCACTGTCTTTTGATGCTCACGGCCCCTTATACGGCCCCGTATGCTGCAGTACTCCAGCACCCTGATTCTTCATCCTTTTTCGCCCAAATCGTATTATCATGTTCCTCATGGCTCCTCTATGCCCTACAACATAAATAATGCTCAATTAAGCATAAAACGGGCATCCATTCATATAAAAATACATGCTAAGTGAACAAAATACGTATGTTAAAACATATACATTTAGACACTTACCAAAAATCCCCACACCTAAGCATTTGCTTGTCCCCAAGCAAACAAATCATGAAAAACAAAGGGAATGATAAGTGGCTAAATGTACATCTCCGGCTCAAACAAATACGAGATTATACAAGTATAGAATAATGATATACAGATTTTGAGTTACAGTTAATACGTACAACAAACAGATCCTGTCTCACCTCTTATATGTCTGTACAGTGTAAGTGAATCTTTCATCTCATTTACCCTGACATGGTCTAGCCCTATGACTTCAATCAGTACAGCTCTATATGCTAATCACTCCAAAAGTACAGAGTACTAAGTCTTAAAAAGCTAAGTGCCACTCCAATGAACAATTAAGATCCTTCTAATTCTACAACTTGAGACTAAATCCCATTTCTACTCACAAACTCAATTAGGCAGTCTAAGTGATCACTAGGGTTATTTTTTATTTAAATGTATATACACATTTTTTTTTTCGAGTCCGCCTAACGTAGACTGCACAAAAATCTTTCAGGAGGATGCACATGCTGGTTAGGCACAAGAGTCACCCAACTACTCGATTACAGTCTACATAGACGCATTCATGCTCCATTAGCAGAGGAATACTGACATAGACTCTTTTTTATATATATATATATATATATATATACCCTAGATCAAACCTTTAGACTGCACTACAAGTAACAAAACTAGGACTAGCTCAAAAAGACTTAGAAGTTCTAAAGAGTTCATTGAAGGAAAGAACTTAGTAGTCTAAGGCTAAGTACTCAAAATTGTGTGTTAGGCATACAAGAGAGTTAAGAAAGTCAAGCAGGCTATTCCCAGGGCATCAACAAAAGACTCAGTGCACAAAACAATACTAGGGGTGAAACAGGATTCAATAGAGCACAACAAGAAATGTAACTCACATCAATCATTTATTCATACTTGAAGAATCTCACAAGAAAGTAACAAGCCATCATTGATGACACTAGCATGTAAAGTTGACTTAATACATGTAAATACACCCATCCCCACACCTAGTGTTGTACATTGCCCTCAATGTATACTAATCATGAAAATAGAGGCAATATACACAATAATAACAAAGGAGGAGGGTGAAAACGAACTTCCCCGGTTTATTTTGTACAAATGGCGAAGTGTGACCCGACAAAAGTGTACGGCGAGCTTTACATGTCGGGTCCGGCTCCCACAAAATGTGGAGATGCTCACCAAATTCCCTTCAATGCCCTGCAAAGCGCAAGGGCAAAACCATCATTCCAAAAAAAATAAAACAGGAAAGATTAATACTAGGGAGCGGTCAAACACACCACTAAATAAAAGCAACCATAGTTCTACAAAGTGTTGTTCAGGGTATAAACCTTCCCAACTTATTCAAGACAAAACAAACACACGTGCAGAAAATAAAGAAAACAACAGTAAAAAGAAACGACATGCTGATAAAAGAGAAATAAGTGTCCATGCTCAAGAATGAAACGGCTCGTCGACAATAAGTGTCCATTCCAAGCTCTTCCAAAAAATTCAAATCAATACGTCGGACGGTGCCAAAGGGTTTAGTCTTCAATATTTCGTAATGTGCCATGTGAAGGGGGTGCGTGAACGTAGGTGATAAGTGCTTGTGTTGTAGTAACGCGAAACGTTATTATCTTACAAATGAACATACTTTTATCAGATTTTATCACTAAATAGTGTGCATTTGTGTATTCTTGAGCATTGTAGGTTTCATGGAGCTAAGTTGGAAAAGAAGAACGAACTTAGGTCGTGTTCGCCGTTGTTGGGAGGTTTTCAGACCAAGCAAGGAACAATGCACGAGGTTAGACTTGTGAGTGTGTGCCAACCTCCTTTGGAGGGGCACAAAGGCAGTCACATTCACAACAAGTCTAACTCGTGTAGCTTAGGAAAACTTCACTAAGAAGGAGACTCGAAGCAATAGGCACGATCTACCATTGATTGTGTGCCCAATTCAATGGCCTCGATGAAAAAACAACATATTCGGGAGCATTTCGGAGTGTTACTGTAGCAATACTGTAGATTGTCACTGTAGCGAATCACTGTAGCAAGTTACTGTGCACTTCTGCCAAAGAATCAAGGTTCCAGAGAATTCACACGGGCGTGTGGAATTAACACACGGCCGTGTGGATTGATTTTCCAGCAATCCAGAAACTTCACACGGGCGTGTGGAATTAACACACGGCCGTGTGAAGTAATTTTCAGGAAAGACAGAAACTTCACACGGGCGTGTGGAAATTCCACACGGCCGTGTGAATTCCCGATAACTTCAAATTTAAAGCCGCACTCAGCCTATTTAAAGCCGATTTGGAGACTTTTTGAAGGATCTTTTGACCTATCTTTCTCCCAAACTTCTGGAGAGGGCGGCTAGGGTTTCGGAGAGGACTTTGTGGAGGATTGGAGCGCGTCATCGGCATCGTCACCGACGTTCGACGGCCGCACAAGACCACGGCCACACCTTACGCGAGGGGGTTTTCATTGATGTCTTTATTTTGTTCTTTCTTTCATAAATTGATGAACATGTATAGCTCCATGAGGAGCTAAACCCCTCGTGGGTATTCGGACTTGTAAAACTCTAGGATAATTATGTTTCTTTGACATTGTTATTATGCTTTTCCATTAATTGATGAATAAATTCGAGTTTCAATTTTAGATTTCTTGTGCTATTGTTTTCTCTTAGCCGTGACACTAAGGATTGAGAACAATCTAGGTTATCCTTTGGAGGTGTGACAACTCCTATAGGATTAGACTACTTAAAATTGAAGAGGGTTGAGAGGGAGAGTTGTGAGGTAGCACCGTACCCCTTTCCCTTCCGTTGTGATTTCTCCCTACCTCCGATTCCTTGAGTCATTAGAGGTCGAAATAGAGTGAAGTGCTAGGTAGACATACTCCCCCAAGGTTTTGGGGTGACGTGAATCCTACGCACTGGGGCTTAATTTAGACAATGGTTCTTCCTCCTGGACCAAAGGGTTAGAACTATCATACATAGGAACAGGTTTTATCACTAGGAGTCCCTAGAGCTTAAAGCAATCCCACGTAGTGTTAGGCTTAGGTAGAAATACTCCCCTGGGGCTTAGTTGAGCAATCAACAGAGTGAATGGTTGACGTGAATCCTATTGCCGGGACATAGTGTTGGGGTTAGCCACGGTTGACCTTAGATTTGGGACCGTGTGTTTCAGGATTTTCCTCGACTCAATTAACATCAATAGGAAGGTATAATAGCATAGTCTTGCACTAGAAGCATAAGTCCTAGAGGTAACTTGTCCGGATACCCTATTTTCACTTATTACTAGTCTCTCTCTTTTTACTCGTTGCTTGCACTTTTCTCTCTTTCATCTTTCGATTTATTTGCTTTGCATCTACTCTAGTTCCCATAAATTCACTCATCACTCCGATCATTGTTTCTTTTCGTACATCACACGACTCAATAGCAACTTCTCGTATTTTAAATCCCTATTCCCTGTGGATTCGACTACCCACTCACCGGGGTAACTTTTATTACTTCGACAAGGCCGTGCACTTGCGGTACGCACGCAAAAGGTCGTGTCAAGTTTTTGGCACCGTTGCCGGGGAATAGGCGTATTTTTTATACTTGTTTTTGCTATTTTAGTCATTCATTTCGTTGTCTATTTCACATTTTCTCTATCTATCACTATTCTCACCAATTCTTTCTTCGCTAATTGCAGTT
Source organism: Dioscorea alata (assembly GCA_020875875.1). Taxonomy (NCBI): domain Eukaryota; kingdom Viridiplantae; phylum Streptophyta; class Magnoliopsida; order Dioscoreales; family Dioscoreaceae; genus Dioscorea; species Dioscorea alata. Next base: position 28,601,904 of record CM037020.1, on the reverse strand, counting down.
TTACCGAGGAAATGTTTAACGCAAGCGAAGCTTTTGATACACTTGTGGGACTAGTTGAGGAAGTAAAGCAGAAAATGCAGTTGTTAATAAACCACAAGATACTAAATTTGAAGAAATTGATAGACTAAAGGGGGACCGACTTCGACCATCCATTGATGAGCCACCCGAGTTAGATTTGAAAACACTTCCAGAACACTTAGAATATGCATTTTTGGCAGAAGGAATGAAATTGCCCGTGATCATAGCATCGAATCTTTCTCGGGAGCAAAAAGATAAACTGGTGAACATGTTGAAAATACACAAGTCTACGTTAGCATGGAAAATCGCAAACCTAAAAGGAATAAACCCCTCATTTTGCACACAAAAGATTTTAATGGAGGATAGCTTCAAAACGGTAATCCAACCTCAAAGAAGACTAAATCCAAACATGAAAGAGGTTGTGAAGGCAGAGGTGGTGAAACTCTTGGATGCAGGAATTATTTACCCAATCTCCGATAGTGCTTGGGTAAGCCCAACTCAAGTGGTTCCGAAAAAAGGTGGGATGACAGTAATTAAGAATGAGAAGAATGAGCTCATCCCAACCAGGACAGTTACGGGATGGAGAGTTTGCATTGATTACAGAAGATTGAATGATGCAACCCGAAAGGATCATTTTCCGTTGCCGTTTATTGATCAAATGCTGGAACGATTAGCAGGGCATCAGTTTTACTGTTTTCTAGACGGAATGTCAGGATACTTTCAGATTCCTATTGCTCCGGAAGATCAGGAGAAAACGACTTTTACTTGTCCATATGGAACGTTTGCATACAGACGAATGCCGTTCGGGCTATGTAATGCACCTGCTACATTTCAACGCTGTATGACTGCTATTTTTGATGATCTAATCGAAGACATAATGGAGGTATTCATGGATGATTTCTCTGTGTTTGGTGACTCCTTTGATATATGCTTAAGAAGCTTGGAACGAGTGCTGAAAAGATGTGAGGAGACAAATCTCATGTTAAACTGGGAAAAGTGTCACTTCATGGTTCAAGAAGGTATCGTTCTCGGTCACAAAATTTCTAGTGTGGGTATGGAGGTGGATAAAGCAAAAATAGAGGTCATAGATAAACTCCCTCCGCCAATAAACGTCAAAGGAATCCGAAGTTTTCTGGGGCATGCAGGTTTTTACAGGCGGTTTATTAAGGATTTTTCAAAGATTACTCAGCCGTTGACCAAGCTTCTCGAAAAAGATGCTCCATTTGACTTTGGGGAAGATTGTGCAGTAGCTTTCAAGGTCTTAAAAGAAAAACTGGTTCAAGCTCCGATTCTAATCACCCCGAATTGGGATGAACCATTTGAGCTAATGTGCGATGCTAGTGATTATGCAGTTGGAGCAGTCTTGGGGCAAAGGAGAGGTAAGCAATTCCAACCCATCTATTACGCAAGCAAGACTCTCACAGATGCCCAAGAAAATTACATTTTAACAGAGAAGGAATTATTAGCAGTGGTATTTGCACTCGATAAGTTCAGATCATATCTCATTTTATCTAGAGTTATTGTATTCACAGACCATTCAGCTCTCCGCTACCTCATGAACAAAGTTGATGCAAAACCAAGATTAATCCGCTGGATACTGCTCTTACAGGAGTTTGATATGGAGATAAAAGATAAGAAGAGAACCGAAAATGTTGTGGCGGATCACTTGTCACGACTAGAGGGTAGCACTGGACAAGAACAATCAAGCAAGGAAATTAATGACTTCTTCCCGGAGGAGCACTTGTATTCAATTCAGAAAACGACTTCATCAGGTGACACTCCATGGTTTGCGGATTTTGCTAACTATTTGTCAGGGAAGGTGCTCAAACAAGGGCTCACATTCCAGCAAAAGAAGAAATTCTTTAGTGATTTAAAGAATTATTTCTGGGAGGATCCGTTCCTCTTTCGTATTTGTGCAGATCAAATAGTTCGGAGATGCGTATCGAGGGAGGAAGGATGGGATATTCTTGCTCACTGTCATTCAGGGCCAGTTGGGGGCCATTATGCATCAAGTAGGACTGCCGAAAAAGTCTTGGCGGCAGGATTCTATTGGCCAACTCTCTTTCGAGACGCACACCAGTTCGTTCTTCGATGTGACAATTGTCAGAGGGCTGGAAATTTATCTCGGTGGGATGAGATGCCTCAGAATCCTATACAATTCTGTGAAGTATTCGATGTCTGGGGCATTGATTTCATGGGACCATTTCCAAAGTCTAACGGGAACCAGTACATATTAGTAGCAGTTGACTATGTCTCCAAATGGGTGGAAGCACAAGCATTGCCAAGTAATGATGCTAGAACGGTGGTGAAATTTTTAAAAAGGTTATTCACTCGATTTGGAACTCCGCGAATCATCATTAGTGACCGAGGAACCCATTTCTGTAATGCTCAATTAGAAAAAGTGTTGAAAAGATACGAGGTACGCCACCGCCTTGCCACTCCATATCATCCTCAAACTAGTGGTCAAGTGGAAGTCACCAATAGAGAACTCAAGCGAATCTTGACCAAATCTGTGGAACAAGGAAAGCGAGACTGGTCAGAACGGTTGGATGACACACTATGGGCCCATCGCACAGCGTACAAGACACCCATAGGCACCACTCCGTATAATCTAGTCTACGGGAAGTCATGCCATCTACCCGTGGAACTTGAACATAAAGCATATTGGGCAATTAAAGCAATGAACTTCGACTTAAGAAGAGCTGGTGAACAGAGGCTGCTTCATCTTAATGAACTCGATGAATGGAGATTGAAAGCATATGAGAATGCCAAAATTTACAAAGAGAAGATTCGAAAATGGCATGACAAGCATATCAAATTACCTAAGGAATTCAAGGTCGGTGACCAAGTCCTACTATTCAACTCCCGATTACGACTCTTCCCCGAAAAGTTAAAGACTAGATGGTTTGGCCCATACACAGTCACTCAGGTATCACCCCAAGGTTCAATTGAGATTACTCATCCGGAGAAGGGCACGTTCAAGGTAAACGGACACCGGTTGAAACCATACTTTGGTGGAGAGGTTTGCAGCAACGACAAAGAAATATTTTTCCTTCAACCTCCGTAAGGTAAGCCAGGTACGTCAAGCTTAGTGACGTTAAACAAGCGCTTCTTGGGAGGCAACCCAAGGCTTTGCAGTTTTTCTAGGACCTAGTTAGCTTTAGATTGAATAAAAAGTCTTAGTTTTGGTGTCTTGAATTTTTCATGTGCTTACGCTGCGATTTTCTTGTGGGTTTTTGATGAATTTCGTGTGCCTTAACGATAATTGATGAAGTTTAGGTTGGTTGAGTGTGTTTTCTTTAGTTTCTGGTCGTAATTTTATGGTTTTTACAGGCTCTAAGTATTTTTAAAGAGTTTCTTAATTTTTCTGAGAGTCTGTAAAATTTTCTAAGTAAACCAGAGAAAACACACGGCCGTGTGGAATTAACACACAGCCGTGTGTTACCAATTGGAGCTCAACCAGAGAAGACACAAGGGCGTGACTTTGCCCCTATGAAAACTTCAGAAGGGGCACACGGCCGTGTGGAATTAACACACGGCCGTGTGAATTTTCGCAGAACTTCAACTCTTTTCCAGAGAGTTCACAGGGGTGTGTGGGTGCCCCTATGAGTGCCACTGTGCTAAGGCACACGGCCGTGTGGAATTAACACACGGCCGTGTGAAAACTCTGCAGAAAAATCCCTTCTTCCCGAGAAAACACAGGGGCGTGTGACAGTCCCTGTGGAAGAGCTTGTGATTGGCACACGGCCGTGTGGAATTAACACACGGCCGTGTGAAACACTTAGATTTTTCGGGCAAATCAGAGAGGCCACAGGGGTGTGTGTTGGCCCCTGTGACCGGCCTTGTGTTCTTGGCCAGGTTGGGCACACGGCCGTGTGGAATTAACACACGGCCGTGTGATATTTTTTAGAGAGCTTCTGTGTTTTCCCGAGAAGCCACAGGGCCGTGTACCAGCCCCTGTGGATATCCTTGTGAAGGCACACGGCCGTGTGGGGTAGCCAGAGAGTAAACAGAATGCACACAGGGGCGTGTGTTGGCCCCTGTGAACCCTAATTTCAGAGGCACACGGCCGTGTGGCATTGTCACACGGCCGTGTGAATTCCCAGAACTCCAAAAGCTGCGCGATTTCTTTTGGTTCTCACTCGTGCCTCTTCTATTTTCATTCTAAACTCTCCTTCTACTCTCTTCACTAGTTCCCCAACCATCTCAGAGGATTTTTGAGGCTTTTATTGGAGTTTTCCGGCCGGTTCCGAATTTCTCCTCATCCACCGTCGGTAAGGACAACAAATTTTTCCTCTTTACTAATCCGGTTTTAAATCATTTATGACAATTATTTCGGCTGTTTTGCATGATTAACCTAGCTACTAATGAGTTTACAGAGGTTCTTAAGCAAAATTTGGTGTGACTTTGGAGCTTTGATTCTCAACCTTGCGTCCATGACCGCCCGATAATCCACACGGGCGTGTGGGAATTACACACGGCCGTGTGGATCCTATCAGGACGTATCAATATAACAAAGTGACTAATATTCTTTTAAAACTACTTTTCAGGAATGGCACCCAGGAAAGACACCAATAAAAGAGCATGAGAACACTCTCCAGAGACGATCAAAGACATCTGATAAGTGCTTGATTATACATGTTTTACCTACTTGTTTTACATACATTGAGCATCATTTTACCATTGATTATGTCTCATAAAGTGTATTTTGGTGTTCTTTTATGCAATTAGGTTGTGGAAGTGTTAAAGGAGGAAAAGGAAGCAAAGATGGGTTATAAAGACGTATTGTTGGGAGTTTTGTACAACACAAGTGTCAAGGCACAAGAGGGGATCATGCACATGAGGGTGTGTGCCAACTTCCTGAAGAATTCAAGATAATTTGTGTGATGGAAGGGCACAAAGGCAGTCACACCTTCATGTCCCAACTTGTGTGAAATAGTTAAAGCTCTCAAAGGATGATTCGAAGAAGGAGAAGTCTTATAACTCACCACATGGGCGTGTGCCCGACCATGTGGCCTCAAGATGAGAGAGTTTGGATCATGGTTATGAAGAGTACTGCAGCAAAAATACTGTTCATTTCACTGTAGCAGTACTGTAGCGGAATTACTGTTCACGCGACCGCGTCAAAATCCCACGCGGCCGCGTGGGAATTCTGCAGCCCACGCGATCGCGTGGGATCTCACGCGGTCGCGTGAAGACACGTGACTGGCGCGATTCAGACTTATAAATAGGCCGTTTCGTCGATTCTTTTGATATCTTTGTGTGCCTTTTGAGAGAGGAAGCGGCTAGGGTTTGAGGAGGAGGTCTTTGCCGAATTGGAGGGCCGTTCTTCACCAACTTTGATAGTTCTTTCCTCCGTCATAGCATCGAGGGAGTCATTGGCAACCTAGCTTCGGAGAAGGATCCTTCAAGACGTTGAGCGACCCATCAAGGCCATCATCACGAATTCAAGGGGGTTTATTTCCATGGTTTACATTGCTTTTCATTGTGTTATGTTTTGCTTTGTAATAAGCCCCATGGAGGGCTAAACCCTAGTAGATACTTGGGCATGTGAACCCTAGGTTTCAATTCATGTATTGACTTTCTTTATGCTTTCTTTTAAATCCGAGTTTATTTGAGTTTCAATCTTGTTTTATCATTGCTTGCATGCCTTATTGATTCGTATGGTTGTTTGGTATGCTTGATTTGTTGCCTTGGTGAGAGAGAGGTCTCCATTAGGGTTAGAACATATGAGATTGAAGAGGGTTGAGAGGGTGAGTCATGAGATAGTGGAGCGTCCCCTTTCCCTTCCGATTAAGTGTTTCCTATCTCCGTATTCCCTAAGATCTATGCAACCATATTTGGTGTGAGGTGTGAGTTTGAGAGATTTCTCCGCCGGGACCTTGTAGGGGGTTAGGGATCTTCCGCCTAGAAGTAGGGTTAGATCTAATTTTAGGAATCGGTTTCACTTTTAGGTATCCCTAAAGCTTATTGCGGTCATATGGGGTGTGAGGTGTTGAGATTGAGCGATTTCTCCACCGGGACCTTGTAGGGGACTAGTATCGGTGGCCTGGAAGCAGGGACCGATTATTCTTGGATTACCTCGACTCATAGAACTCGGTTTAGAAGCATTTAGTTAGTCTTGCACTTCATGATAGAGCCTAGGGGGAGCATTGCCCGGGTATCTCATCTTCATTGATTGAGATCTCCCTTTATTTACCTTTTGCCTATTCATCTCTGGTATTAATTTCTATGCACACTAGATCACCACAAAATCACATTGGTCATTAGGCTAGATTGCAGAGAAGAAGTTAGTACTAGTAGCCCTGTTCCCTGTGGATTCGACTACCCTACTCACCAGGGTAATTATTACTTCGACAACCCGTGCACTTGCGGTACACACACGCAAAGGGGTGTGTCAACATCCCATCTGAACACCAAGAAACATATAGAAGATTGGCGAAACTCAAAATGGATCAATCTCGATATTTGGACATAGAATGTGTAAGACTAGCTGATTGGGGTATTGAAATGGCGGAAGAGATTGAAGAGCTTGTTGCAGTAGGAAGTTGGAAGAGCTTGCTGACAATCCGAGATCCAGCAAACCGTTCGCTTACTCTAGAGGTGCTCTCATCATTCAAATTCGACAAAGCAAGTAAAGAGTCGATGAGCGCCAAATCTATACAGTTTCGGGCATATGGGCATGAGTACAATTTGTCTGTGACACAGTTTTCCATTTACATGGGGATGTACGACGAAGAGTTCACAAAGACAGAGGAGTACGAGAACCTTCCAACTGATTACCCCGGAAATTTGACTCCTCAAAGAGCTTACACAGTATTATGTGGACGAGGGAACTATGAGCCAGGTGTATCAAAAGCTACTAGTCTATCACGACCGGCTTATAGATACATTCATGCCATTCTGAGTAGGTCAATAAACGGCCGGGGTGACAGTACAGGGGTTCTTAGTCGGCAGGAACTCCTGTACTTATATTCAATGGTACAGAAGGAGCTACTCCACATTGGGTACATACTTGCCGAATCCATGCGTCATCAAAGTCAGTACCCCAGGCTTGGGACGATTTTTGCAGGACCATACATCACAAGACTTATGAAGGGAATGGGTCTCCGGGCTGCAATTAGAGGGATAGAAAAGACAGTCACACCTTCTCCAATCGACTTGGAGATGTTGAGACAGATGGGCATGGCCAGGAAGCATTACCAGCATTACACCTTATACTGGCCCGATGCTTACCTACGCGAGGGCTCACAGGCAGCCTTAGAGCCACCACCAGTGGACACAGAGGCAGGGGCAGAGGCCGAGGCACCACCCACAGCACCGGAGCCACCTCCAGTGCGTATCTTTTCTCCTTCTCGAGGACAGGACAGATTCGAGCGCCTCGAGAGTGCTGTGGGTACCATGCAGCAGGAGTTAGCAGAGCTGAGGGTCGCTCAGGCAGCAGGGTTTGCCGAGTTAAGGACTATTCAGGCATCACAGTTTGCTCACTTCTCGGCACAGCTTGCCACAGTGATCCAGTTGTTTGAGCGATCTGTGGTGCGACCCCGACAGGTTCCCTCACCGACTCCGCCTCCATCTCCATTAGCATCGGATTCACCAGCAGCAGCAGCAGCAGCACCAGAGGATACACATCAGGACACCGACGCTGAGGCGTCGTAGATTTTATCTTTCTTTTATCGCACTTTTATTTTCTTATTTTTTGTTGGACTTGTAGTACCCAGAAAGGACTCTCCTTCTGGGTATATTTTTATTTGTTTTGTCTCGAGTTGTACTTCATTATCATATCTTTATATACTCGAGCTTTATTTTGAGCTATACTGAACCCTTGCGTATGTGTGCAGATGGTCTTGGATTTAAGGAAATTGAGGAATTGTCATAGGCACGGTCATTAGACCGTGTGTGCTCCACAAACCATTGAGACTCAACTCTCAATGACCTAGCTCCATCAATCGCAACACTTGGAGTTCAGGGGAGTAATGTTTCAATTGCAACTTCCACACTAATTGTTCTTCATTGTTTTATTGGTTATAATGCTTGCATGCGTACATTGGGGACAATGTACATCTTAAGTGTGGAGGGGAGAATTCACATTACACACACCTTTACTTGTGCGGTCAATTGATCATGTTCATGTAGCCTATGGCGGTTCACTTTAGTTGCAACGGTTGTATTCTTATAGTTTAGGAGAATTTTTAACATTGTATCCTATCATGCTTTAGTTTCTACTTGAATTTTAGGAATATTTTGCTCGATATTCTCATATTGCACAACTTACTCTTGGAATCTTTTGGAAACTCAATCTTGAAGTTTTTAAGGACAAGTTTATCATCGTTCTTAGTTTTGCTTTGGAAAATGCAAAAAATAAAAAATAAAAAAATAAAAAATATGGAAAATATGCAAATATTCACAAAGTCATATATATATATATATATATGACTTTGTGAATATTTGCTTTGTTTTATGCATTTGGGGTGGAAAGAGCTACCACCTATGAAGTATGTAGCTACTCTCATAAGTCGGATACAAGTTATGCCCTAATGAGAGAAAGAGCTATCTCATGGGATGCGTGAAAGCTACTACCCCGGTAGAAAGAGCTACCTCTTCGAAAGTGTGAAAGCCACCTTTGGCGGCCGCCTAGGAAAGGGCTACCTTCGAGGTTGTGTGAAGCTACTACTTCCTTTCTTGCTTTTCGTATATAAATAAGTCCTTGTTAACAAAAGTTTGAGGAGTACTCGTTGGTTGTCTTGAGTGAGTTCACACACACTACACATTTTCGAGTTCTTCTTCCTTTTTGATTCGAGTTTTTAGCTAGAGCAATGATAACCTTATGCAATGTTTTGATTTCCCCTTACTTGTAGAATGCTTCTTTTGCATACTTTTGGTGAACCTAAGGCCGAGCACTTTCAATTGTTCTTCCCAAGTACTTTCACGTTCTATTTTGCTTGAGGACAAGCAAAAGCTTAAGTGTGGGGGGATTTGATAAGTGCTTGTGTTGTAGTAACGCGAAGCGTTATTATCTCACAAATGAACATACTTTTATCAGATTTTATCACTAAATAGTGTGCATTTGTGTATTCTTGAGCATTGTAGGTTTCGTGGAGCTAAGTTGGAAAAGAAGAACGAACTTAGGTCATGTTCGCCGTTGTTGGGAGGTTTTCAGACCAAGCAAGGAACACGGCACGAGGTTAGACTTGTGAGTGTGTGCCAACCTCCTTTGGAGGGGCACAAAGGCAGTCACATTCACAACAAGTCTAACTCGTGTAGCTTAGGACAACTTCACCAAGAAGGAGACTCGAAGCAATAGGCACGATCTACCATTGATTGTGTGCCCAATTCAATGGCCTCGATGAAAAAACAACATATTCGGGAGCATTTCGGAGTGTACTGTAGCAACACTGTAGCTTGTTACTGTAGCGAATCACTGTAGCAAGTTACTGTGCACTTCTGCCGAAGAATCAAGGTTCCAGAGAATTCACACGGGCGTGTGGAATTAACACACGTCCGTGTGGATTGATTTTCCAGCAAGCCAGAAACTTCACACGGGCGTGTGGAATTAACACACGGCCGTGTGAAGTAATTTTCAGGAAAGACAGAAACTTCACACGGGCGTGTGGAAATTCCACACGGCCGTGTGAATTCCCGATAACTTCAAATTTAAAGCCGCACTCAGCCTATTTAAAGCCGATTTGGAGACTTTTTGAAGGATCTTTTGACCTATCTTTCTCCCCAACTTCTGGAGAGGGCGGCTAGGGTTTCGGAGAGGACTTTGTGGAGGATTGGAGCGCGTCATCGGCATCGTCACCGACGTTCGACGGCCGCACAAGACCACGGCCACACCTTACGCGAGGGGGTTTTCATTGATGTCTTTATTTTGTTCTTTCTTTCATAAATTGATGAACTTGTATAGCTCCATGAGGAGCTAAACCCCTCGTGGGTATTCGGACTTGTAAAACTCTAGGATAATTATGTTTCTTTGACATTGTTATTATGCTTTTCCATTAATTGATGAATAAATTCGAGTTTCAATTTTAGATTTCTTGTGCTATTGTTTTCTCTTAGCCGTGACACTAAGGATTGAGAACAATCTAGGTTATCCTTTGGAGGTGTGACAACTCCTATAGGATTAGACTACTTAAAATTGAAGAGGGTTGAGAGGGAGAGTTGTGAGGTAGCACCGTACCCCTTTCCCTTCCGTTGTGATTTCTCCCTACCTCCGATTCCTTGAGTCATTAGAGGTCGAAATAGAGTGAAGTGCTAGGTAGACAAACTCCCCCAAGGTTTTGTTGTGACATGAATCCTACGCACTGGGGCTTAATTTAGACAATGGTTCTTCCTCCTGGACCAAAGGGTTAGAACTATCATACATAGAAACAGGTTTTATCACTAGGAGTCCCTAGAGCTTAAAGCAATCCCACGTAGTGTTAGGCTTAGGTAGAAATACTCCCCTGGGGCTTAGTTGAGCAATTAACAGAGTGAAGGGTTGACGTGAATCCTATTGCCGGGACATAGTGTTGGGGTTAGCCACGGTTGACCTTAGATTTGGGACCGTGTGTTTCAGGATTTTCCTCGACTCAATTAACATCAATAGGAAGGTATAATAGCATAGTCTTGCACTAGAAGCATAAGTCCTAGAGGTACCTTGTCCGGATACCCTATTTTCACTTATTACTAGTCTCTCTCTTTTTACTCGTTGCTTGCACTTTTCTCTCTTTCATCTTTCAATTTATTTGCTTTGCATCTACTCTAGTTCCCATAAATTCACTCATCACTCCGATCATTGTTTCTTTTCGTACATCACACGACTCAATAGCAACTTCTCGTATTTTAAATCCCTATTCCCTGTGGATTCGACTACCCACTCACCGGGGTAACTTTTATTACTTCGACAAGGCCGTGCACTTGCGGTACGCACGCAAAAGGTCGTGTCAGTAGGTTCCTCGGGAATTTGTGTTGAAGCTCGTGGACGTTTTGAAGCAACCCTCTTGATGTTTGGCATCCCTACAACACATAAGATCCTCATCAAGACTAAACCAATCCAATACAACACCGAAAATAACACAAGAAGCAAGAAACAAATGAGAAATGGCCATGAATAGGGTCCATACGGCCGTATAGGGGGCCGTATGGACACTATTCATGGTGGAGCATTTCATTACCATCATGAAGATCGAAAACTTTTTACAAGAATTCAATGGAAATTGAACAAACAACAATCACACCACTAACACATGATAAAAGCATGAATTTATCCACCAAAAAGCTCCATGAACTCAAGAGAAAATGAGAAAGAGAAATCTAGGGCATCAAAAAGCTTACCGGTGAATCGTTGGTGGAACTTGCTTGAAGCTCTTGGTAAATCACTAGATCTATGTCACAAAATGTCTAGGAGGTGATCTAGAACGAAAAATGGAGAGATTTGGTTGAGAAATGATGAAAAGAGGGAAGGAGAAATGATGGAGATGAAGGGAGAATGGAGAAGAAGGCCTAAAGGACCAAAGAATGGGGGGGAGGGGGGGCTAAGATACTAGGCCGAGCCTCACGGCCCCTCTCACGGCCGTGAGAAGGGCCGTGAAGCCTAGTACAAAACCCCAGCCCGCAAATTATTTCCACTAGCCAGCGTCTCACGGACCCTATACCGCCGTGAACCCTACTGTAATTTTACTGGAAATTCGTTCAGGGCCTCTCTCACGGCCCCCTTAGGGCCGTGAGGACCTGGGGAGGCTGGTTTGGGGTCTCAAAGCATTCTAAAATTCTCAGGGAAGTTGATATCATGATCCAAAACACCTCCTACTCGGAAGAAATACGCAAAAGACTCGAATAAACTCATAAATTGACAATAAAACAAGTAGGCATAACAAGGAAAAATATGAAACAACACACATGATGAGAGCAAAAATTTTGAGGATGGACTTATTCAAATGCAAAACAGATAAGGAAACTAGCACATTGCAAAGTAGATATGAACAACTAAAATATGAAAATTGAATTTAAAACCCCTGAACACTTGGGTTGCCTCCCAAGAAGCGCTTGTTTAACGTCACGAGCCTGACGTACCTTCTCACTTACCTCATGGGGGTTCAAAAAGTTTGAAGTTACCCCCGATCATCCTTGGAATGTTGCTATTGTTACCCGGTAAGTTCAATGACATCAAAGAGAAAACATTACACTTTTCATGAGTAAAGAGGGGTTCGAACTTTACCTTCCCTCCTAGAGACTTTGAACGACGAGGGTTGGTACCTTTTCTTTTCTTTCCTCGGACCTCCCTCAAAATTTTCTTCAACATTGATTCGTTTTTTCTCTTTTTCCTTGGCATTGGTACATATCGCTTCCTCTTTTGGTTTCTTCAAATTGTGACTTGGAGGGGAATTGTGGGGTTCTTCTTGTTCTTTGTCCTCCACCTCCTCTAAGTATTCATCCAAAGGATTTAATGATAATACCTCCTGCACACAAGTAGAAATTAACCGATCAGTTTCATCAACAAAATACAATGTGTCATCATGGTCAAGGGAATGTTTCATGGCCGCCGGTAATGTGTAAATTACTTCTTCCTCCCCAACCCTTAAAGTCAATTTTCCTCCTTTTAAATCTATGAGAGCTCCAGAAGTGGTTAGAAAGGGGCGACCGAGGATCAGAGGTATCTCCACATCTTCATCTATGTCCATGATCACAAAGTCTACAGGAAACACCAATTTGTCCACCCGGACAATCACATCTTCCACAATCCCACGGGGTTTTCTTGTTGATCGATCCGCTAATTGCAAAGTCATCCTTGTAGGTCTGAGCTCTTCCAAACCAAGCTTCATGTACATGGTGTAAGGCATAACGTTGATGCTTGCCCCCGAATCCGCTAGTGCATTTTCCTTCACTCCCCCCTCAAGCACACATGGGATTATAAAGCTACCCGGATCTTTCAATTTTTGTGGGAGCTTCTTCTCCAAAATGGCTGAGCAATTTCCCGAGAGTGCCACGGTGCCTTCTTCCTCAAGTTTTCTTTTATTTGTGAGGAGCTCTTTCAGAAACTTGGCATACTTCGGCATTTGTGTCAAAGCCTCAACGATCGGGATGTTGAGGTGGAGTTGTTTGAAGATGTTGATGAATTTTCTAAACTGCACATCCTCCTTGTCTTGAAGATGAGATTCATTGTTTCCTTCCCGATTATTCTTCTCAATAATTTCTTCAGCAGATTTGGGATCTTCCACAAGGGTTATCCCGGCTTCCTTGACACTTGGGTCAATTTCGACCCTTGTCTCCACTTGCTTTCCACTTCTAAGGGCAATGGCCTTCAAGTGCTCCCTTGGGTTCTCTTTATTGTTGCTAGGAAGACTTCCCAAAGGTCGTTCTGCATTTGCCTTGGCAAGTTGCCCCACTTGATGCTCAAGAGATTGCACCGAGGCTTGAAGATTTCTCAAGATGGACCCAAAGTCACTGAGTTGAGAATTCCCACTGTTAAATCTTGATTCGGTGCCAATCATGAACTTGGCAAGTACATCTTCGGTGGTAAACCTCTTCTCTTGCAAAGGTGGTTGTACTTGAGGGTTCTGAGGGGGGCCACCCTTTTGTTGTTGTCCTTGATTCCAAGAGAAGTTAGGGTGGTATTTCCACCCTGGATTGTAGGTAGAGCTGTATGGATTTCCTTGCGGCCTTGGGCCCCCGATGTAGTCAACAGTCTCAATGGGTGCGACGGATGAGCTAGCAATAGGACATTGGGCGGCCCCATGTCCACCACCACAAGTGCTACAACTCATCACTGTTTCAGACTTCGAACTGCTACCCAAGAGCGTGTCTAGCTTCCTAGACAACAAGTCAACCTTTGCGGCGAGAGCATCATTGGCATTGATTTCATATATTCCGGCCCCCTTTTGTGGTGTTCCTCTCGAGGCCCAATGAGATTCATTACTTGCCATGGATTCAAGTAGTTGCTCGGCCTCATCAGGGCACTTGTTGCTAAGTGACCCACCCGCCGCGGCATCAATGAGTTGGCGGGTGGCATAATTCAGCCCATTGTAGATGATTTGTATCCGCATCCATGAAGCAAACCCGTGGTGAGGGCATCTTCGAAGGAGGTCCTTGAATCTCTCATAAGCTTCAAATAAACTTTCAGACTCTCCTTGCTTAAAGGATGAAATTTCTTGCCTTAACCTTGCCGCTTTGCTAGGAGGAAAGTATCTCCCAAGAAATTTCTCGACCATGTCTTTCCATGTCTTGATTGAACCCGGTGGTAGAGATGTGAGCCATCGGTATGCCGCGTCCCTAAGACTGAATGGGAAAAGTCGCAATCGGATAGCATCATCCGTTACCCCATTTATCTTGAATTTAGAACAAATTTGGAGGAAACGGGAAAGGTGATCGTGTGCGTCTTCATTCGCGAGACCATTAAACTGGACTGAATTCTGGATCATGCCAATTGTGCTTGCTTTGATTTCAAAATTATGGGTTGCAATATTAAGTGCATGGACACTGAATTCTTCACCCGTAAATTGTGGCCTTTCATATTGGGACAATGTTCGTCTCTCCTCGGCCATGACGGAAGATGATAGATCCTCAACCAAAATGTCTTGCTCACTTGAGCTTTCACCAATTTCTCTTCTCCTACGATGCAAGGTCCTCTCAATTTCACTATCCAGTTGAACTAAGCCCGCCGGATTTCCACGTGTCATACACGGTACCTTGCACAAATCAAGAAAGATAGAACAAATTAAACTCAAAGGAAATGAAAATAAAACAAAAGAAAAGAAACAATAAGAAAATGGCTAGAGCAATAAGCTAGAAGTTTCTCAGAATTCCTTAGAAAGTCCCCGGCAACGGCGCCAAAAACTTGATTGCTTCCCCGCAAGTGTACGGGATCGCCAAGTAATACCTCGTACAAAAGCACGAGGATCGTATTCCACGGGGCTAAGGAGATACTCTTAATCCTCCATCGCCTATTATCTAACCTAACAACACAAGCATGGATGTATGTTCTACTACAGCAAAGAAATAAATACGATATGATTAAACAAATTTAAAAGCATACAATGTGGTTGCAAGTGCTACAATGAAGAGTAAAGGCCTATGGATGTGGATCCCCTTGAGGGGTCATCATGATGCATGGATGAAGGATAAAAGGTAGCTTGGTTGATTTAGACCGAAGGATCTCAAGATTAGATCAACCCCAATTTCTCGGCTATTGAACCCTAATCCCATACGGATATCGGTTGGAATCTCTTCCTAACCAACATCCCTACGATTGCATTAAGTACAAGGAGATCCCAAAATAAGGATACACTAAACCTTAGTCTATCCTTATAGCTCGGAGGGCTATCGACACCCAATTTCTCGGTGTGCCAATACAAGTAACCACTTTTAGCTCATTAATGACCTAATACACTTGAGTAGGTCACATCTACGTGTATAATTCAAGAAAGAACTACGGATCTCTCCATGTGGTAGTTCTAGACATGAAGCACAATGAACTAAATCTTAAACTAAACCAAGCTTGCAATTAAGTAAAGATCATCCAAAATACATGATAAACCCCCCCAAGGTTCACCAACATCCGGCAGCCTTGGGGGTCTAGTGTGCCATCAAGCAAGTAACAACAAAAATATAAAGTAAATCACTTAAAAAGCTCATAAATGACACTCCCTAGATGAAATGATGAAGGAGGAGGTGGAGGTCCGGCCGAATGACGCTTTCCCCCATCCAAGAGATGCCGAATGACGCTTCCCTTGTCTTGGATCCTTGCCTCCTTGATGGTGAAGCTTCTCCCCTTCAAAATGATGTTCTTGCCTCCTTCCTTGGCTCCAAATCGTCGTCTCCCAAAGATTTCTTCGTTTCTTCCCTTTTAGATGCCGGCCAAGCAGTCCCCCTTTTGTGCCCTAAAAACCTCTATAAATACTCCCGCAGGATCCCGGGGTGGATAGATAGGCAAAAATAAGGCAAAACTTGTCTCATGTGGGGGTGCATCCCGGGGTGGATGGATGGATCCCGGGGTGGATAGATGCATCCCGGGGTGGATAGGGGGCCGTGAGAGCTAGTTGAAATCCAATGTCTTTTGATGCTCACAGCCCCTTATATGGCCCCGTATGCTGCAGTACTCCAGCACCCTGATTCTTCATCCTTTTTCGCACAAATCGTATTATCATGTTCCTCATGGCTCCTCTATGCCCTACAACATAAATAATGCTCAATTAAGCATAAAACGGGCATCCATTCATATAAAAATACATGCTAAGTGAACAAAATACGTATGTTAAAACATATACATTTAGACACTTATCACTTATCCCCTCTTTCTCCTTCCCAGTTTTGTTGCAGGTAGTAGGTGAGGCGGTGCGGCGGCGTGCTGAGCATTTGTCACCTTCTTATTCCCTTGTATCACTTTTATTCGTGTAGGTTATTTTTGGATCATGCATATGTTATTTGAGTGTGGATCCACTAGTATGTCGAGAACTCTATTGCATTGTGTTGTACTTAAACCACTCTTAAACTTGTGTGTATCAGCTTTTGCTATTATTGTCAGTGTTATCTTCCTGTGTGTTTGTTAACTTCTATCTTCTATCCTCATTGTTTACGTCATCGTCGTCGTTGTTGTTGTTATTGCTACTAGTTCTATTACTCCCGCTGGGCATGATTGTTCTTGAAACTTGGCAATTGTACTAATATTGTTGATTCCAGGTTTATTGTTCAGCCTTGCGCTGTCTCGAGGGTTGACTGGCGGAGTATCCATCCTCGAGATTATCGCGGCGGTTGTCGTGTCCTATGGACCTGTGGGTCGGGGCGTGACATCTTGTGTCTTTAATCCCTATTCCTTATGGATTCAACTATCCTCTCACCGGGGTACTATTATTACTGCGACAACCGATGCATTTTCGGGCCCCTGTCACAATCTCTTTGAGAAGTGGTCGAGAGGTTGAGCGTAGTCTCCCTCTTGAGAAGTACAATGATGAAGCACCTGAAGTATTGGAGGTAGAGGAAACAACCAAAGAAAAAAAGGTGGCACCCCCACCTTAAAAGCAAGGAATAGCCTAATCCTTCATGCTTGTAGAATGATCAACAAGATGAGCAATACAAGAAATTTTGGGGGTTGTTCAAACAGTTGCACATTAACATTCCGTTCGTGGAGGCATTGCCACAAATGCCTAAGTATTCAAAGCTTTTGAAGGACCTCTTGACCAACAAGAGGAAATTGGAGGAGAGTGCATCGATGATTTTAGATGCCACTTGCTTGGCGGTGTTGCAAAAGAATATGCAGAGTTAGAGGAAAGACCCCGGGAGCTTCATCATTCTGTATAATATTGGTGATTTGGGTAAGGAGATGACACTAGTGGATTCGAGAGCTAGCATCAATGTCATACCTTACTCATTCTTTCAGAAGCTAGGCTTGGGAGAGCCTAGGCCCACTCGGATGACGCTTCAGCTAGCCGATCATTCAGTTAGACATCCGAGGGGCATTATCGAAGATGCGCTCATCAAGGTGGATAAATACATCTTTCCTATGGATTTTGTAGTATTGGATGCGGACGAGGATGTCGATGTACCGCTGATTCTTGGGAGGCCATTCTTACGCACTTCCAAGGCTTTGATAGACATGGACGGTGGAGAGCTCACCTTAAGGGTTGGAGATGGCAAGCTCACTTATCGCCTAGCCGAAGCCATAAGACATTCTCTAGACTTTGATGATACTCTTTATCATCTCGACACTATTGATGAACTAATAGATGAATATGAGCAGGAAATGATGAATACGGACCCGTATGAAGGGTGGCCAGACTAAGACACGGAGATCGAAGATGTACTAGCACTTGGTCTTATGGAGGAAGTGAAACCGGCCCCAGGAGTCATGAAGAGGGTGATCCGCAAGATGAGGAGGTTAAACAAATAAAACACTTTCATGAAGAGAATGAGCTTTGTTTTGGCATAGATTGAAGAATTTATTGAAGCTCACACATACTGTAGCAGTGTGCGGGCACTATGCAGCCCCGCACACCACCCGCACAGAGCAGACAGAAGAGTGTGCGGGCATTGTGCGGCCCCGTACAGTACCGGCACACACTCGGGCCGAAGACATGTATTTGGTTATTTAAGGGCTTTCTAGGGCTTGGGAAGTGCTTGTCTTTGGCCACCCTCTCCTCCATCCTTCTCCACCATCATCCCATCCATTTTCCACCATCATCTCCACCATTTTCCACCATCATTACCAGATTAGAGAGGCAATTTGAAGAGTAAAACTCAAGGGGAGAAGAAGGAAGCACTCAAGGTTGTCATCAAGGAGCTTGATCGGTGCGGATCCGGTGAGCTTTCATCACCACCTTCTAGCCTACATCTGAGGGAGTTTCTTATGAGCATTTTCATTGATTATTTTGTTTGTTCTCTCTTTTGATATGGAACTAGACTCCCAAGGCCACCGGGCTCTAGTGAACCTTGGGAGGAGAACTTGTATGGATGATAATAATTGTTTATAAATGATTGTTGGCATGTTTGTTTGATTTCAATCTATTGTTTTGATGTTCAACCTACAATGGATGGATTCCGTAGGTTTTGATTCATGAATTTTATATGTATGGCGGGATGCTTGCATGTATCAGGTCGCACAATGATTGAAGGAGGATTCAATGTGCCGGTACACCGGAGGTTCCGGGTGCCGGTAGCTCGCCGCATGGTTAGGGTTGTTTTAGCCAAAAGCGCGCATTAGAATAACCCTAACCAAGACTCCTGATAAGTGCTCGTGTTATAGTAATGCAAAGCGTTATTATATTGTAATGAGCATTAAATTAATCAGATTTTATCACTAAAAATTGTGCATTTGTTTACTTTTGTGCATTGTAGAGTTGTGAAGATAAAGTGAAGGAAATGAACAAAGTTAGATCGTGTTCGCCATTGTTGGGAAGATTCTCGGACTAAGCAAGGAGCACGGCATGAGTATAGACTTGTGAGTGTGTGCCAACCTCCTTTGGAGGGGCACAAAAGCAGTCACATTCACAATAAGTCTAGCTCGTGCTAACAAGGAGAACTTCACCAAATTAGGAGATTTGAAACAATCGGCACAATCTACCGTTGATTGTGTACCCAATTCAACGGCCTCGATGAAGAACGACAAATTCGGGAGCGTTTCGGCAAGTTAATGCAGCAAGGCACTGTAGCAAGATGCTGTTCATTTTTGGCCGAAATTCAGAAAACCAGAAAGTTCACACGGGCGTGTGGAAATTCCACACAGTCGTGTGAAATCCCGATAAGTTCAAATTTCAGCCGCGACTCAACATTATAAAAGCCCGTTTTGGAGACTATTTTGAGGATCTTTTTGGCTCTTCTTTGCCCTAACTTCTGGAGAGAAATGGTGAGGGTTTGGAGAGGACTTCGTGGAGGTTTGAAGCTCGTCATCGGCGTCGACATCAACATCCGACGGCGGCACAAGACCATGGCCACATCGCATACAAGGGGGTTTTCATCTATGCATTCAATTTGTGTTCTTATTATTACTTTGATGGATTTGTATAGCTCCATGAGGAGCTAAACCCCTTGTGGGTATTCGGATTTGTAAACCCTAGGACTATTATGTTTCTTTGACATTGTTATTATGCTTTTCCATTATTGATAAATAAAAGTGAGTTTCAATCTTGATTTATTTTGTTATTGTTTTCCCTTAGCCATGACACTAGGGTTGAGAATAATTTAGGTAATCCTTTGGAGGTGTGAAAACACCTATAGGGTTAGACTACTTAGGATTGAAGAGGGTTGAGAGGGTGAGTCGTGAGGTAGCGGAACGTCCCCTTTCCCCTCCGATGTGAATTTCCCTACCTTCGTGTTCCATGATTCATTAGCGGTCAAGATAGAGTGAAGTGCTAGGAGATAAACTCCCCTGGGGCTTAGTTGCGTGAGCAATAGAGTGAAGGGTTGTAGTGAATCTTAGTATTGGGGCTTAATCTAGACTAGGGTTCTCTCACCTGGATCAAAGGATTTGAACTACATATAGGAACTGGGTTTATCACTAGGAATCCCTAGAACCTAAAGCAATTCCATATAGTGTGAGGCTTAGGAAGACGAACTCCCCTAGGGCTTAGTTGACAGATCAACGAGAGTCAAGGGTCGTAGTGAAACCTAATGCCGGGGCATAGTGTTGGGATTAGTCACGGTTGACCTTAGATTTTGGACCGTGTGTTTAAGGATCTCCTCGACTCAATTAACATCAATAGGAAGTTATAATAACATTGTCTTGCACTAGAAGCATAAGTCCTAGGGGTAGCTTGTCCGGATACCCATCTTCTCTCATTGCTTGTCCTACTCTTCTACTCTTACTTGCACTCTCTCATCTTTCACACTTCTCTTTTAATTCTTGCTTTTACCAATTATTCTTGCACTCACTCACTGATTTCCTTTCACACATCGCGTTAGCTAAATAGTGAATACTTATATCTCAAATCCCTATTCCCTGTGGATACGACTACCCACTCACTAGGGTATTTTATTACTTCGACAACCCGTGCATTTTCGGGCCCCTATCAACTCCCTGTTCCCAATGACATCATAGGGGTATCTTCTAGATAGAGGAACCCGTATTGGATTAGGGCTACACCACGGAGGTTCTGGGGTAGTCGACTCCCGAGTCTAGCGGATCAAACCTTGCCAACTTAGCACTCAATTTCCTATATTCATCCTAACTTGTTCTTCTCCTTAGGGGACCCTTGCCCGAGGCCTCTAGTTCTCATTGCTACTTGCTCTTTAGATTGCTTGTATGGTGTGCCTTAGTCCATTTTGTTTATTTTTTCTCTTTTGTTTATTTTTGTATTTGTGTTTCATATTACAACTCTTGATTTGGTAGACTAGATAGTGATACCTAGGAGGAAGTAATAGCAGATCTTGGGGGCCCTTGGGAATACGACCCTCTCATGCTCGCGCGAGAGGTTATTACTTGATGACCCGTGCACTTGCAGCCGGGGAGTCGCATGCTCGCTCTTTAACGTGTCGCGTGACGCTCATCACATGGCCATGTGGAAATTCCACACGCCTGTGTGGATCATCGTGGCGCGATAGAGACATGGCCGTGAGGCCAAAAATCCCTACAAAGCTATTCTAAATGCTATAAAACTCTCCACAATCATTCAGCAAGTACATACGCATGCGAATCAAGTGAAAGATTTCAAAATGAATCAAAATAATCGAGATTGACGAAGAAATAGAGAGTGAAGTGCTTACCGACAGTGTGAATGATGAAAACCTAGAAATCGGCCTGAAAGCAACTTCTAAAAACTCAAGAACCAAGTGAGAGAGTTGGGAATCCGAGAGGAGCGCTCAAGGAGTGTTTGAGAGTAAAAGAATTGAGAGGCATGAGTTAAACTAAAAAGAAAGTCGAGGGTTCTAGTGTTTTGCGCATTCACATAGCCGTGTGGAGATTTCACACCGCTGTGTGCCTCTACTGTGAGGGTTCACAGGGGCAAACAAACGCCCTGTGTCCTCTCTGGTTACTCTCTGAACACCCACACACGGCCGTGTGCCTTCACAGGGGAGCTTTACAGTGGTAGTCACATGCCCCTGTGTGCTTTCAGGAAAATATCTAAGGTCTCTGGAAAATTTCACACGACCATGTGGAAATCCCACACGGTCGTGTGTCCAACCTGGCCAAGAACACAATACCGGCCATAGGGGCATCCACACACCCTTGTGGCCTCTCTAGATCAACACGAGAAATGTCTAAGTGTTCCACACGGCCGTGTGAAAACTCCACACGGCCGTGTGCCATTCACAAGCCCTCCCACAGGGGTGGCCACACGCCCTTGTTTTTTCTCAGGAAAGAAGGGAATTCTCTGTAGAGTTCCACATGGCCATGTTCCTTAACACATGGGCACTCACAGGGGCACCCACACGCCCCTGTGGACTCTTGGGAATGAGAGTTTAAGTTCTGCAGGCTTTCACACGGCCGTGTGGAAATTCCACAAGGCTGTGTGCCCTTCACAGGGTCGCTCAGAGGGGCAGTTACACAGCCGTTGTGACGCTCGGGTTTAGCTCTAAGATGGTTCACACGGCCATATGGAATTTCCATACGGTCGTGTGTTTTCTTTGGATGACAAAGAAAATCTACAGGCTCTGCAGAAAAATTTCAAAACTCAATACAAGCTTCAGAGCCTGCATACATCATGAAATTACTACTAGAGATCCATGAAAACACACTCAAACGACCCAAAACTTTGTTAACCAACATTAGGCACACGAAAAACATCAATGATCCACATGAAATTTACAGCACATGCATATAAAAAATCAGAACACCAACACTAAGCCCTTATTCATGCTACTACTCAACTAAAACCTAGAAAAAACAGTAAAAACTTTGGTTGCCTCCTAAGAAGCGCTTGTTTAATGTTACTTAGCTTGACGTACTCGATCTTACCTCACGGGGGTTGAAGAAAGAAGATTTCCTTATCATTGTTACAAACCTCACCGCCGAAGTATGGCTTCAGCCGATGCCCGTTTATTTTGAATGTACCCTTCTCTGGATGAGTGATCTCAATTGCCCCATGAGGTGATACTTGCGTGACTGTGTATGGGCCAAACCATCTAGACTTCAGTTTTCCTAGAAAATGTCGCAACCATGAGTTGAATAACAACACTTGGTCACCTACTTTGAACTCCTAGGTAATTTGATATGCTTTT
This sequence comes from Dioscorea alata, assembly GCA_020875875.1. Classification (NCBI taxonomy): domain Eukaryota; kingdom Viridiplantae; phylum Streptophyta; class Magnoliopsida; order Dioscoreales; family Dioscoreaceae; genus Dioscorea; species Dioscorea alata. The sequence continues at coordinate 28,579,260 of CM037020.1, read as the reverse complement.
CATGCCACTTTCGAATCTTTTCTTTGTAAATTCTAGCATTCTCATATGCCTTCAGCCTCCATTTATCGAGCTCATTAAGATGAAGTAGTCTTTGTTCACCAGCTTTTCTCAAATCAAAATTCATCGCCTTGATTGCATAATATGCTTTGTGTTCAAGCTCCACAGGTAGGTGACATGACTTTCCGTAGACCAAGTTATACGGAGTAGTTCCTATAGGGGTCTTGTATGCTGTTCGATGAGCCCAAAGTGTATCATCCAACCGCTCAGACCAATCTCACTTTTCCCTGCTCTACTGATTTTGTCAAGATCCTCTTAAGCTCTCTATTTGTGACCTATACTTGACCAGTAGTTTACGGATGGTAAGGAGTAGCAAGGCGGTGATGTACTCCATATCTCTTCAACACTTTTTCCAATTGGAAATTGCAAAAATGAGTTCCTCGATAACTAATGACAATCTGTTGAGTTCCAAACTGAGTGAACAACCTTTTCAAAAATTTTACCACAGTTCTAGCATCATTAGTTGGTAACTCTTAAGCTTCAACCCACTTAGAAACATAGTCAACTGTCACTAGGATGTATTGATTCGCATTAGATGTCGGAAATGGCACCATGAAGTCAATGCCCCAAACGTCGAATACCTCACAAAATTGGCATCTCGTCCCTCCGAGATAGATTTCCCGCCCTTTGGCAACTATCACATCGAAGAACAAACTGGTGTGCATCCTAAAAAAGATTTGGCCAATAGAATCCCACAGCCAAAATCATTTCTGCAGTTCTACTTGATCCATAATGGCCTCCAACCGGTCCTGAGTGGTAATGAGCAAGGATATCCCATCCTTCTTCCCTTGATACACATCTCCGAACTACATGGTCTAAACAGATGCAAAAAAAGAACGGGTCATCCTAGAGGTAATTCTTCAAATCACTAAAGAATTTCTTCTTTTATTGGAACGTGAGCCCTTGTTTAAGAACCTTCCCTAACAAGTAATTTGCAAAGTCTGCGAACCATGGAGTATCACTTGTTGATGCCAAATCCTAGATCGAGTACAAGTGTTCCTCAGGGAAGAAATCATTAATTTCCTTGCTTGATGGCTCTTGTCCAATACTTCCTTCTAACCGAGACAAGTGATCCGCAACCACATTTTCGGTCCCTTTCTTGTCTTTTATCTCCATATCAAACTCTTGTAGGAGTAATATCCACCGGATCAATCTTGGTTTAGCATTAGCCATGTTCATAAGGTAACGTAGAGCTGAATGATCTCTAAACACAATGACTCTTGACAAGATGAGATAAGGCATGAACTTATCGAGGGCGAATACAACTGCTAGTAACTCTTTCTCTGTAGTGGTATAATTCTCTTGAGCACTTGTAAGAGTCTTACTAGCATAGTATATTGGTTGAAACTGCTTACCCTTTCTCTGCCCCAGAATTGCTCCAATGGCATAATCACTCGCATCACACATAAGCTCGAATGGTTCATTCCAATTCGGTGTGATCAAAATTAGGGCTTGGACTAATTTCTCTTTCAACACTTTGAAAGCCGCCACACAATCATCTCCAAAATCGAAGGGAGCATCCTTCTCAAGGAGTTTTGTCAATAGTTATGTGATCTTCGAAAAATCCTTGATAAACCGCCTATAGAAACCTGCATGCCCCAAGAAACTCCGAACTCCTTTAACACTTGTTGGTGGAGGAAGTTTATCTATGACTTTGATCTTTGCCTTGTCTACCTCCATGCCCATTTGAGAGATCTTGTGCCCTTGAACGATGCCTTCTTGAAAAATGAAGTGACACTTTTCCTAATTAAGCACAAGGTTTGTCTTCTCACATCTTATCAACACTCTTTCCAAATTTCTTAAGCATATATCAAAAGAGTCACCGAACACCGAAAAAATCATCCATGACTACCCTCCGTCCTGTGACTACTCTAGTTGGAATGAGTTCATTCTTTTCATTCTTGAACACTGTCATTCCCCCTTTCTTCGGAACCACTTACGTTGGGCTCACCCAAGCACTATTAGAAATGGGATAAATAATTCCTGCATCCAGGAGTTTCACCACCTTTGCCTTAACCACTTCCTTCATGTTTGGATTCAACCTTCTATGAGGGTTGATTACTAACTTGAAGTTATCCTACATTAAAATTTTATGAGTGTAAAACAAAGGATTTATACCCTTTAAATCAGAAATCTTCCAAGCAATGACGGATTTATGTTTCTTCAACATGCCCACTAACTTATCCTTCTATTCAGTAGAAAGATTTGATGCTATGATCACGGGAAGCTTCATCTCTTCCGCTAAAAATGCATACTCCAAGTGTGTCGGTAGTGTCTTTAACTCCAAATCCGGTGGTTCTTCAATAGATGGTTGCAATCGGCTCTCCTTCAATCTATCAATCTCTTCAAAATGAATCAATTGTTGTTCATTAACATTTCCTGAATTTTCTTCCACTGCCTGACTGATAGAGTAGTTATGGGGTCTTTCTGTAACCCCTATCTCACAAGCTTCCTCAGTCAAATCTATAATTTCCATCGAAAAGACTTCTTGTCATTGTTCCTAATAACATGATTCGAACTGAGTAGGGACCCTCTCTAAACTTTCTTCTGTATCACAACCTAAAGAAGGTAATGCTGATTGCTCAAATTGATCCAACACACTGCCCAGTTCACAACTCGTACTCTGCTCACTATAAGAATAATCAATAGTGGTTTCCACTTCTATAAAAGGACTGCTCACTGGTTGTTCATTCACACTGTAATATGTAACTAATTGTACTGTGAACAACTGCATTTTATGTTCCACATTCTTCACCATTCCTATAAGTGTATCAGAAATCTCGGTTGTATCAAACATTCCTTCTGAGGCTGAAATCAAAGGAAAGAAAACAAATAAGAACAATGAAAGACAAAGAAAGTGTGAAATAGAAAGCGAAGTGAATAGCTAAAATAGCAAAAAACAAATGCCTAAAATACGCCTACTCCCCGGCAACGATGCAAAAAATTTTGACAGGGGCCCGAAAGTGCACGGGTTGTCCTAGCAATAATAGTACCCCGGTGAGAAGTTAGTCCAATCCACAGGGAATAGGGATTAAAGACACAAGAATTTGCTAATTAGCTAGTGCGGTGTACGAAGAGTGAGAACAGAATCAATGTGTGAGTGTGAAAGAGTAATAAAAACAATAAGAAAATAAAGACAAATATGGAAGGTAAGAAGGTGCAAGCTAAGAGTAAAAGAGAGAAAGACAATCAATGAGTAAATGAGGTACCCTGACAAGCTAACCGTAGGATTAATGCTTCTAGTGCAAGACAATACTATTATACTCTCCTATTAATGCTAAATGAGTCATGGACATCCTAAAGCACACTGTCCCAAATCTAAGGTCAACCGTGACTAACCCCAACATTATGTCCCGGCATTAGGTTTCACTACGACCCTGAACTCTTGTTAACCTGTCAATTAAGTCCTAGAGTAGTCCATCTTCCAAAGCCTCACACCATGTGGGATTGCTTTACGTTTTAGGGATTCCAAGTGATTAGCCCTGTTCCTAAGTGTAGTTCTAACCCTTTGGTTTAGGTGAAAGAACCCTAGTCTCAATTAAGCCCAAGCACTAGGATTCACTACAACCCTTCACTTTGTTGCTCGTGCGACTAAGCCCCAGGGGAGTTCATCTCCTAGCACTTCGCTCTATTTTGACTGCTAAGAACTCTTGGAACAAGGAGGTAGGGAAAATCACACCGAAGTGGAAAGGGGACATTTCACTACCTCACGACTCACCCTCTTGACCCTCTCTAAACTCGAGTAGTCTAATCTGATAGGAGTTGTCACACCTCCAAAGGACAACCTAGATGACTCTCAACCCTAGTATCACATCTAAGGTAAAATCAACACAAGAATCAATCAAGATTGGAACTCAATTAAATTCATCAATTAAGAAAGCATAATAACATGTCATAGAAACAATATCATCCACAAGGGTTTAGCTCCTCATGGAGCTATACAAATTCATCAATGTGTATGAATAAACACAAATCGAAAACATAGATGAAAACCCCCTTGTATAGCGTAGTCGTTGTATTATGCGGCCGATTCGTCTCTTCACCAAGCTTCTCGTCAAGCCTAGGGCACACCTTGCCGGATCGGTGACGATGAAAGCTCCCCCAATAGCTATCTTCTGACGAGCTTCGATGCCGATGCCGATGGCGTGCTACAATCCTCCACAAAGTCCTCTCCAAACCCTAGCCGCGACCCTCCAAAGAATAGACGAAAAGATCCTAAAAAAGTCCCCAAAAAGGCCATTAAATAGTCTGAGTCACGGCTGGAAATCGGCTGAAATCGGTATTTCACACTGCCATGTGGAATTTCCACACGCCCATGTGGATTTTCTGGATTCTGAATTCTAGCGTGCAGTGAACAGTAAACTACAAGTGATTTGCTACAGTAGCTGATATAGTACTCGCGCATCAAATGCTCCCGATTTCATCGTTCTTCATCGAGGCCGCTAAATTGGGCACACAATCAACGGTAGATCATGCCAATTGCTTCAATTCTCCTCATTAGTGAAGTTCTCCTATGCTACACGAGTTAGACTTATTGTGAATGTGACTGCCTTTGTGCCCCTCCAAAGGAGGTTGGCACACAACCACAAGTCCAGACTCGTGTCTTGTTCCTTGCTTGGTCCGAAAACTCCCCTATAACGGTGAACATGACCTAACTTTTCTCTTTTTCTCCAAATTGGCTTCACAACCCTACAATGCACAAAAGCGCACAAATGCACAGAATTTAGTGAGAAAATCTGATAAAAGTAACGCTCAATGTATGACAATAACACTTCGCATTATTATAACACGAGCACTTATCAAATTTCCTTCAATTGTTCCATTGGATTTGTCTCCATATTACTTAGCAAGCTCCCTTGAGGCCTCTCGGATAGAGACTTCGCAATTTGTCCAACTTGGTTGTCCAAGTTGTGCAACGATGCGGTGTGGTTGAGAAGTGTCGACTCTACCCCAACACCCGGTGAGTGTCTTCTCTAAGTCGGTCATCTTGCTCTCTAGCCCCGACACCCGGTTTTCCAAATTCGGTGCTTGTTGTTGTTGAAAGCCCGGTAGTGCATTACTCTTTTGTTGCCCCTTAGTTGCTCCATGATAAGTTAGGGTGATTCCTCCACCCCGGATTGTAGATACTACTATAGGGATTCCCTTGACCTCTGAATGCATTACCTACAAAATCCACTTGCTCAACGGAAGAAGAAGTACCACCAATTGCAATCGGGCAATCACTTGAAGCATGTCCTCCCCCACACCCGTTACAATTCATGATGGCCGCCACTCTTGGTGAAGTTAGAGTGTCTAACTTCTTACTCAGTGATTCCGCTTGTGCCGCCAACGATGTAACTGCATCGATTTCATGAAGCTTGGTAACTTTTTTCCTATCCCTTGAGTTCCATTGATAGATATTCAAAGCAATCTATTCTATGAGTTTTCGGGCTTCACCGGGGGTCTTGCTTCCTGAGTTACCTCCTGCAGCCGCATCTAACAATTGTTTGGTACTTGGATTCAACCCATTGTAGAAGGTATGAATAATCATCCAATCGGGGAATCCATGTTGAGGGTACTTCCGCAAGAGCTCTTTGAACCTATCCCATGTCTCAAATAGAGACTCCAATTCTGTTTGCATGAAGGTAGAGATCTCATTCCTAAGTTTTGTTGACTTCTCGGGAGGGAAATATCGGGCCAAGAACACTTCTACCATCTCCTCCCATGTGGTAATAGATGCCCTAGGTAATGAGTGCAACCATTGCTTCGCTCTTCCCTTCAAGGAAAATGGGAAAGCTCTCAATCTGATGGCATCATCTGTTACTCCATTAATTTTCAGCATATCGCACATCTCTAAGAAGTTCTCGATATGGCTGTTGGGATCTTCATCGGCCAACCCATTAGATTGTGCGGTCTCCTGCAACATTTGGATAAAACCTGGCTTTAGCTCGAAATTCTGAGCTGTAACTGAGAGCCTCACAATGCTTGATTAATGGAGTAAAATCGGACAAGGTCTAGCAAAATTGGACAAGGTCCTCTGCTGTTCATTCTGTTCTGCCATTGTTTCTGACCCTTCTGTTTCTATTTCAGCTTGATTAGACTGTTCTTGTACAGGTTCTTTCCCTTTCCGATGTCTTTTTCTTTCAATGTTTGGGTCTCTTTCAACAAGAATCGAAGGGTTCCCTCGGGTTATAACCTGGAGCTGAAAACAAAGAAAAGAAAACAAATAAGAACAATGATAGAATAATAAGAAAGTGTGAAATAGAATGCGAAGTGAATAGCTAAAATAGAAAAAAGCAAATATCTAAAATACGCCTACTCCCCGGCAACGACGCCAAAAACTTTGACAGGATCCCGAAAGTGCACTGGTTGTCACAGTAATAATAGTACCCCGGTGAGAGGGTAGTCGAATCCACAGGGAGTAGGGATTGTAGATATAAGAGATTGCTATCTAGCTAATGCGAAGTATAGAAAGTGAGAGCAAGATCAATATGTGTGTAAGATTAATTAAAAGAAACAAGAAAATAAAATAGAAGCATGGAAGATAGGAGAGTGCAAGTAAAAAGTGAGAGAAACAATCAAGTGTAAAACAGGGTACCCGGACAAGCTTCCCCTAGGACTAATGTTCTAGTGCAAGACAATGTATTATACTCTCGTATTGATGTTTAATGAGTCGTGGACATCCTAAAGCACACGGTAACAAACCTATGGTCAACCATGACTAATCCCAACATTATATCCCGGCATTAGGTTTCACTACGACCCTTAACTCTCGTTGACCTGTCAACTAAGCCCCAGGGAGTCCATCTTCCTAAGCCTCACACTACATAGGATTGCATTACGCTCTAGGGATTCCAAGTAATAGACACTGTTCCTAAATATAGTTCTAACCCTTTGGTCCAGGTGAAAGAACCCTGGTCTTAATTAAGCCCCAGCACTAGGATTCATTACAACCCTTCACTCTATCGCTCGCGCCACTAACCCCCAGGGGAGTTCATCTCCTAGCACTTCGTTCTATTTTGACCGCCAAGAACTCTTGGAACATGGAGGTAGGGAAAATCACACTGGAGGGGAAAGGGGATGTTTCACTACCTCACTACCTCACGACTCACCCTCTCGACCCTCTCCAACCTCAAGTTGTCTAATCCTATAGGAGTTGTCACAGCTCTAAAGGACAACCTAAATGACTCTCAACTCTAGTGTCACATCTCAGGGAAAATCAATACAAAAATCAATCAATATTGGAACTCAATTAAATTCATCAATTAAGAAATCAAAATAACATGTCATAGAAACAATATCATCCTAGGGTTTACAAGTCCGAATACCCATAAGGGGTTTAGTCCTCATGGAGCTATACAAATCCATTAATGTGTATGAATAAACACAAATCGAAAACATAGATGAAAATCCCCTTGTGTAGCGTGGTCATGGTCTTGTGCGGCCGACTCGTCTCTTCATCAGCTCCTAGTCAAGCCTAGGACACACCTCGCTATATCAGTGCCGACGAAAACTCCCCCAATAGCTATCTTCCAACGGCTTCGATGTCGATGCCGATGGCATGCTCCAATTCTCCACAAAGTCCTCTCTAAACCCTAGCCGCGACCCTGCAGAAGATAGGTGAAAAGATCCAGAAAAATTTTCACACGCCCGTGTGAATTTTCTGAATTTCGTTTTCTAGCGTGTAGTGAATAGTAAACTAGTACAGTAATTGCTACAGTGATCTTCTGCAGTACTCGCGGATCAAATACTTCTGATTTCATCGTTCTTCATCGAGGCCATTGAATTGGGCACACAATCAACGGTAGATCATGTCGATTGCTTCCTTTCTCCTCATTGGTGAAGTTCTCCTATGCTACACGGGTTAGACTTTTGTGAATGTGACTGCCTTTGTGCCCCTCCAAAAGAGGTTGGCACACACCCACAAGTCTAGACTCGTGCTTTGTTCCTTGCTTGGCCTGAGAACTCTCCAACAACGGTGAACATGACCTAACTTTGCTCTTTTTCTCAAAATTGGCTCCACAACCCTACAATGCGCAAAAGCACACAAATACACACTAATTAATGATAAAATCTGATAAAAGTAATGCTCAATGTAAGATAATAACACTTCGCATTACTATAACACGAGCATTTATCAAGTTTTCTTCTTTGTAGATTTGGCAGGATGGAGAACAAATTACGCCTTTTCATTCCAATGAGTGGAAGGACTCTTGGGTTGGTAGCTACGATGAATTTGAGAGCTATTGGATTTTGAAGGGGGTTTACTGAAAAAGGTTGGTTCTGGAAACTAAAAAGAAAGGTTTCTAGTTTCGCTTCATTTTCTTTCTCGATAGCTTCAACCTTAAAATCATTTAGGTCCTTTAAGCATGCTTCATCTATTTTTCATCAATGGGGGCATCAAGAACTTCCAAAATTCATTTGTTACTCTCGAAATCTAGCCTATCATTAATGAAGTAGTCATTAAGAGGATCTTGTATGTTGTTATCTCCTTAATCTACCAATTCCTCATCTAAAGGATCATTACGAGTAGTTGAGAGAGGAACTAGAGTAAAAATGAGGGTGCTTACTAAGATGAACTTATCTGAGTGCACACTCGGTATAAGTGTCCATCCACCATGAAGAATAACACATTTGTATCCTTCTAAGATGGTAATATTGGGTGGTTCAGTAGAGGAGTTTTGTAAAGAAGTTTTATCTGAAGATGTAAACCAACTATTCATAAGGGTTAGTTTGGAAGTACTGGGTTTGGTGGAACAAGGATCATTAGACTAGGAAGTTTGAATTAAATAAGGAAATTGTTTTGATGTTAAAGGGCATTTAGATGGGCTCAAATTAGGTTGGGCTTGGGCAATTAAATTGGATGCATACTTGGGTTTAAAGATAGGGAATGATTAAATCTGAATTGATTGCTGTGATATAAGAATCAAATGATATTTGATCTAGACTAGCTTAAAAAAGCTGTTTGATGAGAATAAGGATGAGGTTTACCATGTGCCACCAAGATTTTATCATTTGCCGAGAGCAAATCTCGAGGTGCTTTCCTAGCTAAAAAGGGGGAAGCAAAATGTTTACATGCACTATGCGCAAGTTTACTCGCATCATGTGTGATAAGTGCTCTTGTTTAAGTAATATGAAGTGTTATTTTCTTACATGAAGCATTACTTTTCTCAGATTTTATCATTGGTGTGCATTTGTGTTCTTTTGTGCATGTAGGGTTGTGGAGTAAATTTAGAGAAGAAAGAGCAAAATTAGGTCATGTTCACCGTTGTTGAGGAGTTCTTGGACCAAGCAAGGAACAAGGCACGAGTTCTAGACTTGTAGGTGTGTGCCAATCTCCATTGGAGGGGCACAAAGGTAGTCACACTCATAAAAGTCTAGCCCATGTAGCATTGAAGAACTTCGTTAATAAGGAGGAAAGAAGCAAACGACATGATCTATCGTTGGTTGTGTGCCCAATTCAACGGCCTCGATGCGCGCCAGAAAATCAATTCCAAAGAATCCACATGGGTGTGTGGATTCCCGATTTCAGCCTTTAAATAGCCGCGACTCAATTTTTCTAAAGGACTTTTGGACCCATCTTTTTCCCAACTTCTTGAGAGAAGCAAAGGTTTGGAGAGGATTTTGTGGAGGTTTGAAGTGAGTCTTCGGCATCAACATCGACATCCGTTGGAAGATAGCTATTGGGGGAGCTTTCCTTGGCACTGATCCGGCAAGGTGTGCCCTAGGCTTGACAAGGGGCTTGGTGGAGAGGACGGAGTGGCCTCACAAGACCATCGCCACACATCACAAGAGGGTTTCATCTATGTTTGTTATTCTTATCGATTGATATACATTAATGATTTTGCATAGCTCCATGTAGAGCTAAACCCCTTGTGGGTATTCGGACTTGTAAACCCTAGGATGACATTGTTTCTATGACTTTTATTATGTTTTCTTAATTGATGCTTTTAATTGAGTTCCAAACTTGATTATTAATTGTAATTGATTTTCCCTTAGCCGTGACACTAGGGTTGAGAATCATCTAGGTTATCCTTTGAAGGTGTGAAAACTTCTATAGAATTAGACTACTCGAGATTGGAGAGGGTTGAGAGGGTGAGTCGTGAGGTAGCGAAACGTCCCCTTTCCTCTCCAGTGTGATTTTCCCTACCTCCATGCTCCAAGAGTTTTTAGCGGTCAAAGTAGAGCGAAGTGCTAGGAGATGAACTCCCCTGGGGCTTGGTTGCGCCAGCAACAGAGTGAAGGGTTGTAGTGAATCCTAGTGCTGGGGCTTAACTAAGACTAGGGTTCTTTCACCTGGACCAAAGGGTTAGAACTATACTTAGGGATAGGGTCTATCACTTGGAATCCCTAGAACGCTAAATAATTCCATGTAATGTGAGGCTTAGAAAGATGGACTCCTCTGGGGCTTAGTTGAGAGATCAACAAAGTGAAAGGTCGTAGTGAAATCTAATGCCGAGACATAGTGTTGGAACTAGTCACGGTTGACCTTAGGTTTGGGACCGTGTGCTTAAGAATGTCCACGACTCATTAAACATCAATAAGGGAGTATAATACATTGTCTTGCACAAGAACATTAGTCCTAGGGGGAGCTTGTCCGGGTACACCATTTTACATTGATTGTTCCTCTCTTTACTCTTTGCTTGCACTCTCTTGTCTTTCATATTTCTCTTTCATTTTCTTGCACACATATTGATTTCTTCTCACCACCATTATATTTCATTGGCTAAATAGCAATTCATTTTGTCTTGAATCACTATTCCCTGTGGATTCGACTACCTTCTCACCGGGGTACTTTATTACTTCGACAACCAGTGCACTTTCGGGCCCCTGTCAATGTGTGTCTTCATTCTCAGGGATCTCACTACCAGCTGATGATTTCTCCTCTGAATAGAGAGTTAGCCAGACATGTGGTTGCTCAATGACCTAAGCTTGGAACTCCATAGGACATTCGATCGATGATTCTAAACTTGATTTATCGGGTTCCTCGACTGGTTGGCTCTAGCTAGAGCTAAGCTCAACAATCTCTCTAGGGGTTTCATTTTGAGGGATGCCATAAGTAACAGATTAGAGGATTGCTTTGCCTTTAACATTTCTCAGGATTAAGTGACTAGCTATTAGTTGAGGTATGATAGGTTTTTTATGGAAGTGGTTCACATCGTTATTAGGATCTAGCCCAGAATGAGAGGAAGCTAGTGTTTTCTCATAAGGCTTCACTGAATCTATCTTGGATTGCAAAATTCGAATGCCAGAGCCACTGAGGTTGATGACAAAACAATGTACTCCAACACCTACGATTAACTTCATTGGCAGTGCAATCTTTGTCTTCAAACAGACAAGAACTCAAAGGTGTTGTAGAAAGATATCCTCTCTGTTTAGGACATATATGAGTCACCAAGCAGTTGTAGGACGACAATTATTGAGTCCCAATTTCATCATCTATGGTATATTGAACATTATGATCCATTGGTAGTCACTGTTTGATAGAGCATGTGTACCAAACTTTGGAGTCCAAGTAGAGAAACAAAGAGAACATTTACCTAAGCATGAGGCAAAGGAAATGGGCCTTCTCCTTACCACTATTGTCATTATTCTTTCGGAAGGCATCGGGATTAGAATGTGATCATCAAACAGAGTGATTTTACTACAATGCTAGGGGTTGAGGATTTTTGGGAAAGCTTTCTCCAAAGACTTCATGCTAATGTTTCTTGATAATATTTTGATGACTGCTAGTTTCTAGAGGTCCTTCTTGGACTTGATGATGACTTCAACAATCGGAAGTAAGACACTTGCAGGTTACCGATGATGTGGAAGATGTTTGTGCTTTATAGAGAGGGTGATAGTTTTAACTATAAGTACCGATGAGGATGATTTACAGTGTCGTTGAAACAATTACCAAGTTGAGGTGGATTTCATCTATGAATTTTGGTGAGAAGATGGACAATTAATAGTTAACCACGCCCACGTTGGAAGTCCCTTTCCAGATTAAGGAGCGGGTTTCTATTCAAATTTTGATTTTTAAATTCTAAATTATAGCAAAGTTTGTGGAGATAATTTCTCAGGGTCTCCTAATTAAAAACTTAAATGCTTAAAGGAGATCCATAAACTTGAAATCTTTAGAGCTTCTTTAAATGTAGAGACTTCACTTAGGTCCACCAACCTGTAATTACTCTAACCTTATGAAAATCATCACCTAGAGCATTAAAGGTCTAGGTAGACTGATTAAACGCCACCTAGTCAAAGAGTTATTCATCTCTTCCAAAGCAGACATTGTCTGCACCGACGAATCTAAGCTTTAGCAACTAGATTGATCTCTTTGGAGAATGATAGGAGGTCATTACATTGACACTTTTGAATTTACCCCTTCTTGTGGCAGTGTCAAAAGTACCATACTAGCTTGGAAACAATGGTTCCTTGCTACATTCAAGAGCTTTCTTACTTTTAATGTGATTTTGTAATCACACTGACAATACCTACTAGATTTGTATTTTAGTGTATACCAAATCACATCAACTTAAAAATGATTTTTGAAGAGAACTTTACTCTATTAGAGACCTTAGCCCACTTCTTGGGTAATCATGGAGACTTCAATTCTATCTTCTCCCTCTAAGATAAAAATAAGGGTATCCCTAACCTAGAGGATGTTACACTTTAAAATAATCTCGTCCAAGACCTAGACCTGTCTAATCCACCTTTCCATGGAACCAGATTCACTTAAACCAATGGTCAAGAGGATCCTATTTGTGCCAACCTCGACCATTTCTTCTCACATAATTGGTCCATCAATTTCCCAAGATCCTGCCAATGGTTTTATCACCAGATTTGGCTCTGATTATACCCTAATTTGCCTAGATTTTGGTACTCATGAGCCACATCGGAAAATTTTCCAATTTGAAAAATCTTAGTATGCAAACTCAGACCTTACCATACTCATAAGGGAATAGTGGAGAGACATTAATCCACAAGGTTATGGTGCTTACATCCTAGCCAAAAGCACGCTCCCACTTGAGATCCCACCTTCACTAATGGGCCTCTAACTCATCTAGGTTTGCATCCCATTATAAAAAAATCACTGCTCTTGGAACTAGATGTCGTAGATGCTATTAGTGAGATAAGACCACTTTTAGGTATTGAATCTCTCAGGAACTCCTCTCTCTTGAGTTCTATAGTAATCTAGGAAGAGGTCTTTTGTAAACAACTCTCAAATTAACTAGCTCGAGGAGGGCAACTCAAACACAAAATTCTTCCATTCATGTGATGATAGTAGATACTATAGGAATTTCATTCTGAAAATTCTACATAATGGGAGTTGGTTTGAAGGAAATCAGAACTTGGGTAAAGCCTTTCCAGTTTACTTCCATAACCTATTTGGCTTCTTGAGACCCCTCTATTTCCTTATAGATTCGCAAGTGCTTTTCACCTCTAGAGAGAGTGTCAATCTTTCTTCCTTGGAAAGACCTTGATATGCTAATGAAATCAAGCAAGAAATCTACACACTGAGTGTTGACAAAGCCCAAAGGTTTTATGGTTTTCCTATCTTCGTCTTCCAAAATCATTGAGACCTTTTCCACAATAATCTTCTTAAACCCTGATAAGTGCTTGTGTTGTAGTAACGCGAAGCGTTATTATCTTACAAATGAACATACTTTTATCAGATTTTATCACTAAATAGTGTGCATTTGTGTATTCTTGAGCATTGTTGGTTTCGTGGAGCTAAGTTGGAAAAGAAGAACGAAGTTAGGTCGTGTTCGCCGTTGTTGGGAGGTTTTCAGACCAAGCAAGGAACAAGGCACGAGGTTAGACTTGTGAGTGTGTGCCAACCTCTTTTGGAGGGGCATAAAGGCAGTCACATTCACAACAAGTCTAACTCATGTAGCTTAGGAAAACTTTACCAAGAAGGAGACTCGAAGCAATAGGCACGATCTACCATTGATTGTGTGCCCAATTCAATGGCCTCGATGAAGAAACAACATATTCGGGAGCATTTCGGAGAGTACTGTAGCAACACTGTAGCTTGTTACTGTAGCAAATCACTGTAGCAAGTTACTGTGCACTTCTGCCGAAGAGTCAAGGTTCCAGAGAATTCACACGGGCATGTGGAATTAACACACGGCCGTGTGGATTGATTTTCCAGCAAGCCAAAAACTTCACACGGGCGTGTGGAATTAACACACGGCCGTGTGAAGTAATTTTCAGGAAAGACAGAAACTTCACACGGGCGTGTGGAAATTCCACACGGCCGTGTGAATTCCCGATAACTTCAAATTTAAAGCCGCACTCAGCCTATTTAAAGCCGATTTGGAGACTTTTTGAAGGATCTTTTGACCTATCTTTCTCCCCAACTTCTGGAGAGAGCGGCTAGGGTTTCGGCTAGGGTCACCGACGTTCGACGGCCGCACAAGACCACGGCCACACCTTATGCGAGGGGGTTTTCATTGATGTCTTTATTTTGTTCTTTCTTTCATAAATTGATGAACATGTATAGCTCCATGAGGAGCTAAACCCCTCGTGGGTATTCGGACTTGTAAAACTCTAGGATAATTATGTTTCTTTGACATTGTTATTATGCTTTTCCATTAATTGATAAATAAATTCGAGTTTCAATTTTAGATTTCTTGTGCTATTGTTTTCTCTTAGCCGTGACACTAAGGATTGAGAACAATCTAGGTTATCCTTTGGAGGTGTGACAACTCCTATAGGATTAGACTACTTAAAATTGAAGAGGGTTGAGAGGGAGAGTTGTGAGGTAGCACCGTACCCCTTTACTTTCCGTTGTGATTTCTCCCTACCTCCGATTCCTTGAGTCATTAGAGGTCGAAATAGAGTGAAGTGCTAGGTAGACGAACTCCCCCAAGGTTTTGGGGTGACGTGAATCCTACGCACTTGGGCTTAATTTAGACAATGGTTCTTCCTCCTGGACCAAAGGGTTAGAACTATCACACATAGGAACAGGTTTTATCACTAGGAGTCCCTAGAGCTTAAAGTAATCCCACGTAGTGTTAGGCTTAGGTAGAAATACTCCCCTGGGGCTTAGTTGAGCAATCAACAGAGTGAAGGGTTGACGTGAATCCTATTGCCGGGACATAGTGTTGGGGTTAGCCACAGTTGACCTTAGATTTGGGACCGTGTGTTTCAGGATTTTCCTCGACTCAATTAACATCAATAGGAAGGTATAATAGCATAGTCTTGCACTAGAAGCATAAGTCCTAGAGGTAACTTGTCCGGATACCCTATTTTCACTTATTACTAGTCTCTCTCTTTTTACTCGTTGCTTGCACTTTTCTCTCTTTCATCTTTCGATTTATTTTCTTTGCATCTACTCTAGTTCCCATAAATTCACTCATCACTCCGATCATTGTTTCTTTTCGTACATCACACGACTCAATAGCAACTTCTCGTATTTTAAATCCCTATTCCCTGTGGATTCGACTACCCACTCACCGGGGTAACTTTTATTACTTCGACAAGGCCGTGCACTTGCGGTACGCACGCAAAAGGTCGTGTCAAGTTTTTGGTGCCGTTGCCGGGGAATAGGCGTATTTTTGATACTTGTTTTTGCTATTTTAGTCATTCATTTCGCTGTCTATTTCACATTTTTTCTATCTATCACTATTCTCACCAATTCTTTCTTCGCTAATTGCAGTTTTACCGAGGAAATGTTTAACGCAAGCGAAGCTTTTGATACACTTGTGGGCCTAGTTGAGGAAGTAAAGCAGAAAATACAGTTGTTTATCGCCCAACCATTTCCAAGTTATACTGAGTATGATCAATCAGTGAAGCATCCTTGCACAGAAATAGTGAACAGTATTGATCAATTCTACAAGGAGCAGAACATGAATTATGAATTGGGCGGTGTGTTGGATGAATTTGATAAATCAGCCCTAGCTTCGTCAAAGGGTGACACAGAAGAAACCCTTGAGAAGGTTCTCGCACAGTTTGAATCAGGTTATTGGGAACATAAGCAAGAAGTCTTTTCAATGGGAATCGCAAACCTAATTGAGGAAGCTTGTGAATTGGGGGTTAAGTTAGGATCCCAGGACCAACTCAAGGAGTATGGTCCAGAGAAGGTATCAGGTTGCGTTAATAAACCACAAGATACTAAATTTGAAGAAATTGATAGACTAAAGGGGGACCGACTTCGACCATCCATTGATGAGCCACCCGAGTTAGATTTGAAAACACTTCCAGAACACTTAGAATATGCATTTTTGGCAGAAGAAATGAAGTTGCCCGTGATCATAGCATCGAATCTTTCTCGGGAGCAAAAAGATAAACTGGTGAACATGTTGAAAATACACAAGTCTGCGTTAGCATGGAAAATCGCAGACCTAAAAGGAATAAACCCCTCATTTTGCACACATAAGATTTTAATGGAGGATAGCTTCAAAACGGTAATCCAACCTCAAAGAAGACTAAATCCAAACATGAAAGAGGTTGTGAAGGCAGAGGTGGTGAAACTCTCGGATGCAGGAATTATTTACCCAATCTCCGATAGTGCTTGGGTAAGCCCAACTCAAGTGGTTCCGAAAAAAGGTGGGATGACAGTAATTAAGAATGAGAAGAATGAGCTCATCCCAACCAGGACAGTTACGGGATGGAGAGTTTGCATTGATTACAGAAGGTTGAATGATGCAACCCGAAAGGATCATTTTCCGTTGTCGTTTATTGATCAAATGCTGGAACGATTAGCAGGGCATCAGTTTTACTGTTTTCTAGACGGAATGTCAGGATACTTTCAGATTCCTATTGCTCCGGAATATCAGGAGAAAACGACTTTTACTTGTCCATATGGAACGTTTGCATACAGACGAATGCCGTTCGGGCTATGTAATGCACCCGCTACATTTCAACGCTGTATGACTGCTATTTTTGATGATCTCATCGAAGACATAATGGAGGTATTCATGGATGATTTCTCTGTGTTTGGTGACTCCTTTGATATATGCTTAAGAAACTTGGAACGAGTGCTGAAAAGATGTGAGGAGACAAATCTCATGTTAAACTGGGAAAAGTGTCACTTCATGGTTCAAGAAGGTATCGTTCTCGGTCACAAAATTTCTAGTGTGGGTATGGAGGTGGATAAAGCAAAAATAGAGGTCATAGATAAACTCCCTCCGCCAATAAACGTCAAAGGAATCCGAAGTTTTCTGGGGCATGCAGGTTTTTACAGGCGGTTTATTAAGGATTTTTCAAAGATCACTCAGCCGTTGACCAAGCTTCTCGAAAAAGATGCTCCATTTGACTTTGGGGAAGATTGTGCAGTAGCTTTCAAGGTCTTAAAAGAAAAACTGGTTCAAGCTCCGATTCTAATCACCCCGAATTGGGATGAACCATTTGAGCTGATGTGCGATGCTAGTGATTATGCAGTTGGAGCAGTCTTGGGGCAAAGGAGAGGTAAGCAATTCCAACCCATCTATTACGCAAGCAAGACTCTCACAGATGCCCAAGAAAATTACACTACAACAGAGAAGAAATTATTAGCGGTGGTATTTGCACTCGATAAGTTCAGATCATATCTCATTTTATCTAGAGTTATTGTATTCACAGACCATTCAGCTCTCCGCTACCTCATGAACAAAGTTGATGCAAAACCAAGATTAATCCACTGGATACTGCTCTTACAGGAGTTTGATATGGAGATAAAAGATAAGAAGGGAACCGAAAATGTTGTGGCGGATCACTTGTCACGGCTAGAGGGTAGCATTGGACAAGAGCCATCAAGCAAGGAAATTAATGACTTCTTCCCGGAGGAGCACTTGTATTCAATTCAGAAAACGACTTCATCAGGTGACACTCCATGGTTTGCGGATTTTGCTAACTATTTGTCAGGGAAGGTGCTCAAACAAGGGCTCACATTCCAGCAAAAGAAGAAATTCTTTAGTGATTTAAAGAATTATTTCTGGGACGATCCGTTCCTCTTCCGTATTTGTGCAGATCAAATAGTTCGGAGATGCGTATCGAGGGAGGAAGGATGGGATATTCTTGCTCACTGTCATTCAGGGCCAGTTGGGGGCCATTATGCATCAAGTAGGACTGCTGAAAAAGTCTTGGCGGCAGGATTCTATTGGCCAACTCTCTTTCGAAACGCACACCAGTTCGTTCTTCGATGTGACAATTGTCAGAGGGCTGGAAATTTATCTCGGCGGGATGAGATGCCTCAGAATCCTATGCAATTCTACGAAGTATTCGATGTCTGGGGCATTGATTTCATGGGACCATTTCCAAAGTCTAACGGGAACCAGTACATACTAGTAGCAGTTGACTATGTCTCCAAATGGGTGGAAGCACAAGCATTGCCAAGTAATGATGCTAGAACGGTGGTGAAATTTTTAAAAAGGTTATTCACTCGATTTGGAACTCCGCGAATCATCATTAGTGACCGAGGAACCCATTTCTGTAATGCTCAATTAGAAAAAGTGTTGAAAAGATACGGGGTACGCCACCGCCTTGCCACTCCATATCATCCTCAAACTAGTGGTCAAGTGGAAGTCACCAATAGAGAACTCAAGCGAATCTTAACCAAATCTGTGGAACAAGGAAAGCGAGACTGGTCAGAACGGTTGGATGACACACTATGGGCCCATCGCACAGCGTACAAGACACCCATAGGCACCACTCCGTATAATCTAGTCTACGGGAAGTCATGCCATCTACCCGTGGAACTTGAACATAAAGCATATTGGGCAATTAAAGCAATGAACTTCGACTTAAGAAGAGCTGGTGAACAGAGGCTGCTTCATCTTAATGAACTCGATGAATGGAGATTGAAAGCATATGAGAATGCCAAAATTTACAAAGAGAAGATTCGAAAATGGCATGACAAGCATATCAAATTACCTAAGGAATTCAAGGTCGGTGACCAAGTCCTACTATTCAACTCCCGATTACGACTCTTCCCTGGAAAGTTAAAGACTAGATGGTTTGGCCCGTACATAGTCACTCAGGTATCACCCCAAGGTTCAATTGAGATTACTCATCCGGAGAAGGGCACGTTCAAGGTAAACGGACACCGGTTGAAACCATACTTTGGTGGAGAGGTTTGCAGCCACGACAAAGAAATATTTTTCCTTCAACCGCCTTGAGGTAAGCCAGGTACGTCAAGCTTAGTGACGTTAAACAAGCGCTTCTTGGGAGGCAACCCAAGGTTTTACAGTTTTTCTAGGACCTAGTTAGCTTTAGATTGAATAAAAAGTCTTAGTTTTGGTGTCCTGAATTTTTCATGTGCTTACGCTGCGATTTACTTGTGGGTTTTTGATGAATTTCGTGTGCCTTAACGATAATTGATGAAGTTTAGGTTGGTTGAGTGTGTTTTCTTTGGTTTCTGGTAGTAATTTTATGGTTTTTACAGGCTCTAAGTATTTTTAAAGAGTTTCTGAATTTTTCTGAGAGTCTGTAAAATTTTCTAAGTAAACCAGAGAAACCACACGGCCGTGTGGAATTAACACACGGCCGTGTGTTACCAATTGGAGCTCAACCAAAGAAGACACAGGGGCGTGACTTTGCCCCTGTGAAAACTTCAGAAGGGGCACACGGCCGTGTGGAATTAACACACGGCCGTGTGAATTTTCGCAGAACTTCAACTCTTTTCCAGAGAGTTCATAGGGGCGTGTGGGTGCCCCTGTGAGTGCCACTGTGCTAAGGCACACGGCCGTGTGGAATTAACACACGGCCGTGTGAAAACTCTGCAGAAAAATCCCTTCTTCCCGAGAAAACACAGGGGCGTGTGACAGCCCCTGTGGAAGAGCTTGTGATTGGCACACGGCCGTGTGGAATTAACACACGGCCGTGTGAAACACTTAGATTTTTCGGGTAAATCAGAGAGGCCACAGGGGCGTGTGTTGGCCCCTGTGACCGGCCTTGTGTTCTTGGCCAGGTTGGGCACACGGCCATGTGGAATTAACACACGGCCGTGTGATATTTTTCAGAGAGCTTCTATGTTTTCCCGAGAAGCCACAGGGCCGTGTACCAGCCCCTGTGGATATCCTTGTGAAGGCACACGGCCGTGTGGAATTTCCACACGGCCGTGTGGGGTAGCCAAAGAGTAAACAGAATGCACACAGGGGCGTATGTTGGCCCCTGTGAACCCTAATTTCAGAGGCACACTGCCGTGTGGCATTGTCACACGGCCGTGTGAATTCCCAGAACTCCAAAAGCCGCGCGATTTCTTTTGGTTCTCACTCGTGCCTCTTCTATTTTCATTCTAAACTTTTCTTCTACTCTCTCCACTAGTTCCCCAACCATCTCAGAGGATTTTTAAGGTTTTTATTGTAGTTTTCCGGCCGGTTCTTAATATTTCTTCATCCACTCCGTCGGTAAGGACTTCAAAGCCTTTTTCTTCGTCAATTCTCAATGTAATTTGTTCTTCTAATGATTTCGCCCATATTGAATGATTAATGAGTATGCGAGTATCCTTAAGAGAGAATTAGAACGATCTATATCGTAAATTTTTGAAATTTCAACCCACGGCCGTTATGCTCTGTCCGCCCGATGATCCACACGGGCGTGTGGAATTAACACACGGCCGTGTGGATTTCTGCAGATTGAGCATTTTAACTTGGTTTTGATCTCTTCCTCTTTCAATCTTGCAGATATGTCTACTAGACCTAGGAAATCGGTCGGCAAGCGTCCGCGAGCAGCTACTCCACCCCCCGAGGAAATGGAGTTTGCTCTACCCGAGCACAGGGAGCGGTTCAAGAAACTCTCGCCACTTAGATTTGGACAGTCGCGTTACCCTGATTTGAGCGTGTTGAGAGACATACAGGGGGGCGACGCCATAGCTACAGAGGTGGAGGAGTTGCTGGCTGTGGGGAGTTGGGACCGATTACTATCTATTCGAGAGCCAGCAACTCGGGATATTACCCTCGAGGTCCTATCGACGTTCGAATTCAACCGAGGGTATGATAGCTTCACGAATGGCGAGACGATCCAGTTCTGAGCCCTGGGTCGCCACTATAGCCTGAGCGTTACACAGTTCTCGATCGTGATGGGTTTATACGATCAGGCGTACACAGAGACAGAGGAGTACGCATTACTGCCCACTGATTATCCAGGGACCCTAACACCTCAGGGGATCTATGGTACGCTGTGCGGGGATGGACATTACGAGCCGGGGGTGTCGAAGGCAACATTTCTTTCTCGGCCAGCGCACAGGTATATTCATGCTATCCTGAGCAGGTCTATTAGTGGCCGAGGGGACAGTACAGGGGTACTGAGCAGGCAGGAGTTGCTATACTTGCACTCCATGGTACAGAGCGAGCCACTCCACCTGGGGCACATTCTAGCCGAGTACATGCGCCACCAAGGCCAGTACCCCAGGGTTGGAGTTCTCTTTGCAGGCCCCTATGTCACACGCCTCGTCATAGGTCTGGGACTCAGAGATGGGGTGCGCGGGGCCGAAAAGATCGCTACACCAGCCCCGCTCACCAGAGAGACACTGAGATTGATGGGTATGGTCCGTAGATCAGGACCAGGAGTCTACACTATGATCATACGCCGGACAGAGCAGGCCGAGGGCTCACAGGCAGCCTTAGAGCCACCACCAGTGGACACAGAGGCAGGGGCAGAGGCCGAGGCACCACCCACAGCACCGGAGCCACCTCCAGTGCGTATCTTTTCTCCTTCTCGAGGACAGGACAGATTCGAGCGCCTCGAGAGTGCTGTGGGTATCATGCAACAGGAGTTAGCAGAGCTGAGGGTCGCTCAGGCAGCAGGGTTTGCCGAGTTGAGGACTACTCAGGCATCACAGTTCGCTCACTTGTCGGCACAGCTTGCCACAGTGATCCAGTTGTTTGAGCGATCTGTGGTGCGACCCCGACAGGTCCCCTCACCGACTCCACCTCCATCTCCATCAGCATCAGACCCACCATCACCACCACCAGCAGCAGCAGCAGCACCAGAGGATACACATCAGGACACCGACGCTGAGGCGTCGTAGATTTTATCTTTCTTTTATCGCACTTTTATTTTCTTATTTTTGTTGGACTTGTAGTACCCAGAAAGGACTCTCCTTCTGGATGGTCTTGGATTTAAGGAAATTGAGGAATTGTCATAGGCACGGTCATTGGACCGTGTGTGCTCCACAAACCATTGAGACTCAACTCTCAATGACCTAGCTCCATCAAACGCAACACTTGGAGTTCAGGGGAGTAATGTTTCAATTGCAACTTCCACACTAATTGTTCTTCATTGTTTTATTGGTTATAATGCTTGCATGCGTACATTGGGGACAATGTACATCTTAAGTGTGGGGGGGAGTTCACATTGCACACACTTTTACTTGTGCGTTCAATTGCTTTTGCTCATGTAGCCTATGGCGGTTCACCTTAGTTGCAACGGTTGTATTCTTATAGTTTAGGAGAATTTTTAACATTGTATCCTATCATGCTCTAGTTTCTACTTGAATTTTAGGAATTTTTTGCTCGATATTCTCATATTGCACAACTTACTCTTGGAATCTTTTGGAAACTCAATCTTGAAGTTTTTAAGGACAAGTTTATCATCGTTCTTAGTTTTACTTTGGAAAATGCATATAATAAAAAAAATATGGAAAAGAGAAAAAGAAAAGAAAAAAAAATATATATATATATATATGACTTTGTGAATATTTGCTTTGTTTTATGCATTTGGGGTGGAAAGAGCTACCACCTATGAAATATGTAGCTACTCTCATAAGTCGGATACAAGTTATACCCTAATGAGAGAAAGAGCTATCTCATGGGATGCGTGAAAGCTACTACCCCGGTAGAAAGAGCTACCTCCTCGAAAGTGTGAAAGCCACCTTTGGCGGCCGCCTAGGAAAGGGCTACCTTCGAGGTTGTGTGAAGCTACTACTTCCTTTCTTGCTTTTCGTATATAAATAAGTCCTTTCTAACCAAAGTTTGAGGAGTACTCGTTGGTTCTCTTGAGTAAGATCGCACACACTAACACATTTTCGAGTCTTATCCTTTTTGATTCGAGTTTTTAGCTAGAGCATTGGTAACCTTATGAAATGTTTTGAGTTCCCCTTACTTGTAGAATGCTTCTTTTGCATGCTTTTGGTGAACCTAAGGCCGAGCACTTTCAATTGTTCTTCCCAAGTACTTTCACGTTCTATTTTGCTTGAGGACAAGCAAAAGCTTAAGTGTGGGGGGATTTGATAAGTGCTTGTGTTGTAGTAACGCGAAGCGTTATTATCTTACAAATGAACATACTTTTATCAGATTTTATCACTAAATAGTGTGCATTTGTGTATTCTTGAGCATTGTAGGTTTCGTGGAGCTAAGTTGGAAAAGAAGAACGAAGTTAGGTCGTGTTCGCCGTTGTTGGGAGGTTTTCAGACCAAGCAAGGAACAAGGCACGAGGTTAGACTTGTGAGTGTGTGCCAACCTCCTTTGGAGGGGCACAAAGGCAGTCACATTCACAACAAGTTTAACTCGTGTAGCTTAGAAAAACTTCACCAAGAAGGAGACTCGAAGCAATAGGCACGATCTACCATTGATTGTGTGCCCAATTCAATGGCCTCGATGAAAAAACAACATATTCGGGAGCATTTCGGAGTGTTACTGTAGCAACACTGTAACTTGTTACTGTAGCGAATCACTGTAGCAAGTTACTGTGCACTTCTGCCGAAGAGTCAAGGTTCCAGAGAATTCACACGGGCGTGTGGAATTAACACACGGCCGTGTGAACTAATTTTCCAGCAAACCAGAGATGTCACACGGGCGTGTGGAATTAACACACGGCCGTGTGAACTGATTTTCCAGCAAGCCAGAAACTTCACACGGGCGTGTGGAATTAACACACGGCCGTGTGAAGTAATTTTCAGGAAAGACAGAAACTTCACACGGGCGTGTGGAAATTCCACACGGCCGTGTGAATTCCCGATAACTTCAAATTTAAAGCCGCACTCAGCCTATTTAAAGCCGATTTGGAGACTTTTTGAAGAATCTTTTGACCTATCTTTCTCCCCAACTTCTGGAGAGGGCGGCTAGGGTTTCGGAGAGGACTTTGTGGAGGATTGGAGCGCGTCATCGGCATCGTCACCGACGTTCGACGGCCGCACAAGACCACGGCCACACCATACGCGAGGGGGTTTTCATTGATGTCTTTATTTTGTTCTTTCTTTCATAAATTGATGAACATGTATAGCTCCATGAGGAGCTAAACCCCTCGTGGGTATTCGGACTTGTAAAACTCTAGGATAATTATGTTTCTTTGACATTGTTATTATGCTTTTCCATTAATTGATGAATAAATTCGAGTTTCAATTTTAGATTTCTTGTGCTATTGTTTTCTCTTAGCCGTGACACTAAGGATTGAGAACAATCTAGGTTATCCTTTGGAGGTGTGACAACTCCTATAGGATTAGACTACTTAAAATTGAAGAGGGTTGAGAGGGTGAGTTGTGAGGTAGCACCGTACCCCTTTCCCTTCCGTTGTGATTTCTCCCTACCTCCAATTCCTTGAGTCATTAGAGGTCGAAATAGAGTGAAGTGCTAGGTAGACGAACTCCCCCAAGGTTTTGGGGTGACGTGAATCCTACGCACTGGGGCTTAATTTAGACAATGGTTCTTCCTCCTGGACCAAAGGGTTAGAACTATCACACATAGGAACAGGTTTTATCACTAGGAGTCCCTAGAGCTTAAAGCAATCCCACGTAGTGTTAGGCTTAGGTAGAAATACTCCCCTGGGGCTTAGTTGAGCAATCAACAGAGTGAAGGGTTGACGTGAATCCTATTGCCGGGACATAGTGTTGGGGTTAGCCACGGTTGACCTTAGATTTGGGACCGTGTGTTTCAGGATTTTCCTCGACTCAATTAACATCAATAGGAAGGTATAATAGCATAGTCTTGCACTAGAAGCATAAGTCCTAGAGGTAACTTGTCCGGATACCCTATTTTCACTTATTACTAGTCTCTCTCTTTTTACTCGTTGCTTGTACTTTTCTCTCTTTCATCTTTCGATTTATTTGCTTTGCATCTACTCTAGTTCCCATAAATTCACTCATCACTCCGATCATTGTTTCTTTTTGTACATCACACGACTCAATAGCAACTTCTCGTATTTTAAATCCCTATTCCCATTGGATTCGACTACCCACTCACCGGGGTAACTTTTATTACTTCGATAAGGCCGTGCACTTGCGGTACGCACGCAAAAGGTCGTGTCAAACCTTATTCGGACTATAATGATGGTGATGCTAACTTGGAATGCCTCAACTGGGTTAGCATAGCCCTCATCGCCAAAGTTGAGACACTGGAATGATTTTGATTTTTAACCCTATCACCCTTATCAATTCCTCTGTCAAAATCATGTCGAAGGTCCTAGCCAATAGATTGAGCACTATCATCAACAAGATAGTATATAACTACTAATCCACCTTTATTAAAGGTTGTTGTATTGTAGATAATATCATTGTGGGTGAGGAACTTATCTTTGGTCTCCAAAAAGGCAAGCTTCTTTGCTTTAGCTTTAAGGTTAACTTTGCCAAGGCTTTTGACTTATTAGATTAGGACATCTTCTTCGTTATTCTCACTCCAGAGGATTTGGACCTTGTTGGCTCCTATGGATTAAAAAACTTCTCTTCACCGGCAAGGCACGTACCCTAATCAATAGCATCTTTCAATGCTATGTTCGATTTAAGAGGGGGCTGAGACAAGATGACCCTCTATCACCTTTTGTCTTCACCCTTCCTATGGGCACACTAAGTATAATATTCTCACACGTGCTTTCTTCTAGTGTCCTCCTAGGAGCTCCTCTTGGACCCTCTATGAAGAATATTCCAGCTCCAAAATGCTAACAACTTGATTATTTTTCTCAATTCGAGGTTTTGAAGACTTGCAAATCATTAAACTGATTATCTCCATCTACGAAGGTATCTGAGGTCTCAACATCAACTTTAACAAAAGTTGTCTCTACTCAACCAATTTTGGATTTCAACCGAGTGATGTTGCTGCTGCAGCACTTAACTATGCCCAAAATTTCCTCCCCCTCACATATCTTGGTGTCCTACTCTTAGAGAGGTAACCCAGATGATATGAATGGATGAAGCTTATCCTCATGATTTGTAACAAACTTTATCTTGCAAAACTAACTCTCTGTCTCTCTGTCTCTCTCTTTCTCTCTCTCGATGGTTAACTGACTTTCCTAAACTCAATGTTTTTTTTTTGTGCCCTAGTACTGGATGTCAGCCTTCAAGCTTCTAGCCTCTGTACTTGATGAAATTAATAAAATTCAAAGGAAGTTCCTCTGAAAAGGTCTAGACCTAAGCCCCAAAGGTATTGGCCTTTGGTATGGAACCATATTTGTCGACCATGAAAATCATAGGGTTGTGCAATCCTCAAACTTCAGGACTTCAATAGGGTTTTACTTGGGAAATGGTGGTGGAAACTCTACGCCAACCATAAAGGTTGCTGGACATAGATCATAAAGTTAAATTATTTTAAACATGGCTTGCCGTAGCCTATTCATCATTCACCAACCAACAAAAAATCCTTCTCTTAGGATGCCATTGTCCCCTACTCCTAATCTTCAATATTTGTTCCTCCATGGTGATCAAAGACGATGCCTCCACTTCACTTTGGTTTGATCTTATGATTAACAACCATGACCCAAAGGATATTTAGCCAACACTTTTCAATGATGTATTAGGTCCTTCTCTAAAGAAAAAATAGAGCTGCAATCGCTCCCACTATCCACTGTTGATATTTGGACTATTTGGCTCTCTATCCAAGAAGCAACAAATCCTCAATATCTGATCAGTCAGCCACCATTCTAGTAGAGAAGTTAGACTATACTAGCACATGGTGGATAACGCTGACTCCCACACATCTTTGTGTTCTCCCGATGTTTTTTATTCTCATGCTCCTTCTTGTACTAGAGTTCTTCAACTCTTGTGATAAACTCTACCTGTTTTTGGTTTTAGTTGTTGTCATTTTTTCTTTCCTTTTCATGTTTTAGTTTCACTTTCTGTCTTGTTTTTTTGTTTCTGTTTGGTTGTAATCCCTTGTTTTCAATAAATTAGTGGTTTATCCATTTGTTTTTTTTTTTAAAAAAAAGAACTACATGATCAACAAAAGTAAAAGATGATAGCAAATATATAACAAATAAAAGATTTTAAAACATAAGCTACTACTATCATAGCCTTTTCTTATATATATAGGTATTCAATATTTCAAACAACCATCAATTAAATAAGCTTTTAACTAGAACAAAAACATGCTTAAGTACTATTTACTTAATTACTTTTAGATTCATTCTAATTATCAATTGAACTAAATCATTCTTGTTGATCACTGATGGCTATAGTCATGATGTTCATAGTGAGCTCCTCAATAGTTGTTATTCGTATTTATGATTTATCATATGAACAAATTAAAAGTTAATTGAATTAGAACAAACCTTGCTTTTATGGTTAACTATGAATAATACACATTAAAATAGCCATCATTACTTTATTCTTGTCACTTTCAAAGCCCAATTCATAATGCCAATAGACTGCATACGTATGGGGAGTGGGTCCCACTTTGTATGTCAAGCCTTTTATAAGAGCAACATAGCAATATATTAACTTGAATACTTAATATATATATAAGTAGGAAATATGGAAAAATAAAAGTAAAGTGAAAAATACGTTTTTTAATACAATCTTGAACAATAATGTTTAAGAAATTTAAGTTAATGTTCAAGGAAGATTCAAACTAAGCTATCAGCTCTAATATTAGATTTTTGTTATACTCTATTGTTAAACATACCTTTGATAAAATAACTATTAATACAAAATAAGTTTGCTTTAATAAATATAAATTATTTAAAAAATAAATACACATAAACTATCCATTCTTATTTTGTATAGGTTTGGTGTTTTAAGTAATGTAGATAATGTTTTGGTGTTCCATTAAAAATTTTAAAAATTTGAGTATACATAGCTGAGATGAGGGCCCTGAAGAGCAGTCTGTTTTGCCCTCTTGGGAGCCCCTGATTGTACATATATTTGTTGCACTTCATCAAAAAAATATATATATATTTTTAAAACACAATAAAAGAATATATCTTATATTCAATGAATTTAAAAAAGAAAATTGGTTTTATGGAATTTTAGTTTGGGTTGGAAATCATAAATAAATCATAGAATTTGACGACAAATTATTAGGAATGAATATAGTGACACAATTCCTCAATAATACACAAGTACTTTAAAAATTTAAGTGAGTTTGGGTTTGTTTTTATAAACATGTTTCACATGAAATCATCTCAACTTGTTTAAAACGCTAAAATTTTTATCTCCTAGTCAGTTTTTCTCTTGAATTTTAGTTTTATTGAATGATGATTATAATTCTTACTAGAGTTAAACCCATGTGATGCACGGGTGAGATAATCGTAATAGATTGATTTTGATAATAATGTCGGCATATGAGACAAAATCATGATAGATGATTTTAATAGTAAAGTTTGAAAGTTAATTAAATATAATTGAACACAATATTAAGCACCAAAGAAACAACATTCTATTAGAGACTATTACTCAAACTTTCAAAAATAATATACTTAATCTAAATTTTGACAATTTCTCCATTGGTTCTCCCATCAATGACACTTCAAGTGATTCTCCAACTTCCTTGAAAACCTTATTTAAAGAGCAGATTAGATGTTTGAAAAATTAGAAAATTACTCAGAATCTATGGACACATTAAAATGATATAATTAATGAAATCATTAAATATGCGCATAGATGGTGCATAGTTGATCATTTCAATTGTTTTTTAATTCTCCAATCAAGGTCAATAGCTATGAATTTGATATTAATATCCATAGTAAATAATACAGTTAAACAATATTGTCTTCATCAAAACTAAAATATACTCTTGAGGTTGTTAGAGTTAAATTGATAGAAAAAACAAATGAAGTCATCCTTATAGATTACAAAAAATACCATGTTAAAATTGTTGATTACAAATTAATTTTTTTCTTGCTTCATTTTCATCTTTTTACTTGCAATACTTGGAGCACCATCTATTGTAGTTTCTAAGGAACAGACATTTTCAAGTACGAATGGATTAGATCATTTTGTAAGGGTTTTGTTTGGTGTATTAATCACATTGTTAGATATATAATCCTATACGCTACTCAAAGTTCATTGAGTCATGAATAAAATAAAATAAAAAGTTATCACAAAAATGCAAATGAAAATATCAAAACTATCTTTAGCTCAGCAACATCAGTATGTTCAGTCAAGAAAGTTTATTAAGTTCTTGAAAACATTATCTTTTGGAATAAGATCAATTACCAACATATAAAACATGGAAGACGATTATTTGATAAAAAAAATTAACTTACTTTACACTAACCTAATTTTTAATATAACAACTTAAAATATTTTTTAATATATATTAGTTTATTGTTTTCAACTAACCTCATAACCGCAAAAACTTTATTATGTCTGCTAATATTCTTAGTTATGATTTAAATTTTAATTAGCATTTTCCTTTCTACAAATTGTCAATCTCAGCAAGATAGGATCCATTCGTATATATCTTAAATTAATTGAAAATATTACAATATATGTAATACAATAGTTATGTTCATTAAGTCTAGTATTAGATCATTCATGTTAAATTACAAATTTATTAAAATCAACTCTCAAATCATTAGTCCTCTTACTAAGTAGCTGTAGACACTCATGGTCACAAAAAAAAAAAAAAAAAAAAAAACCACTGCCATTACCATGAATAACTCTTACTGACCTTGAACTTAGTCATTCCACACCATTATTAACAAAGATAACAAATAAAAATTGTAATTAAAAATAGTTGCAATAGGTACTCAAGCTAAGAGTTCCTCTGAAATTGAACTATGTGACACTTTCACAATAAAAGTTTTTGCTAACATGACTAAATTTCTTTTGACATCATTTATAGGATAAGTGCCATCAGCCTTGCTCATTCTCAATAGTAATAAAAATAGGAAGAGAACAAAATTAAACTACCAACCTAGGATAATAAAAATTATGAAAGCTTATGAACAGTAGTAAATATAGTAAAAAAATGTTACAATTGGTTTTATTTAATTAAAAAAATAAGCTACGGTTGCAAAAAGTATGTCGACATGATTTATTTGTACAACTTTTTTTTTACCTTTATAGATTCTACTAATGATTAAATAGTTTTTATTTTAGCTCTTTCACTTGCTAGGTCATTAGTGATTGAGTGTGTAAATGAAAAACAAATTTAACTAATCCTTTTAGAACTGCAATATCTCTTTTACTTGAAAATCTTCTTGATATTTAATTAATGAATTACAGTAAGAGAAAGTCATGATTGTAATAGTAATCTCTATATTTATTCATTACAAAATTTAACCATACTTTTTTTAAAATTTAATAACTTCTTTAATAAAGGCATTCACAAGTAGTTTTGAAGTATTTTAAATATTAGATATTCTAACTTTACATGCAATCAAAAATTTTCTAACTCAATCATGTATAGTTGACAAATAAAATTTTAAATGGAATGCTTATATATTTGTAAAAATTATAAATATAACCTCAAAATCTTTTGGAATGACACTTTTGGAGTATGATAATTATAGGTTTTTTTTTTTTCTTTTGCTTTAAAATAACTGTTAATCTCATCTATAAAGTTAGCCCACAAAGTATATAGAAGCTTGTTTATTCTAAAACAATATACATCAAAACCCATACTAAGATTAGAATTTATCATCTCAAAAAAAAAAAAAAAAAAAAAAAAAAAAAAAAAACTTCTCACAAACATTACATAATAAATTAGATTATAAGATTGTAATGAAGCGTATGATGAGTATATAACATACACAAAAGAATACATGTTATTTGCATGCACTTAGTTTGTCTTCTTGTATAACATTTTGTACTTTTAGTGCTGCTTTGGGTATTTTGCACTTCATTGGATAGGTAAACATGTTTCAAGATAAAAGAAAACAAATACGAGTGGATCAGAGCGAAACAAGTGGAAAAAGAGCATCCTAGAGAAGAGCATAGTTGTGCATAAGCCGTGGAGATTATAGGAAATAGTATTTTGAGCGCACGGTGCAAGCACGGGTAGCCTAGTCCTTGCACGACCATGGTTAATGAAGCATGAGCATGTTCAAGGCCATGCAGATTACTAGAAATGGTAATTTTGCACAATTTGAGTCTTGAATTTCACCAGTAAACTACACTCCCTCAAACAAGCCTTAAACATGGATGTGCAGTATTTATAGCTACCAATAAAAGGCCAAAAGTAGGTTTTAGTGGAAACTTTTTATTGGAAAATCAATGTGATGGTAAGGGTTTGAAGGAGGAGTAGAAGGCAATTAATCAAGGGTGGATTGACGTTGTTCTTGCGGTCTTTGGGCATCATGATTGATGACTTGGACTTTTCCAACCTCCAAATTCCATCACATCCATTGAGTGAAGTTTGAGGGAGTTCTTACTATCAATTCAATCTCATCTCTAGTTTTGGTCTATAATTGGTTACTTCTTAACATAAGAGGCTAAACCGTCATTCAGTGCCTCAGGCCATTAATCTCAAGATTGTATGTATTTGATTTCCATTTGTTTATATTGGCTATGAGTATTCTTATGAACTTCTATGTTGCTGTATGCTTGCAACTGCTAGTGCAATAGTCCTAACTGTATATCTGATTGAAATGATTAAGGTTGAGAAATTAATCATGTTAGAACACACATAGGAGATAGGATTGATTGCGCACCTAGAGATATTGTGTATGATATCGAACTCTCTGGATTAGGGTTAAATCTAAAGAGGGATTTACAGAACGTCATACAATTATATGGTAATGATCTATTATAGTATGGGATTCCGGTTGATTTCCTGGACCAAAGGGATCAGCTAATTTAGGAATCTCCATAGTCCAAGCATGCTCAACAAATAGCCAATATAGGAAATTGATACAAGGATGTCATGAGGGAATTGAGTCTAAGGCATCTATTCATCTCCTGATTTTACCCCAAATTCATTATATCTCCTTAACTTTTAATTTTCTTAATTAGGGTTAGCAACACTAATCAATTTCTTCAAGCTAGATAATAGAGGGTGAATTAGTACTAGGAGTGTTGGTCCTTGTGGATTTGACTACCATGCCTTTAGGGTACATTTTATTACTACTTCTTACGACCCGTGCATTTGCGGTGTATAAGTTAAGGGCATATCAGCATACTAAAATAAAATTTTAACAATTTATGGATGAATTTTACTCATAGTAATCAAGCAAAATATCATTAAATTTGCTTTATCTTTCCAAGAAATTCCTAACATATAGCATTGTCTTTGCTAATGAAATCTCCAATTATATCTACAACAAAGTTCCATTATAAAATGAAACTTGTAATGATATAATAATGGCATAAACATTGGAATACTTGTTAAAAAAATTCCTTCTTATCAAACTCATTTGCAACTAAAATATCATCAAATGATCTAAATATTAAAAAATTATCTTAAAAACTTTTATCTACAATACCCACATAATTACTTGGGGATTTTACACTAATAAAGACAAGCATGAAGCAACAAAGAGGATTCATAAGAATAACTCAAATAGCTAATATAAAAGAAGAGGAAATCAACTACAAATCATCTCAAGGTCCAATGTTCTAAGGCACCAATAAACGTTTAGCCTCTCATAATAGAAGAATTTATAATAAAATAAAAAACTATAAACATCAATGAAGACATAAGAAGAACTTCCTCAATGCTTCTCTCTATGTGAATGATAGAATCTCCAAGATTAATCATTGATTTCACCTTAAATATGGTACCAAATTGGCTAATATCACAATCTCAAAGTGTCTTGAATTGGTGTCCTTTGATCTTTGATTGAAACTCTAGCTTCCCATAAGGCTTTTGCCAAAAGTCCCGTCAAAAACTTAGCTGTCGAGCTTTATACTATAGGTAAAAAGATAGTGCATGGCTGTGTTTAAGGTGTTGTGACCCATGCCTTTTCCTAGTGACACTCATGCCCCGAATCTTCGTAATTTTGGAGTTTCAACAATTAGCACGATCAAGGAGAACACCCATGTTATTTAAGCACGGTCATGCTCTGTGCAGAAGAATCATGCTCTGGGTTGTGTTTTGAATTTTCTCGCCACTAGTGATCTGCATGCCATGCTTTTTTTTTTTTTTTTTTTTTTTTTGGAATTATGCTTTCTTGCTCAATTTGCTCCTACTCGCTCTAATTTCTATTATTTGTGTCCCAAGAACCTAATACCTACTGAATAGACATAAAATACTGGACAGAGTATAAAAATAGAAAAATTCACGCTAAAAGACAAATTAAGTGCACAAGCTTTTAGTAAGCAAAATAGGTATTTCATGCACTTATCATAAGTAATTTTGTTCGTATAAATTAAAAATATCATTATATAATAAAAATAAGAAATGATGGCAATGATTAATTAGTATAAAAAAATTTAAAAATAAATTGGGGATTGAAAACTAGAGCTAAGAGTAAACTAAATGCTAATACAGATTATATTCTAAAATCTGAATAGATTTCTTAATTTAAGAAAATAATTGATTTCCCCTTACTTATAGAATGCCTCTTTTGCATACTTTGGGTGAACCTAAGGCCGAGCACTTTCAATTGTTCTTCCCAAGTACTTTCACGTTCTATTTTACTTGAGGACAAGCAAAAGCTTAAGTGTGGGGGGATTTGATAAGTGCTCATGTTATAGTAATGCGAAGCGTTATTATCTTGCAATGAGCATTAATTTAATCAGATTTTATCACTAAAAAATGTGCATTTGTTTACTTTTGTGCATTGTAGGGTTGTGAAGATAAAGTGGAGGAAAGGAACGAAGTTAGATCGTGTTCGCCATTGTTGGGAAGATTCTTGGACTAAGCAAAGAGCACGGCATGAGTAGAGACTTGTGAGTGTGTGCCAACCTCCTTTGGAGGGGCACAAAGGCAGTCACATTCACATATAGCTCCATGAGGAGCTAAACCCCTGATGGGTATTCGGACTTGTAAACCTTAAGATTATTATGTTTCTATGGCATTGTTATTATGCTTTTCCATTGTTGATGAATAAATTCGAGTTTCAATTTTAATTATCTTTTGCTATTGTTTTCTCTTAGCCGTGACACTAAGGATTGAGAACAATCTAGGTTATCCTTTGGAGGTGTGACAACTCCTATAGGATTAGACTATTTAAGATTGAAGAGGGTTGAGAGGGAGAGTTGTGAGGTAGCGATGTACCCCTTTCCCCTCCGGTGTGATTTCTCCCTACCTCCGTTTCCTTGATTTATTGGCGGTCGAGATAGAGTGAAGTGCTAGGTAGATAAACTCCTCTGGGACTTAGTTGCACAAGCAACAGAGTGAAGGGTTAACGTGAATCCTATGCAGGCCGTTGAATTGGGCACACAATCAACGGTAGATCATGCCGATTGCTTCAAATCTCCTAATTGGTGAAGTTCTCCTTGTTAGAATGAGTTAGACTTATTGTGAATGTGACTGCCTTTGTGCCCTTCCAAAAGAAGGTTGGCACACACTCACAAGTCTCTACTCATGCCGTGCTCCTTGCTTAGTCCAAGAATCTTCCCAACAATGGCGAACACGATCTAACTTTGTTCTTTTCCTTCACTTTATCTTCACAACCCTACAATACACAAAAGTAAACAAATGCACACTTTTTAGTGATAAAATCTGATTAAATTAATGCTCATTGCAAGATAATAACGCTTCGCATTACTATAACATGAGCACTTATCAATAATCAAATTGATCTCAATGGAATAGTTATAAATTTGGCCAAAAAAAAATGAGGCAATATTGGAATAGAAATTAGGGCTAATAACATTTGCAAAGATGCTTGTTGCTTGCTTTCAAATGTTACAAGATAATACAGATTAGAAAAATAGATGAACAACATTGAAAAGAATTTGAAATGCCAAGACAAGTGTTAATATGAAAAAACAAAGCTTATCTTCATGTGATATGCTATATAGTAAAAACTGGACCATCCCAACTGATTTGACATGGTTAAACTGTACATTGAAGCTAGGGCGGTCTTGTTCATCCCTAAAAACTATATAGGCATAGACCTGCTATTGAACCATGTGACTAGAGTGATACAACTATGCACAACTTGGCTCAAGCCAATTTATATGGTTTTAATGTCTTTAAGAGTATTCCTATATATTAAATATATTTATAATACCTATATAGGCATAGAGCTGAAATTGGATTGAAATTATTATTTTAATTGTATTCTATATATTAAATATATTTATAATATCTATTATTACATATTAAATATAAAATACGAGAATACCTCTCTTTTTTTCTTATTGACAAAGTGTACAAATCATGTCAAGGATGCATATGGAGTTAATACTTCAACACACTTGTGCTCTAACACTGTGTGAGTTAAGATTTGAGCCCATCTTCTTACCAAGAATATGAGAACCCTACATAGGAACTAGGTGCCAATAGACCAAGAGGTATTGTCTTTCAATACATTTTATGTAAAATAAAAAAACATTGTGACTTTTCCATGAAAACCAAATGTATATTCTTTTATGTATAATAAGTACATCAGTGATATAGTATTTAACTATATACATTATTTTGAGGTAAAAATCTTTTTTTGGTAGGATTATGTTATGAATTATGGGGATATGTATCTTATAAGGAGATTGCAAAAGCTAATCCTAAGAAAGAGATACAAAAGATATGAGGAGATTGCAAAATCTTTTTTGATAGATCAATGTTTGTTTTGATCTATCTAGTAGTGGAGATTATCTTTGTTATTCATCGTTATGTGGATAACTACCTAAACTATTAATTTAATCATTGTTCCTTCATTACACACTACAAGAAAGAGGACTTATAGCGGCAAAAAAATCTGCCGCTATAAGTCTCATTTTAGCTTCGATATCCCTATAGCGGCAAATAGCTACTTAACCACTAAATCCTTGGTCGCTATATTTTTTTTGCAACAAATGTACACTTTTGCAGCTATTTTCATCGATTAGGATTAGAGCTGCACAATGATCTATAGCGGCAGAAAAATTTGTCGCTATAAATTTTATAATGGCGGAACATTTATGCCGCTATAAACCCTATAGATTTGTTTAATAATCTTATAGCGGCGAAACTTTTTGCCGTTATAAATTTTATAGTGGCGGAATATTTCCACCACTATAAGCCCAATAGATTTGTCTAGTATCATGTAGTGACTGAAAAATTTGCCGCTATAGACTTTATAAATTGAGTAAAAACTTTAATACCTAATCAAATCAGAAATATAGGCAAACAAACAAATGAATAAATAAATTTTATATATATATATATATATGTCTGTTAATGCATTATGATCTTTACATTCAACATTTTTCTGTGTAATATCCTACACGTTCAAATCAAAGCATATACAAAAACAAAAAACTCCAAACAGAAAAAACCAAATGGAGAGTAGTTTCCCAATCAAAATCTTGCCATCATTCAACAATTGTCAAAAATAAGAATTCAATCTGATGCTTTTCAAAAATAAATTATTCAGTTAAAAAACACATTAAAAAAAAGATGAATTCAGGAAATTGTTTGATAAAAAGAAGAAGAAAAAAAAAAGAGTCATGACTTATGGTCCTGGCAAGTTTTGAATTAAGAGAGGTTGGAGGGCTTTGACAACAATTGTCATGTTAGGTCTAAAGTCAGCTTCATACTGCACACATAATGCTGCAACTGCTGCCAACTGCAAGCAATAAATTATAAATTTATTAAAAATTCCACTTTCATAATTCAATCAAATTACATTGTAATTAAAATTTGGAATAATAGCTAAATTAGAGCAGCTTCTATTTTAATCTCAATCTTTACTTGATATAAAGATTGAATTTTTATATACCTTAGCAACAGCCTTGGGAGGGTATCCATTGTTTAGCTTTGGATCAACACATTGTTTAATATTGTCTTCACTTAATCTTGGAGTGGCCTGCAGATTAGTGATTTCAATTTCAATCAAGAGATTTGATAAGAATTATAGAAGGAATAAGAGCTAAATGGAGTAAAAGAACTCACCCAAGTTACAAGACTTTGTTATCCCTTTGGCATTGTATGATCTACTGGTTTTCTTCCTGTTAGAAGTTCCAAAAGAACAACACCAAAACTATACACATCATTTTTTTGAGTCAATTGTCCAGTCATTGCATACCTAAAAATAATTAGATGGATGATAAGTGAAAATGATATTTAGTTATACATTCTGATTGAAGTTTGGAAATTTAATAGTTGAAAAATATTACTCTGGTGCATGGTGGCCGAATGTCCCAAAAGAAATAGAAAAAAAATGGGGAAAAAGTATGCTTTATTTCCCTGTTGAAAAAATAAAGGTAAATATAAATCACAATCAAAAAGAAAAACTATGACAACAAAAATAAATAGAAACAAGGAAATGGCTTACTCTGAAGAATCGATCTGCGCATTATGATATTCATTAAGCTGATTTACAGATAATTGAATCACCTCCCAATACTGTATAGACATATCCACTTCCTTGGAGCTTCAAAAAGGCGGAAAACATCAAAGAGTAATAAGAAATAGTTTATGTAATTGAGTTGATCACTGATTCTAAATGACCATCCAAGTTTTTAAGAAACTTTACCATGATTGAATAATGTTCTCCATCATAGCCCTAGTTGCAGCAACTGTAGTTTATTAATATCCTAAGTTAACATAAAGGAAAGCATCTTTATTCATATTCAATTAGGAATACCTCTACAAAACTAAATTATCATTTTTACATCCATGTAAAACACGTACATATTTAAATAAAGATTATAAAATATCCAATGCAAACCCAGCTTTGACAAACAAACCTGCAGGATTACTACTTTTGTTTGGCCCACTACAAGGTTTTAAGCAACCTAAACCAATCTCTTCTAATTCTAGTGCATATTAACCATCCTTAGAAGATTTAAATGGTGTAGATCTCAAAAAGAAGTGAATGAACAGCAATCTCTATCACCGTTCAAAAGAAAAAGAAAAGAAAAATTAATAAAAAAATATCAGTTGTATTCTGTTATTATATGAATGCCAATCCAAATCATTAACAAGAGATTCCACAGGGAACATCCAAGGACAAGAGACACCCAGAAAGCCATACCATAAATCTTTTTCTCTCTCTCTAGCAAAGAAACATTCTCTATAATGGTAGTCTAAGTTAATGTGGCATTACTACTCTTCAGATAACACCACAACTTGCATGAATTAACTTATCTTTTACAAAAATGGATGCGATGAGTAAATACCTTCTACCTATGCCGCAAAAGGAAAAAAAATTGAAGACAAAAGGAAAAAAAAGGGAAAACTAGAGAGGAACAGAGACACAAAGAACTCACATGGGATTCAGAACCACGCCCGTTGCTCCACTCCAAACTAACCCCGTCCGAAAATCCCCAGAAATCTCAAGAACCCTTCCACTAGCTTGTTGAATTAGAACAAGGAACAAAGATTCAACTCACTGAATTCGCCTTGAAGCTCTTGACCTGCAGAAATTGGAACCCTTACTACTTAAGTTGAAGCTTCCTTCAATGAAGCAAATCTGCAGAAAAAACTAAAGATCCACACAAAAAACTAAATAATCCCTAATGCCTTCAGGCTCAACTTTTGAAAAATGATCTACAAATGATCTACAATGCATACATGAAATTATGTCAATGACAATGTTTTTTTGATTTAGCGTAAGATTAATTAATTTGGAGACGTTGCCTTAAATTTGTAGATCCTTGACTGGAATTAGCTACACCATATAAATTTTATTTAGTCATTTATCCAAAGAGATTACAATGGCCTGTCACAATTTAATTGTTGATTATTGCATGAAGTGGTGACAATTTTTGACATGACATCAATCACTTAATTATTATAAATACTGATAGATTAAACTTTATGTGAAAGTCAAAGCATAAATAATTATTGAATGAAGTATAAGTAATTGACATGCAAGATGAGATTGTTATTTGGGATCAATAATTACAAACAGATGGGGAAATGGTACCTTTCAGACAAACAGTGGGTACATAAACAAAAGAAGTCAATCTTAAATCACACATACCAATTGTTAGTTGAACATGGATTAGCGTGGAAGTAGGCTGCTAAAGTCTTTTTAAATTGCAATAATAATAATTTTTCCAAATGTTTGGTACTTGGGAAAGACGAGATAATTAAGAGTTGGAGTTTATTATTTTAGTTTGGTATTAACCAACAAGCAATTAACTGACCAATGCGCCCCAATAGTCAATAGAAATTTAGCAGACATGAAGAGCTAGCATGCATGTGGATCAAAACAGAATTTAAGGGTGGCCTAGCTAGTAGCTTCTCCATTCCTAGCGTACTTCATGCACAATTCACATGGACGCGTGTATAATCTAATATTTAATTATTTGGATAGTCTTTAAATTATATTAGCTAATTAAGCATAAAAGTAATCAAGTCAGTTATGAAAACAAATTAACAAACCCATGATAACGAGCTGAGAGATCCAACAAACAGACATGATTTTAATACACAAAAATAAATTAAAAAAATACAACAAAATATCCATTAGCAATGGCCAGTGGGGTGGAGGAAACAAAAGAGCTCTTGCACACCTTGAATATTAATTCCATTCACCCTATATATATAATTAACTGCATTGTATGAAATTAACTATGCACCCTGCTACTCAGCTTAATTTCTTAAGCATTTCCTTCTACTTTTCACTACTGTGGCCCTCTGTACATTAAACTTGTTTAGCCCCTGGCCAACAGGAAGCTTCTTAATTATTCTCTTAATAATCCTTGTACACACAATCACCTCACTGTTATTAAACTGCACAAGTGCTCGTCTGTCTCACTCACCATAAAATTTTATATTGTTTGCCATACATATATATACTAATACAACCATATATCATATATTCATACCAACCATGAAGTCCTTCACTGTTTATAAATTAGGTAGTGCAATAAACACTCTTTAGCACACTTTAGCTTTTTTTTCTAATAGGAAAAAGAAAACCTTTCTTTAAACAGAGGTATGACTAAAAATCACTGTTTCTCTCTCCCTCCATCTCACTGCCAATGTTTTAGAAATGTTTCTATCTAAAGCTCACCAAAAATGCTGGCCCCCCACCACAAAGCCATAAAAAACCTCACACTTGGGTTGTTGCTAAATCCTAGCAATAGATACTCCCTCTATATATGTATATCGCTCTAAAATAGACACCTTTGCATCTCTCTCTCTCTCTCTCTCTCTACACATGTCAACCTCTTCATGTCACTCCTTGGGCTTGCAGGCATTGCTTAATTAGCAACAACAAAATGCTGCATACTCTCCTAATTACCTTTTACTTTTATAATAAATATAATAGTCATCATGATATTAATAGTGTTATTATGTTTCAACAGTGCCTGTGAATACTAATCATATGGATTTCTTGCAAAGTTGCAATACATGAAAGATGTGAGCATCTTATTATGAGTATGTGGACTTTTTTAAGGGATTGTCACTACACATTGTAATACGTGGAAGGTGTGAGAAATAGGAAGTCTTCCCAATCTTTATTTTACCAGGAGATAATAGAATTAAATCATTCAAATTTTATGCATATATTTTCAATTGATATGCTAGAATAAAACTTTGGGATTTAAATTTTTACTGAAAAGGAAAATTAATAACATGAATGAGCTTCTAAATAAATTGATAGTATAGTTAAAACAAATGTATTTTCAATACAAAAGTTATATTAAAAAAATATAAATACTAAAAATTAATCATACTTAAGTGAGAAGTATTCTATGTAGGGTTGATAGACTCATGAAGAGACACCACGTACACCATGCCACATGTTTAATTACCTCTGGCTAATTATATATATAGATATAAACAACAACAACAAATTCATAACAGACAGTGAATTATAACATCAATCTATATATAGTTAAGGATGGAACAACTTTCTCTCTCTCTCTCTCTCTCTCTCTCTCTCTCTCTCTCTCTCAATACACTACATATTTACATGATATATATATACACAAGCTTCTATTATCTCTAATAACTTTATGGGAATGGAATAACTTCATTGGAATGGAATGCATAAAAGAAATATATACAAGCTTCTCTGGTCTTTAATATAACTTCATTGGAATAGAATGCATAAAAGAAATATATGAAACTAATGACTTAGAAACATGATATATATACACAAGCTTCATTATCTCTAATAACTTTATGGGAATGCTTTCAAGAGAGACATGTGAAACTAATGAGTTTATAAACACTAGAAAAGAAATACATATATACACTCAAAAATAGATGAAGAGATCTTGAATGGTCCTTCACAAATCAATGTTAAAGAACAGAGAAAACAACAGACATCATTCTTTTAGTGACTAGAACATCACTAACTGACAGAATACATAGAAATTGTCATGTTAATTAGTCCTCAAAACACCAGAGATCATTTGATGATTTAATATAGGTGATTAGAGTGTCTATAAAACAACCAAACCAACACAGATCTACAACAAAGATCAAGAAATCAAGCCAGATCTGACCTTAAACCATAGAAAAACCTAAAAACA
The DNA here is from genome assembly GCA_020875875.1 of Dioscorea alata. Lineage (NCBI taxonomy): Eukaryota > Viridiplantae > Streptophyta > Magnoliopsida > Dioscoreales > Dioscoreaceae > Dioscorea > Dioscorea alata. Next base: position 28,537,646 of record CM037020.1, on the reverse strand, counting down.
TCAACACAAATTCAAAATCCATGAACCAAAGTGATCAATACAAAGAGATTAGCCTCATATCAAAACGGATCACCAGATCCAATACATCAAAATCAAGATCAAAATAGAGAGAAATCCAGATCTAGATCAACATCAAGAGAGAGGTGGAGGGCTTACCGAGAGATGGACGAATTCGGGATGGCAAAGGACGCTGTGGTTCTCGGATCTCTCTACAACTCCGGCGGTTCTCGGATCTCTCTACAGCTCCGGCGGTTCTCGGATCTCTCTACAGCTCCGGCTATGAAGAAGAACGGAACTCGGGAAGAGAGAGACGATGAGAAAATGGGTTGAAAATGGAAGCAATGGGCAATGGTTAACGGAACTCAGGAGGAGAGAGACAATAAGAACATGGGTTGAAAATGGAAGCAAGAGATAGTGGTTTATATGATAATTTAATATAAAATACCTTTTAGTTATTTAACAAAACACCCTTTGCTAGCCAGATTTATATTATTTTAAATTAATAAATTATTAAAAGTTTTCTTTTGTTTATCTACATTTTTTAACAAATAAGTTTATCTAATTACTTATATATATATATATATATATATATATATATCAAGCCTACAAATAAATTAAATTTTTTTTAAAAAATGTTAATTAAATTCTTTTGTAATAATTTTGTTAGGTTGAATTTTTTATGGGTGAAAATTTTTGTCACTAATAATTTTTATTTTAATAAATGATAAGTAGTGGCTAATACACGAATTAGCCGCTATAAAATTATTATAAAAATAATAAATAAATTTGTGTCTATAGTGGCTAATTCAAAATTTACCACTAAAAACATATTATAGAGGCTAATATAGAAATTAGCCGCTACAAATATTATGGGTTGTTCATCTATAACGATGAATTTGAAAATTTGCTGTTATAGAAATTAAACTAATTGGCTTCACAAAAAATTGATACACAACTCTATTAGGATGTTCTGATTTATTTATGAATAGATAAAATAAATTAAACATATTTAGTATTTTTTTAAAGTGTACATTGCAAAGTCTTCAAAATAAAAAATTATCCATAAAATTCAGCAAAATAGAATATCTAAATAAATAAATATACATAAATTTTTTAAAAAAATTTAAGTTAAAAGTTTGTGATAAAAAATTATTCATAAAATTGGGGATAATAAATTTTGTCTGTTAATAATTTTTATTTAAATGAATGATACAAAATATTTAATATAATTTTTTAGCCTTATATATTTTTTTTAAATTTAATATATATATATATAGTGGTTAATACATAAATTTACTGCTATAAAAACTATTGTTAAAAACATAATAAATAAACTTTTGTGTATAGTAGCTAATTCAAAAATTTGTCATTAAAAACACATCTACAGCGGCAAATATAAAAAATTTGCCACTATAAATATTTATAGCGGCAAATTTATAAATTTGCCACTAAATTTTTTTTATAAATTAAAAATTATAGTAGTGTTTATAGTAACTAATTCAAAATTTGCCGCTAAAAACACATCTATAATGGCTAATATAAAAATCAGTCGTTACAAATATGACAAATGCTAATCTATAGCGATGAATTAGAAAATCCACTGCTATAGAGTTTTATAACAACAAATTTATAAATTTGCCGCTTAATTTAGTCGCTATAGCCCAACTTTCTTGTAGTGACATCTGTTGTGTAATCATAGCTTAGTTGCATTTGTTAAGCTTATTCCTATGATATATACATAGTGGAAATTGAGATCTATTACATTGGTGCATATTTTCAATAAATCATTATGGCTATGGATGAATCTATTAGATTGCAAGATCTCCAGGCTAAGATAAACACAATCTTTGTAAGATTGGATCAAAGAGAAGAAAGATTCATTTCATTGGAGCAATCCCTAATTACCATTTCCAAATTCATTGAAGCTCAAGGCTCTGCTACTAATTTGTCTGAATTCTAGGTTATTGGCATTGCTCTTGAGTTGTTTGATGAAATGCCTAAGAGTGATTTGGTACATGGGAAACCATGAACTATGGTGTTGATTATGTTGTGGAGTCCACTGGTGTGTTCACATACAAGGACAAGGCTACAGCACATCAAAAGGGTGGTGCCATGAAGTTTATTATCTCTACTCCCAGTAAGGATGCTCCACTATTTGTGATTCATGTGAATGAGCATGAGTACAAGGCAGAGATCAATATTGTGTCAAATGCTAGTTGTACCACTAACTGCCATGTGCCTCTGGAAAAGACCATTCATGATAGATTTGGCACTATTAAGTGTTTGATGACCACCGTACACTCACTTACTACCTCACAAAAACCTATTGATGGACCATCTACCAAGGACTGAAGAGGTGAAAGAGATGTTAGTTTGAACATCATCGCTAACAGTATAGGTGCTATGAAAGCTGTTGGTAAGGTGCTTCTTGCCTTGAATGGAACATTAACTGGAATGGCATTCCAAGTTCCAATTGTAGATGTATTAGTTTTAGATCTCATCGTAAAGCTTGAGAAGCCAGCTACATAGAATGAAATCAAGGTTGCAATCAAGGAAGAATCTGAGGGAAAAATTAAAGTTGCATATGGTTATGTTGATTAAAACATGGTCTCTATTGATTTCGTCGGTGGTACAAGTGAATAAAAACAAGAATTATATCCGGATGTTATATCTTGGTAACATGATTTTCTGTTCAGGATGACTGCCTGTAGGCTAGGTATATATCCTTTATCTTCATTACTTGGACAACACAAGCCTGCATCAATTGCTACATTTCCTATTGATGAACTCATTAAGAAAATTGATAGTTTCATTGCAGTCTTTATATAAAACTTTGACCTTAAGGACAAGGTCAAGCTTGACGGGTGAGGTAATGTTATGATTTATAAGTATATGTATCCTATAAGGAGATTATGAGAGTTGATTCCAAGGGATATAAAAGATATCAGATGCTTTGGAGGCGGGGGGTGATTGGGGCATTTTGCGAAGTAGTTTGGTTTGGCTGTGGAGATAAGGGTGGAGCACTCTCAGTGTAGCGAGGAAGCATTGCTAGGTTGTGTTCATATTTCTAAGCAATTGTATGCTTGCTTACTATATTTGTTTAGATCTATCTGGTAGTGGAGGTTATCTTCTTTGTTGTGGTGTTCTTCTATGTTATTCATTGTTGTGTGGATGAACACTTGAACTACTACTTGAATCATTGTTCATACATTAGATCTGTTGAGTAATCATATCTAACTTGTATTTGTTGAGTTTATTCCTCTAATTTGTACATAGTGGATCAGATTTATTATAGATTAGCAAAGAGTTTAGTGAAATGGTTAGATTAAAAAAATAAATAACACCACTTGTGACAATAGGGCTTTCTTTGTGTATGGCCTTCTTTCAATATGGTCCTATTAGCCTTTGTTCCATGGGATTCTTAAAACTAACACACAAAAACAACATGGTCTACTATCTTAGTCAAATAGGGATGAAGAAGAGAGAAGAGGATTAGGTTAGTGGTTATATAGCATTTGAATTTGGATTTGACCTTTTTATTTTGATGATACCGATAATGCTTTTTATAGTCTTTCATCGTAGATGAGTTCGACTTGTCATCTCTAAAGATTCATTCTCCCATATTAGATGGTTAAGTAGAGCTTATTTCCTCTTAAGGTATTATTTTTTCCATTACACATTAGATAGCAGAGCAAGTTTTGACTACTCTGGTAATTCTAAACTTTACTATCTCCTATGCTTAATGACCAGGTATTTAAATCTAGATCGATATGTTTAAATCATGGCACTTGTTTGCCATTCAGAACATGTCACATATTGAGATATCTACCCTTGTATCATATTAAAAAAATTTCATAAATAAAATTAAGTATTCTGATTAAAACATCAAGGGTGAGTTTGATACCTAAAGTTTTGAGGTACAACACAACACAATTTTCCTTGTTCCTTATTTGATTTGTAAATAGATTGAGAGTACAACACAAGAGGATGTTTGTGTGCTAATAAACTTTTTGTAATTCCAAAACAACGGTATAAAAATTCCATTGAGAAACAACATAACTAAAATATTTAATTACCCTTTATAAAACCTAAAAATTACAACTATGCTATACCACATCCCACAACACTCAACTCCACAACCCTACCCATCCTTCTTTTCCTCCTCCACATCACACCATTCTTCTATGCACTTCTCCTTTCATTATTTGAATCCTTTTCTTCTTCTTTTTTCCCTCCATTTGCCTTCTTTCCCTTATTTCTAAGATTTGAGGGTTTCTAGAGACTCTCCAAGATAGATTCTGACTGAGGACTAGCGCTAGAATGTTACAAATCACATGATTAGAAAGTCTACAAAACCCCTTAACAAGTATCAAAGGTTGTTAAGTACGTAAGGGTACTAAAGTAATTAGCTAAATGTTGAAGTGGAGGGCTACGTGGTAGCCGTAGAAAGGAAGAAGCTAATGTAAAAGGCTTTTATTTTGGGGCAGGTTTCTTATTCTGGAAAAATAGGGAATATCTTTTACATTAATCTTGCTTTTCTTCCATCTATTTTGCTTGTAATTTGAGTTAATCTCTATGATCCTAGATCCTTTGGTCTTCGCGTCTACTGTTAGTCTGATTATCTACTTATGTTATCTTAAATTCTGGTGGAGTTTGATGTGGTTGTGAGATTACATTACAGGCTACAGGAAATTTCTTAGTTTTGGATTAGTTTATTGTGTAGTTTGTGATACAGATTGCAGGGATTTGCAAGATCTATATTAATTGGTATCAGAGACTCACCAATCGTAGATCTGTGGGGTGTGGACCGATCTATCCATGGAGACCAGAAATCATGAACTAAAAAATCTTGAGGAAATTTTGAAGAGCTTACTCAAGGATCAGGTGGAACGACAATCCAAGAAGAATGATCAAGAGATCCGGGAGCTCAAGGAGCAACAAACTAAAGCTCTAGATGAGATAAGGGCATTCTTGCTCAATTTACAACCGGCAAATACTCAAGATTAGGGGAGTACTTCATCCCTAACTCTTTGATCAGAGTAGGAATTGGCATATAGCAAGGTAATCCAACACAAATTAACTAGGCTTGAATTTCCTAAGTTCAATGGCGAGGGATTGCAAGGGTAGTTGTTCATATGTGAGCAATTCTTTGAAATTGATGAGACTATAGAGGGAATGAAGGTAAGAATAGTTGTTATCCATATGGAAGGTCTAGCTCTCCAATTGCACAAGGGCTTCATCAAAGGTAGGGTGTCGAGGGAAGTTGTTGGATGGGAGAAGTATGTGGCTGCTATGACCACCAGGTTTAGGAGTGAAATACATGATGATCCCATTGAACAACTTGTGAATTTGAAATAGTTGGGGTCGATGCATAACTTTTTAAATATGTTTAATGAACTAATCAAGAGAGTTTCAATGTCCGAGAAGTACGGGGTGAGCTATTTCTTAGCGGATCTAAAGGAGGAAATTTGACAAATTATTCAAATATCTGATCCCAAATCACTACAGCAAGCAATTAGTCTAGTAAAGCTCAAAGAAGTTGCATTGGAAAATACCCATAGGCACGACAGATTTAATCAGAGGAGTACTAACTCAACCCCTCTTCTACCTATGCCCTTAGTGGTGTAAGAGGCTAGCAAAAGGGAATGGGGACAAAACTGGTATACCTGGCGATAAAGGTAATGCAAGGAGACCCTACAAACAACTCACTGGTAAGGAGCTTGAAGATGAAAGAAGGGGTTGTGTTTTGTATGTGATGAAAAGTATTTTTTTGGGCCACCAATTCAAGGGTAAACAACTATATAAAATGGAGGTGTATGCAGAATATGTATTGACAATAGAAGATGCTAAAGAAGATAACAAGGGGGAAGAAGAGAGCAAGAGGAAGAAAAGACCTTGTCACCTATTATTTCTTTAAATGCTTTGGCTGGAATACCATCATTGATTGATTACAAAACTATGAGAGTTAGTGGAGCAGTGAATGGACAAAAGGTTCACATTCTGATAGACTTGAGAAGTACTCACAACTTCATAGATGAATTCATAGTGAAAAAATTGGGTTGTCAAGTAAGTAATTATCCCGCATTGATGGTTTTCATTACAGATGGAAGCAAAATAAAGTGTGCTCAGATGTGTGCCAAATTGACTTGGAAGATGCATGGACAAGAGTTTAAAATAGATTTACTAACATTGCCATTGGATGGATGCCAAATAGTACTGGGAATTTAATGGATGGTCCAATTGAGCCTTATTCTGTGGGATTTTCAGCAGTTGAGGATGGAATTTGGCATAAATCATAAGAAAGTGGTGTGCAAGGGATCATCTTTGTGTAGAATACAGATAATGCAAGGAAAGAGACTAGCCAAGATATTGCAACTACCCCCCCCCCCCCCAAAAATTATATTCAATTCGATTATGTTCTATGCAGTCAATTTAAAGCAATGAAGGGTGCAGTAATGTTGGAATTTAGAAACAAGACACAGAACAAAATCTGCAACTAGAGCAATTATTAATGAAATATGAAGATATTTTTAGGGAGATTTCAGATTTACCACCAGCTAGAAGCCACCATCACAAAATAATATCAAGGAAGGGAACTAATCTGATTAATGTAAGACCTTACAGGTATCCCACAATCCAAAAAAGTGTTATGGAAGGCTTAGTTACTGAAATTCTTAGCAAGGGGGTTATCAGGCCAAGTAATAGCCCTTTTTCATCACCAGTTGTGTTGGTAAAAAAAAGACAATACTTGGGGCATCCTCCGTTTGCTAGTTACCAAAGACGAGAGCTTTGCCTTTGGAAGCCCCAACAACGTAGGGTGATTGGGCCAGCCGAGAGGGTGTGGATTATTGGGCCATGAATGAAAGGACAGTTAAGGACAAATTCCCTATTCCATTGATTGAAGAGTTGCTGGATGAGTTACAGGTTGCTGAATTCTTCTCAAAATTTGATTTAAGATCGGGATATCATCAAATTAGAATAAAGGAAGAAGATATATGTAAGACAACATTCAAAACCTATGATGGTCATTATGAATTTCTAGTCATGCCTTTTGGTTTGATTAATGTGTTGTCTACTTTTCAAGATCTCATGAATGATGTTTTTAGAGTGCATCTTAGGAAGTTTGTGTTGGTTTTTTTTTTATGACATCCTAGTGTACAGCAAGTCATGGGAGACACATTTAAACCATCTAGAGATAGTGTTTTTGATTCTGCAGGATCAGCAGTTATATGCCAACAGAAGCAAGTATTCCTTTGCTATTGAAAAGATTGAATATGTAGGTCACGTGATTAATAAAGAGGGGGTAGAGATGGACACCAAAAAGGTCGAGTTAATTAAAGCATGACCAACACCCAAGTCTATAAAGGAATTAAGAGGATTCCTAGGACTATCAGGTTATTACAGAAGATTTATTCAGGGCTATGGAGAACTATCAAAGCCAATGACCATCTTATTGAAGAAAAATAGTTTCAATTGGAATGATGATAATGAATCGGCATTCAATAGATTGAACTTAGAGATGATCAATGCACCTTTATTGGCTTTACAGAATTTCAATCAGGAGTTTGTGATAGAGACGAATGCTAGTGATCTTGGAGTAGGAGCAGTGCTACTATAGGTAGGAAAGCCTATAGCATTTATGAGCAAGGCTTTATCTGGTCCGAACTTTTTGCTATCCTTATATGAAAAAGAGATGCTTGCAGTGGAAATGGTTGTGCAAAAATAGAGATCGTATATATTAGCCAGGCACTTCAAGATCAAGACAGATCATCAAAGTTTGAAGTACATAATTCAGTAGAAGATAAACACTCCAAATCAATAGAAGTGGGTGGCTAAACTAATGGGGTATGATTTCAAAATCATATATAAGAAGGGGTCTAATAATATTATTGTGGATGCCTTGTTGAGAGAATTCAATTTAATGGCAATTTCAGTTGTGAGTTTTGAAATCTAAAATCAAATAAGAAGGAGCCGGGAAAAATATTCAAAACTGAGCAAACTAATTGGGCAACTTCAGAATGATCCCAACTGTAGGCCGCATTATGAATAGAACCAAAATCAACTCAAAAGGGTAGACGGTATTGTGGTGGGAAATGACAAGGAATTAAAACAACTGCTGTTAAAGAAGTTTCATTCCAATACTATGGGGGTCACTCAAGAATGGAGCCAACTAGGAAAAAGATTAGCAATTTCTTTTACTAGAAGGGTTTACAGTCATCTGTACAAAAGTTTATATAGAAGATTAATGTCTGTCAACGAAACAAAATTGAAAATACATTGCCTACGGGCTTACTCCAGCCATTGCCCATCTTGGCAGGAGTTTGGGAATAAATCAGTATGGATTTCATAGAAGGGTTGCCAATTTCACAAGGAAAGAGTACAATTATGGTGATTATTGATAGGTTGAGTAAGTATGCACACGTTCTAGCTATTGCACACCCTTATACTGTAGTGATGGTGGCTCAATTGTTCCTAGACAATGTGTACAAATTACATGGTTTGTCAAAATCCATAGTGAGTGATTGAGATACAATATTTGTGAGCAAGTTCTGGAGAGAGCTATTCAGACTTCTGGGAGTTCAATCACACTATGCATCAGCATATCATCTTCAAAGCGATGGTCAAACTGAGGCAGTGAATAGATGTATGGAATAGTATTTGAGATGTATGACTAGAGAAAGACTTAAGGAGTGGGTGAAATGGTTGACTCTTACAGAGTGGTGGTATAATACATGTTTTCAATCATCAATTAAAATGAGCCCCTATGAGGTGGTGTACGGGAGAGGGCCTCCTATGCATATACTGTATATGGCTAGAAGCTCAAAATTTGAAGCCATGGATAGAAGTTTGTTGGCTTGAGAGGCAACCCTAAAGAGTCTTAAAGAGAACTTATCTTAAGCTGTGAATAGAATGAAACATATTGCAAATAAAAAGAGAATGAATCGCAAATTCCATGTCGGTAACTGGGTTTTTATCAAATTGAAACCCTATTGGCAGCATTCTGTTGTAGCTAGAGACAATCACAAGTTGGCTGCTAAATATTTTGGTCCTTTCGGAGTGGAAAAGCGTATCAGGAAAGTGGTGTATCGGATTAAATTGCTCATAGAAGCCAAGATACATAACACATTCCATGTTTCTCAATTGAAGAAGAAGGTATGGAATCAATCAGTGTCTGCAATTCTTCCTCAGTTTACTCTATCTATAGAAACAATCATTAAGGAGCCAATTGCAATTCTCGGTCGCCGGTTGGTCAAGAGAAACAACAAGGCAGATGTAAAGGTGTTAGTGCAATGGTCAAACACATCAAAAGAGGAAGCAACTTGGGAATTTCATGATGAAATTTAGAAGAAGTTCCCACATTTCCATTCACTGAATCCTTGAGGACAAAGATATAGTTAAGGGGAAGGGACTGTTACAACTCACATGATTAGAAAGTCTACAAAACACCTTAACAGGTATGAAGGACTGTTAAGTAAGTAAGGGTACTTAAGTAATTAGCTAAATATTGAAGTGGAGAGCTACATGGTAGGCGTAGAGAGAAAGAAGCTGATGTAAAAAGCTTTCATTTTGGTGCAGGTTTCTCATTCTGGAAAAATAGGGAATTTCTTTTCCATTAATCTTGCTTTTCTTCCATCTATTTGGCATGTAATTGAGTTGATCTCCAGGATCCTAGATCCTCTAGTCTTCTCCTCTACTGTTAGTCTGATTGTCTAGTAATGCTATCTTAAATTCTGGTGGAGTTTGATGCGGTTGTGAGATTGCATTGCAGGTTACAAGAAATTTCTTAGTTCTGGATCATTTTGTTGTGTACTTTGCGATACATATTGCAGGGATTCAGAAGATTTGTATCATAGAAGGTATACATTGTTGAGATTATGGGTTTTTTTGCAAGTTATTTCATTCAATTACTGAATAATTGGAGGATTTTAATTAGGTTTATAATTGATTTAGAACTCTACTGCCATGGTATATGTTTTCCCTAATGCTCATTGTGTTTTCATTTCAATTAAATAATATACGATTTCTTTTATGCAAAGGTGATGTATTTCATTTAAATTAGAATTTATTTATGTACAATAGAACTTTTGTAGCCAAATAATGAAAGGATGAGGTTTCTTTTTTGCTTGGCTTTGTGTCTGTCTTTTTTTCATATATTTTATATATTTATTACTTCTTTTGGCACATACTTGAATGTCTCTCTTCCTGATGCTGTAAGCTTCATAGCTTCATCTCTTTTAGCTAAGTCATATTTTGTATTTCTTTTCAAATATTGTTTTGATTTCATATTTTCAATGGATGTTTGATTTATAAAATCTTTGATTGAAATCATATTTTGTTTGGGATAAATAAAAGTGAGAAATATTTATATAGATCAATATCTAAAAATTCAAATTTAAATTGTATAAAAATAAATCTTAAAATCAAATATAAATAAATATAAATCTTTTCATATATATATATATATATATATATATATATATATATATATATATATAATGATTTTAATGGTACAAAATTAAGAAAACTTCAAAATTTAATGTCTTATAAAATTCTTGTAAGATAACAATATTTTGTCTAATACTTGTTAAAAAAAGAGAACAACACCAAAAAAATTATTATATATATATATATATAAAATATCAAACATGATATAGTATAAGTAGTATTTGTGTCATAGTACTACAGATCCGAAAAGTTGCTTCCAAAAGACCGCGTGAATGGCAATTTGCTATCAATATCATTATTTTTTTTATATAAACTTCAAACTCAAACATTAAAAATTCCTAAATTTTAAAATTATAAAAAATTATAAAACCATATCTAAAATCCTAAAATCTTAAATCCAAATACACAAATCTTATACCCAAAATTCTAAAAACTTAAAATTTAAATACTAAACACTAAACCATGCATCCTATGCCCTAAACCCTAAACAGTCAACCAGAAAAACCTCTACGGGTTTACCATTTAAATTTACAATTTAGAGAGAGAGCTTTTGATTTATTGTTTGTTTAAATTTAGGATTTAGATGATAAATAAAAATATTTTTTTTAAAGGAAGAATAGAGAGAATGAGGTGATGCCCCTCTATCCTTGTGCTTGTTTTCTTCCAAGTCCCATCCCACTTTTAGTTGAGGACCTCATTTGCTCCCTTCTTCCTGGTATGTTCATGTGTTTTTCCACATGTTTTGTATCTTTCTATCTTTCAATGATGAATGAAATGTGGTTTATCCATTAAAAAAAAAAAAAGAATGATGTGAATAAGAGCAACATATCATTCTTGAAATCTATTTAGTAAACCTATTTTATAAAAATATTAAAACTCCTTTCAAAACTAGAGAGTGAACCACAATTAAAAGATAAGCATAAAAGTGAAGCAATTTCACTATTTTTCAAAGAGTTACATTCCCAACAAACAAGAATATGTGATTTTTTTTATTGAAAAAACTATTTCCATGGGAATGAAATTCCCCTGAAGATCCGGCTTGGGATCCTACAAGATTTCACGAAACACCTCCCATAAAGAACTTTATTTTTTATAAAATTTAACAATTTAATTAAAATATCATAAAATTTTATATAAAATCTTAAATTTTCAAAATTACTTTCTTTGAAATTATATATTAAATTTAACCATTTAATATATATATATATAATAATTTTTAAAATTATTACAGTTTTTAGTAAAATTTGTTTCTCTCCGTATCCAACCAAAAACACCTTTCTAACTCAACTCCAACAAAACTTAGCCACATATCCATAGAAGCACAACCCAAACAACCAGAACCTGACCTAAACCCAAGACTTCTAGCCCGACCCAAAACTAGGATTAGGCTTACCAAACCGGTTAGATCCCATCAATTTGGTGCATCTTCAACTAATCACAAGTGCACCAAATGGTCCTCCCAACTACTCAGGTATCAACCTCCAAATAATAAAACGTACACTTGGAACCACACCAATGAACCCATTTGGAGCCACATTTATTATTTTAGACACCCCCGTTCTGGTCAACCTCCGCCTCGTTTTCATCTACAACTCTCACTTCGTAAGAACCAACGACATACCGACACGTATATACGTCGTCACGAGCCTCCACGTGTCCGTCGATGTTAGCGAGGTATTTCAATTAGACGGTGGATATTGGTCGAGATTACGATAATAGGAAGATCCTAATGGCTATCTTTTTCTCATCCAACAACCTTGCCGTCGGTGCCTGGTGCCTGATGCCTGAGTACTCTTTCTCCGTCACCTTGGTTGAAATACCAAAAATACCCTTGTTTCTTTCTGTTTTTAAAATTAATTCCACTCCAGTAAATTTTCATTTTTTTTAAATTCGTAAAAATAAATAAGTGTTGAACCAAGAAATTTACTTAAATTCATGGCATGAGCACACCATGGCTTTTCTTTGTTGTTGTTGTTGTTGTATTCTTTTATTACTATTTTGTTTTCATGTTTGTGGGGTTGACCCCTTTCAACGTTTTGACCACTTCTTTTAACTTAATTAAAATATAATTTATTTATTTCTAACCGTTACAAAAATATACTTTATGTTTAATTTTTTTGGAAGTTATCAAATTTTTATTACTCCTATACATTGAAATATCATAAATTCAAGAAGTGATGTTTGAAAAATAAGTAAAAATAAATAAATGGTCTCATCATATTTTTAGAATGAAAGATTGGATGAAAATAAACAAAAATTAAAATAAAAAAAATACTGCCTTATATAGTAGAACCTTGTAATTCCTTATCTACTTGATAAAAATCAATATTTGTTTACATATTTTATAGAAAATTTTTATTCGGTTATTTACTCTTATAATAAAAAATCAATTGCAAATTCTATAAAATACATGGTTTTTTTCCTTTTATTTTTTCCCGTTCTGAATATAGTTGAAAGGAAGATGGCTCATGGTAATTTAGAATTTTATAATATTTTTTATTAATTTTTTATCAAAGAGCTACATAAGTTAATAACAATGAATTATAAGATCTATAACTAAATATAATTTTTTTTTATAAAAATATGATAGCAATACCCATTCTTTTGTTAAAAGTTCAGTGGTACTACTTTAAAAGGGACTTTAGAAATTTTTTTATCAATTTTATTATTATTATTATTATTATTATTATTATTATTATTATTAGTTTAATGAACAAAATAGGTTAAAAATGCTTACATATGTAGAATTATTGTCTCAACACATTTATATCTTCAAATTATATGAGCTAAGTTTGAACCAGTCTCTTAAACATAATATAAATATTTTATATAAAGGATTATAACCCAACCGTGCAAGAAATTATTGGCCAATCAATTTAGAATTTTTTATTCTAAATGGACCTCAAAAAAGAGGAACAAACTATTCAAAAATATTTGTACTTGAAAAAGAAAAAAAAAAACAAAAGACAGCAGCAGGAGGGCAGGAGGGTATTCAGGTAATTTAAACAACACAACTCTTATGAAATAAGTGGGAAAACGTAAGGGTAATTATGTAAATTCACATGAATGAGTAGAATAAACACAAAACATACGTTCCCCCATCCATTCAGCCCCACACACACATAGAAGAAGAGGAGGAAGAAGAGAGAAAACAACAACAAACAAAGAGAAAGAAAAGGTGGTAGATGTGAGCCAACGACTCCTTCCTTCCCCTTCCCCTTCCCCTTCCACTTCTCCTTCACCCTCAACTTCCCCTTCCCCTTCCTTCTCAATCTCTGCTCCCCTTCCCTTCGTTAGCAACCTCCTCATGACCTTCTCAATCTCTCTTCAGGTGTATATATAAAACTTTGTCTTTTGCTCTCCATGGCTTGCCTTCTTTATATTTTTCTTTTGTTGCATACATATGATTTTATGTAAAGTTTGAGTTCACGGAGGTTTCTATGCCTTCTTGCTGTGTTTGAAGAATTTGAAGTGTTTGAGTTTGGGAAATCAGTGGGGAGTCTCAAAACCATGTAAATTTGATGTTTTTATGTGGTTATTTTCTTTTTTGTACAGTTTGATATAGGTATAGTTTGTTTGTTTATGTTTTTCTTTATTTGGTAGAATTTCATCTATTGTTGCTCTTTCTTTATCTGTGTTGTATTATTGCGTTGATGGATGAACTTGTTTGTATTGGATTTTGATTGTTTGTTTGAAAAAATTGGAATTGTTTCATGGATGGTTTCATGTACTTGTTTTTGTTTATATAGTTCGATAAGAGTACGGTTGATTTGCTTCTTTCTTTTCTTTTTCTTTTTCTTTTTTCTTTTTGATTTTATTTGATTGAATTATATCTTTTTAAAAGACTGAACATCAACTTCTTCTCAGTTCTCTGCTTGTAGTGATCTTTTCTGGTCTAGACATTGAAATCCTGTAGTGATTTGAGCATTTCTGATGTAATTGGTTTTTAGATATAATAGATTCATGGTTGGTGATAGTATACAGAAATGAAACAGATGAAACTCTGTATGTCAAAAGTCTTGATTGTGACATTAGAAACACTGAACTTCAGTGAAAATATCTATTGTTTCTTCCACAAAATAAAAAAGACGAGGGCACTGATGTATTGAGTATCTTATCCATATAATTTAACTAAGTCTGTTCTATTTAATACTTTCTCAGAATAGTAATTCTATATGTTAGAATCTTAGAAGGTAAGAGATTTGCAGGAAACCACCATAGGACATGCTTTTGTTCACATATAATGTGATTGCCAGATGTATTCTGCCAATTGATGTACTCTTGAGAGTAGATTATCTTTTTACAAGGAATCCATTTGAATAATTATCTTCCCCTTGAGTATTTGAGTATTATGGGAGCCAAGAACTGAAACTTAGCCACATTGCCTTATTGTATTGTAGGTGTCTTCTGACGACGGTTAGGTTCACGTCTAGCAAATAAATTGGTAACTTATATGCTAATTCGATGATTGACGCCTTGAGAGCTGAAACTTAATAAACATCTGCATTTGACCCGTATACAAATCCTTGATGCTTCCATTTTCTAATATCTGACTGCCTTCTACATACTTAGCCAAATTCTATCCAGTGCCATTATTTTCAATGTGGTAGTCTAATGCATCCATTGTTGCATTGTCTTTGTCTTAGGACCCAATGATCACAATTCTTGAGAAGGTAATTCCTCTTCCTCAGGCTGAAATATCCCATCAAGTTTAATGTCTTAATCAATTCTCAATCAAGCTTCATGTCTTAAACAATTCTTGATCTTAATATGCACTTGCCGAAACTGTTATCTTTCTGACAGCTGAATATATCTAGATTGTGTTGCCATATTTTGCAAAAAAAGATTAAAAAAATCATTATTTGTGCTGTAACATTTGTGGCTTTATTGGGCTGGCCTGTCATATGAGAGTTGATTTTGCTTTATTATTTTAATACTTCTGTTTATTTTTTCTGTTACAACTTATAACTTTTTGTTTCATTCATTGCACTTGTAAATTTTCAACGAATGACTTTGTGTTTTCCAGTAGGAAAGCAGTCAGCCATGGTTAGCTTGAGGAGGCGCAAACTTTTGGGGCTCTGTTCTGGTAGCAAATTGTGGCCTGATAGATAATTATTTAATTTTCATGATGACTTGGAGAAAATGATAATGTTATAAATTTTCTTATTTTCTTCTGTATTTATTCAAGCCAAGATTTTTCTGTCCCTCAGAATCTGCCTGCTGCTCTTTCTGGTTTTTCTGTCTCTGTTACATGTATCAGGCACAAACACGTCAGTGCCAAAAAGGAGTCTCAATTACGTTAGAACTTATTTTCAATATTGATAGCACAATGAAATTCTTTTTGATTGCTTGCATGAAGTCAAACAGTTCATTATGGCTTCCTATCAAAACGAGAATGATTTGTGAATTTGCATTCTGTTTCGCTTGGAATGGCTTCTCAATGATCTTGAATTGTATTTTTCAGGGAAAAAATCATTCCCTGTTGAGCTTCCTAAGCATACTGAGATTGGCAGCGTCACAGAGACACCAAAACATTATGTCAGATCTTTCAGTGTGCACCCCATGCCACTGGTTGATTCAATCCATGACAAACAGGTACTAACCAGATCCTGTTCTTGTTTTCTGATCAAATCAAATTTTCTCCACTTATTCTCGTGAATTGTTCATGTGTACTGATTTTAATTGTTCGAATGTCTCATGTCTTCCATCTGTGCTTCTTTGCAAACATGCAGAGGGAACAATTTCTATGTTCTAGTTTCTTTCACAACCACATCTACTTTACAGCTTAACATGTCTGATAAGATAATGTGCAATGTTTACGTTTGAGCACTTATTATTAGGATTTTCATTCTATAATTACTTTCGTAAAGTTTATGCATAGCAAATCCTGAATGATCAATGCAACACTGGATAACAGATTATTTAAATTTCTTAAGCCCATGAACCAATGTTCTCTGGCAGCTGAAACAAATTCTGACCTTTGTTTAAATCAATCTGACTGATAAGTCATTAAGATCTGTAAAGTGCTTATTTCTGCTGTTGTTTCCGTTATTTAAATCTTTATGGGAAAACTGAACTTTTGCCAACTTTTTGCTGCAACAAAATTTTCAGATCTACCAAAATTTCATTTCTGCAATTCAGCTATGAACAGAGTATGTCATTGGTAGTTTTCTAGATGATGAAAAAATGTTACTTGCTGATATCATTGTTCTTGATCTTGAATTTCATGATATGAACATTCAGTTTTTAGATGACTTTCTCAATAATTGAATATTCAGTAACACACACACACATACATATATTCATATCATGCACGAGTGCTTATTTGTAAGGCATCTGCTAATTTGACTAAGTAATGTGGTTTATAGATGGATACTTCCCAAACTCATCTGGGATCTTCAAGTGTAATTTTGTCTGGATCAAGCAAGGAGGAGCCAGATCATATTTTTCCGGGTTAGTTCTCTGTTAAATTTCTTTTATACTTAATGATATGTTCACCTTCAACATTGGAACAATAAGAGAAAGAACATGTATATTAACTATTCCTCCTGATATTTTAGTTATTTGGTTGAGCCCCTTGAGATTAATAGGGAAAAAAACAACTTTTCATCATTGTCATGCCATGATGTCTTAACCTTTAACCTTAATTTCATTTGAGTTCTATTTGATTTCTCTCATCGTGTTTCATGTTTTGGGGAAAGTGTGGTTTTAGACTTTGGTTCATAAACCTAAAATTTGTTCAATTTGGTCTTTCAACTTATATGAAAATGCAGAAATAATTACCAAACTAACAAAAAAAAAAAGGCTGTTTTTGTCCTTATTCAAATTAATTTTTTAATCCTTTAAAATTTTTTTTTTTTTGTTTCCAAGGAAAATAAATCGAATTTTCTTGTATAATATACCCAAAGATTGGCAATGCAGTTTTACTTTCCACATTATATAGCTACTTGTTTACTATTTTCGATTGATCTTCTTTGTTCTTCAGTAAGGCTTCAAACACACAACCCTAGTCTAACTCTTGGTTAATAACTTAAAGTATAAGAAACTACATGTTGTCAAAATTCTTCTTCAAATTCTTTGATATTGGCAACAATAAATACAGAATTTAGGCAAATGTGCAATCATAAGTTCTCCATGATAGCAACATGAATTCACAGAATAAATTTTACTGATGATCTTTGGCATCACACAGAAGACTTCTTTCAGCTTATGATACATTTTGTCATGCACATCAACCGCTCATCTCTTGATCTTTTGCTGTTTATTTTAGTGGAGAAGCACATAAAGCACAGGAAGAGGCACAGGAGAAAACATTACAATGACCAAGAGCCATGTATGATGAGGGGTGTTTATTTCAAGAATATGAAATGGCAGGCAGCAATAAAAGTCGACAAGAAACAGATTCACTTGGGTACTGTTGGATCACAAGTAGAAGCAGCTAAATTGTATGACAGGTAACTAAATTCATGTATCAAATTCGTCAGAAATTATTTCTGATGATCCAACTCCATTCTTCTACTTGTTCACATGTTTGTGCTCTTTAAATCTGCATAATGTCATGTATATGGAAATCATATAATCCTAGACTAATGCATATATGACATTAAACTTCATGCAGAGCGGCTTTTATGTGTGGTAGGGAGCCAAACTTCGAACTATCAGAGGAGGATAAGCTTGAACTAAGTCAATACAATTGGGAAGAATTCTTATCTATGACTCGCAATGCAATCACCAGCAAAAGTAAGTGAAAATACATTTTCTTTTGACAATGCAATACTTCTTGTAATTATTATTTTTAATTTTGAACCCTCCATTGCAGAACAACAGCGAAGATTTTGTTCGGCTAGGGGGAGGAAACTTGAGACCGGCCGGGGGGCCTCAATGTCTCAGTCGATGTCATTGTCTGATGATGGGGATGTAGATTCATATTTCTTCTGACTGATTCAAGGAACCCAATGTGTGAGCAGCCTTTATTTATTTTTTCTTTTTTTCTTTTTTTTCATTTTCTTAGATTAAGAGTATTAACACCATTTTAGTGAATCTAATCTCTAGTTTCTTTATAATTTTACCATTTATAAACATTGATCTCATTATTAATAATAATCAGTTATAAAAACGGGAATAAGCACTAGAGTTGTGGATGTATGAAAGGTGCATATAGCATCTACAAACTAATAAGGATGCCGTCTGTGTTACAAAAATGTCCTTCATGGAAAGAATGACCACCTAATCCAAGCGTGATTGCTTTGGAAACAAACAATTCATCAAATACACTGAAGGCAAACAAAATTGTGGGAAACCCCTGAAGGTGAAGAGAAAAACTATGAGATGACTATCGAAGAATCTTTCATTGATAATCTAAAAATCTCATACTGGTTCATTAAAAGTTTTCTTGCTAAAACATGAATAAAATATAATAATAATAATATTAAACATTAAATATTAACAATAAGTATGTTACATTCATACTGGTTCATTTTTAAAAAATATATAATATATTATCTTTTATATGATAAATTAAACGATTTTATTTATCAAATTATAAAATTAATAATGATAAATATTATATTTTATTGATATTTTTTAAAATAACCTTTATATATATATATATATATATATATATATATATATATATGGGCTTTTAAACAAAGTAGCTCTATTTTATTTTTTATTTAACCAAATGGCCCTAAAGCCATTTTAATTGTCAAAATGGCCCTAGAACCTTGTGATGTGGTGACTGGGCGCTAAGTCAGCGTTGATTGGACTGCTGATGTGGTATTTTTAAATAAAAAATTATGATTTTTTGTATTTTAACCCCTGAATTGTTTTATAATCAATAAGTTGATATATTCTTGGGGTTTTTTAACCAATTTTTTTTAAAAAAATTTATTAGTGTTTTAAAATTTATTAAACTTTTAAATAGCTTTTTAAGAAATATATAAGTGTGTTTTTTTTAATTTAAATCCCTTATTTTTTTTATAATTAACAAATTATTTCTTTCCTTTGATTATTTAACTCAAATTTTGTTTTAAAATTTATATATTTTTTTAATTTATTAAAAAATTAATTTTAAAGAATATATTATTACGAAAACACAAAGGGCTTATAATTTATTTTTTTAATTAAATCATGAAATCAATAATAACCTGTAAAATTATTTGAAGTTAAAAAACAGAATTGCATTTAAATATAAATAAAGTTACTTCTAGTAGGATCAGGGATTATATCCATATGCATTCTTCTACGTTTGATTTTTGGTCGGCGAACAGTATGTTGGCACAGGTACAGGCTGCCAAAATTGTGAACTCGGTACCGGATGAAAACATGGAGCATAAATTTATCTGTATGACATTACAGTCAACTAATGGAGCATAAGTTATTAATACTTATTATTGATTTCATGATTTAATTAAAGAATAAATTATAAACCCTATGTATTTTCATATTCAAATATATTCTTTAAAATTAATTTTTTAATAAATTTAAAAAATTACATAATTTTTTAAACAAAAATTAGGTTAAATAATCAAAGAAAAAAGATAATTTGTTAATTATAAAACAAATAAGGGATTTAAATTAAAAAAAACACACTTATATATATCTTAAAAAGGTATTTAAAAGTTTAATAAATTTTAAAACACTAATAATTTTTTAAAAAAAAAATTGGTTAAAAAAACCCAAGAATATATCAACTTATTGATTATAAAACAATTTAGGGGTAAAATATAAAAAATCAAAATTTTTTATTTAAAAATACCACGTCAGCAGTCCAGTCAACACTGACTTAGCTCCCAGTCAGCAGATCACAACACCCATGTGGGTGATGTGATGGTTCTAGGGCCATTTTGACAATTAAAATGGTCTTAGGGCCATTTGGTTAAATAAAAAATAAAATAGGGCTACTTTATTAAAAAACCCATATATATATATTAAAGTATAAGTAGAAGACAAGTTTGCCACATGTCAAGCTCCCATAAAAATTCTGTGGACCAAAACCAAAATAAAATAATAAAATAATAAAATAATATTAAACATTACAGAATTATAATATAGTATAATTATCTTACTATTTAATTTGAAAATAAAAAAATTATTTTAATGATAAGTAAACCTTATAAAATTAATAATGATAGATTCTTATCAGATTGATATTTTAAAATAACTTTTTTAAAATATAAAAATTGATTAATATTATTTATCATATATCATAGAAATGTATATATATATATATATATATATATAATTGTACTTATCTTAATTTAAATATTACAAAAATGTAGCAAACATGCATCTTATAAGTTCATGTTTTCATCAATCAATTAATTATTGACATTAATATTTTTAAAATAACTTTCAAAATATAAATATAGTTTAATTCGTCTCTATCCTATTTTATTTTATTTTTAATATTATAGTGTCTATATATATAGGAAGCTCAAGTTTTCATTAATCAATTAATTATTTAATTTAATATTTTTTAATTGCTATTTCATTTGTTATCTTTGTTAATTGTAGGATGGTTTTGATTAATTAGGTTCCAAGTCCAACAGAATTGTTATTGATTTAAAAACTATTGTGGGTTTTGGAATGTTTGCGTTGAAAATGATTGTTAAATTAAAGTATATGGCATTTCAATTACTCAGATATCAAACAATAATATTAAAACAATGCAGTAAGAAAGTTTTTTTAAGTAATTCATATAAGGTGATTTTATTTGGGTTGATTTTCTATTATTTTAACTCTACATTATTATTTAATTTAAATAAAAATAATATAATTTAATTATCATTTTGTATGAATATTAATACTACAACCATTTGTCTGCATATCAATAATTTCACTAGGTGTATTGTTAATTGTTTTAATGTGCAAATAGATTGTGGGTTGTTATTTTTATTAATTTGCTTCATTTATTCAATGGGATAGCACAAATTTGTTTATATTAATTTTTTATTGGGAAACAAAAATCAATCCCAACTAATTCTATAAATTAATTTCAATTATAAAATAAAATTGCACTCGAACCTAGATTAGGGAAGAAAATTAAGTTGATTCATCTAGGGGAATAAAATAAAATTATTAAAAAAAAAAGAAAAACATTAATAAGCGCGCGCGCGCACACACACACACATATATATATATATATATATAGAGTCAAATATTTAGCATATATGTAACCAAATATTTTTAAATAAGTTATATGTAACTAAATTATATAGGTAACCAAAGCATCTTATTCTATTGTATTCTTCTAAAATTAATGTTCTATTTAAATGTAGTAAATTATTACCATATATGTAACTAAACTATATAATGTCATACCAAACCTTTAAATGCAAACTATAATTTCAAAAATATTTTTAATTCATAAAAAATTATTGATCATTTCAAAAATTAAAGAAAGTTTGAAATAAAAATATTGTTAAAATGCGACCTTCAATTAATTGTAGATTATTAGAGGGATTGTATTGCAATGGCATGAAAGTATTTATAATTTAGCTTTAAATTAATTATAAATTATTGGAGAGACTACATTGCTAAACTATAAAGATATTTGCAATTTAGTTCTAAATTAATTATGATTTATTGAAAAGATTAAATTATAAATAATATGCAGACTATGTACAATTTTATTATACTATTTTTTACTAATCTAAGGATAAATAATTTGAATTTCTTTAACTTCATTTGACTTAAAATTATCATTTATTGGTTTTGATGAAAGCAATATTGTTTAATTATATTATTTTCTATGAATATTAATATCAAATCCGTTGTGACTCACTTTAATTGGAGAATCAAAATAATTGAAGTAATTAGCAATGCATCATCAATATACATCATCAATAATTTTATTAATTATATAATTTCAATATTTCCATGGATTATAGATTGGGAGTAGATTTTTTTTTTTCCTTTTTTGAAACTCCTAATTGGGTCTTTAAAAGAGTTTTTAAAAGAAGTTGGAAATTCGTTCAATGTATCAATGATCGGAGAATCAATAAACAATTTTTTTCATGATTTAGATTAAATTTATTATTTTCAAAAGTTTGAATAAGTTCAATTTCAAACATTATTATCAAATTATCTATAACAATTATGTCTCATATGAACATTATTATTAACATCATCTCTTGAGTTTATTTATCTTGTGCATAGCACTACCATAACATTAGTAAGTATTAAACAGTATGTATTAAAGTAGAAGACAAGCTTGCTACATGTCACGCTCCCATAAAAAGTTTTCCCTCCAAAACCTAAATAAAAATATTATAATAATATTCAATATTAATTAATTATAATATAGTATAATTAATTAATATTTAATTTAAAAAATACTGTTTATATAGAAATTTTTATTTCTAGTTCCGTTAGGAACTTGCTATTTTATTTTGAATTAAAATCAAACAAAAGAAGGGGATAAGTAAAAAGAAGGATAGTGATGATAAGCCATATTCTCTTATTTCGAATTGGAATAGGAAAAAGGGGTGAATAAGTAAAAAGCAAAAGGGTATTATTCTATATTAAATAGGAGTAGGAGGATATATATGAATAAATAATAATAATAATATAAAAAGAAGAGAGAGAATATATATATATATATTTGTTTAAGGATATATATGTATTGATTAAAATATGGGTTGAATTTCAAATATTTTTAAATTAAAAAATAATATAAATGAAAAAAAAGAGAGGATAAGAATAAAAAAAATTTTGAATTTAAATTAAAAATATATTTATATATATCTCCCGTATCAGGGAGTTAGTGATTTGGTGGAAAAGAAATCTCCGTATCAGGTAGTTGGTGATTTGGGAAACTAAAAAACAGAAAACAAAAAGATGGACAAACAAAGAAGAGGGAAAAAAAATAGAGGGAGACTTTGGAAGAAAAGGAAGAAGAAGACGAGGAGGAAAAAAAAAAAAAAAAAAAACAGAAGAGGTCATTGTTCTTGTTTGGGGAAAGAAGACGGAAAACTTAGAAGATCGCCGGACGACAAAAAAATCCTTCCCACCGTGTTCAATAAGGTACACTGTCATTTCCCATCCATGGAGTACACAATTAAAAGATATATATATATATATATATATATATATATATATATATATATATATTAGAAAGTCTTTGTGATGAGCATGTATGATCATGGCATGATCCACACGGGCCCACCTCTTAATGATGCTGTTTCTTTTTCTTTGAAATTGAATGCATGTCATGCATGTACGCCGGCTATGATGCTTCTCTCATGATCTCATGATATTTCTTTAAGGGTCCGTTTGGATGCAAGGATTGATCCCCAAGGCTTGGGGATCAATCCTTGTGGCATGTGCATGCCCATGTTTGGGCATGTAACTAGGGGCATGGGAAGGGGTTGAGGGGAGAGTGTATGCCCCTCAACCCCTTCATACTCATCCCCCTCATTTTGGTGGGTTTGAGCATGCCTTGATGAGGTAATGACCTTTTTACCTTTATAATATTATATTTATTTAAATTTTAGAGATTTACATTGTATTTATACATTGTATTTATATTGTATTAATTAATAAAAATTAGAAATGACATGATATACATTGTATTTATTTTTAAAATAGTAGATTTATTTATATTTTAGTGATTTAAAAATAATTAAATTTGGATATTTACTTATTTTAAATAAAAATATTAAAGTGTATTCGTCAATTAAAATGTATAAATTTAAAATTTTATTTAGAAAATAAATACATTAATAATTCATTTAATTTTTTATAAAAATTGGTGTCATTTAATAATTATTTTTTTCACAATTAAGATATATTGTTTAATTAAAATATTAAAGGGTATAAAAGTAATTTGACTAAAAATTTCCCCTATACCCACTCCTATTCCTATCCCTATTCCCTCCAACCAAACATTACTTTTGTTCCCATCCCCAATCCTCCTTTCCTATTTATATCCCCATCCCCATCCCCTTTCCCTTCTCCATCCCCTTCCCCATATTCCCATTCCCTCTAACCAAACGGACCCTAAAGGCATTCATCATGCATGTGTGAAAGTATGGTTTCTTTTTCATGCATGTATGCAAGCATGATTTTTCCATGCGTCGTTTCTCTCTCTCCATGATGGATCATTTGGACACATTGAAATGTTTATGCTCAATGCCTGGCATGGATTTTAAGCAAACAGTTAGTGAGATACACCATAGTCTAGAAGGAGCTGAAGTATCAGTAAGTGTTAGCAATGAAACGATTGAAAGGTTGGCATCTGCAGTGCATAGATTGAAGGATATAAAAATACAACGAATGCAAAAGCTACAAGATCTTACAGCAACTACGTTGGGACTGTGGAATCTGACGGATACACCCATTGAAGAGCAACAAATGTTTCAGAATGTAACATGCAACGTAGCCGCATTTGAACATGAAATAACTAATGCAAGCATGCTTTCCGAGGACTACATCGGTTATGTGTAGGCAGAAGTTTTGAGGCTTAAAGAACTAAAGACTAGCAAGATGAAAGAACTGATTCTAAAGAAAATTAGAAGAGCTTCGGAGGATAACACATATGGTTGCAAATACATATAACAAAGTTGAGTATGAGGTAATCGAGTCTGGATTTGTTGATGTCTCTTTGGTTTTAGAGCAAATTGATCCACAAATATCGGCTGTCAAAGGAGAAACTTTTAGCAGGAAAAATATTCTTGAAAGAGTGGAGAAATGGTTGGTAGCCTATGATGAGAAATCCTAGCCAGAGGAGTACAGCAGGGATGAGAATCGGCAAACTTCCTCCCGTTGCCCTTCACCGACATGCTCGCCGATGTCGCTTACTCCATCGAAGTCACATGCCACGCACTTGAGCTCCAAGACGTCTCTCGCGAGATCTACCGTGTTTTGAAGCCCGTTGTGCTGTATGTCTCCTACGAATGAGTCGCCACACTATCTTTCCACGCCGACAATCAAGAACATGTGGAGATCACTAACGAGATTGAAAGAGAGGAGGACTTGGCGAAGCCACCATGAACGAGGTTGAAGATGGGGAAGACTGTATACCGAAAGAACCATGTGCGGGTATTGGCTTTGATAATGCTGAGGATTGTGCCAAAATGAATGGTTGATGTGCATGAGATGCTTTATGAGACTGTTGGTCATCTTGCTCGTAGTGGGGAAATTGGAATTTTTGCACCAATGCATGTGATTCTCTGCCACGAAGTATAAAAAAAAGGTATGAAGGAAAAAAAAGAATCAGTTAAAAAAAAGGGGGAGAGAAAAAAAAGTGAAAAAAATGAGTAAAGAAAAACGAGGGAAAAAAGTAAAAAAAAAAGAAGGGAAAAGGTGAAAAATGAGGAGTGAAAAAAAAAAAGAAGAGAGAAAAAAAATAAAAAAAATGAGGGATACAAAAAAGAGAAGGGAAAAAATGAGTGAAAAGAAAAAAAATATGAAAGGTGAGTTTATTGGTGTGAGGGTGTTTTCATAATTTCCTCTTTTTGCATGACTTCTTCTTGGGAAAATTTATGAGAAGTTTCTCTGACTCCACCTTGAGGTCTTGACATTCTTAGGGTAAGGAGAAAATTTTTATGAAGTCTCTCTAACTCCACCTTGAGGTCTTGACATACTCTTGGGGTAAGGAGAATTTTTTTTTTAAATTTCTCTGACTCCACCTTGAGGTCTTGACACTCTTGGGGTAAAGAGAAATTTTCACGAAATTCCTCTAACTCCACCTTGAGGTCTTGACATACTCTTGGGGTAAGGAGAAAATTTTCATAAAATTCCTCTAACTCCACCTTGAGGTCTTGACATTCTTGAGGTAAAGAGAAATTCTTACAAAAAATTACATAAAAAAAAAATCTCTCTTCTTGAAATAAGAAAAAAAAATTCTTGAAGTGAAAGGAAAAGTGAAAAAAATGAAAATTCCACAAAAAAAATCTCTCTTCTTGAAATGAAGAAAAAAAAGAAAAAAAATTCTTGAAGTGAAAGGAAAAGTGAAAAAATTGAAAATTCCACAAAAAAAAAATCTCTCTTCTTGAAATGAAAAAAAAATTCTTGAAGTGAAAGGAAAAGTGAAAAAAAAATGAAAATTCCACAAAATAAAAATAATAATAATAAAAATCTCTCTTCTTGAAATGAAAGGAAGAGTAAATGAAAAGTTCACTAAAGGAAAAAAATCTATCCTCTTGGAATGAAGGGATGGGTAAAAAAATCTTTCTTCTTGAAACAAAAAAATTTGAAGTAAAAGGAAGAGTAAAATGAAAATTTTGGAAAGGAAAGGAAAAATGATAAAAGTCTTCTCTTCAACACTCATTGGAGTAAAAGTGTTGACAAAATTTTTTTTGAAGCTCATTGTGAACTTTTTTTCGCAAAAAAAAAAAAAAAAAAAAAAAAAAAAAAAAAAATGAAATGGAGAACTCAATTGATCTTAGAAATCAAGCTTATGATTATAGCTTGAGATCCATTTTAAAAAAAATCAAAATTGCCAAGTTAATGACTTAATCATGTTGAAGTCCACAACTTGAAAATTTAAAGGTCAAGGCTTGCGAGCATTAAAAAAGGGTCAAGACCTAAATGACAAATGCAACTCTGGAGTTTAAGACACAAGGACGTCAAACCCCTGAGGAGTTACACAAGTCAGAGAGCTGAAGATTTTACAAGCACAAAGAGCCAAAATCTTCAGTGATAAAAGAAGCAAAGACGATCAAGTAGGCAGCTCATAAATGCAGAGTAGCCATAGCTAGAGAGTTATGCGATGTGTTAAGATACAAGCACGCATAAAAAGAATTTGAAGAAGGTCACAGTCACCAAGCTAGAGGGTCTTCTGATATACTTTAGCAAAGAAGTCAAGAGCATCAACCAAGTCAAAAAAAAAAAAAAAAAAAAAAAAAAAAAATTGTAGAACATGACAAAAAATAGCTCTCCAAATATTTTTGCATTTTCGCTCATGATTATGTACTCATATGCTCTTTGAAATTAATAAAAAATCAATTTTATGTTTGTTTATTTATTTCTCATTCACACTTGTTTCTTAATCGGAGGTTCCCATGACATTGTCTGGGGTAATTAATATTAGGGGCTTGCCCCTAATAGAAGTTATGAACCTGCAATCATCTGAAATATAAAAAATAATTAAAATTTGATTTGTGATCCATGCTTTTTTACCTGGTCAATCCTAATTATAGGCCGGGTGGAAAGAAAGGAGCCCACAAAATCTGGCACGCCCGGTGGGGGCCAACTTCTCCTCCCATCTTTGAAACAAAGCGTGAATGAGAAATAAAAAAGAAAAGAACAAAAAACAAATCAACTATCATTGTTAATGTAATGTTTTCCTTTTTCAGGTTTTCGTAATGGCATCAGTAAACAACACCAACAATGCAGCTGAATCATGCATCATTTTCCTTGGGGAAGGCACTCAGGTGAAGCTGCCTTATGCTTCTGTCTACACTGGCGTCGCGGGAACTGAAATCAAGTTTGGGACTATCTCGGAGTATGTCAACTTTGTGCCAAGCCCACCATCATCACCATCAATGGGACGTCGCTCAAATGTGATGTTGCTGCTAAAACATCTGTTTTTCGACAGACTCACCTTTCCAAAAAGAGTCGTGAACATTAATGGAGGAGAGGATGAAGAAGAACCTTCATTCACAATCACTGCTAGAGGAAAGGAGAGTGGTATCTTTAAGAAGCCTAAGACTACTACAAGAAAATCTTTCATGATGGGGCGCCCAAGACTTACCAAGAGGAAGATACCCTCACCTCAAGAGAAGGCAAGTTTTGTCTCGTTCCAAGATTCAAGGAATAGTTCTCCATGTTCATTTGCAAACTTTTTCACACCACTGCGAATGGTGAAGGAGAATTCCACAACTAGGCGAGCTTCGATCCCAACAGACTAACATGAAGAAAAGGGGCAGGCCACCAAGGTTCCATCAGTCGAAGAACACTTTTGCTAAGAGAATTTATAATAACTACACCTCCTACAGGAAGTTACAAACTGAAAAGATGACACCAAGAAATTTTTACCTAAGAAAAAAGAATTTACTCTCGGAGTCGCGAGCTTCCGTGTTTGATAGGCTTGCACTACCGAAGAAGCAAGCTTACAAGAAGACCACACCCTTTTATTCCTCGTTCAAGGTTTCAGTGGATAAGGAAACAAGATGAGGAGATGGAAGATCCTGAAGTGCACACCGTACGAGTGATTACCGAAGGGTCTGAACACCCACCTGAGCCAGAATGTCCCTTCACTAGGCTGAGAAAGAAGATAACAATCGGTACAAGTGATGTGCAAGAAGAAGATCTTAATCAAGCATTACAAGAAAGGGCAAAAGCCTTCTCCCAGGCTGGGTTTCAAACTCCTCCTAGGAGGAATAATGACTCAAGTGAAGAAGAAGATGACAACCTTATTTTCATATCGAACAAAGACCCAATGTTTACAAAATTAAAGAAGCAATTGGATAAACGAGAGAAGGATCACATATCTATGATGCATATTGTTGCATCTCTAACTGGTGTGATCTCTCGTTTGAGTGATCAAGTTCAAAATCTACTCCACGACAATTCAAGGGCTCATAGGCAAGCACCATCTGTACAAGTTATTCAAGAGGAAGAAAATGATGAAGAGGAAGTTCTTGGGTTACATGAGCAAGCTGGAACATCGGCAGCACCTCAGCCAATAATATCCTGAGAAGAAGTATAAAAAATAGTTGCTTCACAATTGAAGCAAGCTAAGGGTTCTACAGTAAAAAGTGATGGAGATAAACTATACTCAAGCTTTCATGATCAAGTGGCTTATCCTAAGGGGTATAATGTTTCGAAGTTCAAGCAGTTTAATGGCTTAGGGAACCCTGATCAACATTTGGCTCATTTCATAACAGCATGCGGGGACACAAGCAACAACCCGTCTTTTCTGGTAAGACAATTTGCAGCTAGTTTAACTGGTGTGGCTTTTGAATGGTATGCAAACTTGCAACCTGAATCAATTCAGACATGGCAGCAAATGAAAGACTCCTTTAGAGTTCGATTCGGTGGAGTCACTGATAAAATCACTATAGCTGATCTAGCTAACACAAGACAAAACAAGGATGAGAAAGTCATAGATTATGTAATGAGATGGCGTAACTTGAGTATCAAGTGTGAGCAGCCACTTGATCAGGTGCAGGTAGTGGGGTTATTGGTGGGGAATATTGATAACTGGATGGCTCCATTTCTCAGTTCATCTGACATTCACACCTTCCAAGATTTAATCTCACAAGTCAAAAAATTGGAAAGAACTAGTCCAAGGGTGGTATCTACAATGCCACCCATCAAAGTGGACAAAGTAAAGCCAAGAAAGCCAGAAGGTGTTAAGCATGTGGGCTTTGCAACTGATAAAGTAAAGGAGGCAACCGCACCAATAAATTATGACAAGCCAAAAGCACCATCACTCGGGAGTGGAAGTGAACCACCTAAGCCTATAAGTTCTCTTCAAGAGAGGATGAGTCAAAAATATTCTTTTAGAAGAGACAAAGTGATGAAGATATTCAAAGATGCATTGAAGGTTGGTTTGCAGCTGCCAGAAAGCAAGCGACCAGAAGAGGCAAACAAGATAGATCACCCAAATTTTTGTTCATATCACAGAATATTGGGTCATTCGATTGAAAATTGCTATGTGTTCAAGGATTGGATTGAGAGACAGTATCAAGAAGGGAAGATCACTTTATCAAAAAATGTATTGCTCGATTAACCAACAGAGCACACCAACTATGTGTCAGTCGCCCTGCAAGAAGAAGCTTTATGGGGGCAAGATGCAGGGGTCATTTCAGAAGGCATGCAAGCTGATGGAGGTTCTCAAATTCCAAAGGAGCCCGCTCCTCTTGGAGTTCCAGAAGGCTTATGGGAAATTTTTATCTCAAAAAAATCAAGAAAGATGTTGAAGAAA
Source organism: Dioscorea alata (assembly GCA_020875875.1). Lineage (NCBI taxonomy): Eukaryota > Viridiplantae > Streptophyta > Magnoliopsida > Dioscoreales > Dioscoreaceae > Dioscorea > Dioscorea alata. The sequence goes on along the minus strand of CM037020.1, from coordinate 28,507,324 downwards.
TTGGGAGAGCTCCCTGGTATCAAGTGGCGGAGAGCTCAACAACCAGATGAGAAGCCCAAGCAAAAAGCCAAGAAGAACAAAAAGATAAAGAACAAGAAAAAGAAGCAGAAGCAGATAAAGCCTGCTGAGTTCCACCATAAGAAGTCAATTATTGAGGAACATATTGACTCCTTGGAAGATTATCAGCAAAAGGAGAGAGCACTAATTACATTAGGTGATTACTTCCCTGATGAGGTTAAGGAGCTGCTCTCAGATTTGGATGGGTCTCAAGATGAAGAACCTAAGGTTGAGACTTGTCGACTTATTACCATATATGAAGAAGAAACATGGGATGATGTTGATGATGAAGATGAGTTTGAGCTCTACTACCCAGTTGATGGTGATTCTTTATCTGAGCAGCTATATGATCGACATGGGAGACCATATGTGAGTAAAATGCAGAAAAAGAAACAAGCTTTTAAAGAAATGATTCGAATGGAGAATAGGAGGTTGTAGGAAGCTTCAACACAATCCTATCAAGCAAGCCAGCATAATCCAAAGGAGAAATCAAAAAGAGCACCTAAATATAAAATACTTAGAAAGGTGATGCCATATGAAGAGATTCCATCCTTCATCCAAGAAGTGACATATGACCTAACTCATCGGAAGCCACATATTCCAGATGGTGATGCTCCTTGGAATGAGTCTGGAATCTTAAAACCTGTGGATGATTCTTTCCACCAAGAGGAAACACATCCTCAACATAGTGAAGATTGAAGAATTGATATGGAGGAAGGAAGAACACCTCAACTTTTAAGCAATGTAAGAGATGGGAGCTTTTCCATAAGAAGAGATAAAATTCAAGAATTATTTCAGAAGATGGTGGAGGAAGGTATATTGATTCTAAAGAAGAGAAAGAATGATACAACAAACATGAATTATCATCCTAGGTACTGTCCTTTTCATCATTTAATAGGGCATGTATTGGAAGATTGTCATGGTTTCAAGAGCTGGCTACATAAAGTACTCAAGCCAGGTGCCATAGATTTACCTGAGGAGTATTTTGAGATGTCAGGTACATACTGTGCCTTGACAATCAAAGAAAGACACGATAATGGGTGCATCCACCAAGATGAGGAAGAGGAACCCCGAATAATTAATAATGTTCGGAGGCTTCTTGAACAAGCACGTGGCACTAAGGATAAAGGGAAAGAGAAGGTGATTGACATAAATGAAGACATCGTACAACCACGGAAGAGCTTTACTTCGAAGACACAAGACTACAACATTGCTGCTCATTTGAAGAAAATTCCAGCTCAATTAAGTGTCTTTGATGCGTTGATGATGTCATAGGAGCTCAGAGACACATTGATCCATGTTTTGCAAAATCCAGAAGAATACCAAGCTTATTTTGCTGAAGCTCATATGACAGAAGATCTCCATGCTTTTGGCTCTCTGGTGATTAAGTTCTTAGAGAAGGACTTGTTGTTAGGGACAAGAGAACATAATAGACCTTTATATATTACTGGGTCTTGTGACGAGACAAGAGTCAACCGAATCCTCATTGACCCAGGCTCATCTGTAAATCTGATGACATTAAAGACTTTGCATACATTGGCTTTGGAGACATATCATTTGTCAGCTGAAAAGATTATTGTCCAAGGCTTCAACCAACATAGTCAAAAAGCCCTTAGCTCAATTACTCTCCCTTTCAAGATTGGGAAGCTGACATCAGAGATGAAGTTTCATGTTATCAACACTGATGCTTCCTATAAAGCATTGTTGGGGAGACCATGGTTACATGAAAATTATGTGGTTCCTTCCATTCTGCATCAGTGTTTGAAGTATATGAAGGATGATGATGTGTACCATATAGATGGGGAGATTCAGCCATTTGGTGTGCATGAAATCAACTATGATGATGCACGGTATTTTGTTGGTACACCGAAAGGGGGCAAGCTTTTTGCAGCAAAGGATGATGCTCTCATGAAGGTCACCAAGACTACCAAGCTCACTCAGAAGAAAGTTTCATTCTTGCCTTTGAAACTACACTTTGGAAGTGAGACGGAATCTTCAGAAGAAGAAACAAATGATGAAGACATGCATGCCACCAATTCATCTTCTGACTCTCATAGGATAAGCCGGCACTTTGGAAGTGATGATTCCGACGGAGAAGGAACTTCATTTCCACCCATTAAAAAAGAAGATGATTGGTCGAGGAATCCCGCAAGTATACGGGGTCGCCAAGTAATACCTAGTGCAAAAGCACAAGGATCGTATTCCACGGGGCTAAGGGTCTACTATTACTCCTTCATCCCCTATTTTCTAACCTAACATCTCAAGCATGATTGTGGTACTCTAACAAGAATAATATGTATAAACAAATTAAAAGTCAAACAAATGGTTGCAAGTGCTACAATGATGTGTGAAGGCCTATAGATGTGGATCCCCTTGAGGGGTCATCATGAAACATGGATGAACAGTAAAATGATAGTTCGAGTGATTTAGACCGAAGGATCTCAAGATTAGATCAACCCCAATTTCTCGGTAATTAAACCCTAATCCCATACGAATACCTAGTGGAATTTCTTCCTAACCGGTATTCCTACGATTGCATTAAGTACAAGGAGATCCCAATATAAGGGTACCCTAAACACTAGTTTACCCTTATAGATCGGAGGGCTATTGATACCCAATTTCTTGGCAATACCAATACAAGAAACCCCTATTTGTTCATGAAAGATCTAATACATGCGAGTAGGTCATGTCTACGTGTACAACTCAAAAAAGAGCTACAGATTTCTCCTTCAAGTAGCTCTAGGCATTAAATACAATGAACAAATTCATAAATCAACCAAAACATAATATTAAGTGCAAAACATCCAAAATACATGATGAACCCCCCAAGGTTCACCGACATCTGGTGGCCTTGGGGGTCTAGTGTGCCATCATATAAACAACAACAACAAAGTAAGGTAAATCACTCAAAAAGCTCATAAATGACACTCCCTAGATGAAATGATAAAGGTGAAGGTGGAGGTTCGGCCGAATGACGCTTTTCCTCGCCCAAAATGTTGCCAAATGACGCTTCCCCTTGGCTTGGCACCTTGCTCCCTTGATGGTGAAGCTCTCCCCTTGTTGATGATGCTCTTGCCTCCTTCTTTGGCTCTAAATCATCATCTTATAAAAGGTATCTTCGTTCTCTCCTTCAATATATCGGCCAAAGGTCCTTTGAGAAGCCCTAAAAATACTCTTTTATACCCCCAAGGCATACGGGCCTTATGGGGGGTCGTATGGAATTGAAATGAGCTAAAAAACCCCAAATCCCGAGCCATACCACCCCCAAAACGGGGTCAGTGAGGGTGGTATGGACTAGGCAAAGCATTATGTTTTACTTTTCTTGGGGCAGACGGCCTCCCATACGGTCTCCATGAGGCCGTATGCCTCGAATTTGATTCCAGCCACGAAAACTCCCCAGGTGCTACAGCGACTGCAACAGTACTCCAGCTACAATAACTGAGCTATAGTGAATACACTACAGTACTGCGACCTGGTTTTCTTCTCTTTTCTGCCCAAATTATGTATTTGTGTTCTCCGTGGCTCCTATATGCCCTACAAAGAAAATAATACTCGATTAAGCACAAAACGGGCATCAATTCATACAAAACTACATGCTAAGTGTATAAAATATGTATAATAAAGTATATACATTTAGACACTTATCATTGATGATGAAAGTCTAGTGGAAAGTACTCTTCATGTTACGAGAATACCAGGAGGCCATTACAAAGCTCTTGATGAGTTAGACGTTAACTCAGTAGAACGACTCGTCACCTTCTATGTGCCTTCTCGTCATCAAGAGGAGAGAGGGATCCTCTTCTATAAGTCTGATCATAATAAGATCAATGGTGAAGATTTGTTGATGATAAAGACAATGGGATATGAAGAACCTTGGCCTTTGAGGATTCCAAGTTACTATTCTCCTAAGCTAAGAATATTAATAAAACAAGCTGGAGAATGATGTGGACATCAAGGCTAAGGATCGAATTCAAGTCCCAATAGGACCAATGACAAGGGCTCGAGCTAGAAGATTTAAAGAGGAGCTTAGCAACATGGCATAGAGAATTCTACAACAGGAAGAGAGTGTGATATCACACTACTGATGGTGAACAAAAGCTGGTCCTACTCATCCAAGCCGATTCCACTTAGACGCTTGATGAAGATTTGGTTATCATTTGTTTTTTTAGTTTAATATGTGAACTAGAGTCTTTTGTAATTGCTTAGTCTTGTTGGGCTTTGTGGGCCTTTGGGCTAAAGTTGCTCTTTAGTTGGCTGTTTATTTTTTTTTTATCTTTAAGGGTAGTTTTGAACTTTTACTTCTTAGAAGTTCTCTAGGGTTTTGGGCTATATATATAGCCCCTTGTAGCAGCCAAAAAAACACAACTTTTATCCATGAGTATTTGTGAGGTTTTCTTCTTGTGTTCTTGAAGAAACTTATTAAGAACTTATCAAGGCTTTTCCTTGTGGCGTTCAAACCGACTTATCAATTGGATTTTCATCTACTTTTGTGGCGTCATCCTTTTACCAAGGTTCGTGCTTCGCTAAGCATTGGGTCGAGGTTTTCCATCCCTTCTTCTCGAATCCTTGGCTTTTCTTCTTCTTGCCAAATTTGTTTTGGGTTTCGTCACAATCGTTGGCGAGGTTCGTATCAGTTGGTACCAGAGCTAAGTCCATCCTTTCGACCTATCTTCTATTGATTTCTGTTCATCTTCCTTACAAAAAAAGAAAAAAAAATTGCATCTAGATCTAGGGTTTCATTGATTGAAGACGCCCATATTTTGTTCTTGTTTTGAGAGAGGGATTTCTATCTTTTATGAGTTTCCTTTTTATTAATTCCGAAATTACAAAATAGTTTGTGAAGATCTGAGTTTGTGGAAATTGAAGAACTGAGTTTCTGAAAATAAAAATGAAAAAAAATAAGAAGGAAAAAGAAAAACGAAAAAAAGAGAGAGAGAGTAGAAAAAGGAAAGAAGAATAAAAAAAAAATTCTTGATTTGGTTCGATTTGATTTGCCATTCTTGAATTGCCAAAATTTCTTGATTTGGTTAGATTTGAATTGCCAAAATTTCTTGATTAGGTTAGATTTGATTTGCCAATCTTGAGTTGCCATTCTTGAATTGCCAAAATCTCTTGATTTGGTTCGATTTGAATTGCCAATCTTTAGTTGCCATTCTTGAATTGCCAAAATCTCTTGATTTGGTTCGACTTAAATTGCCAATCTTTAGTTGCCATTCTTGAATTGCCAAAAATTTCTTGACTTGCCAAAAAAAATCCAGCCATTTCTTGAATTGCCAAAATTTCTTGATTTGTTTCGGTTTGAATTGCCAATCTATAATTGCCATTCTTGAATTGCCAAAATTTCAGCCCATTTCCAAGAAAACAAATCTTCAATCCATTTTGGTTTGTTTCGACTTGAACCCTTTGATGATGGTTTTTAATTAGTTTTGAAAGAACTCAAAGAAGAAAACGAGTGGAAAAAGGCAGCGAGATGAGATCATTTGAGGGTAAAAGCCAAATTGAATTGAGTGATACACGAGTGGATTTGAGTGAACTATTTCTTGGAGTGAACTACGTGAGTTTTGTGGTGAGGGTAATTTTTTTATCTAACATTGCTTTGCAGGTTTTCCATCATGTCTCAAATTCCGGAGAGAAACACAAGCGAGGAGAGTACCCCTCCAAGTATTCCGAATTTGCAAGTGCAAGCTATAATTGGGGAAATGAGAAAGATGATGAGGGTGGAACTTGAGCAAATACATGAGAGGATGGATAGGGTTGAAGAGGGAGCACAATGGGGACAACCACCGGTTGTTCCAAATCTCCCAAGGAGGAATAGGGTACCCCAACGGGGAGTTGAAGGTGTGGGGGCGTTCGAAGTGGAAAATTTTAATGAAGACTTTGATAGGATGTCAACGGGCAGCCCTAGGAGATATGGTCGGGATAGAGACGCTCGGAATCGGGTAGACAACAACTTGGGTAGCATCAAGATGAGGATTCCGGTATTTCAAGGAAAGAGTGATCCCGAAGCATACCTTGAATGGGAGAAGATGGAGTTGGTTTTCGATTTTCACAACTACTCCGAAATGAAGAAGGTAAAACTTGCCGCTATTGAGTTTACTGATTATGCTATTGTGTGGTGGGATCAGTTGTGTGTCAATAGGAGGCGAAGTGGAGATTTGCCTATCGAGACTTGGGATGACATGAAGAGGGTGATGAGGCGTCGTTTTGTGCCATTTCATTACTACCGGGATCTATACCTTAAGCTTCAAGGTCTTCGACAAGGTTACAAAAGTGTTGATGAATATTATAAAGAGATGGAGATGGCTATGATTCGGGCCAATGTGGAGGAGGATCGGGAGGCAACAATGGCAAGGTTTTTGAATGGGTTGAATAGGGAGATTGCCAACACGGTTGAGCTACATCACTATGTGGAGTTGGAAGACTTGGTGCATATGGCAATGAAGGTTGAGAGGCAAATGAAGAAGGGCAGTACAAGTGCACGTCCGAGACCCATCCCACAAAATCCTAGTGCAACACCATGGAGGCCGAATTATCCAAGGAAAGATAAAAGTAACTCCAACCCCAAGGCCAAAACTGAGCAAAATTCAACCACTACTTCCATGGCTTCTCAAAGTAAGATACGCATAACTTTGTCTCGTTCTAGTGAAATTAAGTGTTTCAAATGTCAAGGAAGAGGTCACATCGCTAGCCAATGCCCGAATAAGCGGGTTATGGTGATTCGGGAGAATGGGACAATAGATTCTGAAGACAAGGGTGAGCTAGATGACATTCCACCATTGGAGGATGATCTTTTGGGAGAAGAGGAGTTTGGGGCCGAGCATGGTGAGATGCTTGGATTAGTTGCTCGGAGAGCCTTGAACTTGCATGCTAAGATGGAGGAAGAAGAAGTGCAACGGGAGAACATCTTTTACACTCGTTGTTATGTGAAGGACAAGGTATGTAGTGTTATTATTGATGGTGGTAGTTATACTAATGTTGCTAGTTCTTCCATGGTTGAGAAGCTAGGGCTCCCAACACTCAAGCACCACCGTCCATACATGTTGCAATGGCTGAATGATAGTGGTGAAAGTGCGGGTTACTAAGTAAGTTGTGGTGCCATTTCGGATTGGGAAGTATGAGGATGAAGTGATGTGTGATGTGGTACCCATGCAAGCGGGACATCTCCTTTTAGGACGGCCTTGGCAATTTGATAGACGTGTGCAACATGATGGCTTCACCAACAAGCACTCCTTCACTTTCCAACAACGAACCATCACTCTAGCTCCAATGACACCGAAAAAGGCTTATGATGATCAAGTGATGATGCAAAAACTAAGTGATCAAAAGAAAATGAGAGATCAAAAGAATTTGAGTGATCATAAGAGAGTGAGTGAAGAGATGAGTAGTGGTGAGAAACAAGAGAGCAAGGCTGAAATTAGTGAGAGAGAAAAGAGAGAGATGAATTCAACAAAAGAGGGAAAATTAGAGGGAAAAATAAATTTCTATGCAAAAACAAGTGAGGTTAAGCGAGCTTTTCTTGCAAAACGGCCGATGATTGTACTTATGTACAAGGAGGCCCTTTTAAACACTAACCAACCTGACCCTTCATTGCCTAGAGTTGTTGTTTCTATTTTGCAGGAATTAGAAGATGTGTTTCCTGAGGAAGTACCACATGGCTTACCCCCTATCCGTGGAATAGAACACCAAATTGACGTTGTTCCCGGTGCTTCAATTCCAAACCGATCCGCCTATAGGAGCAATCCGGAGGAAACAAAGGAACTCCAAAGGCAAGTTGAAGAGTTGATGGAGAAAGGGTACTTGAGAGAAAGCATGAGTCCTTGCGCAGTTCCGGTGATTCTAGTTCCTAAGAAGGATGGAACATGGAGGATGTGTATTGATTGCCGAGCCATCAACAACATAACGATAAAGTATCGACACCCCATCCCTCGTTTAGATGATATGTTAGATGAGTTGCATGGATCTTGCGTGTTCTCAAAAATTGATCCTAAGAGTGGGTATTATCAAATCCGAATGAAAGAAGGCGATGAATGGAAAACGGCATTTAAAACTAAACATGGTTTATATGAATGGTTAGTCATGCCATTTGGCTTAAGTAATGCACCTAGTACTTTCATGCGTTTAATGAATCATGTTTTACGAACTTTCATTGGAAAATTCGTTGTTGTTTATTTTGATGATATTTTGATTTATAGTAAGAATTTGCATGATCATGCTTCGCATTTGCAATTGTTTTTGGGTGTCCTTAGGAAAGAGAAATTGTATGATAACCTCAAGAAATGTACCTTTTGCAACAATAAACTTGTTTTCGTAGGATTTGTTGTGAGTGCTACAGGTATTGAGGTTGATGAAGAAAAGATCAAAGCCATCCAAGAGTGGCCGACCCCATCAAGTGTGAGTCACGTTCGCAGCTTTCATGGACTTGCTAGCTTCTATAGGAGATTCGTGAAAGATTTTTGTACCATTGCGCCACCCCTTACTGAAGTTATCAAGAAGAATGTTGCATTCAAATGGGGGGTAGCACAAGAGGAAGCATTTCAGCTTATGAAACATAAACTATCTCATGCTCCCTTACTTGCTTTACCTAACTTTGCTAATACTTTTGAAATAGAATGTGATGCCTCTGGTGTAGGTATTGGTGTTGTACTCATGCAAGATGGTCCTTTTCAAGTGCTCGAGAGGATCAACGACAATGCCTACCGCCTTGATTTACCGGGTGAGTACAATGTTAGTGCTACTTTTAATGTGACTGACTTAAGTCCTTTTGATGTAGGTGACGATTTGAGGACAAATCCTTCTCAAGAGGGGGGGAATGATGTGGACATCAAGGCTAAGGATCCAATTCAAGTCCCAATAGGACCAATGACGAGGGCTCGAGCTAGAAGATTTAAAGAGGAGCTTAGCAACTTGGCATGGAGAATTCTACAACAGGAAGAGAGTGTGATATCACACTACTGATGGTGAACAAAAGCTTGTCCTACTCATCGAAGCCGATTCCACTTAGACGCTTGATGAAGATTTGGTTGTCATTTGTTTTTTAGTTTAATATGTGAACTAGAGTCTTTTGTAATTGCTTAGTCTTGTTGGGCTTTGTGGGCCTTTGGGCTAAAGTTGCTCTTTAGTTGGCTGTTTATTATTATTTTTTTATCTTTAAGGGTAGTTTTGAACTTTTACTTCTTAGAAGTTCTCTAGGGTTTTGGGCTATATATATAGCCCCTTGTAGCAGCCAAAAAAACACAACTTTTATCCATGAGTATTTGTGAGGTTTTCTTCTTGTGTTCTTGAAGAAACTTATTAAGAACTTATCAAGGGTTTTCCTTGTGGCGTTCAAACCGACTTATCAATTGGATTTTCATCTCCTTTTGTGGCGTCATCCTTTTACCAAGGTTCGTGCTTCGCTAAGCATTGGGTCGAGGTTTTCCATCCCTTCTTCTCGAATCCTTGGCTTTTCTTCTTCTTGCCAAATTTGTTTTGGGTTTCGTCACAATCATTGGCGAGGTTCGTATCAGTTAGTTTGAACTATTCGAGGGATAGACATGTTCTCTTTGACAAACTTTGGCATCCTTTCAAAATTGCTATGCAAGGACAAGGCTTGAGCAGGAAGGGACTTGGGTTTCAAGATAAGCAAGTATATGAATGCCGCATGGTGTCAACTGTTGAAGGGTTGGGTACAAAAGATGAAGATCCACTTGAAGAAATATCAGATGATCATCTTGCGAAAGATATTAAATTGAAGGACGCATCCCCTGAGCTTGAAGATGGAGGGCAAGCGACTATTGATGAGTTGGTAGAAATCAACTTGGGAAGTGAGGATGATCCTAAACCCACTTTCTTAAGTGCACAATTAACTCAAGAAGAGAAAGAAGCCGTTCAAAGCATTCTCACAGAGTATGTTGACTGTTTTGCATGGAGCTATAAGGATATGCCAGGGTTAGACACAGAAGTAACAGTGCATAAGCTCGCCCTCAACCCAAATTTTCCACCAGTAAAACAAGCACCAAGAAAGATGAAGTTTGATCTAGAAGAGACCGTCATTGAAGAAACCAAGAAGTTAATTGAAGCTGGTTTCATAAGGGAAGAAAAATACCCTAATTGGATCGCTAGCATAGTGCCTGTCAAGAAGAAGAATGCAGAAATCAGAATATGTGTGGACTTTAGGGACTTAAACAAAGCATGTCCCAAAGATGATTTTCCACTACCTGTCATGGAGATCATGATTGATAACACTTCCTCTTATGAGATGTTTTCTTTCATGGATGGTTTTTCTGGGTACAACCAAATCAAGATGGACCCAGAGGATGAAAAGTATACTGCGTTTCGGACACCAATAGGCATTTATTGCTACAAGGTTATGCCTTTTGGACTAAAGAATGCGGGGCAACATATAAAAGAGCAATGACAAAAATTTTTGATGATTTAATTCACCAAGTCGTGGAGTTCTATGTAGACGATTTGGTGGTGAAAACATAATCAAAAGATCAACACCTCAATGACTTGAGAATGGTGTTCGATCGTATTAGAAAATACAACTTGAAGATGAACCCTATGAAATGTGCATTTGGGGTATTATCTGGGAAATTCCTTGGATTCATTGTGAGACACCGAGGAATAGAGATTGACCCCTCCAAAATTAAGGCAATCATAGAAATGCCACCTCCAAAGACATTGAAGCAGCTGAGGTCTTTTCAAGGGTGTCTTGCCTATATCCGAAGATTCATCGCCAACCTTTCAGGAAGATGTAAGCCATTCTCTAAGCTGGTAAAGAAGAATACTCCCTTCAGATGGGATGATGAATGCCAAAATGCTTTTGAAGAAATCAAGCACTACTTACTGAATCCCCCAGTGTTAGCGGCGCCAATTGCAGGAAAACCACTAATCCTATACACAACAGCCTTGGATGGATCTCTTGGAGCTCTGCTAGCTCAAAAGAATGAAGAGGGAAAGGAGAACGCCTTATACTACCTTAGTAGGATGTTGGTGGGTGCTGAAAATGGATATACTCCTATTGAGAAACATTGTCTTTCTTTAGTGTTTGCGGTAAAGAAGCTTCGACATTATCTGCTCTCACATAAGGTGATTCTCATCTCAAGGATAGACCCACTCAAGTACTTGATGTCAAGACCATTGCTCACTGGAAGATTAGCAAAATGGGCATTGATACTCATGGAGTTTGACATAACTTATACTCCACAAAAAGCAATCAAAGGTCAAGCATTGGCGGATTTTCTCGCAGCACATCCTTTGCCTGATGGATGTCCCTTAAGACGCGATCTCCCTGATGAAGAGACTTTGGCAATTAGAGAGGGAGAACAATGTTGGAAGATGTACTTTGATGGAGCTTCTTCCATCCAACCAGCTGTTAGACCTAAAATTCCTCAAATCAGAGCTGGCATTGGACTCATCTTCATTTCTCCAGACGGTGGGATCCTGAGATACTCTCTTTCTTTGCTGAAGCCATGCACTAATAATGAAGCCGAGTATGAAGCACTTATTGTTGGATTGGAGCTGGCAATCAAGATGAGGATTCAAAGTTTGCATATATATAGCGACTCACAACTCATTATAAACCAAGTTGAAGGAAGTTTCAAGACTTATAAGCAAGAACTTCTACAGTATCATCAGAAAGTTATTGAATTATTGAAGTAAATTCCTGATGTTAAACTGGAGAGAGTTTCTAGGTCCGCGAATGGAAAAACAGATAGTTTAGCCAAACTGGCAGTAGAACTAGCTGATCCAGATCAAGAGGAAATCCAAGTCACCATTCGAAACAGGAGGGTCTTGAGTTCGTGTCTTGATGAAGAGTTAGAAAACAAACAGCTCAGGAAAGGAGAAGTTATAATAGTAACTGAAGATGATTGGAGGGAGCCTTTCATTAAATATTTGAAGTATGGCAAACTTCCAAGTGAAAAGTTTCTAGCGACACAATTAAAGAAAAGGGCAATGAGATTTACCCTTGTTAATGACGTTCTTTATCGAAGATCATATGATCAACTCCTACTAAGATGCCTCTCGAAGGAGGAGTCTGAAGAAGTCATGCATGAAGTCCATTCTGGTATATGCGGAGCTCACCAGTCAGGACCTAAGATGCGACTGAAGATCAAACACATTGGGTACTATTGGCCAAGTATGATGAACGATTGCCTACAATATGCAAGACGGTGTAAATTGTGCCAAGCTCATGGGGATTTCATTCATCAACACCCCAACCCTTTGCACCCCACAATCTCTTCATGGCCTTTTGAGATGTGGGGGACTGATGTGATAGGCCCTATTGAGCCTCCATCATCAAGAGGGCATCGTTTTATATTAGCTGCCACTGATTACTTTTCACGATGGGCGGAAGCCATCCCTTTAAAGGAAGGAAAGGCGGAAAACATTATCAAATTCTTCAAGGATCATGTGTTATATAAATTTGGGACGCCTCGAAGGATCATCTCTGACAACGGGCGAGCATTCAAAAGCTTCAAGGTTGGAAGGTTTGCTCAGCATCACAAAATTGATTGGAGGTATTCCTCTATCTATAATGCAAGAGCAAATGGTCTTGCAGAAGCATTCAATCCAAGTTGTTAAAGAAAGCGGTGTCGAAAAGTCAAAGGGATTGACATGAAAGTCTTCCTGAAGTCTTATGGGCATACCGGATAACATATCGAACACCAACTCAATTAACAACATACTTATTGGTTTTTGGTACAAAAGCTGTTCTTCCACTTGAAGTCCAGATTCCATCTTTAAGAATCGCCTTACAAAATGAACTCACGAATGAAGATAGAGTTTGCTTGCGTTTGGATGAACTTGATGCTTTAGATGAAAGGAGGCTAAAGGCTCAACAGAATCTAGAAGTTTACAAAGCAAGGATGGCACGAGCTTACAATAAGATGGCTCGCATTCGAACTTTTGAGAAAGGAGAGATGGTGTGGGTGTTAAGAAGACCTATCATTGTCAACAAACATGTTGGGGGCAAGTTCAAGTCAAATTGGGAAGACCCATACATTATAGAGGTCGTCTACGAAGGATGAGCTTATCAGCTAGTTGACGCCGATGGAAGAAGACCTATGCCGCCCATCAATGCGCGCTTCTTGAAGAAATATTATCCATGATATAAAAATGTAAAAAAAAATGTTAAAGAAAAAAAAAAACGAAAAAGAAGAATTCGTGATTGTCTATGACGGAATGTCCAGTGCTCTTCGTTGAGCAAGTTGGTCAAGCATGATATATGCTTCTCGAGACAAATTACGAGTTCCATTATCTTGTTTTTTTCTCTATCTAAATAAAGACATAATGTAAAATAAAAAGAATTTTGTGTTTGTCTATGACGGAACGTCCAGTGCTCTTGTTTGAGCAAGTTGGTCAAGCATGATATATGCTTCTCGAGGCAAAACACAAATTTTATCATGTTGTTTTCTTTTTCAAGTTGAATAAAGACATGATTCCATGAATTGTGTAATGGCTCTTGTGAATTTAGCTTTAAGAGACTATGTGCAAATCTTGTAAGAAACTATGAAATCAAGTAAAAAAAAGAAGAAAAAATTTATGAAAAATGAAGATAAAGAGAAAAGAAAAAAAAAGAAAAGGAAAAATAAATTAAAAAAAAAAGCGAAAAAAAAGAGAAGAAGAAAATCAAGGAAGTGATGAATTTTGAAGGCAAAATCTGCAGTTTTTTTTTTCATAAAAGCTCTTTTTTGATCAAGTAGCTCATCGGGTATTCAGATCAGCTCTAATCGTAATGAAATTTTAAATACAATACAACCACATGACAATAGTTAATATGAACCATTGAAATTAAATTTGGAGTTCTGATGATTTTCAAAGAAATTTAAACTTCAAGCTAATTTTCATGAAATTTGTCCTTCAACGATCAGAGTTGATCAAAGCTTAATCGGATTGTGATAACTTCTCTGATTAACTTGTAAATTTTATTGAAGCTTTGAGACATCATAATGTTTCATATGAACGGATATAATTATATTTTAAGTTAAAAAAAATTCAGAAAAAATTCGCGACTCGACAGTGAAATCCATTGATAATCATCATGGAAATTGTTTGCCATCAAGTTGATGATCGAATAGTTTAAAATTATGGGATCGTTTTGAAAATAGTTTTACATGGTCATGACGTTTTCATCTTCAATGTGGACGGTGGAGATTGGGTTTGAGGTTTAGTTGCCTCTCATAAAAATTCATAAGCTTAAATCAAATTTTGTCAAGCATCATGGTCTCTATTGTTGGTTTTTAAGTTGATGATCAAGTGGTTGAACTTTTCCTAGTACTCATGAAATTTTTTATCTACACTCATAGATTAATTTTATTTGAGTTGGAAGGTTAAAATCATGTTTGGAGTTCGGCATATTCATCAAAACAAAAAAAAAAAAATAGAAGGAAAAAGAGTTCGGAAGGAAATTTTATTACTAAGGAGAAAAGTTAGGAAGACGTGGACTTTTAGTCCATTTATTACATCAATCTAGAGTCGAATGAATAAAATAGCTAAGGCCTAAAACTAAGCAATGGAAGTAAACTATGCTAAATTCGAAGATAAAAATAAGCTAAGCCTAAAGTTGAGCCTTTGCTCTCTCAAAGTTGGCAAGGGCCTCCTTAGACGACAATGAGGGTTGTGGTTTGCCGCCTCCAAGTGCTTCAATATTTTGATGAATATCAGTAAGGGACTTGTTCACTTCTTCAATGGTGGGGGCATCAGATAATAGTGACATTCCTGAAGAGATGATATGTTCTTTCTCTTTTTCTTGTGCTTTCAATTCTTCCTCTTGGGTTCGCAATTCTTGTAATTTCTTCCTTATTTGTATGAGCTCCATATTAGCCTCATCCATGTGTTGCGACATTTTTGTGAGGAACAATTTAGTTTCCTTTAGCCTTTCCTCTTCCGCCATCAATTCCTCCTTTTCTGGCCAGTTTAGGTCGTTTCCTCCATTACTTGTGTCATGGGCAACCTTTGCCATATCAAGTACTTCATATATCTTGTCCCTTATGATTGAGATGTCAATTCCATGTGTCATCAAGTTTTTGTGCAATTTTGTAGTTTCCTCCCTTAGAGATTCGTGTTCATGAGGACGTGAGGATTTCACCTTTTTAATGAGTGTATTTACCCAAAAAGACTTGAAGCCTGTGTCTTTTCTAAGGAGTTGAGGATGAGATGAGCTCATAGACGCAATTCCCATAACTTTTGGAGTTGAGTCTTCATTTGCACATTAAGGAGAAGGGATGACTTATAGTGACTTCGAACTTTCTTTTGATAGAGGGCTTTCTATGGGAGGATTAGCATCAAGGTGGGTGTATAGTTGTCATCATGAGCAAAGTCCGAAGAAAAAGAGTCATGTGTAGAGGGACTCATCTTTGGGGAAGGAGCTTCATGGAGATATGCAAGGGAAAGGAAAAAAGATTAAAATAAATAAGATTGGTTATTAAGGGAAAGGAAAAAGGATTAAAATAAATAAGATTAGTGATTAAGGAAAAATAGGAAAAGAAAGATTTGTTAAGTGACATACCTATCGAGTTGGATCCCAGCTTGGAGATGCTAGCTTGGTCTTCCTCATGTTCACTTATGTTAGGAATATCACCTAAATAGAAGGAGAACCACATATTTAATAAAAAAAGAGTTTGAGATCAGCTCAAAATAGAGTTTGAGATCTACTCAAAGATAAAAAAAGAGAGTTTGAGATCAACTCAAAATAGAGTTTGAAATCTACTCAAAGATAAAATTTGAAATCATTAAAATAAAAGAAGAAAGTTTGAGATCAACTCAAAATAGAGTTTGAGATCTACTCAAAGATAACGTTTGAAGTCAATTAAAGAAAAAAAGAGTTTGAGACCCATCCAAAAAGAAAGAAGGGGGGAGGGGGGTTAAGACGTAAAAAAAAATTGATTGCTTCCCCGCAAGTGCACGGGATCGCCAAGTAATACCCTGTGAGTGACACAGGGGTCGTATTCCACTGGGTCCAAGGAAGTACTATTACTCACCCTTCATCTATTTTCTAGCCTAACATTCAATATGAGTTGATAAGAAATAAAGCAAACAAATTAATTTAAACTAATCCTATGGCCTGGTAACTAGCACACGGATGTAAACAATCAAGGGAGTATCAAGCATGAGAAGGGTGTGTTTGGACAAGGAATCCACCTAGGGTTGTCATTTAGTCCAGAACAGGGATGATATAAAGATGCATTAATGATAGTTGAGACCTAGAGACCTCCTGAGTAGATTAGCCCCGATTTCTCGGTGACTAACCCCTGATCCCATACGAGTGTTAATCGGAATCTCTCCGTATTAACCCTCCTACGATCGCAATGAGCTCCGTGAAGTCTCTAATAGGAGTAAACCTACTATCCTTCGGCTGAAACCTAGCAATGGAGGGCTACCGGCACCCAATTTCTCGGCGTGTCGACACAAGAATCCCCTTTCAATCTTTCCTAGATCTAGTACACGTGAGTAGGTCACATCTACGCATACAACTCATAAAAGAATTACGGATTTCTCCACATATGTAATTCTAGACATGAAAGCGCGAAAGATTGAATCTTAAACAACCACCAAACTAAATTAATAACAACATCCAAAGTTCATACACAAGATGAACCCTAGGGTTCATCCAAATCCAAACACAATGACAAGTTAATCCCTCATGACAAGGGATACATGAACAACATACAAGGAAGACAAAAACATAAAAGAAGCAATGAAAACTCCCTCTAGGTCTTGATCCCCTTGAATGGATGAAGCTTCAAAGTTTTGTCAATGGTGGCTTAGATCTTCACTCCAACTCCTTCTCCTTTGCTCCTCTCCCTCTTGGTGATGATGTGTGCTTGTTCCCACTTGGATCCCCGCCGAAAGGTGGCCGGAAAGCCTCAAGATGAAGTGGTGGCGGCGGCCCAAAAGGCCAAGGAAAAGTCTCCTTGTGTGCCCTAAAAACATCTATATATATTCCCGCAGTATCCCGGGGTGGATAGATGGATCTCGGGGTGGATAGGTAGGCAAAGACAAGGCAAAACTTGTCTCATGTGGGGGTGTATCCCGGGGTGGATAGGGGGCCGTGAACCCTAGTACAAAATCACTGTCTTTTGATGCTCACGGCCCCTTATACGGCCCGTATGCTGCACTGCTCACTCATATGCACTTCCATCATTTCCAGCCCAAAACACCTCAGGTGCAACAGTAACTGCTACAGTAAATACGCTGCATTGCTCCAGCTACAGTGATGCGACGCCTGAATTTCATCCTTTTTCGCCCCAAATTGTACTCTTGTGCTCCTCATGGCTCCCCCTTGTCCTACAACATAAATGATAGTCGATTAAGCACAAAACGGGCATCAATTCTTAACAAAATACATGCTAAGTGTATAAAATACATATATTAAAACATATACATTTAGACACTTATCAAAAATAATAATCATAAAAAATAGGAAAAATAAATTAAATAAAAAATTATACATGGAGCACGTACCTTGAGGTGACAATTGATGAGGATCATGTAAAGGCACTGAAGAGTTCGTGATGAAGAAGTAGTTCGAATCCCTTTTAGGAGAAATTCTTGATTCCACTGGTGAAGACGCATGTGGCGCGGAAGGTTCGATTTGGTTTTCTCCAACTTGGATTTCATGACTACCCCGTTTTCTTTTTTGAGGAGGGATCTCCTTTTCAATTGGGGCTTTGTCTTTAAGAGCTCGTGCAGATTGATCTTGTTCATTGAGGAGATTATAAACTGACTTCAAAGTTGTGTGCACCCTAACTGACCAAAAGTGTGCATACGGGTATAGAGGTTGTCCTTCGCGTTTGTGAGATGGAATGTAAAATTGTGCCCCTGTGTTTCTCCTGCTGAAGTGATGTCAATAGCCTACCAAAAGGCCAGTAGATTGGGGATGTTTATATACTTGGATCTCTATAGGAAACCCTTGATCGTAGCTAAACTGTCGGGCGAACCGGTGAGGGTTGTATTGCTGAGCATGAATATTATTTCCCAGACGTAGGGGAATGACACTCTGTCGGAGTGAGATGAAGTATTCCGCCTGGGCCGTTCCCAACCTACTGCTGTCGCTTGGCTCTTTGTGATCTTCGTACCAACCTATTATTTTTGAAATTAGTACAAGGAATCATATTAGATTTCACAAAAATGAAAATTTCACAAAAAAAAAAATCTCTCTTCTTAAAGTGAAGAAAAAAATTTTTGAATTGAAAGGAAAAGTGAAAAAAAATTAAAATTCTACATAAAAAAAATAATAATAAAAATCTCTCTTCTTAAAATGAAAGGAAGAGTAAATGAAAAGTTCACTAAAGAAAAAATAATCTATGCTCTTGAAATGAAGGGATGAGTAAAAAAAATCTTTCTTGTTGAAACAAAAAAAAATTGAATCAAAAGGAAGAGTAAAATGAAAATTTTGGAAAGGAAAGGAAAAATGATTAAAGTCTTCTCTTCAAAACTCATTGGAGTAAAAGTGTTGACAAAAATTTTCTTGAAGCTCATTGTGAGCTCTTTTTTGCAAAAAAAAAAAAAAAAAAAAAAAATGAAATGGAGAACTCAATTGATTTTAGCTAACGGGAATCAAGTTCATGATTATAGCTTTAGATCCATTTAAAAAAAAAATCAAAATTGCCAAGTTAATGACTTAATCATGTTGAAGTCCACAACTTGAAAATTTAAAGGTCAAGACTTACAAGCATTAAAGGGTCAAGACCTAAATGACAAATGCAACTCTGGAGTTTAAGACACAAGGAAGTCAAACACCTGAGGATATACACAAGTCAGAGAGCTGAAGATTTTACAAGCACAAAGAGCCAAAATTTTCAGTGATAAAAGAAGCAAATACGATCAAGTAGGCAGCTCATAAATGCATAATAGCCATAGCTAGAGAGTTATGCGATTTGTTAAGATACAAGCACATATAAAAAGAATTTGAAGAAGGTCAAAGTCACCAAGCTAGAGGGTCTTCTGTTATGCTTTAGCAAAGAAGTCAAGAACATCAACCAAGTCAAAAAAAAAAAAAAAAAGAAATTTCTAGAACATGACAAAAAAAATAGCTCTCCTAATATTTTTTTTTTGCATTTTTGCTCATGATCATGTACTCATATGCTCTTTGAAATTAATAAAAAAATCAATTTTATGTTTGTTCATTTATTTCTCATTCACACTTGTTTCTTAATCGGAGGTTCCCATGACATTGTCTGGGGTAATTAATATTAGTGGCTTGCCCCTAATAGAAGTTATGAATCTGCAATCATCTGAAATATAAAAATGATTAAAATTTGATTTGTGATCCATGCTTTTCACCTAATTTATCCCAATTAAAGGACGGGTGGAAAGAAAGGAGCCCACAAAGTCTGGCAAGGGGAAGCTCGCATATAGAGATTTTTTTATTTCTAATTATATTAGAAACTTACTATTTTATTTTGAATTAAAATCAAACAAAAAAAAGGGGATAAGTAACAAGGATGGTGATGATACACTATATTCTGTTATTTTGAATTGGAGTAGGAAAAAAAGGAAGAAATAAAAAAAGAAGGGTATTATCCTATTCCAAATAGGAGTAAGAGGATAAACAAAATAATAAATAAAAAAAATAAAAAATAATAATATAAAAGAAAAGAAGAGAGAATATATATATTTGTTTAAGGATATATATGAATTAATATGGATTTGAATGTCAAATATTTTAAATTAAAAAAATAAATAAATAATAAAAGAGGATAAGACTTTAAAAAGATTGAATTCAAATTTTAAATTAAAAAAAAAAGAAGAAAATCTCCGTATCATGGAGTTGGTGATTTGTTGAAAAAAAATCTCTCGTTGAGGATTTGGTGGAACGAAAAAGAAACAACAAATAAAAAAGACGAAAAAAAAAAGAAAAAAAAGACAGAGAAATTGTTTTAGGGGGAAGAAAAAAATCATACAGAGGAGAAGAGAAGACGAAGAAAGATGAAAAGAGAGGAAGACGACGAAGAGAGGGAGAAAATAGAGAGTTTGGAGAAAGGCTGATCGGAAAAGGGTGATTGGTTTGACAGATGACGAGGGAAAAGTCCACATAAAGCAATTGGGTTCAAAAAGGTATTTTTTATTTTATAAAAAATAAAAAAAGCAATATAGTGATAATAATAATCTAGCATGACCATTGATGAACATGCCATGATCATGGATTTAGTCACACTTAAGCGGGCCCCACCTGATCATGATTTCTTTTTAGAATCAAATACATGTTATGCATGATGATGCTCATGATTTTCTTAGAATAAAAAAAAGCATGGTATGCATGATGATGATGCTCCATGATATTTTCTAATGCATGCATGCACGTACATGCCCCTTGATAAAAGTCAGCATGCCTCTTTTGTTTTTTCCATGCGTCTTCTCTCTCCCGTGTTCTCTCTTTCTTTCTCTCTCTCTCTCCCTAAAACCGTGGGAAAAAAAACCTCATGAGAGCATGAGTTTCACTTCCGATGATGCATCTCATCACCGTCGCGGCCGCAGGCACGGCTATTCCCTCGCCTACAGTGTCGGCAAAAACATATCCTGTCCTTAGATACCTTGAGAAGCTCGGCATCCCTCGATCCAAGCTTGACGAGTTCGTTCAGAAATATCCCTCTAAAGTAATGGTCCCTATCTTGTCCTTATGATTTCTTTTCCCTAGATTTTCACATATGGATCATCAATAACATTAAGTGTTCTGTGTGTGTGCGAAGCTGTAGTATACCCCAATCCACTAGTATTTCTCCTGCTGAGGTATTGCATGTTTTGGTTTAAATTAGTTGCTCATTGACACGACCCCTTGCGTGTATCCCGCAAGTGCACGGGTTGTCGAAGTAATAAAATACCCTGATGAGTGGGTAGTCGTATCCACAGGGAATAGTGTTCAGAAATAAGTGTTATCGCTATTTAGCTATGATGGGAATCGATGATGAGAAAAGTATATATGTATAGATATAAAAGAAAATAAAAGGGTGCAAGAAGAATAATGAGGGTAGGAGAGGTAATCGATATAACGATGGGGTACCCGGACAAAGTTCCCCTAGGACTAATGCTTCTAGTGCAAAACTTGTATTATGCTCTACAATTGATGCCTATTGAGTCGAGGATATCCTTAAACTCACGGTCCCAAAACTTAAGGTCAACCGTGACTAACCCCAACATTATGTCCCGGCATTAGGATTTACTACGACCCTTGACTCTTGTTGACCTATCAACTAAGCCCCAGGGAAGTCTATCTTCCTAACCCTAATACTACGTGGGATTGCTTTAAGCTCTAGGGATTCCTAGTGATAAAACCTGTTCCTTTATGTAGTTCTAACCCTTTGGTCCAGGTGGAAGAACCCTAGTCTGGATTGAGCCCTAAAACTCTATCTCGACCGCTAATTAAAGATGGAAACGGAGGTAGGGAGAAATCACACCGGAGGGGAAAGGGGTACATCGCTACCTCACAACTCTCCCTCTCAACCCTCTTTAATCTTAAGAAGTCTAACCCTAAAGGAGTTGACACACCTCCAAAGGATAACCTAGATTGCTCTCAACCTTAGTGTCACGGCTAAGGGAAAACAATAGCACAAGATAATTAAAATTGAAACTCAATTAAATTCATCAATATAGAAAGCATAATAAAAGTCATAGAAACAATATCATCCTAGGGCTTACAAGTCCGAATACCCACTAGGGTTTAGCTCTCCATGGAGCAATACAAAATCAATAAAGAGATTAAGAACATATGCATAAAAACCATAAAGAAAACCCCCTTGTAGATCGTATCGATGGTCTTGTGGAGCCGCCTAATCTTCTCAAAGAATCCCTTGTCAAGCCTGGGGCACACCTCGCCGAATCGATGCCGACGAAAGCTCCCCCAATAGCTTTCTTCCAAAGGATGTCGATGTCGATGCCGTATAATCGCCTCCAAATACCTCCAAGAACCTCTCCAAACCCTAACCGAAGCCCCCCCAAAAGATAGGCAAGTGATAAAAGGGGAGGGTCCCCAAATAAATCTGAAAACGGGCTATTTATAGGCTGCAATCGGGCTGAAATTAGAGTTCCACACGCCCCTGTGGATTTTCCACACGGGCTGCAAAATTTCTCATTAGGGCATAACTTGTATCCGACTTATGAGAGTAGCTACATACTTCATAGGTGGTAGCTCTTTCCACCCCAAATGCATACATAAAGAAAGCAACTATTCACAAACTCATAGTTTTCTCTTTTTTTTCATCTTTTTCAATTTTTTTCTTTATATGCATTTTCCAAAGTAAAACTAAGATGATGATAAACTTGTCCTTAAAAAACTTCAAGATGAGTTGCCGAGTTATAGACTTTTGTGAGTGTGACTGCCCTTGTGCCCCTCTAATGGAGGTTGGCACACACCCACAAGTCTAGACTCGTGCCTTATTCCTTGCTTGGTCCGAGAACCCCTCAACAATGGCGAACATAACCTATTCTTGCTTCTTTTTCTATAAATCTTCTCCACAACCCTTCAATGAACAAAAGAACACAAATACACACTAATTAGTGATTGAATCTGAGAAAAGTAATGCTCAATGTAAGATAATAATACTTCGTATTACTATAATACAAGCACTTATCAAACTCCCCCACACTTAAGCTTTTTCTTGTCCTCAAGAAAAATAGAACGTGAAAGTACTTGGGAAGAACAATTGAAAGTGCTCGGGCTTAGGTTCACCAAAAGTATGCAAAAGAAGCATTCTACAAGTAAGGGGAAATCAAAACATTACATAAGATTATCATTGCTCTAGCTAAAAACTCAAATAAAAAAGGATAAAAACTCGAAAATGTGTTAGTGTGTGTGATTTCACTCAAGAGAACCAACGAGTACTCCTCAAACTTTTGTTAGAAAGGACTTATTTATATACAAAAACAAAACTAAAGAGAGAAGGAAGTAGTAGCTTTACACATCCTTGAAGGTAGCCCTTTCCTAGGCGGCCGCCAAAGTTGGCTTTCACACTTTCGAGGAGGTAGCTCTTTCTACCGGGGTAGTAGCTTTCATGCATCCCATGAGATAGCTCTTTCTCTCATTAGGGCATAACTTGTATCCGACTTATGAGAGTAGCTACATACTTCATAGGTGGTAGCTCTTTCCACCCCAAATGCATACATAAAAGAAAGCAACTATTCACAAACTCATATTTTTCTCTTTTTTTTTCATCTTTTTCAATTTTTTTTTCTTTTATATGCATTTTCCAAAGTAAAACTAAGAATGATGATAAACTTGTCCTTAAAAACTTCAAGATTGAGTTTCCAAAAGATTCCAAGAATGAGTTGTGCAATACAAGATAATCAAGCAAAAATTCCCTAAAATTCAAGTAGAAACTAGAGCATGATAGGATACAATGTTAAAAATTCTCCTAAACTCTAAGAATACAAACATTGCAACTAAAGTGAGCCGCCATAGGCTACATGAGCATGAGCAATTGAACGCACAAGTAATGGTGTGTGCAATGTGAACTCCCCCCGACACTTAACATGTACATTGTCCCCAATGTACACCTGCAAGCACAATGAAAAGTAAAGCAATTAAAACAATTAGTGTAGGGGTAGGCAATTGAAACAATACTCCCCTGAACTTCAAGTGTTGCATTTGACGGAGCTATGCTCATTGAGAGTTGAGTCTCAATGGCTTGTGGAGCACACACGGTCACTTGACTGTGCCAATAACTAGTACTCAAATTCCTTACTCGCAAGACCATCTGCACGTAAACACAAGGGGGGTTCAGTGAAGCTAAAAAAAAAATAAAAACAAAAGAAACATAAAGCTAAAAACGCCTCAAGCGTTGGTGTCGTCTGCTATTGGTGCCGATGCTGCTGCTGCTGCTGATGGTGATCCTGGTGTTTGAAAAAGAAAAGAAGAGATTGACGAAGAAAAGGAGAGAAGATGCTTACCGACGAAATGGAAATCAAAAACTTCGAACATGGCCGGAAAACAAATTAGAAACTCCTTAAACAAACGAAGAGAGGGTTGGAAAGACGGGAGGAAGCATCCCGTAAGTGTGGAGGCATTTATAATTGAAAAGGTGAAAACGATTTTAAAATTAAATTACAGCCTATTGTGTTCTGTACATCCACACGGCCGTGTGGAATTTCCACACGGCCTTGTGCCTCCACTGGTAGGGATTCACAGGGGCAGTCACACACCTCCTGTGTTTCCTCTGTTTACCTCTTAACGCATACACACGGCCGTGTGGAAATTCCACACGGCCGTGTGCCCAACCTGGCTAAGCACAAGGCCAGCCACAGGGGCACCCACACGCCCCTGTGACCTCTCTGGATATCCCGAAAAACTCTAAGTGTTCCACACGGCCGTGTGCGTTTCACAAGACCTCTCACAGGGGCGGCCACACGCCCCTGTGTTTTCTCGGGATGGAAGGGAAACTCTGCAGAGTTTCACACGGCCGTGTGAGACATCCACACGGCCGTGTGCCGTAACACATGGACACTCACAGGGGCATCCACACGCCCCTGTGGACTCTCTGGAATGAGAGTTGAAGTTCTGCAGAATTTCACACGGCCGTGTGGAAATTCCACACGGCCGTGTGCCCTTCACTGGGTCGCTCACAGGGGCATCAACACGCCCCTGTGGCACTTGGAATGAGCTCTGAGATGGTTCACACAGCCGTGTGGAAATTCCACACGGCCGTGTGTTTTCTCTGGATGACCTAGAAAAATCACAGGCTCTGTAGAAAATTTCAGAAACACATTCATAACACTTAGAGCCTGTATAAACTATAAAAACACGACCAGAGATCCATGAAAACACACTCAAATGACCCAAAACTTCGCCACTCACAATTAGGCACACTACAACACCAATAATCCATGAGAAATCACAGCACATGCATAATAAAATTAAAACACCAACACTAAGCAATTATTCATACTAAAACTAAACTAAAGCCTAGAAAAGCAATAAAAACTTGGGTTGCCTCCCAAGAAGCGCTTGTTTAACGTCACTAAGCTTGATGTACCTCTTCCTTACCTTATGGCAGCTTGAAAAGAGTGTATTCCTCCTGACAAGACATTGCATAGCTACTTCCTTTAAACCAAAAATCTACTTGCCGGGGTGGAGTATTTGGTGGAGAGTCCAACCATCTTACTTTTGGCTTCCAAGGGAACAATTTGGGTTGGGAATTGTCCAAGATTAGCATAGGTGGGTCATTGGATGGTTTAAATATCCTATCCACATCATTTTCCCTTGCCAAAATCTCTTTCTTGCTTTTTGTGAGTTGATCAATCCCAAAGAGAGACGCTTGCTCCATTACCTTAGGGTTTGCTTCTTCTTGTGTATTTTTATCTTGAAAGGAACATGACACTAGCAAATCCCCTTGAAAATTTCCTTGCTCACAAGCACCTTCTTCATTAAAGCAATCCCAATTCTCCAAATGATGTTCTTCCTTTTCCTCTTCAATTTCTACAGCAACGTACTCGCTCTGCCCATTTGTTCATTATAGTTCACTACCACCTCATCTCTACAAGGAACTTGTGTTGCTTGCTCAAACACTTCATTTTCCTCGGAGAGTGTGTCAAGTATCCATCCTAATTGATGCTCGAGGTTGTTATAGGAGGCTTCATGACACTTTTGCATGGCTTCCATACTTTGGCAAGATTCATCGGATGCTTTAAAAAAGTTATCTAGCGCTTTTTTCCACTGAGGTTCATCCTCTTCAAGTACCTCATCCTTTTGAAATTGCTCTTGAGGTGCTTCCCAATGTTGTCCATCATTATTCCATAAAAAATTTGGGTAGCTTCTTTCATTTGGATGATATGTGTTGTAGCATGGATTGCTTTGTTGTTGTGAAGCAATTATTCTATCAAGCCTTGTATTGAGAGCTTCAACTTGAGAATATAGCTCAATGATTGCATCAACCTCCATTTAGGCTCCTTGCAAGAAAAAGTATGACAAAACAAAAGAAAGCAAATAAGAATGACGGAAGAATAAGAAAAGGGAAATAGAATGAATGATGAATAGCTAAAATAGCAAAGTACAAATGTCTCTAAAACGCCTACACCCCGGCAACGGCGCCAAAAACTTGACACGACCCCTTGCGTGTATCCCGCAAGTGCACGGGTTGTCGAAGTAATAATATACCCTGGTGAGTGGGAAGTCATATCCACAGGGAATAGTGTTCAGAAACAAGTGTTATCGCTATTTAGCTATGATGGGAATCGATGATGAGAAAAGTATGTATGTATAGATCTAAAAGAAAATAAAGTGGTGCAAGAAGAATAATGAGGGTAGGAGAGGTAATCGATATAACGATGGGGTACCCGGACAAAGCTCCCCTAGGACTAATGCTTCTAGTACAAAACTTGTATTATGCTCTACAATTGATACCTATTGAGTCGAGGATATCCTTAAACTCACGGTGCCCAAAACTTAAGGTCAACCGTGACTAACCCCAACATTATGTCCCGGCATTAGGATTCACTACGACCCTTGACTCTTGTTGACCTGTCAACTAAGCCCCACGGGAGTCTATCTTCCTAACCCTAACACTACGTGGGATTGCTTTAAGCTGTAGGGATTCCTAGTGATAAACCTGTTCCTCTATGTAGTTCTAACCCTTTGGTCCAGGTGGAAGAACCCTAGTCTAGATTGAGTCCCTAAAACTCTATCTCGACCGCTAATTAAAGAAGGAAACGGAGGTAGGGAGAAATCACACCAGAGGGGAAAGGGCTACATCGCTACCTCACAACTCTCCCTCTCAACCCTCTTTAATCTTAAGAAGTCTAACCCTAAAGGAGTTGTCACACCTCCAAAGGATAACCTAGATTGCTCTCAACCTTAGTGTCACGGCTAAGGGAAAATAATAGCACAAGATAATTAAAATTGAAACTCAATTAAATTCATCAATATAGAAAGCATAATAAAAGTCATAGAAACAATATCATCCTAGGGCTTACAAGTCCGAATACCCACTAGGGTTTAGCTCTCCATGGAGCAATACAAAATCAATAAAGAGATTAAGAACATATGCATAAAAACCATAAAGAAAACCCCTTTCTAGATCGTATCGATGGTCTTGTGGAGCCGCCTAATCTTCTCCACGAATCCCTTGTCAAGCCTAGGGCACACCTCGCCGAATCGATGCCGATGAAAGCTCCCCCAATAGCTTTCTTCCAAAGGATGTCGATGTCGATGCCGTATAATCACCTCCAAATACCTCCAAGAACCTCTCCAAACCCTAGCCGAAAGCCCCCAAAAGATAGGCAAGTGATAAAAGAGGAGGGTCCCCAGATAGATCTGAAAAACAGGCTATTTATAGGCTGAAATCGGGCTGAAATCGGAGTTCCACACGCCCCTCTGGATTTTCCACACGGGCTGCAGAATTTCCACACGCCCGTGTGGAAATTCTGTTTTGTTGATTTTCGCCGGGATGCGAACAGTAACTTGCTACAGTACTTTTTTGCTACAGTCGACCGTGTGGAATTTCCACACGCCCCGTGTGAACTCTCTGAAATCCTGATTTTCGGCAGAAAGTGAACAGTAGCTTGCTACAGTGATTTTGCTACAAATACAAAGATGCAATGCTGCTATAGTACTCGCGAAATGCTCCCGAACTCATCGTTTTTCATCGAGGCCGTTGATTTGGGCACACACTCAACGTTATATTATGTCGATTACTTCATTTCTCTTCATTGGCAAAGTTCTCCAATCCTACACGAGTTATAGACTTTTGTGAGTGTGACTGCCCTTGTGCCCCTCCAATGGAGGTTGGCACACACCCACAAGTCTAGACTCGTGCCTTGTTCCTTGCATGGTCTGAGAACCCCTCAACAATGGCGAACATAACCTATTCTTGCTTTTTTTTTCTATAAATCTTCTCCACAACGCTTCAATGCACAAAAGAAGACAAATACACACTAAGAATGAAGAAGAAAAAAATGAGAAAAATGAGGGGTGGGGAAAAAGCAAAAAAAAAAAGAAAGGAAAAAAATGATGAATGGTGAATAAAAAAAATGAAGACGGTAAAAATGAAAATAAATGAGGGATGAGGAAAATAAGAAAACGAAAAAAAATGAAGGATGAGAAAAAAAATGAAAAGAAGAAAAAAAAAGAGAGGAAAATGAAGGAGTGAAAAAAATGAAGAGGGGAAAATGAGGAAAAATGAAAAAAAAAAAATTAAGGATGAGTAAAAAAAAATATGAAAGGTGAGCTTACTGGTGTGAAGACTTCTCTTTGGAAAATTCTTCTAACTCCACCTTGAGTTCTTGACATACTGTTGGGGTAAGGAGAATTTTTTTTAAAATATCTCTGACTCCACCTTGAGGTCTTGACACTCTTGAGGTAAGGATAAATTTTTCACGAAATTCTTCTAACTCCACCTTGAGTTCTTGACACTCTTGCGGTAAGGATAAATTTTTCACGAAATTCTTCTAACTCCACCTTGAGGTCTTGACACACTCTTGGGGTAAGGAGAAATTTTTCACGAAATTCCTCTAACTCCACCTTGAGGTCTTGACATACTTTTGGGGTAAGGAGAAAATTTTCATCAAATTCCTCTGACTCCACCTTGAGTTCTTGACATCCTTGGGGTTAGAAAAAAATTTCTATGAAATTTCTCTGACTCCACCTTGAAGTCTTCACACTCTTGGGGTAAGGAGAAAATTTCTATGAAATTTCTCTGACTCCACCTTGAGGTCTTGACATTCTTGGCGTAAGGAGAAAATTTCTATGAAATTTCTTTAACTCCACCTTGAGGTCTTGACATTCTTGGGCTAAAGAGAAATTCCTACAAAAAATTATAAAAAAAAACTCACTTCTTCAAATAATAAAAAAATTCTTGAAGTGAAAGGAAAAGTGAAAAAAAAAATGAAAATTCCACAAAAAAAAAATAATAATAAAAAAATCTCTCTTCTTGAAATGAAAGGAAGAGTAAATGAAAAGTTCACTAAAGGAAAAAAAATCTATCCTCTTGAAATGAAGGGATGGGTAAAAAAAAAGTCTTTCTTCTTGAAACAAAAAATTTGAAGCAAAAGGAAGAGTAAAATGAAAATTTTGGAAAGGAAAGGAAAAATGATAAAAGTCTTCTCCTCAACACTCATTCGAGTGAAAATGTTCACAAAAATTTTCTTGAAGCTCATTGTGAGCTCTTTTTTTCGCAAAAAAAAAAAAAAAATGAAACGGAGAACTCAATTGATCTTAGCTAACGGAAATCAAGCTCATGATTATAGCTTGAGATCCATTTAAAAAAAAAAATCAAAATTGACAAGTTAATGACTTAATCATGTTGAACTCCACAACTTGAAAATTTAAAGGTCAAGACATACAAGCATTAAAAGGTCCAGATCTAAATGACAAATGCAACTCTGGAGTTTAAAACACAAGGACATCAAACACCTGAGGAGTTACGCAAGTCAGAGAGCTGAAGATTTTACAAGCACAAAGAGCCAAAATTTTCAGTGATAAAAGAAGCAAAGACGATGAAGTAGGCAGCTCATAAATGCAGAGTAGCCATAGCTAGAGAGTTATACGATGTGTTAAGATACAAGCACGCATAAAAAGAATTTGAAGGTCACAGTCACCAAGCTAGAGGGTCTTCTGATATGCTTTAGCAAAGAAGTCAAGAGCATCAACCAAGTCAAAAAAAAAAAGAAATTTGTAGAACATGACAAAAATAGCTCTCCAAATATTTTTGCATTTTCGCTCATGATTATGTACTCATATGCTCTTTGAAATTAATAAAAAAATCAATTTTATGTTTGTTCATTTATTTCTCATTCACACTTGTTTCTTAATCGGAGGTTCCCATGACATTGTCTGGGGTAATTAATATTAGGGGCTTGCCCCTAATAGAAGTTATGAACCTGCAATCATCTGAAATATAAAAATAATTAAAATTTGATTTGTAATCCATGCTTTTCACCTGGTCAATCCAAATTAAAGGCCGGGTTGAAAGAAAGGAACCCACAAAGTCTGGCACGCTCGGTGGGACCAACTTCTCCTTCCATCTTTGAAACAAAGTGTGAATGAGAAATAAAAAAGAAAAGAGAAAAAAAAACAAATCAACTATTATTGTTAATGTAATGTTTTCCTTTTTCAGTTTTCGTAATGGCATTAGTAAGCAACACCAACAATGCAGCTGCATCATGCACCATTTTCCTTGGGGTAGGCACTCAGGTAAAGCTACCTTATGCTTCTGTCTACTCTGGCGTCGCGGGAGCTGAAATCAAGTTTGGGACTGTCTCGGAGTATGTCAACTTTGTGCGAAGCCCACCATCATCACCATCAATGGGACGTCGCTCAAATGTGACGCCCAAGTCTAACCAAGAGGAAGATACCCTCACCTCAGGAGAAGGCAAGTTTTGTCTCATTCCAAGATTCAAGGAATATTTCTCCAAGTTCATTTGCAAACTCTTTCACACCACTGCGAATGGTGAAGGAGAATTCCACAACTGGTGAGCTTCGATCCCAACAGACTGACATGAAGAAAGGGGGCAGGCCACCAAGGTTCCATCAGTCGAAGAACAATTTTGCTAAGAGAATTTATAATAACTACACATCCTATAGGAAGTTACAAACTGAAAAGATGACACCAAGGAATTTTTACCTAAGAAAAAAGAATTTACTCTCGGAGTCGCGAGCTTCCGTGTTTGATAAGCTTGCACTACCGAAGAAGCAAGCTTACAAGAAGGCCACACCCTTTATTCCTCGTTCAAGGTTTCAGTGGATAAGGAAACAAGATGAGGAAATGGAAGATCCTGAAGTACATACCGTATGAGTGATTATCGAAGGGTCTGAACACCAACCTGATGCATACTGTTGCATCTCTAACTGGTGTGATCTCTCGTTTGAGTGATCAAGTCCAAAATCTACTCCACGACAATTCAAGGGCTCATAGGCAATCACCATCTGTACAAGTTATTCAAGAGGAAGAAGATGATGAAGAGGAAGTTCTTGGGTTACATGGCAAGTTGGAACATCGGCGACACCTCAGCCAATTGTATCCCGAGAAGAAGTACAAAAAATAGTTGCTGCACAATTGAAGCAAGCTAAGGGTTCTACAGTAAAAAGTGATGGAGATAAACCATACTCAAGCTTTCATGATCAAGTGGCTTATCCTAAGGGGTACCATGTTCCCAAGTTCAAGCAGTATAATGGCTTAGGGAACCCTGATCAACATTTGGCTCATTTCATAACAGCATGCGGGGACACAAGCAACAACCCGACTCTTTTGTTAAGACAATTTGCAGCTAGTTTAACTGGTGTTGCTTTTGAATGGTATGCAAACTTGCAACCTGAATCAATTCAGACATGGTAGCAAATGAAAGACTCCTTTAGAGTTCGATTCGGTGGAGTTACTGATAAAATCACTATAGCTTATCTAGCTAACACAAGACAAAACAAGGATGAGAAAGTCATAGATTATGTGATGAGATGGCGTAACTTGAGCATCAAGTGTGAGCAGCCACTCGATCAGGTGCAGGCAGTGGGGTTATTGGTGGGGAATATTGACAACTGGATGGCTCCATTTCTCAGTTCATCTGACATTCACACCTTCCAAGATTTAATTTCACAAGTCAAAAATTTGGAAAGAACTAGTCCAAGGGTGGTATCTACAATGCAACCTATCAAAGTGGACAAAGAAAAGCCAAGAAAGCCAGAAGGTGTTAAGCATGTGGCCTTTGTAACTGATAAAGTAAAGGAGGCAACCACACCAATAAATTATGACAAGCCAAACCACCATCACTTGGGAGTGGAAGTGAACCACCGAAGCTTGTAAGTTCTCTTCAAGAGAGGATGAATAGAAAATATTCTTTTAGAAGGGACAAAGTGATGAAGATATTCAAAGATGCATTGAAGGTTGGTTTGCAGCTGCCAGAAAGCAAGCGACCAGAAGAGGCAAACAAGAAAGATCACCCAAATTTTTGTCCATATCATAGAATATTGGGTCATTCGATTGAGAATTGCTATGTGTTCAAGGATTGGATTGAGAGACAGTATCAGGAAGGAAAGATCACTTTATCCAAAAATGTATTGCTCGATCAACCAGCAAAGCACACCAACTATGTGTCAGTTGCCCTGCAAGAAGAAGCTTTATGGGGCAAGCTGCAGGGGGCATATCCGAAGGCACACAAGCTCAGGAAGGTTCTCAAATTCCCAAGGAGCCCGCTCCTCTTGGAGTTCCAGAAGGTTTATGGGAAATCTTTATCTCAAAAAAGTCAAGAAAAATGTTGAAGAAATTGGGAGAGCTTCCTGGTATCAAGTGGCGGAGAGCTCAAGAACCAGATGAGAAGCCCAAGCAAAAAGCCAAGAAGAACAAAAAGATCAAGAACAAGAAAAAGAAACAGGAGCAGATAAAGCCCGCTGAATTTCATTATAAGAAGTCAATTATTGGGGAATATATTGACTCCTTGGAAGATTATCAACAAAAGGAGAGAGCCCTGATTACATTAGTTGATTACTTTCCTGATGAGGTTAAAGAGCTGCTCTCAGATTTAGACGAGTCTCAAGATGAAGAGCCCATGGTTGAGACTTGTCAAGTTATTACTATATATGAAGAAGAAACATGGGATGATGTTGATAATGAAGATGAGCTTGAGCTCTACTACTCGGATGATGGTGATTCTTTATCTGAGCAGCTATATGATCGACATGGGAGACCATATGTGAGTAAAAAGCAGAAAAAGAAACAAGCTTTTAAAGAAAGGATTCGAATGGCAAAAGCGAGGTTGCAGAAAGCTTCAACACAATCTTACCAAGAAAGCCTGCATAATCCAAAGGAGAAACCAAGAAGAGCACCTAAATATAAAATACTTAGAAAGGTGATGCCATATGAAGAGATTCCATCCTTCATCCAAGAAGTGACATATGACCTAACTCATCGGAAGCCACATATTCCAGACGGTGATGCTCCTTGAAATGAGTCTGGAATCATAGAACCTGTGAATGATTCTTTCCACCAGGAGGAAACACATTCTCAACATAGTGAAGATCAAAGAGTTGACATGGAGGAAGGAAGAGCACCTCAACTTCTAAGCACTGTAAGAGATGTGAGTTTTTCCATAAGAAGAGATAAAATTCAAGAATTGTTTCAAAAGATGGTAGAGGAAGGTATATTGATTCTAAAGAAGAAAAGGAATGCTACAACAAACATGAATAATCATCCTAAGTACTGTCCTTTTCATCAATTGATAGGGCATGAATTGGAAGATTGCCATGGTTTCAAGAGAAGGCTACATAAAGTACTCAAATCAGGTGCTATAGATCTACCTGAGGAGTATTTTGAGATGTCAGGTACATGTTGTGCCTTGACAATCAAAGAAAGGCATGATAATGGGTGCATCCACCAAGATGAGGAATAGGAACCTCGAATAATTAATAATGTTCGGAGGCTTCTGAACAAGCATGTGGCACTAAGGATAAAGGGAAAGAGAAGGTGATTGACATAAATGAAGACATCGTGCAGCCACGGAAGAGCTTTACTTCGAAGACACAAGACTACAACATTGCTGCTCATTTGAAGAAAATTCTAGCTCAATTAAGTGTCTTTGATGTGTTGATGATGTCACAGGAGCTCAGAGACACATTGATCCACGTTTTGCAAAATCCAGAAGAATACCAAGCTTATTTTGCTGAAGCTCATATGATGGAAGCTCTCCATGCTTTTGGCTCTCCGGCGATTAAGTTCTCTGAGAAGGACTTGTTGTTAGGGACAAGGGAGCATAATAGACCTTTATATGTTACTTGGTCTTGTGACGGGACAAGAGTCAACCGAATCCTCATTGACCCAGGCTCATTTGTAAATCTGATGACATTAAAGACTTTGCATACATTGGCTTTGGAGACGTATGATTTGTCAGCTGAAAAGATTATTGTCCAAGGCTTTAACCAACATAGTCAAAAAAGCCCTTAGCTCAATTACTCTCCCTTTCAAGATTGGGAAGCTGACATCAGAGGTGAAGTTTCATGTTATCAACATTGATGCTTCCTATAAAGTATTGTTGGGGAGATCATGGTTACATAAAAATTATGTGGTTCCTTCCACTCTGCATCAGTGTTTGAAGTATATGAAGGATGATGATGTATACTGTATAGATAGGGAGATTCAGCCATTTGGTGTGCATGAAATCAACTATGATGATGCACGATATTTTGTTGGTACATCGAAAGGGGGCAAGCTTTCTGCAGCAAAGGATGATGCTCTCATGAAGGTCACCAAGACTACCAAGCTCACTCAGAAGAAAGTTTCATTCTTGCCTTTGAAACCACACTTTGGAAGTGAGACGGAATCTTCAGAAGAAGAAACAAATGATGAATACATGCATGCCACCAATTCATTTTCTCACTCTCATAGGAGAAACCGGCACTTTGGAAATGCTGATTCTGACGGAGAAGGAACTTCATTTTCACCCATTAAAAAAGAAGATGATGATGAAAGTCTAGTGGAAAATTCTCTTCATGTTACGAGAATACCAGGAAGAATTTACAAAGCTCTTGATGAGTTGGACGTTAACTCAGTAGAACGACTCGTCACCTTCTATGTGCCTTCTCGTCATCAAGAGGAGAGAGGGATCCTAATAAGATCAATGGTGAAGATTTGTTGATGATAAAGACAATGGGATATGAAGAACCTTGGCCTTTGAGGATTCCAAGTTACTATTCTCCAAAGCTAAGAAGACTAATAAAACAAGCTGGAGTCAGTTTGAACTATTCGAGGGATAGACATGTTCTCTTTGAGAAACTTTGGCACCTTTCAAAATTGCTATGCAAGGTCAAGGTTTGAGCAAGAAAGGACTTGGGTTCCAAGATGAACAAGTATATGAATGCCGCATGGTCTCAACTGTTGAAGGGTTGGATACAAAGGATGAAGATCCACTACAAGAAGCATCAGATGATCATCTTGTTCCAAGATATTAAATTGAAGGATGTACCCCCTGAGCTTGAAGATGGAGGGCAAGCGGCGATTGATGAGTTGGTAGAGATCAACTTGGGAAGTGAGGATGATCCTAAACCTACTTTCTTAAGTGTACAATTAACTCAAGAAGAGAAAGAAGCCATTCAAAGCATTCTCATAGAGTATGTTGACTATTTTGCATGGAGCTATAAGGAGATACCAGGGCTCGACACAGAAGTAGCAGTGCACAAGCTCGCCATCGACCCAAATTTTTCACCAGTAAAACAAGCACCAAGAAAGATGAAGTTTGATCTGGAGGAGAGCGTTATTGAAGAAACCAAGAAACTAATTGAAGCTGGTTTCATAAGGGAAGAAAAATACCCTAATTGGATTGCCAGCATAGTGCCTGTCAAGAAAAAGAATGGGCAAATGAGAATATGTGTGGACTTTAGGGACTTAAACAAAGCATGTCCCAAAGATGATTTTCCACTACCTGTTATGGAGATCATGATTGATAACACTTCCTCTTATGAGATGTTTTCTTTCATGGATGATTTTTCTGGGTACAACCAAATCAAGATGGACCCAGAGGATGAAAAGCATACTGCGTTTCGGACACCAATATGCATCTATTGCTACAAGGTTATGCCTTTTGGACTAAAGAATGCGGGGGCAACATATAAAAGAACAATGACAAAATTTTTTGATGATTTAATTCACCAAGTCGTGGAGTGCTATGTAGATGATTTGGTGGTGAAAACACAATCAAAAGATCAACACCTCAATGACTTGAGAATGGTGTTCGATCGTATTAGAAAATACAACTTGAAGATGAACCCTATGAAATGTGCATTTGGGGTATTATCTGGGAAATTCCTTGGATTCATTGTGAGACACCGAGGAATAGAGATTGACCCCTCCAAAATTAAGGCAATCATAGAAATGCCATCTCCAAAGACATTGAAGCAGCTGAGGTCTTTTGAAGGGCATCTTGCCTATGTTAGAAGATTCATCGCCAACCTTTCAGGAAGATATAAGCCATTCTCTAAGCTGGTAAAGAAGAATGCTCCTTTCAAGTGGGACGATGAATGCCAAAATGCTTTTGAAGAAATCAAGCGCTATTTATTAAATCCGCCAGTGTTAGAGGCGCCAATTGCAGGAAAGCTACTGATCTTATACAGAACAGCCTTGGATGGATCTCTTGGAGCTCTGCTAGCTCAAGAGAATGAAGAGGGAAAGGAGAATGCCCTATATTACCTTAGTAGGATGTTGGTGGGCACGGAAAACAGATATACTCCTATCGAGAAACACTGTCTGTCTTTAGTGTTTGCGGTAAAGAAGCTTCGGCATTATCTGCGCTGACATAAGGTGACTCTCATCTCGAGGATTGACCCACTCAAGTACTTGATGTTAAGGCCATTGTTCACTGGAAGATTTGCAAAATGGGCATTGATACTCATGGAGTTTGACATAACCTATACTCCACAAAAAGCAATCAAAGGTCAAGTATTGGCAGATTTTCTCGCGGCACATCCTTTGCCTGATGAATCTCCTTTAAGTTGCGATCTCCTTGATGAAGAGACTTTGGCAATTGAAGAAGGAGAACAATGTTGGAAGATGTACTTTGATGGAGCTTCTTCCATCCAACCAGCTGTTAGACCTAAAATTCCTCAAATCAGAGCTGGCGGACTCATCTTCATTTCTCTAGATGGTGGGATCCTGAGATACTCTCTTTCCTTGCTAAAGCCATGCACTAACAATGAGGCGGAATATGAAGCTCTTACTGCTGGATTGGAGCTAGCAATCAAGATGGGGATTCAAAGTTTGCATATATATGGTGACTCACAACTCATTATAAATCAAGTTAAAGGAAGTTTCAAGACTTATAAGCAAGAACTTCTCCAGTATCATTAGAGAGTTATTAAATTATTGAAGCTAATTCCTGATGTTAAGCTGGAGAGAGTTTCTAGGTCCGCTAATGGAAAAGCAGATAGCTTAGCCAAACTGGCAAAAGAACTAGCTGATCCAGATCAAGAGGAAATCCAAGTAACCATTCGGAATAGGAGGGTCTTGAGTCCATGTCTTGATGAAGGGTTTGAAAACAAACACCTTAGGAAAGAAGAAATTCTAATAGTGGCTGAAGATGATTGGAAGGAGCCCATCATTAAATATTTGAAGTATGGCGAATTTCTAAACGAAAAGTCTCTGGCGACGCAGTTAAAGAAAAGGGCAATGAGATTTACCCTTGTTAACGACATTCTCTATCGAAGATCATATGATCAACTCCTACTAAGATGCCTCTCGAAGGAGGAGTCCGAAGAAGTCATGCATGAAGTCCATTCTGGTATATGCGGAAGCTCACCAGTCAGGACCTAAGATGCGATTGAAGATCAAACATATTGGGTACTATTGGCCAAGTATGATGAACGATTGCCTACAATATGCAAGACGGTGTAAATTGTGCCAAGCTCGTGGGGATTTCATTCATCAACACCCCAATCCTTTGCACCCTACAATCTCTTCATGGCCTTTTGAGATGTGGGGGACTGATGTGATAGGCCCTATTGAGCCTCCATCATCAAGAGGGCATCGTTTTATATTAGCTGCCACTGATTACTTTTCACGATGGGCGGAAGCCATCCCTTTAAAGGAAGTAAAGGCGGAAAACATTATCAAATTCTTCAAGGATCATGTGTTGTATAAATTTGGAATGCCTCGAAGAATCATTTCTGACAACGGTCGAGCATTCAAAAGCTTCAAGGTTGGAAGGTTTGCTCAGCATCACAAAATAGATTGGAGGTATTTCTCTATCTATAATGCTAGAGCAAATGGTCTCGCAGAAACATTCAACAAAACATTATCTAAGTTGTTGAAGAAAGCAGTTTGAAAAAGTCAAAGGGATTGGCATGAAAGACTTCCTGAATTTTTATAGGGCATACCGGACAACATATCGAACACCAACTCAATCAACACCATACTCATTGGTTTTTGGTACAGAAGCTGTTCTTCCACTTGAAGTCCCGATTCCATCTCTGAGAATACCCTTACAAAATGAACTCACGAATGAAGATAGAGTTCGCTTGCGTTTGGATGAACTTGATGCTTTAGATGAAAGAAGACTAGAGGCTCAACAGAATCTTGAAGTCTACAAAGCAAGAATGGCACGAGCTTACAATAAGATGGCTCGCATTCAAACTTTCGAGAAAAAGGAGAGATGGTGTGGGTGTTAAGAAGACCAATCATCATCAACAAATATGCTGGGGGCAAGTTCAAGTCAAATCGTCTACGAAAGAGGAGCTTATCAGCTAGTTGACGCCAATGGAAGAAGACCTATGCCGCCTATCAATGCGCGCTTCTTGAAAAAATATTATCCATGATATAAAAATGTAAAAAATAAAAAAATATATAAAAAAAGGAAGAATTCGTGATTGTCTATGACGGAATGTCCAATGCTCTTGTTTGAGCAAGTTGGTCAAGCATGATATATGCTTCTCGAGACAAATTACGAGTTCCATTATCTTGTTTTTCTTCTCTATTTGAATAAAGACATATTGTAAAATAAAAAGAATTTTGTGTTTGTCTATGACGGAATGTCCAGTGCTCTTGTTTGAGCAGGTTGGTGAAGCATGATATATGCTTCTCGAGGCAAAACACAAATGTTATCATGTTGTTTTCTTTTCCAAATTAAATAAAGATGTGATTCCATGAATTTTGAAATGACTCTTGTGAACTTAGCTTTAAGAGACTATGTGCAAATCTTATAAGAAACTATAAAATCAAGAAAAAAAAAAAGAGGAAAAGTTTTATGAAAAATGAAAATAAAAAAGACAAAAGGAAAAGAAATTCAAAAAAATAAAATAAAAAAAAAGAAAAAAAGGCAAAAAGGCAAAAAAAAAAAAAAAAAAAACAAAAAACAAAACAAAACCAAACAAAAAAGAGAAGATGAAAATCAAGGAAGTGATGAATTTTGAAGGCAAAATCTGCAGTATTTTTGACAAAAGCTTTGTTTTGATCACGTAGCTCATCGGATATTCAGATCAGCTTTGATTGTAATAAAATTTTAAATACAGTACAAACACATGACAATAGTTAATATGAACGGTTGAAATTAAATTTGGAGTTCTGATGATTTTCAAAGAAATTTAAACTTCAAGCTAAGTTTCATGAAATTTGTTCTTCAACAATCATAGTTGATCAAATCTTAATCGGTCTGTGATATATTCTCTGATTAATCTGTAAATGTTATTGAAGCTTTGAGATGTCATAATGTTTCATATGAACGGTTATGATTATATTTTAAGTTCAAAAATATTCGGAAACAATTCTTGACTCCACAGTGAAATCCATTGATAATCATCATGGAAATTGTTTGCCATCAAGGTGATGATGGAATAGATATAAATTATGGGATCTTTTTGGAAATATTTTTACATGTTCATGACGTTTTAATCTTCAATATGGACGGTGGAGATTGGGTTAGAGGTTTATTTACCTCTCATAAAAATTCATAAGCTTAAATCAAATTTTGTTAAGCATTTGTGGTCTCTATTGTTGGTTTTTAAGTTGATGATCAAGTGGTTGAACTTTTCCTAGTACTCATGAAATTTTTTATCTACACTCATAGATTATTTTTCTTTGAGTTGGACGGTTAAAATCATGTTTGGAGTTCGGCATATTCATAAAAAAAGAAGGAAAAAGAGTTCGGAAGGAAATTTTATTACTAAGGAGAAAAGTTAGGAAGACATGGAGTTTTAGTCCATTTATTACATCAAGCTAGAGTTGAATGAATAAAATAGCTAAGGTCTAAAACTAAGCAACGGAAGTAAACTAAGCTAAATTCGAAGATAAAAATAAGCTAAGCCTAAAGTTGAGTTTTCGCTCTCTCAAAGTTGGCAAGGGCCTCCTTAGATGACAAGGAGGGTTGTGGTTTGTCACTGCCGCCTCCAAGTGCTTCAATCTTTTGATGAATATCGGTAAGGGACTTGTTCACTTCTTCAATGGTGGGAGCATCAGATAATAGTGACATTCCCGAAGAGATGATATGTTCTTTCTCTTTTTCTTGTGCTTTCAATTCTTGCGATTTCTTTTTTATTTGTATGAGCTCCTTATTAGCCTCATCAATGAGTTGGGACATTTTTGGGAGGAACAATTTAGTTTCCTTTAGCCCTTCCTCTTCCGCCATCAATTCGTCCTTTTCCTGCGAGTTTATGTCATTTCCTCCATTACTTGTGTCATGGGCAACCTTAGCCATATCAAGTACTTCATATATCTTATCCCTTGTGATTGAGATGTCAATTCCATGTGTCATCAAGTTCTTGTACAATTTTGTAGTTTCTTCCCTTAGAGATTCGTGTTCATGAGGACGTGAGGATTTCACCTTTTTAATGAGCTTATTTACCCAAAAAGACTTCAAGCCTGTGTCTTTTTTAAGGAGTTGAGGATGAGATGAGCTCATAGATGCAATTCCATAACCTTTGGAGTTGAGTCTTCTTTTGCACGTTGAGGAGAAGGGATGATTTCTAGTGACTTCGAAGTTTCTTTTGATAGAGGGCTTTCTATGGGAGGATTAGCATCAAGGATGGGCGTATAGTTGTCATCATGAGCAAAGTCCGAAGACAAAGAGTCATGTGCGGAGGGACTCATCTTTGGGGAGGGAGCTTCATGGCGATATGCAAGGAAAAAGAAAAAAAGATTAAAATGAATAGGATTGATGAGTAAGGGAAAATAAGAAAAGAAAGATTTGTTAAGTAACATACCTATTGAGTTGGATCCCGGCTTGGAGATGCTAGCTTGATCTTCCTCGTGTTCACTTATGTTAGGAATATCACCTAAATAGAAGGAGAACCACATATTTACCAAAAAAAAAAGAGTTTGAGATCAACTCAAAATAGAGTTTGAGATCTACCCAAAGATAAAAAAAAGGAGTTTGAGATCAAATAAAAAAAAGAGAGTTTGAGATCAACTCAAAGATAAAATTTGAAAGCAATTAAAAAAAAAGAGAGCTTGAGATCAACTCAAAATAGAGTTTAAAATCTACTCAAAGATAAAATTTGAAATCAATTTAAAAAAAAAAAAAAGAGTTTGAGATCAACTCAAAATAGAGTTTGAGATCTACTCAAAGATAAAAAAAAAAAAGGAGTTTGAGATCAAATAAAAAAAAAAGAATTTGCGATCAACTCAAAGATAAAATTTGAAATAAAAAAAAGAAAGAAAAAAAAGAGTTTGAGATTAATTCAAAATAGAGTTTGAAATCTACTCAAAGATAAAATTTGAAATCAATTCAAAAAAAAAAAAAAAAGGGAAAGAGTTTGAGATCAACTCAAAATAGAGTTTGAGATCTACTCAAAGATAAGGTTTGAAATAAAAAAAACGAGTTTGAGACCCATCCAAAAAGAAAAATAATAATGATAAAAAATAGGAAAAATAAATTAAATAAAAATTATACATGGAGTACGTACCTTGAGGTGACAATTGATGAGGATCATGTAAAGGCACTGAAAGAGTTCGTGATGAAGAAGTAGTTCGAACCCTTTTAGGAGAAATTCTTGATTCCACTGGTGAAGACGCATGTGGCGTGGAAGGTCCGACTTGGTTTTCTCCAACTTGGATTTCATGACTACCCAGTTTTCTTTTTTTGAGGAGGGGTCTCCTTTTCAGTTGGGGCTTTGTCTTTAAGAGCTCGTGCAAATTGATCTTGTTCCTTAAGGAGATTATAAATCGAATTCAAAGTTGTGTGCGCCCTAACTGACCAAAAGTGTGCATACAGGTATGGAGGTTGTCCTTCGCGTTTGTGAGATGGAATGTAGAATTGTGCCCCTGTATTCCTCCTGCTGAAGTGATGCCAATAGCCTACGAAAAGGCCAGTAGATTGGGGATGTTTAGATATTTCGATCTCTGTAGGAAACCCTTGATCGTAGCCAAACTGTCGGGCGAACCAGTGAGGGTTGTATTGCTGAGCATGAATATTATTTCCCAGACGTAGGGGAATGATAATCTGTCGGAGTGAGATGAAGTATTCCGCCTGGGCCGTTCCTAACCTACTGCTATCGCTTGGCTCTTTGTGATCTTCGTACCAACCTTCATTTTTGAAATCAGTACAAGTAAATGGACGCCATTTCAAATGAAAGGAAGAGTAAATGAAAAGTTCACTAAAGGAAAAAAAAGCTATCCTCTTGAAATGAATGGATGGGTAAAAAAAAAAATTCTTTCTTCTTGAAACAAAAAATTTGAAGCAAAAGGAAGAGTAAAATGAAAATTTTGGAAAGGAAAGGAAAAATAATAAAAGGCTTTTCTTCAACACTCATTGGAGTGAAAGTGTTGACAAAAATTTTCTTGAAGCTCATTGTGAGCTCTTTTTTTCTCAAAAAAAAAAAATGAAATGGAGAACTCAATTGATCTTAGCTAACAGAAATCAAGCTCATGATTATAGCTTGAGATCCATTTAAAAAAAAATCAAAATTGCCAAGTTAATGACTTAATCATGTTGAAGTCCACAACTTGAAAATTTAAAGGTCAAGACTTACAAGTATTAAAGGGTCAAGACCTAAATGACAAATGCAACTCTGGAGTTTAAGACACAAGGACGTCAAACACCTGAGGAGTTACACAAGTCGGAGAGCTGAAGATTTTACAAGCACAAAGAGCCAAAATTTTCAGTGATAAAAGAAGTAAAGACGATCAAGTAGGCAGCTCATAAATGTAGAGTAGCCATAGCTAGAGAGTTATGCAATGTGTTAAGATACAAGCACGCTGATAAGTGCTCGTGTTATAGTAATGTGAAGTGTTATTATCTTGCAATTGGCATTAATTTAATCAGATTTTATCACTAAAAAGTGTGCATTTGTTTACTTTTGTGCATTGAAGGGTTGTGGAGAAGATTTAGAGAAAAAGAAGGAAGAATAGGTTATGTTCGCCGTTGTTGAGGAGTTCTCGGACCAAGCAAGGAACAAGGCACGAGTCTAGACTTGTGGGTGTGTGCCAACCTCCATTGGAGGGGCACAAGGGCAGTCACACTCACAAAAGTCTACAACTCGTGTAGCATTGGAGAACTTCGCCAATGAAGAGAAATGAAGTAATCGACATAATCTACCGTTGATTGTGTGCCCAATTCAACGGCCTCGATGAAGAACGATGGATTCGGGAGTATTTCGGAGAAGTACTGTAGCAGGCACTGTAGCAAATACTGTAGAGAAAATACTGTAGCACTTACTGTTCACATTCTGCCGAAATTCAGAATTCCAGAGAGTTCACACGGGCGTGTGGAAATTCCACACGGCCGTGTGAATTAATTTTCTAGCAAACCAGAGACGTCACACGGGCGTGTGGAATTAACACATGGCTGCGTACTGTAGCATAAATACTGTAGCAAAAACACTGTTCACAGGTGCCGAGAAATCACGATTCCAGAATTTCCACACGGCCGTGTGGAATTAACACACGGGCGTGTGAAATTTCTGGATTTTCACAGAAGTCCGATTTCAGCCCGAATTCAGCCCGATTTCAGCCTATAAATAGCCCGTTTTCAGATCTTTCGGGGGGACCTTCTCTTCTATCACTTGGATATCTTTTGGGGGGCTTTCGGCTAGGGTTTGGAGAGGTTCTTGGAGGTCTTTGGAGGCGATTAAACGGCATCGACATCGACATCCTTTGGAAGAAAGCTATTGGGGAAGCTCTCATCGGCATTGATTTGGCGAGGTGTGCC
Source organism: Dioscorea alata (assembly GCA_020875875.1). Lineage (NCBI taxonomy): Eukaryota > Viridiplantae > Streptophyta > Magnoliopsida > Dioscoreales > Dioscoreaceae > Dioscorea > Dioscorea alata. Next base: position 28,463,746 of record CM037020.1, on the reverse strand, counting down.
CTAGGCTTGACAAGGGATTCGTTGGAGAAGACACGCGACTACACAAGACCATCGATACGATCTACAAGGGGGTTTTCTTTATGGTTTTCATGCATATTTTCTTAAATTCTTTATTGATTTTGTATTGCTCCATGGAGAGCTAAACCCTAGTGGGTATTCGGACTTGTAAACCCTAGGATGATATTGATGAATTTAATTGAGTTTCAATTTTAATTATCTTGTGCTATTGTTTTCCCTTAGCCGTGACACTAAGGTTGAGAGCAATCTAGGTTATCATTTGGAGGTGTGACAACTCCTATAGGGTTAGACTCCTTAAGATTGAAGAGGGTTGAGAGGGAGAGTTGTGAGGTAGCGATGTACCCCTTTCCCTTCCGGTGTGATTTCTCCCTACCTCCGATTCCTTGATTTATTAGCGGTCGAAATAGAGTGAAGTGCTAGGTAGATAAACTCCCCCAAAGCTTTGGGGTGACGTGAATCCTATGCACTGGGGCTTAATTTAGACTAGGGTTCTTCCACCTGGACCAAAGGGTTGGAACTACTACACATAGGAACAGGTTTTATCACTAGGAATCCCTAGAGCTTAAAGCAATTCCACGTAGTGCTAGGCTTAGGTAGAAATACTCCCCTGGGGCTTAGTTGAGCAATCAACAGAGTGAAGGGTTGACGTGAATCCTAATGCCGGGACATAGTGTTGGGGTTAGTCACGGTTGACCTTAAGTTTGGGACCGTGTGTTTAAGGATATCTTCGACTCAATAGGCATCAATTGTAGAGCATAATACAAGTTTTGCACTAGAAGCATTAGTCATAGGGGGAACTTTGTCCGGATACCCCATCTTTATATCGATTACCTCTCCTACCCTCATTATTCTTCTTGTACTCTTTTATTTTCTTTTACATCTATATATAAATACTTTTCTCATCATCGATTCCCATCATAGCTAAATAGCGATTAACACTTGTTTCTAAACACTATTCCCTGTGGATTCGACTACCCACTCACCAGGGTAATTTTATTACTTCGACAAGGCCGTGCACTTGCGGTACGCACGCAAAAGGTCGTGTCAAGTTTTTGGCGCCGTTGCCGGGGAATAAGCGTTTTAGAGACATTTGTACTTTGCTATTTTAGCTATTCATCATTCATTCTATTTCACCCTTTCTTATTCTTTCATCGTTCTTATTTGTTTTCGTTTGTTTTGTCCTACTTTTTCTTGCAAGGAGCCTAAATGGAGATTGATGCAATCATTGGGCTATATTCTCAAGTTGAAGCTCTCAGTACAAGGCTTGATAGAATTATTGCTTCACAACAACAAAGCAATCCATGCTACAACACATATCATCCAAATAAAAGGAGCTACCCAAATTTTTCATGGCATAATGATGGACAACATTGGGAAGCACCTCAAGAGCAATTTCAAAAGGATGAGGTACTTGAAGAGGATGCACCTCAATGGAAAAAAGCGATAGATAACTTTATTAAAGCATCCGATGCCTCTTGCCAAAGTATTGAAGCCACACGAAAGTGTCATGAAGCCTCCTATAACAACCTTGAGCATCAATTGGGATGGATACTTGACACACTCTCCAAGGAAAATGAAGTATTTGAGCAAGCGACGCAAGTTCCTTGTAGAGATGATGTGGTAGTGAACAATAATGAAGAAACGGGGCAAACCGAGTACGTTGTTGTAGAAATTGAAGAGGAAAAAGAAGAAGATCATTTGGAGAATTGGGATTGCTTAAATGAAGATGGTGCTTGTGAGCAAGGAAATTTGAAAGGGGATTTGCTAGTTTCATGTTCCGCTCAAGATGAAAATACACAAGAAGAAGCAAACCCTAAGGTAATGGAGCAAGCATCTCTCTTTGGGATTGATCAACTCATAAGAAGCAAGAAAGAGATTTTGGGAAGGGAAAAAGATGTGGGGAGGGTATTTAAACCATCCCATGACCCACCTATGCTAAGCTTGGACAATTCCCAACCCAAATTGTTTCCTTGGAGGCCAAAAGTAGGATGGTTGGACCCTCCAACAAATACTCCACCTCGGTAAGTCAATTTTTGGTTTAAAGGAAGTAGCTATGCAAGATCTTGTCGGGAGGAACACACTCTTTTCAAGCCGCCTTGAGGTAAGAAAGAGGTACGTCAAGCTTAGTGACGTTAAACAAGCGCTTCTTGGGAGGCAACCCAAGTTTTTATTGCTTTTCTAGGTTTTAGTTTAGTTTTAGCATGAATAATTGCTTAGTGTTGGTGTTTTCATTTTCTTATGCATGTGCTGTGATTTCTTATGGATTATTGGTGTTGTAGTGTGCCTAATTGTGATTGTCGAAGTTTTAGGTCGTTTGAGTGTGTTTTCATGGATCTCTGGTCGAATTTTTATTGTACATGCAAGCTCTGAACGTTGTATTTGAGTTTCTGAAATTTTCTGCAAAGCTTGCAAATTTTTCTAAGTCATCCAGAGAAGACACACGGCCGTATGGAATTTCCACACGGGCGTGTGTCACAGTTCAGAACTCATCCAGAGAAGACACAGGGGCGTGTGATTGTCCCTGTGAACGACCATATGAAGGCACACGGCCGTGTGGATCTTTGCAGAGCTACAACTCTCCATCCCGAGAGACACAGGGGCAGTGTGAGTGCCCCTGTGAGTGCCCATGTTTATATCACACGGCCGTGTGGAAATTCCACACGGGCGTGTGGATGTTCTGCAGAACAAGAACTTCATCTAGAGGCTCACAGGGGACGTGTGAGTGCCCATGTGGGTGAGCGTCTGCATGACACACGGCCGTGTGGAAATTACACACGGCCGTGTGGAACACTTAGATGATTTTCTTGGGATCCAGAGAGTCCACAGGGGCGTGTGGGTGCCCCTGTGGTCGGCCGTGTGTTGGCCAGGTTGGGCACACGGCCGTGTGGAATTTCCACACGGCCGTGTGTATGTTCTGGAAAACAAACAGAGGAAACACAAGGGGGTGTGACTGCCCCTGTGAACCCTTCTAGTGGAGGCACACGGCCGTGTGGAAATTCCACACGGCCGTGTGGATGTACAGAACATGATAGGTTGTTTTTAATTTTAAAATCTTCTTTTGCCTTTTCAATTCTAAATGCCTCCACACTCAAGGGATGTTTCCTCACATTTTCCCAACCCTCTCTTTGTCCATTTAAGGAGTTTTTAAGTTGTTTTCCGACCATATTCGAAGTTTTTGATTTTCACTTCGTCGGTAAGCATATTTTCTCCTTTTCTTCGTCAATATTTTCTTTTTCAACACCAGATCCACCAGTATCAGCACTGACAGCAGCACCGGAGATCGAAGAACGGACGACACCGACGCTTGAGGCGTTTTTAGCTTTAGTTTTCTTTTGTTTTATTTTACTTTTATTGAGCTTCACTGATCCCCCTTGTGTACGTGCAGATGGTCTTGGATGCAAGGAATTTGAGTACTAGTCATAGGCATGGTCATGGGACCGTGTACCCTCCACAACCCGTTGAGACTCAACCCTCAATGAACATAGCTCCATCAAACGTACCACTAGGAGTTCAGGGGAGTATTGTTTCAATTGCCCACCTTCACACATGATGTTTTGATTGTTATACTTCTTATTGTGCTTGCATGCGTACATTGAGGACAATGTACATCTTAAGTGTGGGGGGGAGTTCAAATTGCACACACCTTTACTTGTGCGTTCAATTGCTTATGCTCATGTAGCCTATGGCGGTTCACCTTAGTTGCAACGGTGTATTCTTATAGTTTAGGAGAATTTTTAACATTGTATCCTATCATGCTCTAGTTTCTACTTGAATTTTAGGGAATTTTTGCTCGATTATCTTATATTGCACAACTTACTCTTGGAATCTTTTGGAAACTCAATCTTGAAGTTTTTAAGGACAAGTTTATCATTGTTCTTAGTTTTACTTTGGAAAATGCATATATAAGGAGAGAAAAATATGAAAAAAAAAAAAAGATGAAAATGAAAAAAAAAAAAAAAAGTGGAAAAATGAAAAGAGAAAAAGAGAAAAAATATATGAGTTTGTAAATATTAGCTTTGTTTTAATTATGCATTTGGGGTGGCAAGAGCTACCGCCTATGAAGTATGCAGCTACTCTCATAAGTCGGATACAAGTTATGCCCTAATGAGAGAAAGAGCTATCTCATGGGATGCGTGAAAGCTACTACCCCGGTAGAAAGAGCTACATCCTCGAAAGAGTGAAAGCCACCTTTGGCGGCCGCCTAGGAAAGGGCTACCTTCAAGGATGTGTGAAGCTACTACTTCCACCACTATTTTTTTTGTTTTTGTATATAAATAAGTCCTTTCTAACCAAAGTTTGAGGAGTACTCGTTGGTTCTCTTGAGTAAGATCGCACACACTAACACATTTTCGAGTTTTATCCTTTTTGATTCGAGTTTTTAGCTAGAGCATTGATAACCTTATGCAATGTTTTGAGTTCCCCTTACTTGTAGAATGCTTCTTTTGCATGCTTTTGGTGAACCTAAGGCCGAGCACTTTCAATTGTTCTTCCCAAGTACTTTCACGTTCTATTTTGCTTGAGGACAAGCAAAAGCTTAAGTGTGGGAGGATTTGATAAGTGCTCGTGTTATAGTAATGCGAAGTATTATTATCTTGCAATGAGCATTGATTTAATCAGATTTTATCACTAAAAAGTGTGCATTTGTTTACTTTTGTGCATTGTAGGGTTGTGGAGCCAATTTGGAGAAGAATGAAGCAAGAATAGGTTATGTTCGCCATTGTTGACGAGTTCTCGGACCAAGCAAGGAACAAGGCACGAGTCTAGACTTGTGGGTGTGTGCCAACCTCCATTGGAGGGGCACAAGGGCAGTCACACTCACAAAAGTCTATAACTCATGTAGGATTGGAGAACTTTGCCAATGAACTGTAGCAAAATACTGTAGCAGCTACTGTTCACATTCTGCCGAAATTCAGAATTCCAGAGAGTTCACATGGGCGTGTGGAAATTCCACACGGCCGTGTACTGTAGCAGGAATACTATAGCAGAAACACTGTAGCAAAAACACTGTTCGCAGGTGCCGAGAAATCACGATTCCAGAATTTCCACACGGGCGTGTGGAATTTCTGGATTTTCACAGAAGTCCGATTTCAGCCCGAATTCAGCCCGATTTCAGCCTATAAATAGCCCGTTTTCATATCTATTTGGGGAGACCTCCCCTTCTATCACGGGGATATCTTTTGGGGGGCTTTCGGCTAGGGTTTGGAGAGGTTCTTGGAGGTCTTTGGAGGCGATTAAACGGCATCGACATCGACATCCTTTGGAAGAAAGCTATTGGGGAAGCTCTCATCGGCATTGATTTGGCGAGGTGTGCCCTAGGCTTGACAAGGGATTCGTTGGAGAAGACACGCGACTACACAAGACCATCGATACGATCTACAAGTGGGTTTTCTTTATGGTTTTCATGCATATTTTCTTAAATTCTTTATTGATTTTGTATTGCTCCATGGAGAGCTAAACCCTAGTGGGTATTCGGACTTGTAAACCCTAGGATGATATTGTTTCTATGACTTTTATTATGCTTTCTTAATTTGATGTTCTTTTATTGAGTTTCAATCTTGATTTTATCTTGTTATTGTTTTCCCTTAGATGTGACACTAGGGTTGAGAATCTATTAAGTTATCCTTTGAGGGTGTGACAACCTCTATAGGGTTAGACTCCTTAAGATTGAAGAGGGTTGAGAGGGAGAGTTGTGAGGTAGCGACGTAGCCCTTTCCCTTCCGTTGTGATTTCTCCCTACCTTCGATTCCTTGATTCATTAGAGGTCGAAATAGAGTGAAGTGCTAGGTAGACAAACTCCCCCAAGGTTTTGGGGTGATGTGAATCATATGCACTGGGGCTTAATTTGGACTAGGGTTCTTCCACCTGGACCAAAGGGTTAGAACTACTACACATAGGAACAGGTTTTATCACTAGGAATCCCTAGAGCTTAAAGCAACTCCACGTAGTGTTAGGCTTAGGTAGATATACTCCCCTGGGGCTTAGTTGAGCAATCAACAGAGTGAAGGGTTGACGTGAATCCTAATGCCGGGACATAGTGTTGGGGTTAGTCACGGTTGACCTTAGGTTTGGGACCGTGTGTTTAAGGATATCCTCGACTCAATAGGCATCAATTGTAGAGCATAATACAAGTTTTGCACTAGAAGCATTAGTCCTAGGGGGAGCTTTGTCCGGGTACCCCATCGTTATATCGATTACCTCTCCTACCCTCATTATTCTTCTTGCACTCTTTTATTTTCTTTTATATCTATACATACATACTTTTCTCGTCATCGATTCCCATCATAGCTAAATAGCGATAACACTTGTTTCTGAACACTATTCCCTGTGGATTCGACTACCCACTCACCGGGGTAACTTTTATTACTTCGACAAGGCCGTGCACTTGCGGTACACACGCAAAAGGTCGTGTCACACGCATATAAAGAATTTGAAAAAGGTCAAAGTCACTAAGCTAGAGGGTCTTCTGATATGCTTTAGCAAAGAAGTCAAGAGCATCAACCAAGTCAAAAAAAAAAAAAAAAAAAAAAGAAATTTGTAGAACATGACAAAAAAATAGCTCTTCTAATATTTTTTTTGCATTTTTGCTCATGATCATGTACTCATATGCTCTTTGAAATCAATAAAAAAATTAATTTTGTGTTTCTTCATTTGTTTCTCATTCACACTTATTTCTTAATCGGAGGTTCCCATGACATTGTCTGGGGTAATTAATATTAGGGGCTTACCCCTAATAGAAGTTATGAACCTGCAATCATCTGAAATATAAAAATGATTAAAATTTGATTTGTGATCCATGCTTTTCACCTGGTTTATCCCAATTAAAGGCCGGGTGGAAAGAAAGGAGCCCACAAAGTCTGGCACGCCCGGTGGGATAAACAATGGAGTGAAAAGTATGGCGAACTTCCAAGTGAAAAGTCTTTAGCGACACAATTAAAGAAAAAGGCAATGAGATTTACCCTTGTTAATGACGTTCTTTATCGAAGATCATATGATCAACTCCAACTAAGATGTCTCTCGAAGGAGGAGTCTGAAGAAGTCATGCATGAAGTCCATTCTGGTATATGCGGAGCTTACCAGTCAGGACCTAAGATGCGATTGAAGATCAAACATATTGGGTACTATTGGCCAAGTATGATGAACGATTGCCTACAATATGCAAGACGGTGTAAATTGTGCCAAGCTCGTGGGGATTTCATTCATCAACACGCCAACCCTTTGCACCCCATAATCTCTTCATGGCCTTTGAGATGTGGGGGACTGATGTGATAGGCCCTATTGAGCCTCCATCATCAAGTGGGCATCGTTTTTATTAGTTGCCACTGATTACTTTTCACGATGGGCGGAAGCCATCCCTTTAAAGGAAGTAAAGGCGGAAAACATTATCAAATTCATCAAGGATCATGTGTTATATAAATTTGGGATGCCTCGAAGAATCATTTCTGACAACGGCCGAGCATTCAAAATCTTCAAGGTTGGAAGATTTGCTCAGCATCACAAAATAGATTGGAGGTATTCCTCTATCTATAATGCTAGAGCAAATGGTCTTGTAGAAGCATTCAACAAAACATTATCCAAGTTGTTAAAGAAAGTGGTGTCGAAAAGTCAAAGGGATTGGCATGAAAGACTTCCTGAAGTCTTATGGGCATACCGGACAATATATCGAACACCAACTAAATCAACACCATACTCATTGGTTTTTGGTACAGAAGCTGTTCTTCCACTTGAAGTCCAGATTCCATCTTTAAGAATCGCCTTACAAAATGAACTCACGAATGAAGATAGAGTTCGGTTGCATTTGGATGAACTTGATGGTTTAGATGAAAGGAGGCTAGAGGCTCAACAGAATATAGAAGTTTACAAAGCAAGGATGGCACGAGCTTACAATAAGATGGCTCGCATTTGAACGTTTGAGAAAGGAGAGATGGTGTGGGTGTTAAGAAGACGTATCATCGTCAACAAACATGTTGGGGACAAGTTCAAGTCAAATTGGCATGACCCATACATTATAGAGGTCGTCTACGAAGGAGGAGCTTATTAACTAGTTGACGCCGATGGAAAAAGACCTATGCCGCCCATCAATGCGCGCTTCTTGAAAAAATATTATCCATGATATAAAAATATAAAAAAAATGTAAAATAAAAAAAAAGAAGAATTCGTGATTGTCTATGACGGAATGTCCAATGCTCTTGTTTGAGCAAGTTGGTCAAGCATGATATATGCTTCTCGAGACAAATTACGAGTTCCATTATCTTGTTTTCTTCTCTATCTGAATAAAGACATATTATAAAATAAAAAGAATTTTGTGTTTGTCTATGACGGAACGTCCAGTGCTCTTCTTTGAGCAAGTTGGTCAAGCATGATATATGCTTCTCGAGGCAAAACACAAATTTTATCATGTTGTTTTTTTTTCAAGTTGAATAAAGACATGATTCCATGAATTGTATAATGGCTCTTGTGAATTTAGGCCTTGTTTGGGTAAGCTTTTTAAAAAAGTGCTTATTTGTTAAGTTGTAGAAGTGCTTTTTAAAAAAGTGCTTTTGGGAGTAAGTTAAGTGCTTTTGAGTATTTTATGTTTGGGTAAGTTAATGAAAAGCACTTTTATATGTGTAAAGTTGTTTGGATGTGGATTTTTAAGATGGCTTTTAAAGATGGTAAATTACCAAAATGGGCATTCATTGAGTTTATTGAGTTACTATTGTACATTAATATTGATATTGAGGGTAAAATAGTAATTACATAACCCCTAAAACAGCTTCTCTTAAGTGTTTTTTTTAAAAGCACCTATTCAGCAGCTTCTCAAAAAAGCTGAAATTCAGCTTTTTTTACAGCTTCAGCTTTTGCCCAAAAGCCAATACAAACATAAGTTTTAAAACCCAGAAGTGCTTAACTTATAAAAAAGCACTTCTGGGCTTTAAAAAAGCCAATCCAAACACACCCTTAGCTTTAAGAGACTACGTGCAAATCTTGTAAGAAACTAGGAAATCAAGTAAAAAAAAAGAAGAAAAAATTTATGAAAAATGAAGATAAAGAGAAAAGAAAAAAAAAAGGAAAAATAAATTAAAAAAATAAACAAGCGAAAAAACAGAGAAGAAGAAAATCAAGGAAGTGATGAATTTTGAAGGCAAAATCTGCAGTTTTTTTTTCATAAAAGCTCTATTTTGATCAAGTAGCTCATCGGGTATTCAGATCAGCTCTGATCATAATAAGATTTTAAATACAGTACAATCACATGACAATAGTTAATATGAACGGTTAAATTTAAATTTGGAGTTATGATGATTTTCAAAGAAATTTAAACTTCAAGCTAAATTTCATGAAATTTGTCCTTCAACGATCAGAGTTGATCAAAGCATAATCGGATTGTGATAACTACTCTGATTAACCTATAAATTTTATTGAAGCTTTGAGACATCATAAGTTTTCATATGAACGGCTATGATTATATTTTAAGTTCAAAAAAATTCAGAAAAAAATTCGTGACTCAACAGTGAAATCCATTGATAATCATCATGGAAATTGTTTGCCATCAAGTTGATGATCGAATAGTTGAAAATTATGGGATCTTTTTGAAAATATTTTTATATGGTCATGACGTTTTCATCTTCAATGTGGATGGTGGAGATTGGGTTTGAGGTTTAGTTGCCTCTCATAAAAATTCATAAGCTTAAATCAAATTTTGTTAAGCATCATGGTCTCTATTGTTGGTTTTTAAGTTGATGATCAAGTGGTTGAACTTTTCCCAGTACTCATGAAATTTTTTATATACACTCATAGATTATTTTTCTTTGAGTTGGAAGGTTAAAATCATGTTTGGAGTTCGGCATATTCATAAAAAAAAAAAAGAAGGAAAAAGAGTTCGGAAGGAAATTTTATTACTAAGGAGAAAAGTTAGGAAGACGTGGACTTTTAGTCCATTTATTACATCAAGCTAGAGTCGAATGAATAAAATAGCTAAGGCCTAAAACTAAGCAACGGAAGTAAACTAAGCTAAATTCGAAGATAAAAATAAGCTAAGCCTAAAGTTGAGCCTTTGATCTCTCAAAGTTGGCAAGGGCCTCCTTAGACGACAATGAGGGTTGTGGTTTGCCGCCTCCAAGTGCTTCAATATTTTGATGAATATCAGTAAGGGACTTGTTCACTTCTTCAATGGTGGGAGCATCAGATAATAGTGACATTCCCGAAGAGATGATATGTTCTTTTTCTTTTTCTTGTGCTTTGAATTCTTCCTCTTGGGTTCGCAATTCTTGTAATTTCTTCCTTATTTGTATGAGCTCCATATTAGCCTCATCCATGTGTTGCGACATTTTTGTGAGGAACAATTTAGTTTCCTTTAGCCCTTCCTCTTCCACCATCAATTCCTCCTTTTATGGCAAGTTTAGGTCGTTTCCTCCATTACTTGTGTCATGGGCAACCTTAGCCATATCAAGTACTTCATATATCTTGTCCCTTGTGATTGAGATGTCAATTCCATGTGTCATCAAGTTTTTGTGCAATTTTGTAGTTTCCTCCCTTAGAGATTCGTGTTCATGAGGACGTGAGGATTTCACCCAAAAAGACTTCAAGCCTGTGTCTTTTCTAAGGAGTTGAGGATGAGATGAGCTCATAGATGCAATTCCCATAACCTTTGGAGTTGAGTCTTCTTTTGCACGTTGAGGAGAAGGGATGACTTATAGCGACTTCGAACTTTCTATTGATAGAGGGCCTTCTATGGGAGGATTAGCATCAAGGATGGGTGTATAGTTGTCATCATGAGCAAAGTCCGAAGACAAATTGTCATGTGCGGAGGGACTCATCTTTGGGGAAGGAGTTTCATGGCGATATGCAAGGGAAAGGAAAACGGATTAAAATAAATAAGATTGGTGATTAAGGGAAAGGAAAAAGGATTAAAATAAATAAGATTGGTGATTAAGGAAAAATAGGAAAAGAAATATTTGTTAAGTGACATACCTATCGAGTTGGATCCCGGCTTGGAGATGCTAGCTTGGTCTTCCTCATGTTCACTTATGTTAGGAATATCACTTAAATAGAAGGAGAACCACATATTTAATAAAAAAAAAGAGTTTGAGATCAGCTCAAAATAGAGTGTGAGATCTACACAAAGATAAAAAAATGGAGTTTGAGATCAACTCAAAATAGAGTTTGAAATCTACTCAAAGATAAAATTTGAAATCATTAAAATAAAAGAAGAAAGTTTGAGATCTACTCAAAGATAACGTTTGAAGTCAATTAAAAAATAAAGAGTTTGAGACCCATCCAAAAAGAAAGAGGGGGGGGGGGGGGGTTAAGAGTTAAAAAAAATAATAATGATAAAAAATAGGAAAAATAAATTAAATGTAAAATTATACGTGGAGCACGTACCTTGAGGTGACAATTGATGAGGATCATGTAAAGGCACTGAAAGAGTTCGTGATGAAGAAGTAGTTCGAACCCTTTTAGGAGAAATTCTTGATTCTACTGGTGAAGACGCATGTGGCGCGGAAGGTCCGATTTGGTTTTCTCCAACTTGGATTTCATGACTACCCCATTTTCTTGTTTGAGGAGGGGTTTCCTTTTCAATTGGGGCTTTGTCTTTAAGAGCTCATGCAGATTGATCTTGTTCATTGAGGAGATTATAAATTGACTTCAAAGTTGTGTGCATCCTAATTGACCAAAAGTGTGCATACGGGTATAGAGGTTGTCCTTCGCATTTGTGAGATGGAATGTAAAATTGTGCCCCTGTCTTTCTCCGGCTGAAGTGATGCCAATAGCTTACCAATAGGCCAGTAGATTGGGGTTGTTTAGATACTTGGATCTCTGTAGGAAAACCCTTGATCGTAGCCAAACTGTCGAGCGAACAGGTGAGGGTTGTATTGCTAAGCATGAATATTATTTCCCAGACGTAGGGGAATGACACTCTGTCAGAGTGAGATGAAGTATTCCGCCTGGGCCGTTCCCAACCTACTGCTGTCGCTTGGCTCTTTGTGATCTTAATGCCAACCTTCATTTTTGAAATCAATACAAGGAATCATATTAGATCCAATAAGCTAACACTTAATTTCTAATTAAGTCCTTCAATTTTTAAGTTATCTCATAACTCAATCCTTACACATTCAGTGGCCAGCTCCTCTTCCAGTGGCCAGCTCCCTTGCAGTGAAAGCAGCTGTCTTCCTTTAGAGGCTTGGACTTGGGAGTCTTGGCCGCCTTGCCCTTGGTGTAAGGTCCAACCTTTTCCTTTGGCTTGGCCTTGGCCTTTCCCTTTTCCTTTCCACTTTGACCCTTGTTCTTCTCAAGAACAGATCGCAAAGAAAAAGTGTTCTAATTTACGGTTGCCATTGAAACTATACAGTAAATGTGCAAAATAGTATTAGTTTTTAGCTATTAAAACATTCCCACAAATATTCGAAAAATAATTCATGTTAGTGGTTTTATTGTGGGCCAAGGTCCATATTTCACTTTGTCCTGTTCAAGCTGAGCTTGTACACCCAAGACTCGGTTATTTAGGTAGGAACTCTTTCCAATCACATCACCATGAGACCCTTGGATCAAATGGGATTAACAACTATTATGTTAAAGCACTTCCCATTTTAATGCCTAGGGCTAGGACTGTCACTACTAACCTTGTTAAGTCAAACCATTACCCAAATGTCAGACATAACATTTATTCTGGCACTTGCCTCACAAAGATAATCTAGCGCACACCAGCGACGACATGGCGTCCGTTTCGACGATCGATGCCTTGACAAGTTTTGAGTAGTGGAAGGCATTTTAAGACTTACTATTTGATGGGATTTAAATCTTTTACGGCTTAACATGCATCCATTCACAATGAAATGAAAAACGAAAAACATGGTGACAATCATGAGCCCGAAAAACCTAAACCTAGAGACTATCTCTTAGGCGGGCTTCTCGTCTGGATCCGCCTCTTTGAATCTCGTCGTCTTCATAAAAGGAATTAAATGAAAAATAAATAAAACGGTACACATACCGTATACAAAGAAAAATGACTCGCAGGCCGTATTAAATTACCACGACATGCAGGTCGTATCCAAATGTAAAAACGGCACGCAGGCCGTGTCTATCTAAGGCCCATGATAGCACGAAATAAACCATACATACATAACATTCACCATACAAATATTCATCACATGAATAAACATTCACACATGCATGCTATCATCACATGACATAAAACGCATTTTAAATAAACAATTTAATTTAAGTCGTTTGGAATCGTGTGTTCAAGTTACCCCATAAGATCAAACCATTTGATCCCAATCGATAAATTTAAACTCACTATTAATTGATTTGTGCTAAAATCAATCAATCAATTCCATAAACTTTTATGTTTTATTTGAACCAAACAAACATTAAATTATATGAAAGACAAGAACAAATAAAACCAAAGTCCAAAGCATGCAAAAGAAAACCTAGCTCTGATACCATTGTTGGGATCGACAAGGGTCTACGAGCATGCTAGAAGAAAAATATGCATAGTGGATAATAAACAAAACTAGCATGGACCCTAGCATGCAATGGAAGTGAATAAAGATATAAAAATCTAAAATAAATAAATAAATACAATTCCAAGGGTGAAGTCGAAAAAGGGACTGCATATACGCGACTCCCCTCTACTCTCACACACACACAAGCCGGAAACAATCCGGTATGGATTGCTAGTATCCAACAATAACTCTTATCGAGAAATACGAATAGCAATTAAAATTAGGTCTCAAAACCTAATCGTAAACATGTATAAAGAATTGTAAATCCAAAACCGACACTCGGCGAATGTTTCACATGTGAGAATCTTTTGAGAAAAATCCCACAACCATTATGAACTATTCTCAAAAGGCTCTCACTCCGGCGATCTCCATTGATAAAGAAATATCAATGAAAAAGTCGGCCTGTGAACTAACATACATGAATAAACAAGAAAGATCAAAAGAGTGTCGACCTATACCTTTGCCGGAGCCGAGTAATGGCAATCCGGATGGAGAAAACTTTCTCCAAAAAGGGGAAAAGGCGGACAGCACCTTTGCGAAGGATGACGGCGACCAACAATTGGACCCAACGGCGGCTCGGCTTGGACGGACCGGCTGCGGCGGCGTCCTCTTGGCTAGGGCAGACCGGCGGCCTCCTTGAGTGAGAGAAGGAGAGGAAAGATTAGGGTTAGGGTTTTCTCTAATACACATGTATTTATAAAACCCTAAAACTAATCCCAATGCAATATCAACCATTGATTCCACATATTGGATCTTCCCTCTTATTGAATGTTAATCATATTAGATCCAATAAGCTAACACTTAATTTATAATTAAGTCTCTCAATTTTTAAGTTATCTCATAACTCAATCCTTACACATTTGCGGTTAGACCAAATCAACTCTTGATTTATCTAAACTCCATTTAGCTATTCGACTCATTAGATTGAGTTCGGATTTCATGGCTTTTACGTGTGCGATCCTATAGGCCCGTTTTAAAATCGGCAATGGGATTTTAACCTCGTTAAGGCCCATAAGTCACAAATGCCGTCTAGCATGACAATGTGACTACCCAAATTAAAACGGAGGCCGACTGGGTAATCAACTAACCTCGTAACCTTATCTGATTCCTTTGCCAATTGAATATCTCGATCAACATAAGGCATGGAGCTTAGTCACCCTTATTTATTTGTCGATCGATTTTTTTATTCTCGGTGAACTGACTAGGTCAAATAAATGATAACCCTTACCATTTCACTTGAGCATGGCCACACACTACTCAGTTTCACCGATCAAGTGGCCGTTGATATTCTCTCTCCTCAGTGAGTGGCAATCCCCTCGCATCGCAAATGTTACTTGCTATGAATCTCGATGCGCCCAATCATACCCACACTTGTCACTCTGTTACAAATGACGTTAGGCGTATTTCAAAGTACACCAACATTCATCCAAGCTACATAGCGACCTTGAGTCTAAGGATTCGGTATAAGCATTACACGAGAACCACTTATGACTTTGCAACCATGTAGTGATCGCGTGAGCGGATCGATCCTAACACGCTGTTCACTAACACGTGTCTATGTGTATTGATTGACATCACATGTCCTATAATCCGTAAAACATGATTATCACACAATAGGCAGACTAGTCTTAGTTTACTAACATTCCCATGACAGTAATTGACTAGGGATGTTTAGAAAGCTGTTCCTTTACGCACCAAGGTTTTACTGCCCGAATCACGTATTCGGCAACTTGTGCGGAACAAACTTACAGGGATAGTTCTATCCAAGCATACATGCACAGAAATACAGTAAGATAAAACAAGCCAGGTTTTATTAAAAATCAACATATAACTAATAAAGGTTCATATCAACGCATTGGGGCTAGGGCTAACACTAACAATCTCCCACTAGCACTAGTCCCAATCGGGCATAGCTCTAAGACCCATTGATCTCATATGACGGTCATGCTTCGGCTTAACCAACTGCTTAGTCAGGGGGTCAGCTATGTTGTCTTCTCCAACTATCATGCACACCTTCACATCTCCTCTGTCGACGATATCTCGGATGAGATGGAATCGCCTGAGTATGTGTTGGACTTCTGATGTGATCGGGGCTCGTTAGCCTGTGCGATGTCCCCGTTGTTGTCATAATAGAGGCTAACTGGATCTAGGCTTGATGGAACAATACCTAACCCAGATAGGAACCTCCGAAGCCAAACAGCCTCCTTAGCAGCATCTGAAGCTGCTAAGTACTCAGACTCTGTAGTAGAATCAGCAACGGTGTCTTGCTTTGAGCTTTTCCAGCTAACAGCACCTCCGTTTAAGCAGAACAGGTAACCTAATTGTGATTTGCAATCATCTGCGTTGCTTTGAAATGCAGCATCGGTGTAACCAGTTACAACGAGCTCATTCTCACCACCATACACCAAGAAATAATCCTTTGTTCTTCGCAAGTACTTTAGGATATTCTTGACAGCAGTCCAATGGTTTTCACCTGGATCCTGTTGGAACCTGCTCGTTATACTCAGTGCATGAGCGACATCCAATCTAGTACATAACATGGCATACATGATAGATCCTATTGCAGAAGCATAAGGAATCCTACTCATGTATTCCCTCTGCTCTTTAGTTTTAGGACAATCCCCTTTACTAAGAACTACTCCCTAAGACAAGGGTAGGAACCCATTCTTGGAGTTAGACATACTGAATCTTATCAACACCTTGTCTATGTATCTAGATTGACTTAGTCTGAGAAGCCGTTGCGATCTATCTCTATAGATCTTTATCCCTAGTATAGTTTCGGCTTCACCTAGTCTTTCATTAAGAAACACTTACCCAACCATTGCTTAACACTTAATCATGTTGGGATGTCATTCCCAATGAGTAGAATGAAATTGACGTATAACACTAAGAAGATGACTATGCTCCCACTAGTCTTCTTGTACACACAAGGCTCATCTTCATTTTTGATAAAATCAAACTCTTTGACTGTCTCATCAAATCAAAGATTCCAACTTCAGGATGCTTGCTTGAGTCCATAAATGGATCTCTGGAGCTTGCAAACCTTTGTAGGATTCTGTTGGTCGACAAAACCCTCAGGCTATGTCATGTACACATCCTCGAGAAGGTTTCCATTAAGGAAAGCCGTTTTGACGTCCATTTGCCATATCTCATAGTCATAATATGCGGCTATGGCAAGTAGAATCCTAATGGATTTGAGCATGACTACTGGTGAAAAGGTTTCATCATAGTCTATACCATGAGTTTGTCGAAATCCCTTCGCCACTAATCTAACATTGAAGGTATTATCGCCTTTACGCTTGAAGATCCATTTGCACTCAATGATCTTCGCACCTTCCAGTGGGTCAACCAAGTTCCAAACTTGATTATCATACATTGATTGCATCTCAGATTTCATGGCTCCAAGCCATTTGTCTGAGTCTGGACTCTCAATAGCCTCACGGTAGGTGGTGGGTTCATCCTGATCCACCAGCTCTAAGCTTTGGTTGTCAGTTATAAGATAACCATGTCTCATATGCGCGTGACGCACCCTACCGGACCTTCTAGGTGCTTGTATAATGGGTTCGGATTCCACAACATCCGTCAATTCGATTCCATTTCCAACCTTTCCTCAGTCGGAGTCTGTGGGACTTGAATCTCTTCAAGTTCAACTCTACTCCCACTATCTTTCTTGAGAAGAAACTCCTTCTCTAAGAAAATAGCATGTCGAGCAACAAACACTTTGTTCTCGGTGGGGTTGTAGAACGAATAACCCTTTGTTTCCTTAGGGTATCCCACAAACAGGCATTTTGTCTATTTTGGATGCGAGTTTGTCCAATGTTAACCGCTTAACATGACACTAGCACCACCAGATCTTTAAAAAACACATATTGGGCTTTCGCCCATACCATATCTCATATGGAGTCTTATTTAGCGCCTTAGTTGGAGTACGGTTTAGTAGGAGCGCAGCCATTTCAAGGGCGTATCCCCAAAAGGATCTTGGAACACTCGTTTGATTCATCATCGATCGGACCATATCTAATAGGGTTCGATTTCTCCTCTCGGACACACCGTTCCACTGAGGTGTTCCAGGTGGAGTGAGCTGCGAAACAATTCCACACTCTTTGAGATAATGATCAAACTCTTGGCTCAAATAATAAGACTTTAAAAAGATTGAATTCAAATTTTAAATTAAAAAAAAAATGAAAATCTTCGTATCATGGAGTTGGTGATTTGTTGCAAAAAATCTCTCGTTGAGGATTTGGTGCAATGAAAAAGAAACAACAAATAAAAAATACGAAAAAAAAGAAGTAAAAAAAGACAGAGATTTTTTTAGGGAGAAGAAAAAAAAACATACAGACAAGAAGAGAAGATGAAGAAAGAAGAAAGGAGAGGAAGACGACGAAGAGAGGGAAAAAAATAGAGAGTTCGGAGAAAGGCTGATCGGAAAAGGGTGATTGGTTTGACATGTGACGAGGAAAAAGTCCACAGAAAGCAATTGGGTTCCAAAAGGTATTTTTTTTTATAAAAAATAAAAAAAGCAATATAGTGATAATAATAATCTAGCATGACCATTGATGAACATGCCATGATCATGGATTTATTCACACTTAAGCGGGCCCTACCTGTTCATGATTTCTTTTTAGAATCAAATGCATGTTATGCATGATGATGCTCATGATTTTCTTAGAATAAAAAAAAAGTATGGTATGCATGATGATGATGCTCCATGATATTTTCTAATGCATGCATGCACGTACATGCCCCTTGATAAAAGTTAGCATGCCTCTTTTGTTTTTTCCATGCGTCTTCTCTCTCCCGTGTTCTCTCTTTCTCTCTCTCTCTCTCCCTAAAACCGTGGGAAAAAAAACCTCATGAGAGCATGAGTTTCACTTCCGATGATGCATCTCATCACCGTCGCGGCCGCTGGCACAGCTATTCCCTCGCCTATAGTGTCGGCAAAAACATATCCCTGTCCTTAGATAACTTGAGAAGCTCGGCATCCCTCGATCCAAGCTTTACGAGTTCGTTCTGAAATATCCCTCTAAAGTAATGGTCCCTATCTTGGCCTTATGATTTCTTTTCCCTAGAATTTCACATATGGATCATCAATAACATTAAGTGTTCCGTGTGTGTGTGAAGCTGTAGTATACCCAATCCACTAGTATTTCTCCTGCTGAGGTATTGCATGTTTTGGTTCAAATTAGTTGCTCATTAAAGTGGTATGTTTATGGATGGCTTCATAAATTTAGAAGCATGTGCATTGTTATGATAGTTTTGTATTAATGAATTATTCATTTGTGTAAAAAAAAAGATATAAAAATGAAGAAGGAGCAAAAAAAAAAGGAGAAGAAGAAAAAATGAAGTGTGAGCGTATTTTTGGTATGAAAAAGACGAAAAAGAAAAAAAAAAAAGAAAAAAAAGGAGTAAAAAAAATGAAGAAGGAAAAAATGAGAAAAATGAGGGGTGGGTAAAAAGCAAAATAAAAAAAAAAGAAAGGAAAAAAATGGAGAGTGGAAAAATGAAAAAATGGAGAGGGGATAAATGAAAAAAAAATGAAATGAACAAAAAAAAAGAGAGGAAAAATGAAGGAGTGAAAAAAATGAAGAGGAGAAAATGGGGAAAAATGAAAAAAAAAATGAAGGATGAGTAAAAAAAATATGAAAGGTGAGCTTACTGGTGTGAAAGCGTTTTCATAATTTCCTATTTTTTCTGGATTTCTCTTTGGAAAATTTCTTTAACTCCACCTTGAGGTCTTGACATACTCTTGGGGTACGGACAATTTTTTTTTTAAATTTCTCTGATTCCACCTTGAGGTCTTGACACTCTCTTAAAGAGAAATTTTTCACGAAATTCCTCTAACTCCAGCTTGAGGTCTTGACACACTCTTGGGGTAAGGAGAAATTTTCATAAAATTCCTCTGACTCCACCTTGAGGTCTTGACATTCTTGGGGTAAGGAGAAAATTTCTATGAAATTTCTTTGACTCCACCTTGAAGTCTTGACACTCTTGGGGTAAGGAGAAAATTTTTATGAAATTTCTCTGACTCCACCTTGAGGTCTTGACATTCTTGGTATAAGGAGAAAATTTCTATGAAACTTCTCTAACTCCACCTTGAGGTCTTGAGATTCTTGGGGTAAAGAGAGATTCCTACAAAAAAATTATAAAAAATAATCTCTCTTCTTGAAATAAAAAAAAAATCTTGAAGTGAATAAAAAGTGAAAAAAATGAAAATTCCACAAAAAAAAAATTAATAAAAAAATCTCTCTTCTTGAAATGAAAAGAAGAGTAAATGAAAAGTTCACTAAAGGAAAAAAAATCTATCCTCTTGAAATGAAGGGATGGGTAAAAAAAAAATTTGAAGCAAAATGAAGAGTAAAATGAAAATTTTGGAAAGAAAATGAAAAATGATAAAAGTCTTCTCTTCAACACTCATTGGAGTGAAAGTGTTGACAAAAATTTTCTTGAAGCTCATTGTGAGCTCTTTTTTTCGCAAAAAAAATGAAATAGAGAACTCAATTGATCTTAGCTAACAGAAATCAAGCTCATGATTATAGGTTGAGATCCATTTGAAAAAAAAAATCAAAATTGCTAAGTTAATGACTTAATCATGTTGAAGTCCACAACTTGAAAATTTAAACGTCAAGACTTACAAGCATTAAAGGGTCAAGACCTAAATGACAAATGCAACTCTGGAGTTTAAGACACAAGGACGTCAAACACCTGAGGAGTTACACAAGTCAGAGAGTTGAAGATTGTACAAGCACAAAGAGCCAAAATTTTCAGTGATAAAAGAAGCAAAGACGATCAAGTAGGCAGCTCATAAATGCAGAGTAGCCATAGCTAGAGAGTTATGCGATGTGTTAAGAAACAAGCACGCATAAAAAGAATTTGAAGAAGGTCATAGTCACCAAGCTAGAGGATCTTCTGATATGCTTTAGCAAAGAAGTCAAGAGCATCAACCAAGTCAAAAAAAAAAAAAAGAAATTTGTAGAACAAGACAAAAAATATCTCTCCAAATATTTTTTTCATTTTCGCTCATGATTATGTACTCATATGCTCTTTGAAATTAATAGAAAAATCAATTTTATGTTTGTTCATTTATTTCTCATTCACACTTGTTTCTTAATCGGAGGTTCCCATGACATTGTCTGGGGTAATTAATATTAGGGGCTTGCCCTAATAGAAGTTATGAACCTGCAATCATCTGAAATATAAAAATAATTAAAATTTGATCTGTGATCCATGCTTTTCACCTGGTCAATCCAAATTAAAGATCGGGTGGAAAGAAAGGAGTCCACAAAGTCTGGCACGCCCGGTGGGACCAACTTCTCCTCCCATCTTTGAAACAAAGTGTGAATGAGAAATGAAAAAGAAAAGAGAAAAAAAAAAACAAATCAACTATCATTGTTAATGTAATGTTTTCCTTTTTTAGGTTTTCATTATGGTATCAGTAAACAACACCAACAATGCAGCTTCATCATGCACCATTTTCCTTGGGGAAGGCACTCAGGTGAAGCTGCCTTATTCTTCTGTCTACACTGGCGTCGCGGGAGCTAAAATCAAGTTTAGGACTGTCTCAGAGTATGCCAACTTTGTGCCAAGCCCACCATCATCACCATCAATGGGACGTCACTCAAATGTGATGTTGCCTGCCGAAGTCGTAGAAGACACTGTTGCTTCTAAAACATCTGTTTTCGACAGACTCACCTTTCCAAAAAGAGTCATGAACATTAATGGAGGAGAGGATGAAGAAGAACCTTCATTCACAATCAGTGCTAGAGGAAAGGAGAGTGGTATCTTTAAGAAGCCTAATGCTACCCCAACAAAATCTTTCATGATGGGGCGCCCAAGACTGACCAAGAGGAAGATACCCTCACCTCAGGAGAAGGTAAGTTTTGTCTCGTTCCAAGATTCAAGGAATAGTTCTCCAAGTTCATTTGTAAACTATTTCACACCACTGCGAATGGTGAAGGAGAATTCCACAACTGGTGAGCTTCGATCCCAACAGATTGACATAAAGAAATGGGGCAGGCCACCAAGGTTCCATCAGTCGAAGAACACTTTTGCTAAGAGAATTTATAATAACTACACCTCCTACAGGAAGGTACAAACTGAAAAGATGACACCAAGAAATTTTTACCTAAGAAAAAAGAATTTACTCTCTTAGTCACGAGCTTCTGTGTTTGATAGGATTGCACTACCGAAGAAGCAAGCTTACAAGAAGACCACACCCTTTATTCGTCGTTCAAGGTTTTAGTGGATAAGGAAACAAGATGAGGGGATGGAAGATCCTGAAGTACATACTGTACGAGTGATTACCGAAGGGTCTGAACACCCACCTGAGCCAGAACGTCCCTTCACTAGGCTAAGAAAGAAGATAATAATCGGTACAAGTGATGTGCAAGAAGAAGATATTAATCAAGCATTACAAGAAAGGGCAAAAGCCTTCTCCCAGGCTGGGTTTCAAACTCCTCCTAGGAGGAATAATGACTCAAGTGAAGAAGAAGATGACAACCTTATTTTCACATCCAATGTTTGCAAAATTAAAGAACCAATTGGATCAAGGAGAGAAGGATCGCCTATCTATGATGCATACTGTTGCATCTCTAACTGGTGTGATCTCTCGTTTGAGTGATCAAGTCCAAAATCTACTCCACGACAATTCAATGGCTCATAGGTAAGCACCATCTGTACAAGTTATTCAAGAGGAAGAAGATGATGAAGAGGAAGTTCTTGGGTTACATGCGCAAGCTGGAACATCGGCGGCACCTCAGCCAATTGTATCCCGAGAAGAAGTACAAAAAATAGTTGCTGCACAATTGAAGCAAGCTAAGGGTTCTATAGTAAAAAGTGATGGAGATAAACCATACTCAAGCTTTCATGATCAAGTGGCTTATCCTAAGGGGTACAATGTTCCCAAGTTCAAGTAGTTTAATGGCTTAGGGAACCCTGATCAACATTTGGCTTATTTCATAACAGCATGCAGGGAGACAAGCAACAACCCGTCTCTTTTGTTAAGACAATTTGCAACTAGTTTAACTGGTGTTGCTTTTGAATGGTATGCAAACTTGCAAACTGAATCAATTCAGACATGGCAGCAAATGAAAGACTCCTTTAGAGTTCGATTCGGTAGAGTTACTGATAAAATCATTATAGCTGATCTAGCTAACACAAGACAAAACAAGGATGAGAAAGTCATAGATTATGTGATGAGATGGCGTGACTTGAGCAGCCACTCGATCAGGTGCAGGCAGTGGGGTTATTGGTGGGGAATATTGATAGCTGGATGGCTCTATTTCTCAGTTCATCTGACATTCACATCTTCTAAGATTTAATTTCACAAGTCAAAAAATTGGAAAGAACTAGTCCAAGGGTAGTATCTACAATGCAACCCATCAAAGTGGACAAAGAAAAGCCAAGAAAGCCAGAAGGTGTTAAGCATGTGGCCTTTGCAACTGATAAAGTAAAGGAGGCAGCCGCACCAATAAATTATGACAAGCCAAAACCACCATCACTTGGGAGTGGAATTGAACCACCGAAGCTTGTAAGTTCTCTTCAAGAGAGGATGAACAAAAAATATTCTTTTAGAAGGGACAAAGTGATGAAGATATTCAAAGATGCATTGAAGGTTGGTTTGTAGCTGCCAGAAAGCAAGCGACCAGAAAAGGTAAACAAGAAAGATCACCCAAATTTTTGTCCATATCACAGAATATTGGGTCATTCGATTGAGAATTGCTATGTGTTCAAGGATTGGATTAAGAGACACTATCAGGAAGGGAAGACCACTTTATCCAAAAATGTATTGCTCGATCAACCAGCAAAGCACACCAACTATGTGTCAGTTGACTTGCAAGAAGAAGCTTTATGGGGGCAAGATGCAGGGGGCATATCCGAAGGCACACAAGCTCAGGGAGGTTCTCAAATTCCCAAGGAGCCCGCTCCTCTTGGAGTTCCAGAAGGTTTATGGGAAATCTTTATCTCAAAAAAGTCAAGAAAAATGTTGAAGAAATTGGGAGAGCTTCCTGGTATCAAGTGGCGGAGAGCCGTAATTACATTAGAAGAGAAAGATACAGGAGCAGATAAAGCCCGCTAAATTTCATCATAAGAAGTCAATTATTGAGGAATATATTGACTCCTTGGAAGATTATCAACAAAAGGAGAGAGCCCTGATTACATTAGGTGATTACTTTCCTGATGAGGTTAAGGAGCTGCTCTCAGATTTAGATGAGTCTTAAGATGAAGAGCCCATGGTTGAGACTTGTCGAGTTATTACTATATATGAAGAAGAAACATGGGATGATGTTGATGATGAAGATGTGCTTGAGCTCTACTACTCGGATGATGGTGATTCTTTGTTTGAGCAGCTATATGATCGACATAGGAGACCATATGTGAGTAAAAAGAAGAAAAAGAAACAAGCTTTTAAAGAAAGGGTTCGAATGGCGAATGCGAGGTTGCAGAAAGCTTCAACACAATCTTACCAAGCAAGCCAGCACAATCTAAAGGAGAAACCAAGAAGAGCACCTAAATATAAAATACTTAGAAAGATGATGCCCTATGAAGAGATTCCATCCTTCATCCAAGAAGTGACATATGACCTAACTCATCTGAAGCCACATATTCCAGACGGTGATGCTCCTTGGAATGAGTCTGGAATCATAGAACCTGTGAATGATTCTTTCCACCAGGAGGAAACGCATTCTCAACATAGTGAAGATCAAAGAGTTGACATGGAGGAAGGAAGAGCACCTCAACTTCTAAGCACTGTAAGAGATGGGAGCTTTTGCACAAGAAGAGATAAAATTCAAGAATTGTTTCAAAAGATGATAGAGGAAGGTATATTGATTCTAAAGAAGAAAAGGGATGCTACAACAAACATGAATAATCATCCTAAGTACTGTCCTTTCCATCAATTGATAGGACGTGAATTAGAAGATTGCCATGGTTTCAAGAGCAGGCTACATAAAGTACTCAAATCAGATGCTATAGATCTACCTGAGGAGTATTTTGAGATGTCAGGTACATGTTGTGCCTTGGCAATCAAAGAAAGGCACAACATTGTTCGGAGGCTTCTTGAACAAGCACGTGGCACTAAGGATAAAGGGAAAGAAAAGGCGATTGACATAAATGAAGACATCGTGCAGCCACGGAAGAGCTTTACTTTGAAGACACAAGACTACAATATTGCTGCCCATTTGAAGAAAATTCCAGCTCAATTAAGTTTCTTTGATGCATTGATGATGTCACAGCAGCTCAGAGACACATTGATCTACATTTTGCAAAATCCAGAATAATACCAAGCTTATTTTACTGAAGCTCATATGACGGAAGCTCTCCATGCTTTTGGCTCTCCGGCGATTAAGTTCTCTGAGAAGGACTTGTTGTTAGGGACAAGGGAGCATGATAGACCTTTATATGTTACTGGGTCTTGTGACTGGACAAGAGTCAACCGAATCCTCATTGACCCAGGCTCATCTGTAAATCTGATGACATTAAAGACTTTGCATACATTGGCTTTGGAGACATATCATTTGTCAGCTGAAAAGATTATTGTCCAAGGCTTCAACCAACATAGTCAAAATGCCCTTGGCTCAATTACTCTCCCTTTCAAGATTGGGAAGCTAACATCAGAGGTGAAGTTTCATGTTATCAACACTGATGCTTCCTATAAAGCATTGTAGGGGAGACCATGGTTACATGAAAATTATGTGGTTCCTTCCACTCTGCATCAGTGTTTGAAGTATATGAAGGATGATGATGTATACCATATAGATGGGGAGATTCAGCCATTTCGTGTGCATGAAATCAACTATGATGATGCATGGTATTTTGTTGGTACACCGAAAGGGGGCAAGCTTTCTGCAGCAAAGGATGATGCTCTCATGAATGTCACCAAGACTACCAAGCTCACTCAGAAGAAAGTTTCATTCTTGCCTTTGAAACCACACTTTGGAAGTGAGACAAAATCTTCAGAAGAAGAAACAAATGATGAAGACATGCATGCCACCAATTCATCTTCTCACTCTCATAGGAGAAACCGGCACTTTGGAAGTGATGATTCCGACGGAGAAGGAACTTCATTTCCTCCCATTAAAAAAGAAGATGATGATGAAAGTCTAGTGGAAAATTCTCTTCATGTTACGAGAATACCAGGAGGCCTTTACAAAGCTCTTGATGAGTTGGACGTTAACTCAGTAGAACGACTCATCACCTTCTATGTGCCTTCTCGTCATCAAGAGGAGAGAGGGATCCTCTTCTATAAGTCATATCCTAATAAGATCAATGGTGAACATTTATTAATGATAAAGAAAATGGGATATGAAGAACCTTGGCCTTTGAGGATTCCAAGTTACTATTCTCCTAAGCTAAGAAGACTAATAAAACAAGCTGGAGTCAGTTTGAACTATTCGAGGGATAGACATGTTCTCTTTGAGAAACATTGGCACCCTTTCAAAATTTCTATGCAAGGTCAAGGTTTGAGCAAGAAAGGACTTGGGTTCCAAGATGAACAAGTATATGAATGCCGCATGGTGTCAACTGTTGAAGGGTTGGATACAAAGGATGAAGATCCACTACAAGAAGCATCAGATGATCATCTTGTGAAAGATATTAAATTGAAGGATGCACCCCCTGAGCTTGAAGACGGAGGGTAAGCGGCGATTGATGAGTTGGTAGAGATCAACTTGTGAAGTGAGGATGATCCTAAACCCACTTTCTTAAGTGCACAATTAACTCAAGAAGAGAAAGAAGCCATTCAAAGCATTCTCATAGAGTATGTTGACTATTTTGCATGGAGCTATAAGGAGATGCCAGGGCTCGACACAGAAGTAATAGTGCATAAGCTCGCCATCGACCCAAATTTTCCACCAGTAAAACAAGCACCACGAAAGATGAAGTTTCATCTGGAGGAGAGCGTTATTGAAGAAACCAAGAAACTAATTGAAGCTGGTTTCATAAGGGAAGAAAAATACCCTAATTGGATTGCCAGTATAGTTCCTGTCAAGAAGAAGAATGGGTAAATCAGAATATGTGTGGGCTTTAGGGACTTAAACAAAGCATGTCCCAAAGATGATTTTCCACTACCTGTTATGGAGATCATGATTGATAACACTTCCTCTTATGAGATGTTTTCTTTCATGGATGGTTTTTCTGGGTACAACCAAATCAAGATAGACCCAGAGGATGAAAAGCATACTGCGTTTCGGACACCAATAGGCATCTATTGCTACAAGGTTATGCCTTTTGGACTAAAGAATGCGGGGGAAACATATCAAAGAGCAATGACAAAAATTTTTGATGATTTAATTCACCAAGTCATAGAGTGCTATGTAGACGATTTGGTGGTGAAAACACAATCAAAAGATCAACACCTCAATGACTTGAGAATGGTGTTCGATCGTATTAGAAAAAACAACTTGAAGACGAACCCTATGAAATGTGCATTTGGGGTATTATCTGGCAAATTCCTTGGATTTATTGTGAGACACCGAGGAATAGAGATTGACTGCTCCAAAATTAAGGCAATCATAGAAATGCCACATCCAAAGACATTAAAGCAGCTGAGGTCTTTTCAAGGGTGTCTTGCCTATATTCGAAGATTCATCTCCAACCTTTCAGGAAGATGTAAGGCATTCTCTAAGCTGGTAAAGAAGAATGCTCCTTTCAAGTGGGACGATGAATACCAAAATGCTTTTGAAGAAATCAAGCGCTATTTATTAAATCCACTAGTGTTAGTGGCGCCAATTGGAGGAAAGCCATTGATCTTATACACAACAGCCTTGGATGGATCTCTTGGAGCTCTGCTAGCTCAAGAGAATGAAGAGGGAAATGAGAATGCCCTATATTACCTTAGTAGGATATTGGTGGGTGCGGAAAACCGATATACTCCTATTGAGAAACACTGTCTGTCTTTAGTGTTTGTGGTAAAGAAACTTTGGCATTATCTGCGCTCACATAAGGTGACTCTCATCTCGAGGATTGACCCACTCAAGTACTTGACGTCACCGCCATTGTTCACTGGAAGATTTGCAAAATGGGCATTGATACTCATGGAGTTTGACATAACCTATACTCCACAAAAAGCAATCAAAGGTCAAGTATTGGCAGATTTTCTCGCGGCACATCCTTTGCCTGATGAATCTCCTTTAAGTTGCGATCTCCCTGATGAAGAGACTTTGGCAATTGAAGAAGGAGAACAATGTTGGAAGATGTACTTTGATGGAGCTTTTTCCATCCAACCAGCTGTTAGACCTAAAATTCCTCAAATCAGAGCTGGCGTTGGACTCATCATCATTTCTCCAAATGATGGGATCCTGAGATACTCTCTTTCCTTGCTAAAGCCATGCACTAACAATGAGGCGGAATATGAAGCTCTTATTGTTGGATTGGAGCTAGGAATCAAGATGGGGATTCAAAGTTTGCATATATATGGTGACTCACAACTCATTATAAATCAAGTTGAAGGAAGTTTCAAGACTTATAAGCAAGAACTTCTCCAGTATCATCAGAGAGTTATTGAATTATTGAAGCAAATTCCTGATGTTAAGCTGGAGAGAGTTTTGATAAGTGCTTGTGTTGTAGTAACGCGAAACGTTATTATCTTACAATGAACATACTTTTTATCAGATTCTATCACTAAATAGTGTGCATTTGTGTATTCTTGTGTATTGTAGGTTCGTGGAGCTAAGTTGGGAAAGAAGAACGAAGTTAGGTCGTGTTCGCCATTGTTGGAAGGTTTTCGGACCAAGCAAGGAACAAGGCACGAGCTTAGACTTGTGAGTGTGTGCCAACCTCCATTAGAGGGGCACAAAGGCAGTCACATTCACAACAAGTCCAACTCGTGTAGCTTAGGAAAACTTGACCAAGAAGGAGACTTGAAGCAATAGGCACGATCTACCATTGATTGTGTGCCCAATTCAATGGCCTTGATGAAGAACAACGTATTCGGGAGCATTTCAGAGAGTTATTGTAGCAGCACTGTATCTTGTTACTGTAGCAAAATCACTATAGCAAGTACTGTGCACTTCTGCCGAAAATCAAGATTCCAAAGAATTCACACGGGCGTGTGGAATTAACACACGGCCGTGTGAATTAATTTTCCAACAAGCAAAGACCTCACACGGGCGTGTGGAAATTCCACACGGCCGTGTGAAGTAATTTTTCAGAAAAGACAGAAAGTTCACACGGGCGTGTGGAAATTCCACACGGCCATGTGAAGCCCCGATAACTTCAAATTTAAAGCCGCACTCAGCCTATTTAAAGCCCGATTTGGAGTCTTTTTGGGGATCTTTGAAACTATCTTTCTCCCCAACTTCTGGAGAGTGCGGCTAGGGTTTCGGAGAGGACTTTGTGGAGGATTGGAGCGCGCCATCGGCATCGTCACCGACGTTCGACGGCCGCACAAGACCACGACCACACCATACGCGAGGGGGTTTTCATTGATGTCTTTAGTTTGTGTTTTATTTCATACATTGATGAACATGTATAGCTCTATGAGGAGCTAAACCCCTCGTGGGTATTCGGACTTGTAAAACTCTAGGATAATTATGTTTCTTTGACATTGTTATTATGCTTTTCCATTAATTGATGAATAAATTCGAGTTTCAATTTTAGATATCTTGTGCTATTGTTGTCTCTTAGCCGTGACACTAAGGATTGAGAACAATCTAGGTTATCCTTTGGAGGTGTGACAACTCCTATAGGATTAGACTACTTAAAATTGAAGAGGGTTGAGAGGGAGAGTTGTGAGGTAGCACCGTACCCCTTTCCCTTCCGATGTGATTTCTCCCTACCTCCGATTCCTTGATTTATTAGCGGTCGAAATAGAGTGAAGTGCTAGGAAGATATACTCCCCCAAGGCTTTGGGGTGACGTGAATCCTACGCACTGGGGCTTAATTTAGACTACGGTTCTTCCTCCTGGAACAAAGGGTTAGAACTACTGCACATAGGAACAGGTTTTATCACTAGGAGTCCCTAGAGCTCAAAGCAATTCCACGTAGTGTTAGGCTTAGGTAGAAATACTCCCCTGGGGCTTAGTTGAGCAATCAACAGAGTGAAGGGTTAACGTGAATCCTAATGCTGGAACATAGTGTTGGGGGTTAGTCACGGTTGACCTTAGATTTGGGACCGTGTGTTTAAGGATTTTCCTCGACTCAATTAACATCAATAGGAAAGTATAATAGCATAGTCTTGCACTAGAAGCATAAGTCATAGAGGTAACTTGTCCGGATACCCTATTCTCACTTATTGCTAGTCTCTCTCTTTACTCGTTGCTTGCATTTTTCTCTCTTTCATCTTTCTATTTACTTGCCTTGCATCTACTCTAATTTTCATAAACTCACTCATCACGCCGATCATTGTTTCTTTTCGTATATCGCACGATTGAATAGCAATTTCTCGTATTTTAAATCCCTATTCCCTGTGGATTCGACTACCCACTCACCGGGGTAATTTTATTACTTCGACAAGGTCGTGCACTTGCGGTACACACACAAAAGGTCGTGTCAAGTGTTTGGCGCCGTTGCCGGGGAGGCGTATTTTGGATACTTGTTTTTGCTATTTTAGTCATTCACTTCGTTGACTATTTAGCACTTTCCTTAACTATCATCGTTCTTATTTTTCTTTTCTTTGTGTTGGCTTCAGGTTATTACCCGCGGGAACCCTTCGATTCTTGTTGAAGGAGACCAGAACATTGGTAGGAGAACGCACCGTAAAGGGAAAGAGCCTGTGGAAGAACAATCCGAACAAGCCAGCATAAATTCAGAAGGGTCAGAAGCTATGGCAGAACAGAACGAACAACAAAGGACATTGGCCGATTTTGCTAGACCCGCGGTAATGGGGACCCAATCAAGCATTGTGAGGCCCCCAATTACCGCAAATAATTTTGAGTTGAAGCCGTCGTTCATTCAAATGTTGCAACAGTCCGCACAGTTTAATGGGTTGACTGATGAAGATCCCAACAACCATCTAGAGAGCTTTCTTGAAGTGTGCGACATGTTGAAGATCAATGGGGTAACGGACGACGCAATCAGGTTGAGAGCCTTCCCATTTTCATTGAAGGGAAAAGCAAGACATTGGTTACATTCATTACCGAGAGCATCTATCACTACATGGGAGGAGATGGCCGAGGCGTTCTTGGCTAGGTATTTCCCTCCGGGAAAATCAGCGAGGCTCCGGAATGATATCTCATCCTTCATGCAAGTGGAATTGGAGTCTCTATTCGAGACATGGGATAGGTTTAAGGAGCTCCTCCGGAAGTGCCCGCAACATGGATTCCCCGAGTGGATGATCATTCATACTTTTTACAATGGGTTGAATCCAAGCACTAAGCAACTTTTAGATGCGGCGGCAGGAGGGACTCTGGGAGGCAAGACCCCCGATGAAGCCCAGCACCTTATTGAAGAGATGGCGATGAATAGCTATCAATGGAACACAAGGGACCGAAGGAAGGTAGCCGAAATTCATGATGTTGATGCAGTTACATCTTTGGTGGCACAAGTAGAATCATTGAGTAAGAAGTTGGACGCTCTAACTTCACCAAGAGTTGCGGCCATCACTACATGTAACGGTTGTGGGGGAGGTCATGCTTCAAGTGATTGTCCGATTGCTATTGGAGGCGCTAGTACGGTAGAGCAGGCTGATTTTGTGGGAAATAATTACAGAGGACAAGGCCAAGGCAACTCGTATAGTGGCACTTACAATCCGGGGTGGAGGAATCACCCAAATTTCTCATGGAGCAACCAAGGACAGTCACAACAAAAGAACAACACACTACCAGGATTTCAGGGCCAACAAGCACCGAATTTAGAAAGCCGAGTGACAGGGCTAGAAGGAAAGATGACCGATCTAGAAAGAGCTCTTACACGGTTTGTTTCTTCATCGGATGCTAGATTTCAGTCGGTGGAAGCTACACTTCGCAATCACACCGCCTCCTTACATAATTTGGAAAATCAAGTGGGGCAAATTGCGAAGACATTAGCGGAAAGACCTCAAGGAAGTTTGCCTAGTAATACGGAGACTAATCCGAGGAAACAATTGAAGGCAATCACCTTGAGGAGTGGGAAAGAGGTCGAGAGAAATCTCCCTCTAAAGAAGGCCCAAGAGACACCCGAGGTAGTGGAGGTAGAGGAAGGAGTAACAAAGGAAAAAGAGGTGGCATCCCCACCCTACAAGCCAAGGATCCCCTATCCTTCACGATTGAAGAATGACCAAGAGAACGAACAATACAAGAAATTTCTGGGAATTTTCAAACAGTTGCACATCAACATACCATTCGCGGAAGCATTAGCCCAAATACCTAAGTACGCGAAGTTCTTGAAGGAACTCTTGACCAACAAGAGGAAATTGGAGGAGAGTGCGTCTGTGGTACTAGATGCCAATTGCTCAGCCGTATTGCAAAAGAACATGCCGAGCAAAAGAAAAGATCCTGGGAGTTTCATAATACCATGTAACATTGGCAACATGGGTGAAGAGATGGCATTGGCCGACTCGGGGGCAAGCATCAATGTCATGCCCTACACCTTCTTCCAAAAACTAGGCTTGGGTGAGCCAAGACCCACTCGGATAACACTTCAACTCGCGGACCGATCAGTGAGACATCCGAGAGGAATCGTGGAAGATGTGTTGGTGAAAGTCGACAAATACATATTTCCTGTTGACTTCGTAGTGTTGGATGTCGATGAAGATGTCGAGGTTCCATTGATCCTTGGAAGGCCATTCTTGCGCACTTCCAAGGCGTTGATTGACATGGACGGTGGGGAGCTCACATTGCGAGTAGGAGAAGACAAACTTACATACCGACTCGCCGAAGCCATGAGACACACTCTTGATTTTGATGACACTTTATATTTCCTTGATACCACCGATGAACTAATAGATGATTATGTGCAGGAACTGATGAACCCAGATCCATATGAAGGGTGGCCGGACCAAGACTTGGAGATTGAAGAAGAAGTGCTCTCCATTGGTCTAATCAAGGATGACTTCAAGCAAGAAACGGAGCGTATGAAGAAAATGCTTCGGAGGATGAAAAGGTCGAAAAGACGCCACAAGAAGAACCCCAATAACAAGGGGAATGAACATTCAAGGAGTAAGGATGATTCACCCTTTGGTGGTAACAAATTCGACAACTCCCCCTCTACTCTACAAAGGTTATGTAATACATGCTTTCAGGTTGTAAGGAAGAGGGCGACCTCCATTCATGAACCTCCATAAGGTAAGCCAGGTACGTCAAGCTTAGTGACGTTAAACAAGCGCTTCTTGGGAGGCAACCCAAGGTTTTACAGTTTTTCTAGGACTTAGTTAGCTTTAGATTGAATAAAAGTCTTGGTTTTGGTGTCCTGAATTTTTCATGTGCTTACGCTGCAATTTTCTTGAGGGTTTTTGATGAATCACGTGTGCCTTAATGATAATTGACGAAGTTTAAGTCGGTTGAGTGTGTTTTCTGTGGTCTCTGGTCGTATTTTCATGATTTTTATAGGTTCTGAGTGTCATACAAGAATTTCTGAATTTTTCTGAGAAGTCTGTAAATTTTCTAAGTAAACCAGAGAAAACACACGGCCGTGTGGAATTAACACACGGCCGTGTGTTACCAATTAGGACTCAACCAGAGGAGACACAGGGGCGTGACCTTGCCCCTGTGAAAAAATCCAGAAGGGGCACACGGCCGTGTGGGTTTTCGCAGAACTTTTACTCTCATCCCAGAGAGTCCACAGGGGCGTGTGGGTGCCCCTGTGAGTGCAACTGTGCCAAGGCACACGGCCGTGTGCAAATTCCACACGGCCGTGTGAAACTCTGCAGAAAAACCCCTTCTCCCCGAGAATACACAGGGGCATGTGGGTGCCCCTGTGGGAGAGCTTGTGAAAGGTACACGGCCGTGTGGATGGTTCACACGGCCGTGTGAAATACTTAGCGTTTCTCGGGTGAGTCAGAGAGGCCACAGGGGCGTGGAGATGCCCCTGTGGCTGGCCTTGTGTTCTTGGCCAGGTTGGGCACACGGCCGTGTGGAATTAACACACGGCAGTGTGACAAATCTCAGAGATCTTTTGTGGTTTTCCCGAGAATCCACAGGGGCATGGACCAGCCCCTGTGGAGTCTTTTTGAGAAGGCACACGGGCGTGTGTAATTAACACACGCCCGTGTGAGGTAACCCAGAGAAGAAGCAGAGTGCACACAGGGGCGTGTGTTGGCCCCTGTGAATCCTAATTTTAGAGGCACACGGCCGTGTGGTATTTCCACACGGCCGTGTGAATTCCCAGAATTTCAAAAGCCGCGCGTTTTTCTTATAGAAATCACTTGTGCCTCTTCATTCTTCACTCTAAACTTCTCCTCTACCCTCTCCACTAATTTCCCGACTTTCTCTGGGCCTTTTGAAGGATTTTAATTGAGTTTTCCGGCCGATTTCCTCAGTTTTTCACTTCACACCGTCGGTGAGCTCTCCCTCACTCTTTTCTTCTTAAATTCTTAATTTGATTCGATTGTTTGGATGATTTCGCTTATTTTGAATGTTTATTATATATCCGAACATGCTTAGCGATGAATTAGAACGAACTAGAGTGTAAATTTTGGAATTTTAACCCCGCGGCCGTTATGCTCTGTCCATCCGATGATTAACACGGGCGTGTGGAATTAACACACGGCCGTGTGGATTTCTGCAGATTGTTCTGTTTTAATGTTTTTAATCGATTCTCTTTTCAATCCCGCAGATATGGCTTCCAGGTCCAAGAAATCGGCTGGGAAGCGACCCCGTGAGCCCACACCCCCTCCAGAGGAGACAGAGTTTAGTATACCTGAGCACCAGACCAGGTTTAAAAGATTGTCCACACTCCGTTTTGGACAGTCACGATACCCCGACCTGAGCATTATCAGAGGGATCCAGGGGGTTGACGGTATTGCCGAGGAGGTTGAGGAGCTACTCTCGGTGGGTGGCTGGAAGAAACTACTGAGGATTAGAGATCCAGCCATTCGAGGGGTGACACTGGAGTTTCTGGCCTCATTCGAGTTTGACAGATCATACAGGGACTTTTCTACTCCTGATGCGATTCAGTTCAGGGTATCAGGCCAGCATTTCAGCCTCAGCTTGACCCAGTTTTCAATCCATATGGGGCTATACGATGAGGCCTATACACAGACCGAGGAGTATAAGGGACTTCCTACAGACTACCCGGGCAGTCTTACTCCGCAGAGGGCATACAGAGATTTGTGCGGAGAAGGCCAGTATGAGCCAGGGGTCTCGAAGGCCACGTGTTTATCTCGCCCGGCCTACAGATATTTACATGCCATTCTGAGTAGGTCAGTGAGTGGCCGGGGTGATAGCACTGGGGTTCTTAGCCGGCAGGAGCTTCTTTATCTATATTCTATGACTCAGAAGGTACCACTCCACCTAGGGCACATTTTAGCAGGGTATTTGCGCCATCAGGGCCAGTACCCTAGGGTTGGAGTGATCTTCGCGGGACCCTACATTTCGAGACTCCTGATCGGGACGAGTCTCAGAGACGGAGTGCGAGGGGCAGAGAAGACTAGTGTACCGATCCCTCTGGGCGCAGATACACTGAGGATGATAGGGATGATCCGCAGAGCAGGATCAGGGATGTATACATGGACCATTGCCCAGACAGACCAGGTCGAGGGCTCACAGGCAGCCTTAGAGCCACCACCAGTGGACACAGAGGCAGGGGCAGAGACCGAGGCACCACCCACAGCACCGGAGCCACCTCCAGTGCGTATCTTTTCTCTATCTCGAGGACATGACAAGTTCGAGCGCCTCGAGAGTGCTGTGGGTATCATGCAGCAGGAGTTAGCAGAGCTGAGGGTCGCACAGGCAGCAGGGTTTGCCGAGTTGAGGACCACTCAGGCATCACAGTTCGCTCACCTGTCGGCACAGCTTGCCACAGTGATCCAGTTGTTTGAGCGATCTGTGGTGCGACCCCGACGGGTCCCCTCACCGACTCCACCTATATCTCCATCAGCATCAGATCCACCAGCAGCAGCAGCAGCAGCAGTACCAGAGGATACTCATCAGGACACTGAAGCTGAGGCGTCATAGTTTTTATCTTTCTTTTGTCGCACTGTTATTTTCTTATTTTGTTGGACTTGTAGTACCCAGAAAGGACTCTCCTTCTGGATTTGCTTTTATTTTTCCTTTACTTTGTCTCGAGTTGTATCTCATTATCATATCCTTATATACTCGAGCTTTATTTTGGTTTTTCTTGAGCTATACTGAACCCTTGCGTATGTGTGCAGATGGTCTTGGATTTAAGGAAATTGAGGAATTGTCATTGGCAAGGTCATGGGACCGTGTGTGCTCCACAAACCATTGAGACTCAACTCTCAATGACCTAGCTCCATCAAACGCAACACTTGGAGTTCAGGGGAGTAATGTTTCAATTGCCACTTCCACACTAATTGTTTTTTATTGTTTTATTGTTATAGTGCTTGCATGCGTACATTGGGGACAATGTACATCTTAAGTGTGTGTGTGTGTGTGTGGGGGGGGGGGGGGGGGGGGGGGGGGATTCACATTGCACACACCTTTACTTGTGCGTTCAATTGTTCATGTTCATGTAGCCTATGGCGGTTCACCTTAGTTGCAACATTCGTATTCTTAGAGTTTAGGAGAATTTTTAACATTATATTCTATCTTGTTCTAGTTCCACTTGAATTTTAGGGGATTTTTGCTCGATTACACCTTCTTGCACTACTCACTCTTGAAATCTTTTGGAAACTCGATCTTGAAGTTTTAAGGACTACTTTAGTATTACTTTAGTAAGTTGTGAAGTTCTATGTAGCAAAAAAAAAAAAAAAAAGAAACTATTAGCTTGTGAATATTAGTTTAAGCTTTTCATTTGGGGTGGAAAGAGCTACCTCCTATGAAGTATGAAGCTACTCTCTTAAGTCGG
Organism: Dioscorea alata; assembly: GCA_020875875.1. Classification (NCBI taxonomy): domain Eukaryota; kingdom Viridiplantae; phylum Streptophyta; class Magnoliopsida; order Dioscoreales; family Dioscoreaceae; genus Dioscorea; species Dioscorea alata. The sequence continues at coordinate 28,427,369 of CM037020.1, read as the reverse complement.
ATACAAGTTATGCCTTAATGAGAGAAAGAGCTATCTCATGGGAAGCGTGAAAGCTACCACTCCGGTAGAAAGAGCTACCTCCTCGAAAGTGTGAAAGCCACCTTTGGCGGCCGCCTAGGAAAGGGCTACCTTAGAGGTTGAGTGAAGCTACTACTTCCTTACTTAGTATATATAAATAAGTCCTTGTAACAAGAGTTTGAGGAGTACTCGTTGGTTCTCTTAAGTGAATTCGCACACACTTACACGTTTTCGAGTTTTTATCCTTTTTGATTCAAGTTTTTAGCTAGAGCAACGATAACCATATGTAATGTTTTGATTTCCCCTTACTTGTAGAATACTTCTTTTGCATACTTTTGGTGAACCTAAGGCCGAGCACTTTCAATTGTTCTTCCCAAGTACTTTCACATTCTATTTTGCTTGAGGACAAGCAAAAGCTTAAGTGTGGGGGGATTTGATAAGTGCTTGTGCTGTAGTAACGCGAAGCGTTATTATCTTACAATGAACATACTTTTTATCAGATTCTATCACTAAATAGTGTGCATTTCTGTATTCTTGTGCATTGTAGGTTCGTGGAGCTAAGTTGGGAAAGAAGAACGAAGTTAGGTCGTGTTCGCCATTGTTGAAAGGTTTTCGGACCAAGCAAGGAACAAGGCACGAGCTTAGACTTGTGAGTGTGTGCCAACCTCCATTGGAGGGGCACAAAGGCAGTCACATTCACAACAAGTCCAACTCGTGTAGCTTAGGAAAACTTCACCAAGAAGGAGACTTGAAGCAATAGGCACGATCTACCATTGATTGTGTGCCCAATTCAATGGCCTCGATGAAGAACAACGTATTCGGGAGCATTTCGGAGAGTTATTGTAGCAGCACTGTATCTTGTTACTGTAGCAAAATCACTGTAGCAAGTACTGTGCACTTCTGCCGAAAATCAAGATTCCAGAGAATTCACACGGGCGTGCGGAATTAACACACGGCCGTGTGAATTAATTTTCCAGCAAGCAGAGACCTCACACGGGCGTGTGGTATTAACACACGGCCGTGTGAATTGATTTCCCAGCAAGCCAGAGACTTCACACGGGCGTGTGGAAATTCCACACGGCCGTGTGAAGTAATTTTTTAGGAAAGACAGAAACTTCACACGGGCGTGTGGAAATTCCACACGGCCATGTGAAGCCCCGATAAGTTCAAATTTAAAGCCGCACTCAGCCTATTTAAAGCCCGATTTGGAGACATTTTGGGGATCTTTGAACCTATCTTTCTCCCCAACTTCTGGAGAGTGCGGCTAGGGTTTCGGAGAGGACTTTGTGGAGGATTGGAGGGCGCCATCGGCATCGTCACCGATGTTCGACGGCCGCACAAGACCACGGCCACACCATACGCGAGGGGGTTTTCATTGATGTCTTTAGTTTGTGTTTTATTTCATACATTGATGAACATGTATAGCTCTATGAGGAGCTAAACCCCTCGTGGGTATTCGGACTTGTAAAACTCTAGGATAATTATGTTTCTTTGACATTGTTATTATGCTTTTCCATTAATTGATGAATAAATTCGAGTTTCAATTTTAGATAACTTGTGCTATTGTTTTCTCTTAGCCGTGACACTAAGGATTGAGAACAATCTAGGTTATCCTTTGGAGGTGTGACAACTCCTATAGGATTAGACTACTTAAAATTGAAGAGGGTTTAGAGGGAGAGTTGTGAGGTAGCACCGTACCCCTTTCCATTCCGATGTGATTTCTCCCTACCTCTGATTCCTTGATTTATTAGCGGTCGAAATAGAGTGAAGTGCTAGGAAGATATACTCCCCCAAGGCTTTGGGGTGACGTGAATCCTACGCACTGGGGCTTAATTTAGACTACGGTTCTTCCTCCTGGACCAAAGGGTTAGAACTACTGCACATAGGAACAGGTTTTATCACTAGGAGTCCCTAGAGCTCAAAGCAATTCCACGTAGTGTTAGGCTTAGGTAGAAATACTCCCCTAGGGCTTAGTTGAGCAATCAACAGAGTGAAGGGTTGACGTGAATCCTAATGCCGGGACATAGTGTTGGGGGTTAGTCACAGTTGACCTTAGATTTGGGACCGTGTGTTTAAGGATTTTCCTCGACTCAATTAACATCAATAGGAAGGTATAATAGCATAGTCTTGTACTAGAAGCATAAGTCCTAGAGGTAACTTGTCCGGATACCCTATTCTCACTTATTGCTAGTCTCTCTCTTTACTCGTTGCTTGCACTTTTCTCTCTTTCATCTTTCTATTTACTTGCCTTGCATCTACTCTAATTTTCATAAACTCACTCATCACGCCGATCATTGTTTCTTTTCGTATATCGCATGATTGAATAGCAATTTCTCGTATTTTAAATCCCTATTCCCTGTGGATTCGACTACCCACTCACCGGGGTAATTTTATTACTTCGACAAGGCCGTGCACTTGCGGTACACACGCAAAAGGTCGTGTCAAGTTTCTAGGTCCGCTAATGGAAAAACAGATAGCTTAGCCAAACTGGCAAAAGAACTAGCTGATCCAGATCAAGAGGAAATCCAAGTCACCATTCGGAATAGGAGGGCCTTGAGTTCATGTCTTGATGAAGAGTTTAAAAACAAACACCTTAGGAAAGAAGAAATTCTAACAATGGTTGAAGATGATTGGAAGGAGCCCTTCATTAAATATTTGAAGTATGGCGAACTTCTAAACGAAAAGTCTCTAGCGACGCAGTTAAAGAAAAGGGCAATGAGATTTACCTTTGTTAATGACATTCTCTATCGAAGATCATATGATCAACTCTTACTAAGATGTCTCTCGAAGGAGGAGTCTGAAGAAGTTATGTATGAAGTCCATTCTGGTATATGCGGAGCTCACCAGTCAGGACCCAAGATGTGGTTGAAGATCAAACATATTGGTTATTACTGGCCAAGTATGATGAACAATTGCCTACAATATGCAAGACGTTGTAAATTGTGCCAAGCTCATGGGGATTTCATTCATCAACACCCCAACCCTTGGTACCCTACAATCTCTTCATGGCCTTTTGAGATGTGGAGGACTGATGTGATCGGCCCTATTGAGCCTCCATCATCAAGAGGGCATCATTTTATATTAACTGCCACTGATTACTTTTCACGATGGGCGGAAGTCATCCCTTTAAAGGAAGTAAAGGCGGAAAATATTATCAAATTCTTTAAGGATCATGTGTTGTATAAATTTGGAATGCCTCGAAGGATCATTTCTGACAAAGGCCGAGAATTCAAAAGCTTCAAGGTTGGAAGGTTTGCTCAGCATCACAAAATAGATTGGAGGTATTCCTCTATCTATAATGCTAGAGCAAATGGTCTCGCAGAAGCATTCAACAAAATATTATCTAAGTTGTTGAAGATAGCAGTTTTAAAAAGTCAAAGGGATTGGCATGAAAGACTTCCTAAAGTTTTATGGGCATACCGGACAACATATCGATCACCAACTCAATCAACACCATACTCATTGGTTTTTCGTACTGAAGCTGTTCTTCCACTTGAAGTCCCGATTCCATCTCTGAGAATTGCCATACAAAATGAACTCACGAATGAAGATAGAGTTCGCTTGCGTTTGGATGAACTTGATGCTTTAGATGAAAGGAGACTAAAGGCTCAACAGAATCTTGAAGTCTACAAAGCAAGAATGGCACGAGCTTACAATAAGATGGCTCGCATTCGAACTTTCAAGAAAAAGAAGAGATGGTGTGGGTGTTAAGAAGACCAATCATCATCAACAAATATGCTGGGGGCAAGTTCAAGTCAAATTGGGAAGGCCCATACAATATAGAGGTCATCTACGAAGAAGGAGCTTATCAGCTAGTTGACGCCGATGGAAGAAGACCTATGAAGCCTGTTAATGCGCGCTTCTTGAAGAAATATTATCCATGATATAAAAATCTAGAAAATAAAAAAAATATAAAAAAAGGAAGAATTCGTGATTGTCTATGATGGAATGTCCAGTGCTCTTGTTTGAGCAAGTTGGTCAAGCATGATATATGCTTCTCGAGACAAATTACGAGTTCCATTATCTTGTTTTTCTTCTCTATTTGAATAAAGACATATTGTAAAATAAAAAGAATTTTGTGTTTGTCTATGACGGAATGTCCAGTGCTCCTGTTTGAGCAGGTTGGTTAAGTATGATATATGCTTCTCGAGGCAAAACACAAATGTTATCATGTTGTTTTCTTTTCCAAATTAAATAAAGACGTGATTCCATGAATTTTGAAATGACTCTTGTGAACTTAGCTTTAAGAGACTACGTGCAAATTTTATAAGAAAATATGAAATCAAAAAAAAAAAAGAGGAAAAGTTTTATGAAAAATAAAATTAAAAAAAGACAAAAGCAAAAGAAATTCAAAAAAAAAAAAAAGAAAAAAAAAACAAAACAAAACAAAAAAGAGAAGGAGAAAATCAAGGAAGTGATGAATTTTGAAGGCAAAATCTGGAGTTTTCTTCACAATAGCTTTGTTTCGATCAAGTAGCTCATCGGGTCTTCAGATCAGCTCTGATCGTAATGAATTTTAAATACAGTACAACCACATGACAATAGTTAATATGAACGGTTGAAATTAAATTTGGAGTTCTGATGATTTTCAAAGAAATTTAAACTTCAAGCTAAGTTTCATGAAATTTGTCCTTCAACGATCAGAGTTGATCAAAGCTTAATCGGACTGTGATAACTTCTCCGATTAATCTGTAAATTTTATTGAAGCTTTGAGACATCATAATGTTTCATATGAATGGTTATGATTATATTTTAAGTTCAAAACAATTCGGAAAAAATTCTTGACTCAACAGTGAAATCCATTGATAATCATCGTGGAAATTGTTTGCCATCAAGTTGATGATGGAATAGTTAAAAATTATGGGATCTTTTTGGAAATATTTTTACATGTTCATGACATTTTCATCTTCAATATGGACGTTGGAGATTGGGTTTGAGGTTTATTTACCTCTCATAAAAATTCATAAGCTTAAATCAAATTTTGTTAAGCATTTGTGGTTTCTATTGTTGGTTTTTAAGTTGATGATCAAGTGGTTGAACTTTTCCTAGTACTCATGAAATTTTTTATCTACACTCATAGATTATTTTTCTTTGAGTTGGATGGTTAAAATCATGTCTTGAGTTCGGCATATTCATAAAAAAAAGAAGGAAAAAGAGTTCGGAAGGAAATTTTATTACTAAGGAGAAAAGTTAGGAAGACATGGACTTTTAGTCCATTTATTACATCAAGCTAGAGTTGAATGAATAAAATAGCTAAGGAAAAAACTAAGCAATGAAAGTAAACTAAGCAACGGAAGTAAACTAAGCTAAATTTGAAGATAAAAATAAGCTAAGCCTAAAGTTGAGTTTTCGCTCTCTCAAAGTTGGCAAGGGCCTCCTTAGGTGACAAGGAGGGTTATGGTTTGTCACTGCCGCCTCCAAGTGCTTCAATCTTTTGATGAATATCGGTAAGGGACTTGTTCACTTCTTCAATGGTGGGAGCATCAGATAATAGTGACATTCCCGAAGAGATGATATGTTCTTTCTCTTTTTCTTGTGCTTTCAATTCTTGCAATTCCTTTCTTATTTGTATGAGCTCCATATTAGCCTCATCCATGTGTTGGGACATTTTTGCGAGGAACAATTTAGTTTCCTTTAGCCCTTCCTCTTCCGCCATCAATTCCTCCTTTTCCGGCGAGTTTAGGTTGTTTCCTCCATTACTTGTGTCATGGGCAACCTTAGCCATATCAAATACTCCATATATCTTATCCCTTGTGAGATACCTATTAGCCTCATCCCGAAGATTTGTTAAGTGACATACCTATCGAGTTGGATCTCGGCTTGGAGATGCTAGCTTGGTCTTCCTCATGTTCACTTATGTTAGGAATATCAACTAAATAGAAGGAGAACCACATATTTAATAAAAAAAAGAGTTTGAGATCAACTCAAAATAGAGTTTTAGATCTACCCAAAGATAAAAAAAGAGTTTGAGATCAAATAAAAAAAAATAGAGTTTAACATCAACTCAAAATATAGTTTGAAATCTACTGAAAGATAAAATTTGAAATCAATTAAAAAAAAAAGAGTTTGAGATCAACTCAAAATAGAGTTTGAGATCTACTCAAAGATAAAAAAAAAAAATTTGAGATCAAATAAAAAAAAGAATTTGAGATCAACTCAAAGATAAAATTTGAAATAAAAAAAAAAGAGTTTGAGATAAATTCAAAATAGAGTTTGAAATCTACTCAAAGATAAAATTTGAAATCAATTCAAATAAAAAAAGAGTTTGAGATCAACTCAAAATAAAGTTTGAAATCTACTCAAAGATAGGGTTTGAAATCAATACAAAAAAAAAAAAAAAAAGGGAAAGAGTTTGAGATCCACTCAAAATAGAGTTTCAGATCTACTCAAAGATAAGGTTTGAAATAAAAAAGGAGTTTGAGAGCCATCCAAAAAGAAAGAGGGGGGGAGGGGAGTTAAGACGTAAAAAAACAAAATAATGATAAAAAATAGGAAAAATAAATTAAATAAAAAGTCCGACTTGGTTTTCTCCAACTTGTTCATTGAGGAGATTATAAATGGACTTCAAAGTTGTGTGCACCCTAACTGACCAAAAGTGTGCATATAGGTATAGAGGTTGTCCTTCACGTTTGTGAGATGGAATGTAGAATTGTGCCCCTGTATTTCTCCTGCTGAAGTGATGCCAATAGCCTACCAAAAGGCTAGTAGATTGCGGATGATTAGATATTTCGATCTCTGTAGGAAACCCTTGATCGTAGCCAAACTATCGGGCGAACCGGTGAGGGTTGTATTGCTGAGCATGAATATTATTTCCCAGACGTAGGGGAATGATACTCTGTTGGAGTGAGATGAAGTATTCCACCTGGGCAGTTCCTAACCTACTGCTGTCGCTTGGCTCTTTGTGATCTTCATACCAACCTTCATTTTTGAAATCAGTACAAGTAAATGGATGCCATTTCAAATATTCTTCCTTCTGTAATATGCTACGAGCTCTTTTAAGAGTGAGGGTGGAAGTTTTTACATTTGAAATGTAAGCTAAGCTTGGAATTTATCATAACCCACTTATGTTTCTGATAGGATCATCTGGTGTGTTAATTCGAGAATAGGTCCCTTCAAAGTGTGCTTCGATCCATCCATAAAAGAAATGATAAGGAAAATAAATTGATGCATGGCATGGTCCTTTGGAATGTAAAGTTATTGCATCTAAACTGATGTGAATGCATCCCAATACGGCGGGGGCTAAGGCGATCCTCGTTCCCTTAGCTAATTTGGTCATCATTAGAAACGTTTTTCTGGGCGAATGAGAGATCCTTTGTGTGGCATGATGAAACGGCACAACCACAAGGACAAAAATGCGGCAAGCCTGCACTCATCTGAAACATGTGGTATGGGATGAGCTTCATCGTTCGTAAATTTGCTTTTTCCATGCGATTCTTTGAAAAAAAACTCTATCCATGAGGAAGAGAGGACCATTTTAGTCTTTCCTGAAGCATAAAGGTGGATCCATTGGTAGATGTTAAGTAAATCTCTCAAAGTGGTGGGATGAGTGTCTCCAGAATAAAGATCGTTGTTCGGGGGACATATTCTTCATAAAGATCTCCTATGATCGGTAATCCCCCAACGCACTTTAGGTCTCATAAAGAGATCCCCATTTCTCCGAAAGGGGTGATGAATGTGTTGGTGTTTGGACACCATGCTTCAATAAGCGCCTTCACCATTGATGGGTCAAAATCATATGATCCTGTAGAAATTGCAACTGCTCCAAGAATTCTGACTTGCTTAAGCATATCTGATGATTTCTTTATGATTTTGAATGTCCCATTGTTCGTAATCTGCTGGATGGGGGGCATATTTGTGGAATGGAATCTGCCCAGTCCATATAATAGTTGTGGGATCGGCGTTAACCTGGTAGCCAAGTGTGTTTAAGTTGAGATTCGTTGCAACAGGTTCACGTGGATTTAACAATATAACTTGTTTTCCCCCATTCCTTTCGAAGCTGTTTGGTGTGAATTTACCAAGGTCATGGTATGCTTTTGGTATATAAGTCCATTCGTTGAAGTCACTTCCATTGTATCGAACTGGCTTTTCTAAGTTTTTGGAGTTGATCGGGTGATGTCACGGAATTGGTAGCCCATCGGAAGTTTTGTCATGATCATCGTATCATAAAGGGGCTCTACTAGTTTGTCTTTGGTGGTTGGAGCCATTAAAAAAAAATTGAAAAAAAGAAAGAGAAAATAATTGATGATAAGTATTGGCAAAAAAACAAAACAAAACAAAACAAAAAAAATCCAAAATTATTATAAAAAAATATATAAATAAATTATTATTATAACAAAATTGGAGAAAAAGGTTGTGATAAAAAGCCCCAAAACAGTCTCCAAAACGGCCGTGTGGAATTTCCACACGCCCTTGTGAATTCTCTGATTTTCTGAATTTTGGCTAAAAATGAACAGTAGCTTGCTACAATGTTTTGTTGCGGTAACTTGCTACAGTGATGCTGCAGTGACTCGCCGAAACGCTCCGAAATTCATCGTTCTTCATTGAGGCCATTGAATTGGGCACACAATCAATGGTACATCATGCCGATTGCTTCAGATCTTCTAATTAGTGAAGTTCTCCTTGTTAGTAAGAGCTAGACTTATTGTGAATGCCACTGCCTTTGTGCCCCTCCAAAAGAGGTTGGCACATACTCACAAGTCTATGCCCATGCCTTGCTCCTTGCTTAGTGCAAAAATCTCCCCAACAACGGCAAACACGATCTAACTTCGTTCCTTTTCTCCAATTTATATTCACAACCCTACAATGCATAAAAGTAAACAAATGCACACTTTTTAATGATAAAATCTGATTAAATCAATGCTCACTGGAAGATAATATCGCTTCGCATTACTATAACACGAGCACTTTTCAGTGACTCAACATTATAAAAGCCCGATTTTGGAGACTTTTGAGATATCTTTGGACCTAACTTTCTCCCCAACTTCTGGAGAGTGCGGCTAGGGTTTCGGAGAGGACTTCGTGGAGGTTTGGAGCGCGTCATTGGCATCGTCACCGACGTTCGGCAGCCGCACAAGACCACGGCCACACCATACGAAAGGGGGTTTTCATTAATGTTTTTAATTTGTGCTTTCTTTTGTACTTTGATGAACATGTATAGCTCCACGAGGAGCGAAACCCCTCGTGGGTATTCGGACTTGTAAAACCCTAGGAATATTTTGTTTCTATGACATTGCTATTATGCTTTTCCATTATTGATGAATAAATTTGAGTTTCAATTTTAATTATTTTTTGCTATTGTTTTCCCTTAGCCGTGACATTAGGGTTGAGAGCAATCTAGGTTACCCTTTGGAGGTGTGACAACTCATATAGGGTTAGACTACTTAAGATTGAAGAGGGTTGAGAGGGTGAGTTGTGAGGTAGTGAAGCGTCCCCTTTTCTCTCTGTTGTGATTTCTCCCTACCTCTGTTTTCCTTGATTTATTAGCGGTCGAGATGAGGCGTTGTAGTTTGAGACTTAATTTAGACTAGGGTTCTTCCACCTGGACCAAAGGGTTGGAACTACATATAGGAACAGGTTTTATCACTAGGAATCCCTAGAGCTTAAATCAATCCCACGTAGTGTTAGGCTTAGGTAGATAGACTCCTCTGGGGCTTATTTGTGCGAGCAACAGAGTGAAGGGTTGACGTGAATCCTAATGCCGGGGCATAATGTTGGGGTTAGTCACGGTTGACCTTAAGTTTGGGACTGTGTATTTAAGGATATCCTTGACTCAATTAACATCAATAGGAAAGTATAATAGTATAGTCTTGCATTAGAAGCATAAGCCCTAGAGGTAGTTTGTCCGGATACCCTATTTCATCCATTGCTAGTCTTTCTCTTTTCACTTCTACTTGCACTTTCTTGTCTTCCATCTCTCTATTTAATTTCTTGTCTTTTATTCTCATTGCTTCCATAATTCACTCACCAATCTTATTATCAATTTTCGTACACCGCACAACTAAATAGCGGAATCTTGTGTTTTAAATCTCTATTCCCTGTGGATTCGACTACCCACTCACCAGGGTAAATTTTATTACTTTGACAAGCCCGTGCACCTGCGGGATACACGGAAGGGGTCGTGTCAAATACAAAGTATTACTGTCTTACGTTGAGCATTACTTTACTCAGATTTTATCATTAATTGGTGTGCATTTGTGTTCTTCTATGCATGTAGGGTCGTGGAGATGAATTAAGGAGAAAAAAAGCACGAATAGGTCATGAACGCGATTGTTGAGGGAGTTTTTGGACAAGGTAAGGAACAATGCACAAGTTGTGTTCAAAGACATGTGGGTGTATGCCAACCTCCAATTTGGCTCGAGTGAATATGTGAATTGGAGGGGCACAAAGGCAGTCACACTCACATGTTCCGGCTTGTGCAACATTATCAAGAGCTTCGTCAATGTGGTTAAATTGAAGATGCGACGTGATCTACCGCACGATTGTGTGCCCTGTTTGGTGGCCTTGATGAAGAAGATGAATTCAGGAGCATTTTCGGCGAAGTACTGTAGCAAGTTACTGTTTACAATCCGCCAAAAATCAACAAAACAGAGAATCTACACGCCCGTGTGGAAATTCCACAAGGGTGTGTGAAACCCCGATTTTAGCCTATAAATAGCCCATTTTCGGATCTATTATGGACTCTTTGGACTATCATCTACCTATCTTTTGGGGCGCTCACGGCTAGGGTTTGGAGAGGTTCTTGGAGGTCTTTGGAGATGATTGTATGGCATCGGCATCGACATTTTTTGAAAGAAAGCTATTGGGGGAGCTTTCATCGGCATCGATTCAACGAGGTGTGCCCTAGGCTTGACAAGGGATTCGTGGACAAAACAACGCAGCTCCACAAGACCATCGATACAGACTACAAGGGGTTTTTTTTATGGTTTTTATGAATTGTTTCTATGATTTTTATTATGCTTTCTTAATTAATGCTTTTAATTGAGTTCCAATCTTGCATGATTATTGTATTGATTTTCTCTTAGCCGTGATACTAGGGTTGAGAATCATCTAGGTTATCCTTTGAAGATGTGACAACTTCTATAGGATTAGACTACTCGAGATTGGAGAGGGTCGAGAGGGTTAGTCGAGAGGTAGCGAAACATCCCTTTTCCCCTTCGGTGTGATTTTCCCTACCTCCAAATTCCAAGAGTTCTTAGCGGTTGAAGTAGAGTGAAGTGCTAAGGGATGAATGATAAGTGCTGGTGTTATAGTAATGCGAAGCAATGTTATCTTGTAATGAGCATTAATTTAATCAGATTTTATCACTAAAAATTGTGCGTTTGTTTACTTTTGTGCATTGTAGGGTTGTGAAGATAAAGTGAAGGAAAGGAACAAAGTCAGATCATGTTCGCCATTGTTGGGAAATGATAAGTGCTTGTGTTATAGTAACACGAAGCGTTATTATCTTACAATGAGCATATCTTTTATCAGATTTTATCACTAAATAGTGTGCATTTGTGTATTCTAGTGCATTGTAGGTTTGTGGAGCCAAGTTGGAAAAGAAGAACAAAGTTAGGGCGTGTTTGCCTTTGTTGGGAGGTTTTCGGACCAAGCAAGGACAAGGCACGAACTTAGACTTGTGAGTGTGTGCCAACCTCCTTTGGAGGGGCACAAAGGCAGTCACATTCACAACAAGTCTAACTCGTGTAGCTTAGGAGAACTTCACCAAGAAGGAGACTTGAAGCAATTGGCACGATCTACCATTGATTGTGCACCCAATTCAATGGCCTCGATGAAGAACAACATATTCGGGAGCGTTTCGGCGAGTACTGTAGCAAAACTGTAGCTTGTTACTGTTGCAATTCACTATAGCAAGTTACTGTGATTTTCTGCCGAAGATCAGGTTTCCAGAGAGTTCACACGTGCGTGTGGAATTAACACACGGCCGTGTGAATTAATTTCCAACCAGCCAGAGACTTCACACGGGCGTGTGGAAATTCCACACGGCCGTGTGTAGTAATTTTTCTAGGAAGCCAGAAACATCACACGGGCGTGTGGAAATTTCACACGGTCGTGTGAAGCCCTGATAAGTTCAAATTTAAAGCCACACTCAGCCTATTTAAAGCCCGATTTGGAGATTTTTTTAGCATCTTTTGACCTATCATTCTCCCCAACTTCTGGAGAGTGCGGCTAGGGTTTCAGAGAGGACTTTGTGGAGGATTGGAGCGCGCCATCGGCATCGACATTGACGTTCGACGGCCGCACAAGACCACGACCACACCATACACGAGGGGGTTTTCATTGATGTTTTTAGTTTGTGTTTTATTTTACACTTTGATGAACATGTATAGCTCCATGAGGAGCTAAACCCCTCATGGCTATTCAGACTTGTAAAACCCTAGGATCATTATGTTTCTATGAAATTGTTATTATGCTTTTCCATTATTGATGAATAAATTCGAGTTTCAGTTTTAATTATCTTTTGCTATTGTTCTTCCTTAGCCGTGACACTAGGGTTGAGAACAATCTAGGTTATCCTTTGGAGGTGTGACAACTCCTATAGGATTAGACTACTTAAGATTGAAGAGGGTTGGGAGGGAGAGTTGTGAGGTAGCAATGTACCCCTTTCCCTTCTGGTGTGATTTCTCCCTGCATACCCTAGGGTTCTTCCACCTGGACCAAAGGTTTAGAACTACATATAGGAACAGGTTTTATCACAAGGAATCCTTAGAACTTAAAGCAATCCCACGTAGTGTTAGGCTTAGGAAGATAGACTCCCCTGGGGCTTAGTTGACAGGTCAACGAGAGTCAAGGGCCGTATTGAATACTAATGTCGGAGCATATTGTTGGGGTTAGTCATGGTTGACCTTAGGTTTGGGACCGTGTGTTTGAGGATATCCTCGACTCAATTAACAATAATAGGAAAGTATAATAGCATAGTCTTGCACTAGAAGCATTAGTCCTATGCGTAACTTGTCCGGGTACCCCATCTTTATATCGATTACCTCTCCTACCCTTATTAATCTTCTTGCATTCTTTTATTTTATTTTACATTTATATATATATATATACCTCTTTCATCATCGACTTCTTTCATAGCTAAATAGCGATAACACTTGTTTCTGAACACTATTACCTGTGGATACGACTACCCACTCACTAGGGTATTTTATTACTTCGACAACCCGTGCACTTGCGGGGTACAGACGCAAGGGGTGTGTCAAGTTTTTTGCGCCGTTGCCGAGGAATAGGTGTTTTAGAGACATTTGTATTTTGCTATTTTAGCTATTCATCATTCATTCTATTTCACCCTTTCTTATTCTCCCATCATTCTAATTTTTTTTTCTTTTCTTTTGTTTTGTCTTACTTTTTCTTGCAAGGAGTCTAAATGGAGATTGATTCTGTTATTGAGCTATATTCTCAAGTTGAAGCTCTCAGTACAAAGCTTGATAGATTTATTGCTTCACAACAACAAAGCAATCCATGCTACAGCACATATCACCCAATTGAAAGGAGCTACCCAAACTTTTTATGGAATAATTATGGACAAAATTGGGAAGCACGTCAAGAGCAATTTCAAACGGATGAGATACATGAAGAGGATGAACCTCAGTGGAAAAAAGCGATAGATAACTTTATTAAAGCATCCAATACCTCTTGCCAAAGTATGGAAGCCACACGAAAATGTCATGAAGCCTCCTATAACAACCTTGAGCATCAATTAGGATGGATACTTGACACACTCTCCAAGGAAAATGAAGTATTTGAGCAAGTGATGACTTGAGCGCAAGCGCACGGGTCGCCAAGTAATACCCCTCCCGCACGCGCGAGGGGGTCGTATTCCCTGAGGTCTCAAGAGCTACTATTACTCCCCTCTAGATGACACTGTCTAGTCTACCAAATATAGATTTGAAACAAGATAAGAAAGATAACAAAAGAGAAAACTATAAAAAAGTGGACTAAGGGACACCACATAAGCATACTGATAAGTGTCTAAATGTATGTGTTTTAAGATACATATTTTGTTCACTTAGCATGTATTTTTATATGAATGGATGCCCGTTTTATGCTTAATTGAGCATTATTTATGTTGTAGGGCATGGAGGAGCCATGAGGAACATGATAATACGATTTGGGCGAAAATGGATGAAGAATCAGGGTGCTGGAGTACTACAGCATACGGGGCCGTATAAGGGGCTGTGAGCATCAAAAGACAGTAATTTTCAACTAGCTCTCACGGCCCCCTATCCACCCCGGGATGCTTCTATCCACCCCGGGATCTATCTATCCACCCCGGGATGAACCCCCACGTGAGACAGGTTTTTGCCCTATTTTTGCCTATCTATCCACCCCGGGATGGATCTATCCACCCCGGGATCCTGCGGGAGTATTTATAGAGGTTTTTAGGGCACACAAAGGGGACTTCTTGGCCGGCATCTAAAAGGAAAGAAACGGAGAAATCTTTGGGAAACGACGATTTGGAGCCAAGGGAGGAGGCAAGAACATCATTTTGAAGGGGAGAAGCTTCACCATCAAGGAGGCAAGGATCCAAGACAAGGGAAGCGTCATTCGGCATCTCTTGGACGGGGGAAAGCATCATTCGGCCGGACCTCCACCTCCTCCTTCATCATTTCATCTAGGAAGTGTCATTTATGAGCTTTTTAAGTGATTTACTTTGTATTTTTGTTGTTACTTGCTTGATGGCACACTAGACCCCCAAGGCCACCGGATGTTGGTGAACCTTGGGGGGGTTTATCATGTATTTTGGATGATCTTTACTTAATTGCAAGCTTGGTTTGGTTTAAGATTTAGTTCATTGTACTTCATGTCTAGAACTACCATATGGAGAGATCCGTAGTTCTTTCTTGAATTATACATGTAGATGTGACCTACTCACGTGTATTAGATCATTAATGAACTAAAAGGGGTTACTTGTATCGGCACACCGAGAAATTGGGTGTCGATAGCCCTCTGAGCTATAAGGATAGACTAGGGTTTAGTGTATCCTTATTTTGGGATCTCCTTGTACTTAATGCAATCGTAGGGATGTTGGTTAGGAAGAGATTCCAACCAATATCCGTATGGGATTAGGGTTCAATCGCCGAGAAATTGGGGTTGATCTAATCTTGAGATCCTTCGGTCTAAATCAACCAAGCTACCTTTTATCCTTCATCCATGTATCATGATGACCCCTCAAGGGGATCCACATCCATAGGCCTTTACTCTTCATTGTAGCACTTGCAACCACATTGTATGCTTTCAATTCTATTTAATTATATCGTATTTATTCCTTTGCTTCAGTAGAACATACATCCATGCTTGTGTGGTTAGGTTAGATAATAGGCGATGGAGGAGTAAGAGTAGCTCCTTAGCCCCTTGGAATACGATCCTCGTGCTTTTGTGCGAGGTATTACTTGGCGATCCCGTACACTTGCGGGGAAGCAATCAAGTTTTTGGCGCCGTTGCCGGGGACTTTCTAAGGAATTCTGAGAAACTTCTAGCCTATTGCTCTAGCCATTCGTTTATTTATTTATTGTTTCTTTTGAGCTTAACCTATTTTATCTTTCTTGATCTTGCAAGGCACCGTGCATGGCAAACTTAAACTATACACAAGGAGATGAATCAATTTTGAATGAGATTTGGCGGGAGTGGTTACCACCTAAACATCACTTGTCACACATTCAGGATAATTCTTTCTGCAGATTCAGGCCATGGGAAGGCTCAACCCTAGAAAACAAGGGTGACACATTGAAGACACTATTCACAGAATACATGAACAACTGGGTGGTTTCACAAAACGAGGATGGTAACTTCTCTAGTGAGTTGCTGCTTCGAAAATTGAAAGGAATAGACGAACCCCGGCCAAGTCGGATGGTCAAATTTGTAGAGGATCAGAGAGATACACAAGAAAGCATTATGCAACATGTGTTTGGCATAAATGATAGCTCGGATGAGGGTTCGGAGTCAGAAGAACAGGAGGATGCAGTTCAGCATGATGGACTGGGAAATAAAAGCTTAAGACCGTCAACAGAAAAAGCACCTGAACTAGAGCTGAAAGAGTTGCCTGAACACCTCGAGTATGCTTTTCTTGGAGAAGGAACACAACTTCCAGTTATCATTGCTGCGAATCTAACAGTTGAAATGAAAAGGAGCTTAGTGAATGTGTTAAAGAAACATAAGAAAGCAATTGCGTGGAAGATAGCCGACATAAAGGGGATAAATCCATCCTTTTGCACTCACAAAATTCTGATGGAAGAAAATCACAGACCCTCAGTATTGCCTCAAAGAAGACTCAATCCAAATATGAAAGAAGTGGTCAGGGCCGAGGTCATAAAGCTCCTTGATGCAGGCATCATCTACCCAATATCTGACAGTGAGTGGGTTAGTCCAGTGCAAGTGGTTCCTAAGAAAGGATGGATGACCGTGATCACCAATGAGAAAAATGAGTTGATTCCAACGCGAACTATCACTGGGTGGCGTGTCTGCATTGACTACAGAAAATTGAATGATGCTACTCGGAAAGACCATTTCCCGCTGCCATTCATTGACCAGATGCTGGAGCGACTAGCAGGGCACTCCTACTACTGCTTCTTGGATGGGTTTTCTGGGTACTTTCAAATCCCCATTGCACCGGAAGATCAGGAAAAGACCACATTCACATGTCCTTATGGGACGTTTGCCTATCGCCGAATGCCTTTTGGACTTTGCAATGCCCCTGCTACTTTTCAAAGGTGCATGATGGCAATTTTTGAAGACATGGTGGAAGACTTCATGGAGGTGTTTATGGATGACTTTTCCATCTTCGGAGACACATTTGATTGTTGCCTCAAAAATCTTGAGCGGGTTCTCGTTAGATGTGAGGAAACTAATCTTGTGCTAAGTT
Organism: Dioscorea alata; assembly: GCA_020875875.1. Classification (NCBI taxonomy): domain Eukaryota; kingdom Viridiplantae; phylum Streptophyta; class Magnoliopsida; order Dioscoreales; family Dioscoreaceae; genus Dioscorea; species Dioscorea alata. The sequence goes on along the minus strand of CM037020.1, from coordinate 28,410,490 downwards.
GGGAGAAATGCCACTTCATGGTAGAAGAAGGGATAGTCTTGGGTCACAAAATCTCAAAGGATGGGATTGAGGTAGATAAGGCGAAGATCTCTGTCATAGAAAAGCTACCTCCCCCAAATTCAGTGAAAGCCATTAGAAGTTTTCTGGGACATGCAGGCTTCTATAGAAGATTCATCAAAGATTTCTCAAAAATTGCTAGACCCTTGACAAAGTTGTTGGAAAAAGATGTCCCATTTGAATTTGGCGATGACTGCATGAAAGCATTTCTCACACTCAAGAAGATGCTAGTTCAAGCTCCTATTGTGGTAGCTCCGGATTGGGATTCCCCATTTGAACTGATGTGTGATGCAAGTGATTTTGCAGTGGGTGAGGTTCTTGGGCAACGCCGAGACAAACATTTCCACCCCATCTGTTATGCGAGCAAAACCTTAACTGGAGCTCAGGAGAATTACACCACAACTGAAAAAGAACTACTTGCCGTGGTGTTCGCATTTGATAAATTCCGTTCCTACCTAGTTCTGTCCAGAGTTGTAGTGTACACTGATCATTCAGCCTTGAGATACCTGCTCAGTAAGTCAGACGCCAAGCCAAGACTGATTAGATGGGTGTTGCTCCTTCAGGAGTTTGATCTAGAAATCAAGGATAAGCGTGGAGCAGAAAATCTCGCAGCCGATCACTTATCCCGCTTAGAGAACCCCAGTAGGGAAACTATAACTGAGAGAGAGATCAATGATTCATTCCCTGAAGAGCACTTGTACAACATTCAAGTTATGGAGGAAAATGAGCCGCCTTGGTTTGCCGATTTTGCCAACTATTTGGTTGGAGGGGTTATCCCAAAATGGTTCACAATCAACAACGAAAGAAATTTTTTTCGGACGCCAAGCACTACATATGGGAAGATCCTTACTTATTCCGAACTTGTGCCGATCAAGTTGCTCGAAGATGTGTATCCCGACCGGAGGGCCTTAGCATCTTGAAACATTGTCATTTAGGGCCTACTGGAGGCCACTACAATGTGAACCGGACTGCAAAGAAGATCCTTGATGCAGGTTTCTATTGGTCATCATTATTTCAAGATACCCAAAAATTCATACAATCTTGCGATCGTTGTCAACGGGTTGGCAACATATCTCGTAGGGATGTGATGCCCCAGAATTGGAATCAAGCTTGTGAAGTCTTTGACGTTTGGGGGATTGACTTTATGGGACCATTTCCTAGCTCCCATGGGTTTAAGTTCATCCTTGTGGCAGTAGACTATGTATCCAAATGGGTGGAAGCACAAGCCTTGCAAACAAGTGATGCTAGGGTGGTGGTAAAATTTTTGAAGAAACTGTTCTCCAGGTTTGGCACACCACGCGCAATCATCAGTGACAGAGGCACACACTTTTGCAATGCCCAATTCACAAAAATCTTGAAGCGATATGGTGTACACCACAAAATGGCGACACCCTATCACCCACAAACTAGTGGGCAGGTAGAAGTGTCCAATCGAGACTTAAAGAGAATACTTGAGAAAATGGTGAGTCAAAACCGAAGAGACTGGGCGGAACACTTGGATGACGCTCTCTGGGCTTACAGAACTGCATACAAAACTCCTATAGGGGCTACCCCTTATAGGCTAGTCTATGGAAAAGCTTGCCATTTACCGGTTGAGCTTGAACACAAAGCTTTTTGGGCCATCAAATTCCTAAATCTTGACTCCACTCTTGCAGATAACAAGAGGAAGCTACAACTGAATGAACTGGATGAATGGCGCTCCAATGCATACGAGAATTCAAAGCTTTACAAGGAAAGAGTAAAGGAGTACCACGACAGGCATATCAAGCACCCAAAACAATTCCAAGAGGGAGATCAAGTGCTACTGTTTAATTCCAGGTTGAGATTATTCCCTGGGAAGCTCAAATCGCGATGGTCTGGTCCATACGTTGTCACTCAGGTTTTCCCGCATGGAGCAGTTGAGGTGACCCACCCGGATCGTGGTACCTTCAAGGTGAACGGACAAAGATTGAAATTGTACTTCAACCATAATGATATTTCAAGCTCGACCGGGGGTAACCGCAAGCTTTTTGAACCCCCTTGAGGTAAGAAAGAAGGTACGTCAGGCTCGTGACGTTAAACAAGCGCTTCTTGGGAGGCAACCTAAGTGTTCGGGGGTTTTTAAATTCAATTTTCATATTTTAGTTGTTCATATCTACTTTGCATTGTGCTAGTTTCCTTATCTGTTGTGCATTTGAATAAGTCCATCCTCAAAATCTTTGCTCTCATCACGTGTGTTGTTTTATATTTTTCCTTGTTGTGCCTACTTGCTATATTGTCAATTCATGAGTTTATTCGAGTCTTTTGCGTATTTCTTCTGAGTAGGAAGTGTTTTGGATCATGTTATTACTTTCCCGGAGAGTTTTAGATTGCGTTAAGACCCAAAACCAGCCTCCCCAGGTCCTCACGGCCCTAAAGGGGCCGTGAGGGAGGCCGTGAGCCATTCTCCAGTGAAAATACACTAGAGCTCACGGCCCCCCTCACGGCCGTATTGGGGGCCGTATGTGCATTTTAATCAGCGGGCTGGGCTTTTGTACTAGCCTTCACGGCCCCCCTCACGGCCGTGAGAGGGGCCGTGAGGCTCGGCCTAGTACCTTAACCCCCCCCCCCCCCCCCCCCCCCCCATTATTTGGCCCTTTAAGTCTTCTTCTCCATTCCCCTTTAATCTCCACCATTTCCCCTCCCCTCCTTCCATCATTTCTCAACCAAATCTCTCCATTTTTCGTTCTAGATCACCTCCTAGACATTTTGTGACATCGATCTAGTGATTTACCAAGAGCTTCAAGCAAGTTCCACCAAGGATTCACCGGTAAGCTTTTTGATGCCCTAGATTTCTCTTTCTCATTTTCTCTTGAGTTCATGGAGCTTTTTGGTCGATAAATTCATGCTTTTACCATGTGTTGGTGGTGTGATTGTTGTTTGTTCAATTTCCATTGAATTCTTGTAAAACGTTTTCGATTTTCATGATGGTAATGAAATGCTCCACCATGAATAGTGTCCATACGGCCCCCTATACGGCCGTATGGACCCTATTCATAGCCATTTTTCATTTATTTCTTGCTTCTTGTGTTATTTTCGGTGTTGTATTGGATTGGTTTAGGCTTGATGAGGATCTTATGTGTTGTAGGGATGCCAAACTTCAAGAGGGTTGCTTCAAAATGTCCAAGAACTTCAACACAAATTCCCGAGGAACCTACGTTCACGCACCCCCTTCACATGGCACACTACGAGATATTGAAGACTAAACCCTTTGGCACCGTCCGACGTATTGATTGGAATTTTTTGGAAGAGCTTGGAATTACTGACCAAGTGAGGGAGGTTCTATCTCAAAATAGTTGGGTGAATTTATTTACTATCGATGAACCAACATACCGGCAGCTCACTTTGGAGGTTTTGAGCACCTTTGAGGCACAACAAGACCGGCGACGCATCATTTGTCAGAAACAGGGGACTATTCGCTCCCAAGCTTTTGGAAGACTTCGCGAGTTGACTCACGTCGAATTTGCAAGTTACTTGGGGGTCTATAACGAGGAATACATGAACTCCATTCCGATCGGCCAAATCCGAGTCGATTTTCCACCGCATGTGAATGCGAATCAATATTGGGCCACCATAGCCTCAGGCGACACTAAAAACACTCGCAAGGCGTCCCGGATTGCTAATCCTATCATGAGATATGTGCATGCCCTAATTACTCGTTCCATAGGGGGCCGAAAGGATAGTACTGGAGTGGTGTCCAACTCTGATCTACTGATGTTGTTTGGGATTTTTGAGCAGTGCCCCCTTCAAGTTGGGTATCTTGTGGCTGAAGCATTTATTCATCATGCACAGTGCGCGCGGTTAGGTGCTATTTTCTTGGGTCCGTACATCACCAGGTTGATTCGCGGTATGAAATTGTTGGACCGCGCTCGTGATATGACGATTGTGGGTGGTGCTGCGACCCTTGGCGCGAATGTCTTGCTTGCTGTTGGTCTAGTGGAAAAGAGAGGTGCCCGCTACCGACTTTCCCGACAGTCATCGGCCGGGGAGTCCAGTTTGCCAGCAGACACTGACTCCGATCCTGATGACACGCCCACTCCCACTCCTGGCACCACATCATCATCGGGCTTCGAAGCTAGGTTGCGAGGAATGGAGAGCGATATTCAGGCCATCCGTCACGAGCAACGTGAGATGCGCGGACAACTGTACCAGATCATAGAGGGTCAGCGCCTGCTCACCGAGGACTTTCGCCAGTTTACCATCTCTGCTCGCGGTTCATCTTCACGGACTGGCACCGCCTCCTGCGCCGACACACCTGTCCCACCTGTTATCGACGAGCTGTTTCATTCTTGAGCATGGACACTTATTTCTCTTTTAGCAGCATGTTGTTTCTTTTATTGTTGTTTTCTTTATTTTCTGCATGTGTGTTTGTTTGTTTTGAATAAGTTGGGAAGGGTTATACCCTGACCAACACTTTGTAGAACTCTAGTTGCTTTTATTTAGTTGTGTGTTTGACCGTTCCCTAGTATTAATCTTTTCTATTTTATTTATTTATTTTTTTTTTTTGGAATGATGGTTTTGCCCTTGCGCTTTGCAGGGCATTGAAGGGAATTTGGTGAGCATCTCCACATTTTGTGGGAGCCGGACCCGACATGTAAAGCTCGCCGTACACTTTTGTCGGGTCACACTTCGCCATTTTTACCAAATAAACCGGGGAAGTTCGTTTTCACCCTCCTCCTTTGTTATTATTGTGTATATTGCCTCTATTTTCCTGATTAGTGTACATTGAGGGCAATGTACAACACTAGGTGTGGGGATGGGTGTATTTACCTGTATTAGGTCAACTTTGCATGCTAGTGTTATCAATGATGGCTTGTTACTTTCTTGTGAGATTCTTCAAGGGTGAATTAATGATTGATGTGAGTTACATTTTTTTTTCTTGTTGTGCTCTATTGAATCCTGTTTCACCTCCAGTATTGTTCTGTGCACTGAGTCTTTTGTTGATGCCCTGGGAATAGCCTGCTTGACTTTCTTAACTCTCTTGTATGCCTAACACACAATTTTGAGTACTTAGCCTTAGACTACTAAGTTCTTTCCTTCAATGAACTCTTAAGAACTTCTAAGTCTTATTGAGCTAATCCTAGGTTTGTTACTTGTAGTGCAGTCTAAAGGTTTGATCTAGGGTATGTAAAAAAAAAAAAAAAAGTCTATGTCAGTATTCCTCTGCTAATGGAGCATGAATGCGTCTATGTAGACTGTAATCGAGTAGTTGGGTGACTCTTGTGCCTAACCAGCATGTGCATCCTCCAGAAAGATTTTTGTGCAGTCTACGTTAGGCGGACTCAAAAAAAAAAAAAAAAAAAGTGTTTATACATATAAATAAAAATAACCCTAGTGATCACTTAGACTGCCTACTTGAGTTTGTGAGTAGAAATGGGATTTAGTTTCAAGTTGTAGAATTAGAAGGATCTTAATTGGTCACGGCGTATTCGTACATGTATCCCTTCCAAACTTGGTGTGTCTAATACTAAGGCGATGGTCACGCAACATAGTATAACCTAGAAATTGATACATAGAGTTCTCATGCATACCAATACATTAAAGTGCACCAAGTTTGAACCATAAACCACACAAATACCATACATGTAAATCAAGTATTCATACAAGCAAGTTCATCCCAAGGTACACCAGATTCCCGGTGACCTTGGGAGTCTAGTTCAACATCAATAAAGGAGAAAGTATAAAGAACAATAGATACAAGCTAAAGCACATAACAAACTCCCCTAAGATGAAGACTAGAGGTGGTGATGAGAACTTGATGGATCCGAGCCAACAAGCTCCTAGATCTTCTCCTTGATCGCGCTCCTCTTCTCCCTTTCGATTTGCACCCTAGATCAGCCTCTCCAACCCCTTGAAACCCTAGAGAATGATGGTGGAGAGAATGGTGGCCAAAGAACCTTCAAAATGATGCCCTAGAAACCCTTAAAAACTAATTCCAGTGAGCTATGTGGCCTCCCATGCGGCCCCGCATGCGGTGAGAGAAAGTTTCCGAGAAATCCCGAAAATCGCGTAAGTTGCTACAATGCGCTACAGTAACCCCTGTTACAGTATCTCTGCTGCAGTGAAACTGCTACAGTGCGTATGCGGCCTGCAATGCGCCCGCATGGTAGCCCGCATGAATCTCCTGACCAAGCCGTTTCTTCAAGTGTTCGTGCTACAGTAGTTGCTACAGTCGCACAGTACCAAGGCTCAAAAATAGTGTTTTCCTTGTCAATTTCTCCTTAAATCATGTTGTCGAGCTCCCCATGGTATCTTTTGTACCTGTAATACGAAATAAACCAATTTAGACCGAAAACGGGCATCCACACATACAAAAATACTCTATTTATACGTACACATACATGAATAATACGTACATTTGGGCGTTTATCAGCAAGCAACGAAAGTGCCTTGTAGAGATGATGTGGTAATGAACGATAATGAAGAAACGGGGCAGACCGAGTACATTGCTGTAGAAATTGAAGAGGAAAAAGATGAAAATCGTGCTTGTGAGCAAGAAAATTTTCAAGGGGATTTGCTAGTGTCATGTTCCGTTCAAGCTGAAAATACACAAGAAGAAGCAAACCCTAGGGTAATGGAATAAGCACCGTTCTTTGGGATTGATCAACTCATAAAAACCAAGAAAGAGATTTTGGAAAGGGAAAAAGATGTGGGGAGGATATTTAAACCATCCAATGACCCACCTATGCTAATCTTGGACAATTCCCAACCCAAATTGTTTCCTTGGAGACCAAAAGTAAGATCGTTGGACCCTTCAACAAATACTCCACCCCGACAAGTAGATTTTTGGTTCAAAGGAAGTAGCTATGCAAGTTCTTGTCGGGAGGAGCACACTCTTTTCAAGCCACCTTAAGGTAAGAAACAGGTATGTCAAGCTCAGTGACGTTAAACAAGCGCTTCTTGGGAGGCAACCCAAGTTTTTATTGCTTTTCTAGACTTTAGTTTAGTTTTTAGCATGGATAATTGCCTAGTTTCGTTGTTTTGATTTTATTATGTGTGTGCTGTGATTTCTTATGGATTATTGGTGTTTTAGTGTGCCTAATTGTGATTGTCAATGTTTTGGGTCGTTCGAGTGTGTTTTCATGGATCTCTGGTCGTGTTCTTATCGTCTATGCAGGCTCTAAGTGTTATAATCGTGTTTCAAAAATTTTCTGTAGAGTCTGTAATTTTTCTAAGTCATCCCAAGAAACTATACGGCCGTGTGGAATTTCCACACGGCCGTGTGAACCATCTCAGAGCTCATCCCGAGCATTACAGGGGTTGTGTAGTTGACCCTATGAACGACCCTGTGAAGGGCACACGGCCGTGTGGAATTTACACACGGCCGTGTGACATTCTGCGGAACTGCAACTCTCATTCCAGAGAGTCCACAGGGGCGTGTGGATGCCCCTGTGAGTGCCCATGTGTTACGGCACACGGCTATGTGGAATTTCCACACGGCCGTGTGAAACTCTGCAGAGAATTCCTTTCCACCCCGAGAAAACACAGGAGCGTGTGGCCGCCCATGTGAGAGGTCCTGTCAACGCACACGGCCATGTGGATTTCTCACACGGCCGTGTGGAACACTTAAAGTTTTTCATTATATCCAGAGAGGCCATAGGGGCGTGTGGGTGCCCCTGTGGTCGGCCTTGTGCTTGGCCAGGTTGGGCACACGGCCGTGTGTATATTTTGGAGAGCAAATAGAGGAAACACAGGGCGTGTCATAGCCCCTGTGACTGATTCCAGTGGAGGCACACGGCCGCGTGGAATTTCCACACGGTCGTGTGGATGCATAGAACACAAAAGGCTGTGGTTTCTTTTAAAATCTATTTGTGCCTTTTCCATTCTAAATACCTCCACACTCAAGGGATGCTTACTCCCATCTTCCCAACCCTCTCTTCGTCCTTTTAAGGAGTTTTTAAGTCATTTTCCGGCCATGTTCGAAGTTTTTGATTTCCATTTCATCGGCAAGCATCTTTTCTCCTTTACTTCGTCAATCTTTTCTTTCTTTTTCAGCACCAGGATCACTATCAACAACAGCAACAGCATCGACACCAGTAGCAGATGACACCGACGCTTGAGGCATTTCTAGTTTTATGTTTCTTTTGTTTTATTTTACTTTTATTGAGCTTCAATGAACCCCCTTGTGTATATGTGCAGATGGTCTTGGATGTAAGGAAATTGAGGAATAGTCATAGACACGGTCATGGGACCGTGCATGCTCCACAACCCATTGAGACTCAACTCTCAATGAAACTAGCTACATCAAACGCAACACTTGGAGTTCAGGGGAGTAATGTTTCAATTGCCCACTTCTACACTAATTGTTTTAATTGCTATATGTTTTATTGTGCTTGCATGAGTACATTGAGGACATTGTACATCTTAAGTGTGGTGGGGAGTTCACATTGCACACACCTTATACTTGTGCGTTCAATTGCTTACGCTCATGTAGCCTATGGCGGTTCACCTTAGTTGCAACGGTTGTATTCTTAGAGTTTAGGAGAATTTTTAATATCGTATTCTATCATGCTCTACTTTTTACTTGAATTTTTAGGGAATTTTGACTCGATTACCTTATATTGCACAACTTACTCTTGGAATCTTTTGGAAACTCGATCTTGAAGTTTTTAAGGACAAGTTTATCATCGTTCTTAGTTTTACTTTGGAAAATGCATATAAAAAATAATAATAATAATGAAAATGAAAAAGATGAAAAAAAAGAGAAAAATATGGAAAATGAGAAAAAGAAAAAACAATATGAGTTTCTGAATATGTGCTTTGTTTTATTTATGCATTTGGGGTGGAAAGAGCTACCACCTATGAAGTGTGTAGCTACTCTCATAAGTCGGATACAAGTTATGCCCTAATGAGAGAAAGAGCTATCTCATGGGATGCATGAAAGCTACTACCCCGGTAGAAAGAGCTACCTCCTCGAAAGAGTGAAAACCACCTTTGGTGGCCGCCTAGGAAAGGGCTACCTTCGAGGTTGTGTGAAGCTACTACTTCCTTTCTTGCGTTTCGTATATAAATAAGTCCTTGTTAACAAAAGTTTGAGGAGTACTCATTGGGTTGTCTTGAGTGAGTTCACACACACTTACACATTTTCGAATTGATTGACCCTTTTTATTCATGTTTTTAGCTAGAGCAATGATATCCTTATGATGTTTTGATTTCCCCTTACTTGTAGAATGCTTCCTTTGCATACTTTTGGTGAACCTAAGGCCAAACACTTTCAATTGTTCTTCCCAAGTACGTTCACGTTTTATTTTTCGATTGAGGACAAGCAAAAGCTTAAGTGTGAGGAAGTTTGATAAGTGCTCGTGTTAAAATAATACAAAGTATTATTATCTTACATTGAGCATTACTTTTATCAGATTATATCATTAATTTGTGTGCAATTGTGTGCTTTTGTGCATTGTAGGGTTGTGGAGCCAATTTTGAGAAAAAGAAACAAGAATAGGTTATGTTTGCATTGTTGAGGAGTTCTCGGACCAAGCAAGGAACAAGGCACGAGTCTAGACTTCTGGGTGTGTGCCAACCTCCATTGGAGGGGCACAAAGGCAGTCACATTCACAAAAGTCTAACTCGTGTAAAATTGGAGAAATTCACCAATAAAGAGAAACAAAGTAATCGACATAATCTACCGTTGATTGTGTGCCCAATTCAACGGCCTTAATGAAGAACGATGAATTTGGGAGCATTTCACAGTATGCCGAAAATCTACAAAACAGAATTTCCAAAACACAATACTACAGCTAATTACTTTAGCAAAACACTGTAGCAAGTTGCTGTTCACAGTATGCCGAAAATCTGCAAAACAGAATTTCCACACGGCCGTGTGGAATTAACACACGGGCGTGTTGAAATTCTGCAGCCCGTGTGGAAAATCCACAGGGGCGTGTGGAACTCCGATTTCAGCCTATAAATAGCCTATTTTCAGATCTATTTGGGGACCTCCCTTCTATCTCTTGCATATCTTTTATGGGACTTTCGACTAGGGTTTGGAGAGGTTCTTGGAGGTCTTTGCAGGCGATTATACGGCATCGGCATCGACATCTATTGGAAGATAGCTATTGGGGGAGCTTTCGTCGGCATCGATTCGGCGAGGTGTGCCCTAGGCTTGACAAGGGATTCATTGGAGAAGATGCGCGGCTCCACAAGACCATCGATACGATCTACAAGGGGGATTTGTTTATGGTTTTCATGCATATGTTCTTAAACTCTTTATTGATTTTATATTGCTCCATGGAGAGCTAAACCCTAGTCGGTATTTGGACTTGTAAACCCTAGGATTATTATGTTTCTATGACATTGATATTATGTTTTTCCATTAATAATGAATAAATTTGAGTTTCAATCTTATTTATCTTTTACAATTGTTTCCCTTAGCCGTGGCACTAGGGTTGAGAACAATCTAGGTTATCTTTTGGAGGTGTGACAACTCCTATAGGGTTAGATTAGTTAAGATTGAAGAGGGTTGAGAGGATGAGTCGTGAGGTAGGGAAGCGTTCCCTTTCCCCTCCGGTGTGATTTCTCCCTACCTCCGTATTCTTTGATTTCTTAGCGGTCGAGATAGAGTTTGGTGCTAGGCGATAAACTCCCCTAGGGCTTTATTGCGCAAATACCAAAGTATAGGGTTGAAGTGAATCTTAGCACCGGGAGTTAATTTAGACTAGGGTTCTTCCAGCTGGACCAAAGGGTTAGAACTACATATAGGAACATGTTTTATCGCTAGGAATCCCTAAAGCTTAAAGCAATCCCACGTAGTGTTAGGCTTTGGAAAATAGACTCCCCTGGGGCTTAGTTGACATGTCAACGAGAGTCAAGGGTCGTAGTGAATACTAATGCCGTGGCATAGTGTTGGGTTTAGTCACGGTTGACCTTAGGTTTGGGACCGTGTGTTTGAGGATATCCTCGACTCAATTAACATCAATAAGAAAGTATAATAGCATAGTCTTGCACTAGAAGCATTAGTCCTAGGGGTAACTTGTCTGGGTACCCCATCTTTATATCGATTACCTCTCCTACCCTTATTACTCTTCTTGCATTCTTTTATTTTCTTTTGCATTTATATATATATACCTCTTTCATCATCGACTTCTTTCATAGCTAAATAGCAATAACACTTGTTTCTGAACACTATTCCCTGTGGATACGACTACCCACTCACCAGGGTATTTTATTACTTCGACAACCCGTGCACTTGCGGAGTACACACGCAAGGGGTGTGTCAACTACCCACTCACCAGGGTACTTTATTACTTCAACAACCCGTGCACTTGCGGTACACACATACACATAAGAGGTGTGTCAGGCGAGCATTGTTTGCGTTACCATTTTACTATCGATCACCTCTTTTATTCTTATTGCTCTTCCTGCACTCTTTTACTTTCTTTTGCATTCGTACACTAATTTCTCTCATCATTAATTTTCTTCAAAACTAAATAGTGATAACTCTTGTCTTTCTAACACTATTCCCTATGGATACGAGTACCCACTCACTGGGATATATTATTATTTCGACACCCGTGCACTTGCGGTACACACACGCAATTCGGAATCGTGCCTGCCTGGGTGACGGAATTGAATGTGAATTTAAAGTTAGGGTACTCAATTGAAATTTTTTATAATTTGGTGACTCAAATAGCGGTGATTGAATACTTAAGTGACTATTTAAATAATTTACCCAAAAAATAATCTAGACCTAAATTCATAATCTCCTACACTAAAATAGTGAAATTATATGAAAAGAGGAAACATACATTCTCCAACGAGTAGATCGAAGCAACAAGGAGAAATGGAGAGAAGTGGAAATGCAAGGGAGCACCCTATTTATTGCTAGCAAGTCTAGTGTTAACTGGGGGTAATGTGGCTGTAGATGGCTTTTTTAAAAGGAAAACCCAAAATTTTCAAAAAACTTTTATAAAGGGGAAAACCTTAAAAAACATAAATAAATAGAATTTTTATTTAATTACATACCATATTACTAATTCTATAATTTTTTAAAATGTTTTCTTGGAGGTGATGTTTTTAAAATATGACATCGACTCTACTTAAGCAAACCTTTGATATGTTTTTTAGAGATTAAATGAAAGTAGTTTATATTTGTGTTAGATTTGAATTGAGGTTAGAACTCTTGGATGTCAAAATTGAATGATGGTTTACTTTTGGACATGTATATTATAAATATATGTTTCTGATGATGAAATAATTAATTTTTTTTCTTTTTTTTCTTTTTGTGGAATGTCTTTTTCTAAGTAAAATTTTGTGAACAACTCCTCTACTTTGGCAATTTTCTCTTTTAGTCCCTTGACTTTAAATTGTAATAATAAGTGCTCGTGTTACAGTAATGCGAAGTGTAGCCTATGGAAGTTCACTTTGCACACATCTTTACTTGTGCGTTCAATTGCTTATGCTCATGTAGCCTATGGAAGTTCACCTTAGTTGCAACCGTTGTATTCTTAGAGTTTAGGAGAATTTTTAACATTGTATACTATTATGCTCTAGTTTTACTTGAATTTTAGGGAATTTTTCCTTGATTATCTTTTATTGCACTACTCACTCTTGAAATCTTTTGGAAACTAGAACTCAAAGTTTTAAGGACTAGTTTAGTACTACTTTAGTAAGTTTTGAAATTCTATGTAGCTGAAAAAAAAAAGAAAAAAAAACTTGTGAATATTACTTTAGCATTTATTGTTGCATTTGTGGTGGAAAGAGCTACCTCCTATGAAGTATGTAGCTACTCTCATAAGTCGGATACAAGTTATGCACTAATGGGAGAAAGAGCTATCTCATGGGAAGCGTGAAAGCTACTTGGCCGGTAGAAAGAGCTACCTCCTCGAAAGTGTGAAAGCCACCTTTGGCGGCCGCCTAGGAAAAGGCTACCTTAGAGGTTGAGTGAAGCTTCTACTTCCTTACTTTGTGTATATAAATAAGTCTTTGTAACAAGAGTTTGAGGAGTACTCTTTGGTTCTCTTGAGTGAATCCGCACACACTTACACATTTTTGAGTTGTTATCCTTTTTTATTCAAGTTTTTAGCTAGAGCAATAGTAACCTTATGCAATGTTTTAATTTCCCTTACTTGTAGTATGCTTCTTTTGCATACTTTTGGTGAACCTAAGGCCGAACACTTTTAATTGTTTTTCCCAAGTACTTTCATGTTCTATTTTGCTTGAGGAAAAGCAAAACCTTAACTGTTGGGGGGTTTGATAAGTGCTCGTGTTATAGTAATGCAAAGTGTTATTATCTTGCAATGAGCATTAATTTAATGAGATTTTATCACTAAAAAGTGTGCATTTGTTTATTTTTTGTCCATTGTAGGGTTGTGAAGATAAATTGAAGAAAAAGAAACGAAGATAGATCGTGTTCACCGTTGTTGGGGAGTTTTCGGAATAAGCAAAGAACAAGGCATGAGCATAGACTTGTGAGTGTGTGCCAACCTCCTTTGGAGGGCACAAAGGCAGTCACATTCACAATAAGTCTAGCTCGTGTTAACAAGGAGAACTCCACCAATAAAGGAGACTTGAAGCAATCAGCACGGTCTACTGTTGATTGTGTGCCCAATTCAACAGCCTCGATGAAGAACGGCGAATTCGGGAGCGTTTCAGCACAATTAATGCAGCTTGCTACAGTGTTTTTTGCTACAGTGCTTGCTGCCGTGCTGCTGTAGTGTTTCGGCACAACAACGAAATTCCACACGCGCGTGTGAACTCTCTAGTTTTCTGAATTTTGGCCAAAAATGAACAGTAGCTTGCTACAGTACTTGCTTCAGGGCTGCTACAGTACTCACCGAAACGCTCCCAAATTCGTCGTTCTTCATCTAGGCCGTTGAATTGAGCACACAATCAATGGTAGATCGTGCCGATTGCTTCAGATCTCCTAATTGGTGAAGTTCTCCTTGTTAGCACGAGCTAGACTTCTTGTGAATGTGACTGCCTTTGTGCTCCTCCAAAGGAGGTTGGCACACACTCACAAGTTTATGCCCATGCCTTGCTCCTTGCTTAGTGCAAGAATCTCTTCAACAACGGCAAACACGATCTAACTTCGTTCCTTTTCTCCAATTTATCTTCACAACCCGACAATGCACAAAAGTAAACAAATGCACACTTTTTAGTGATAAAATCTGATTAAATCAATGCAAACTGCAAGATAATAACGCTTCTCATTACTATAACAGAGTACTTATCAAACCCCGCCCCCCCCCCTCCACACTTAAGCTTTTGCTTGTCCTGAAGCAAAATAGAATGTGAAAGTACTTGGGAAGAACAATTGAAAGTGCTCGGCCTTATGTTCACCAAGAGTATGCAAGAGAAAAAGAAAAATAAGTACAATGATAGATTACGAAGTGTGAAATAAAAGCGAAGTGAAATAGCTAAAATAGCGAAAAACAAATATCTGAAATACGCCTATTTCCCTGTAACGGCGCCAAAAACTTTGACAGGGGCCCGAAAGTGCACGGGTTGTCGAAGTAATAAAATACCTCGGTGAGTGGGTAGTCGAATCCACAGGGAATAGGTACTTAAGATACAAGATTCCACTATTTAGCTATCGCGTTGTGTTGAAAGAAATTAGTGAGTAAGCGTGAAAACAATCGGTAAAATCAAGAATTAAAAGAGAACTGTGGAAGACGAGAAAATGCAAGTAAGAGTAAAAGAGTAGGACTAGCAATTGGAAAAGATGGGTATCCGGACAAGCTACCCCAAGGACTTATGCTTCTAGTGTAAGACAATGCTATTATACCATCCTATTGATGTTAATTGAGTCAAGGAAATCCTTAAATACACGATCCCAAACCTAAGGTCAACCGTGATTAATCCCAACACTATGTTCCGGTCATTAGGTTTCACTACGACCCTTGACTCTCGTTGACCTGTCAACTAAGCCCTAGGGGAGTCTATCTACCTAAGCCTCACACTATGTGGAATTGCCTTAAGTTCTAGGGACTCCTAGTGATTAACCCTGTTCCTATGTGTAGTTCTAACCCTTTGGTCCAGGTGAGAGAACCCTAGTCTAAATTAAGTCCTGGTGATAAGATTCACTTCAACCCTATACTTTGGTATTTGCGCAATAAAGCCCTATGGGAGTTTATCGCCTAGCACCTAACTCTATCTCGACCGCGAATAAATCATGGAACATGGAGGTAGGGAGAATCACATCGGAGTGGAAAGGGGGCGTTCCGCTACCTCACGACTCACCCTCTCAACCATCTTCAACCCTAAGTAGCCTAATCCAATAGGAGTTGTCACACCTCCGAAAGATAACCTAGATTGTTCTCAACCCTAGTGTCACGGCTAAGGCAAAACAATAATAAAAGAAAAGAATTTAAGATTGAAACTCAACTTTATTCATCAATTATGGAAAAGCATAATAGCAATGTCAAAGAAACATAATGATCATAGGCTTTACAAGTCCGAATACCCACAAGGGATTTAGCTCCTCATGGAGCTATACAAATCCATAAAAATAATAATAAGAACACAATTTGATGTTGATGTTGACGCCGATGGCGCGCTTCAAACCTTCACTAAGTCTTCTCCAAACCCTAGCCGCGCCTCTCCAGAAGTTAGGGCAAAGAAGAGCCAAAAAGATCCTAAAACAGTCTCCAAAACGGGCTTTTATAATGTTGAGTCGCGGCTTTAAAATTGAATTTATCAGGATTTCACACGGCAGTGTGGAATTTCCACACGCCCATGTGAACTCTTTGGTTTTCTGAATTTCGGCTGAAAATGAACAGTAGCTTGCTACAGTGCTTTTGCTGCACTACTGCTACAGTACACGCCGAAACGCTCTCGAATTCATCGTTCTTCATTGAGGCCGTTGAATTGGGCACACAATCAATGGTAGATCGTGTCGATAGCTTCAGATCTCCTAATTGGTGAAGTTCTCCTTGTTAGCATGAGCTAGACTTATTGTGAATGTGACTGCCTTTGTGCTCCTCCAAAGGAGGTTGGCATACACTCACAAGTCTATGCCCATGCCTTGCTGCTTGCTTAGTGCGAGAATCTCCCCAACAATGGAAAACATGATCTAACTTTGTTCCTTTTCTCCAATTTATCTTCACAACCGTACAATGCACAAAAGTAAACAAATACACATTTTTTAGTGATAAAATCTGATTAAATCAATGCTCACTGCAAGATAATAACGCTTCGCATTACTATAACACGAGCAATTATCATTGTTTAACCATAGCACCATTATGGCTCACAACGGTAGTGGTGACATTTAACCATGGTCATTGTCCATTTCCATCATGACAACGATGCAGCAATGTTAGTGTGAAGCCATAAAAACAACACAAAAGTTACAATGGCATCCACAACGGCTGTTGTGGATTATAATGCCCTTAGGCAATTCTCATAAAGTTTAGATAGACGGTGCCACGACGCGACTTGCGACCTAAGCAACAAAACTTACTCACCACAGCCTTCACAATGAGCGCGGTGAAGCTGTGGCGGACTCGGGTTATAAATACACCTAGGTTTTTTAATGAAGGAGGGATTCTTTTGCCATATTTGTTAGAGACAGCCAAATTTTTGCAGACCCTTGTGATGGAGATGTGATTTTTCGATCTTTCAGTAGATTCCATTGAGTTTCTCATGGTAGATTCAACGTACATCGAGAGTGGAGGACACACAAAAAGATTTAGTGCCATCTTAGCGATCTTGGGATCCTCTCAACCTCAATAATCAGAGATCTATTCGAGGAAGTTAGTTTTAGGAATTATTTATTCTTTTCTTGTGGATCTTTCATTATTCCAATCTTTACTCTTAATCCATAGGACCCTAATTCGAGGGGAATTGTATGTCTATGTACCTTAACTTTTACTTGTGAAGTTTCCTTGACAATTGATTAATCTTTCTAATTGATTATGATTCAATGCATGATTGTTTAATAATTATCTTATTGATGTTGTGAGGAAGAGATTCCCACACATTGGAATACCTATGCCTTGTTAGATCTATACACGAGCTAAGAGATTAGGTATTGCTAGATTCCTGTTTTAGGGTTTGATTTAGCCCTTTTAGAGGAGTTCTTGATCTTAAAGGGAACATAGGAGGCTAGGGTAGAAGAGATTCCATCTTAAGTTCCTAATGCTTCAAACCTAGTTGCCAAGAGATTACGACTGGTAGGCCTTTGAATTCCCCAGTCCAACATTATAACAAAATTGCCACAACATAATTCATATCATAAATAATTGTTAAGAAACTTCCCATACAATAGCCCACTTCTTCCAATTGCACTTAACAATCCTCAATTGAATCTTATGAATTAATTTCTAGAAGTCAGATTAAGAAACACCGTAGACGTTCAGGCTATTGATTAAGTAAAAATGAAGTAATAATAGCCTCTCACCGTTCCCTAAGGAATACGACCCTCATGCTCACCCACGAGATATTATTTGATGAACCATGCACTTGCTATATATACACACATAAAGCGTGCGTCAAGGGCATCATCTCTTACTAGAGGATCAATATTCCATGTTAAACACGGGAAAAAGGCTTGTAAGTATAAGTAGAATTTATTTGAATATTTGATGAATTTGTACTTGTTTCAAAATATATAGAATTTTTTTTTTCATTTTCAATAGGCTTGTAATTATAACAATATAAACATTATTTATTTACTTGTTGTATTGATTTTTGCTTGTTGTATCATATATATAGTTTTCTTACATGCTTAATATATAGGCTTTTGGTTGTTGAATACATTGACTAATATCTTTTGTTTATATAAATTTTTAATCCCTCTCACACTCCATATGTTTTAATGATAATTAAATTGACATAGCTAAAGTTTATAGTATGTTCTTTTTTTAGGCATCTTCATTAGGTCGAGGGCCTACACCACATGCGTTATTTCTTTTTACTTATACAAAGAAGCATGATGGGCAAACTTTTATTGATGAAAGGTATAAATCACTTAATGTAAGTTTTAAAGTCTTTTAAATCAATATAATTTTTTTTATTTTAATTCTCAATGATTTATTCATAATTATAAACAATTTATTTTTTTTTTATAATTATACAAGAGAGTGGTGAGTTTGATAGAGGCTCAGGCAAATTTTTTGATTTGAAAATGATGCTTTTCAGCTAATAGATGAGGTGCCACGGTATTAAGAAGCAGCTGGTGGTTAGAAGAATAAAGGGTGTATAGCCTTGGATCTCAATTGTTTTCTTATTATTGTAGCAAAAATACAAATGCAAATAAGTCAACTACAAGCTCTTCTGAAACACAAAATCAAAAGCTTCAAAATGAGTTAACAGTGGTGTACAAGAAGCTTGAGGCACAACATAATTTGATAATTGATGTAAGAAGAACAATTCAAACGGTATGCAACCACATCAATATGCCTCCTCCACCAAGATCTCAAAATATAAGTAACAATCAACTTGAATACATGAAGACACAAGAGATAAAGATGATAACGATGACCATGGTCTTAGTCAAATATTTATGCTTGACTTGCTAGTTTATTTTTCTTGTTCAACGAAAGATACTTATGTTGTGTTACTTTAGATTAATGTGCTATATACTTATATTGCGTTACTTTTGGTTAATGTTCTAAATACTTATATTGTGTTACTTAGTATTTATAATGTGAGAGATGATTGTTATCTTTTAATATATTTGAATTTGTGATTGGATTGATAGATTTAATGAAATACCTACGAGTTAGCAAGAAATATTTTACTTTTAAGGGGAGTTTCGATCGCGGTAATGTGAAAGCATTATCGTCTGTTACTTGGTAATCTGAAAAGATTACCACGTTTGGATTGGTGGTGGTGGTAATATTGATGGTAATCTTTGATTACCAACCTTGAAAAATTACCAAGAAACTTGGTAATCCCTTTACCACCAAAATAGGTGGCTATCTTGGATTACCAAGTGGGTGGTAATCTGAAACAATTTTTGGACACAAGGGTATAATTTTAGGAATTAAATTTGAATAACATTATTTTGGTGGACACAAGGGTATTTTGAATAACATTATTTTAGGAATTTGAATAACATTATTTTAGGAATTTGTTCAACTTTGAAAATTTAAATTTTTTTTATCCAAAATTTTATTTTACTTTAAATTTAAATTTGCACAAAAATGTAGACACAAGGGTATTTTGGGAAATTTAGAACATTACCAAGTTGATTACTATGTAATATAAGTTTCCAACCAAACATGGTTATCATAAATTACCACAACATTCCTGGGCATATAACATTTACAATATTATTACCACAGTAATCTCATTACGTGGCAATATATCATTACCGCGAACCAAACGACTACTTAGTATACAAATTACACACGAAGTACCTAATAATTGCACATTATTAATAGGAGATTTACCTACGGATTGCCCAAGGCTTGGTTTTTTAGAGAAATACATCCAAGGATTGCTTAGGGGTTACGCAACAAACATAACAATATTTCCTCAAGGATTACCGATGCATGATTTAC
Source organism: Dioscorea alata (assembly GCA_020875875.1). Classification (NCBI taxonomy): domain Eukaryota; kingdom Viridiplantae; phylum Streptophyta; class Magnoliopsida; order Dioscoreales; family Dioscoreaceae; genus Dioscorea; species Dioscorea alata. The sequence goes on along the minus strand of CM037020.1, from coordinate 28,390,970 downwards.
TATGTAAAGTTTACAAAATTAACCTAACGATTAACCAGGACCTATCTGACATGACCTTTTGCGTGCGTACCGCAAGTGCACGGCCTTGTCGAAGTAATAAAAGTTACCCCGGTGAGTGGGTAGTCGAATCCACAGGGAATAGGGATTTAAAATACGAGAAGTTGCTATTGAGTCGTGTGATGTACGAAAAGAAACAATGATCGGAGTGATGAGTGAATTTATGGGAGCTAGAGTAGATGCAAAGCAAATAAATCGAAAGATGAAAGAGAGAAAAGTGCAAGCGACGAGTAAAAAGAGAGAGACTAGTAATAAGTGAAAATAGGGTATCCGGACAAGTTACCTCTAGGACTTATGCTTCTAGTGCAAGACTATGCTATTATACCTTCCTATTGATGTTAATTGAGTCGAGGAAAATCCTGAAACACACGGTCCCAAATCTAAGGTCAACCCGTCGCTAACCCCAACACTATGTCCCGGCAATAGGATTCACGTCAACCCTTCACTCTGTTGATTGCTCAACTAAGCCCCAGGGGAGTATTTCTACCTAAGCCTAACACTACGTGGGATTGCTTTAAGCTCTAGGGACTCCTAGTGATAAAACCTGTTCCTATGTGTGATAGTTCTAACCCTTTGGTCCAGGAGGAAGAACCATTGTCTAAATTAAGCCCCAGTGCGTAGGATTCACGTCACCCCAAAACCTTCGGGGAGTTTGTCTACCTAGCACTTCACTCTATTTCAACCTCTAATGACTCAAGGAATCGGAGGTAGGGAGAAATCACAACGGAAGGGAAAGGGGTACGGTGCTACCTCACAACTCTCCCTCTCAACCCTCTTCAATTTTAAGTAGTCTAATCCTATAGGAGTTGTCACACCTCCAAAGGATAACCTAAATTGTTCTCAATCCTTAGTGTCACGGCTAAGAGAAAACAATAGCACAAGAAATCTAAAATTGAAACTCGAATTTATTCATCAATTAATGGAAAAGCATAATAACAATGTCAAAGAAACATAATTATCCTAGAGTTTTACAAGTCTGAATACCCACGAGGGGTTTAGCTCCTCATGGAGCTATACATGTTCATCAATTTATGAAAGAAAGAACAAAATAAAGACATCAATGAAAACCCCCTCGGGTATGGTGTGGCCGTGGTCTTGTGCGGCCGTCGAACGTCGGTGACGATGCCGATGACGCGCTCCAATCCTCCACAAAGTCCTCTCCGAAACCCTAGCCGCCCTCTCCAGAAGTTAGGGAGAAAGATAGGTCAAAAGATTCTTCAAAAAGTCTTCAAATCGGCTTTAAATAGGCTGAGTGCGGCTTTAAATTTGAAGTTATCGGGAATTCACACGGCCGTGTGGATTTTCCACACGCCCGTGTGAAGTTTCTGTCTTTCCTAAAAATTACTTCACACGGCCGTGTGTTAATTCCACACGCCCGTGTGAAGTTTCTGGCTTGCTGGAAAATCAATCCACACGGCCGTGTGTTAATTCCACACGCCCGTGTGACATCTCTGGTTTGCTGGAAAATTAGTTCACACGGCCGTGTGTTAATTCCACACGCCCGTGTGAATTCTCTGGAACCTTGACTCTTCGGCAGAAGTGCACAGTAACTTGCTACAGTGATTCGCTGCAGTAACAAGCTACATTGTTGCTACAGTGCTCTCCGAAATGCTCCCGAATATGTTGTTTCTTCATCGAGGCCATTGAATTGGGCACACAATCAATGGTAGATCGTGCCTATTGCTTCGAGTCTCCTTCTTGGTGAAGTTTTCCTAAGCTACACGAGTTAGACTTGTTGTGAATGTGACTGCCTTTGTGCCCCTCCAAAGGAGGTTGGCACACATTCACAAGTCTAACCTCGTGCCTTGTTCCTTGCTTGGTCTGAAAACCTCCCAACAACGGCGAACACGACCTAACTTCGTTCTTCTTTTCCAACTTAGCTCCACGAAACCTACAATGCTCAAGAATACACAAATGCACACTATTTAGTGATAAAATCTGATAAAAGTATGTTCATTTGTAAGATAATAACGCTTCGCGTTACTACAACACAAGCACTTATCAAATCCCCTCACACTTAAGCTTTTGCTTGTCCTCAAGCAAAATAGAACGTGAAAGTACTTGGGAAGAACAATTGAAAGTGCTCGGCCTTAGGTTCACCAAAAGTATGCAAAAGAAGCATTCTACAAGTAAGGGGAAATCAAAATATTGCATAAGGTTATCATTGCTCTAGCTAAAAACTCGAATCAAAAAGGAAGACGAACTCGAAAATGTGTAGTGTGTGTGAACTCACTCAAGACAACCAACGAGTACTCCTCAAACTTTTGTTAACAAGGACTTATTTATATACGAAAAGCAAGAAAGGAAGTAGTAGCTTCACACAACCTCGAAGGTAGCCCTTTCCTAGGCGGCCGCCAAAGGTGGCTTTCACACTTTCGAGGAGGTAGCTCTTTCTACCGGGGTAGTAGCTTTCACGCATCCCATGAGATAGCTATTTCTCTCATTAGGGCATAACTTGTATCCGAGTTATGAGAGTAGCTACATACTTCATAGGTGGTAGCTCTTTCCACCCCAAATGCATAAAACAAAGCAAATATTCACAAACTCATATATTTATATATATATATATATATTTTTTTTTTTTTCTTTTCTTTTCTTTTTCTCTTTTCCATATTTTTTTTTATTTTTTTAATTTTTTTTATATGCATTTTCCAAAGTAAAACTAAGAACGATGATAAACTTGTCCTTAAAAACTTCAAGATTGAGTTTCCAAAAGATCCCAAGAGTAAGTTGTGCAATATGAGAATATCGAGCAAAAAATTCCTAAAATTCAAGTAGAAACTAGAGCATGATAAGATACAATGTTAAAAATTCTCCTAAACTATAAGAATACAACCGTTGCAACTAAGGTGAACCGCCATAGGCTACATGAACATGATCAATTGACCGCACAAGTAAAGGTGTGTGTAATGTGAATTCTCCCCACCACACTTAAGATGTACATTGTCCCCAATGTACGCATGCAAGCATTATAACCAAGAAAACAATGAAGAACAATTAGTGTGGAAGTTGCAATTGAAACATTACTCCCTTGAACTCCAAGTGTTGCGTTTGATGGAGCTAGGTCATTGAGAGTTGAGTCTCAATGGTTTGTGGAGCACACACGGTCCAATGACCGTGCCTATGACAATTCCTCAATTTCCTTAAATCCAAGACCATCTGCACACATACGCAAGGGTTCAGTATAGCTCAAAATAAAGCTCGAGTATATAAAGATATGATAATGAAGTACAACTTGAGACAAAACAAATAAAAACATACCCAGAAGGAGAGTCCTTTCTGGGTACTACAAGTCCAACAAAAATAAGAAAATAAAAGTGCGATAAAAGAAAGATAAAATCTACGACGCCTCAGCGTCGGTGTCCTGATGTGTATCCTCTGGTGCTGCTGCTGCTGCTGCTGCTGGTGATGGTGGGTCTGATGCTGATGGAGATGGAGGTGGAGTCGGTGAGGGGACCTGTCGGGGTCGCACCACAGATCGCTCAAACAACTGGATCACTGTGGCAAGCTGTGCTGATAAGTGAGCGAACTGTGATGCCTGAATAGTCCTCAACTCGGCAAATCCTGATGCCTGAGCGACCCTCAGCTCTGCTAACTCCTGCTGCATGATACCCACAGCACTCTCGAGGCACTCGAATCTGTCCTGTCCTCGAGAAGGAGAAAAGATACGCACTGGAGGTGGCTCCGGTGCTGTGGGTGGTGCCGCGGCCTCTGCCCCTGCCTCTGTGTCCACTGGTGGTGGCTCTAAGGCTGCCTGTGAGCCCTCGGCCTGCTCTGTCTGGGGAATGGTCCATGTATATACTCCTGGCCCTGTCCTGCGGATCATCCCCATCATCCTCAGTGTATCTGTGCCCAGAGGGATCGGTATACTGGTCTTCTCTGGCCCTCGTACTCCGTCTCTGAGACTCATCCCTATCAGGAGTCTCGAAATGTAGGGTCCTGCGAAGATCACTCCAACCCTAGGATACTGGCCCTGATGGCGCAAATACTCTGCTAAGATGTGCCCTAAGTGGAGTGGTACCCTCTGAGCCATCGAATATAGATAAAGAAGCTCCTGGCGACTCAGAACCCCAGTGCTATCACCTCGGCCACTCACTGATCTACTAAGAATGGCATGTAAGTATCTGTAGGCCGGGCGAGACAAGCACGTGGCCTTTGAGATCCCTGGCTCATACTGGCCTTCTCCGCACAAATCTCTGTATGCCCTCTGCGGGGTAAGACTGCCCGGGTAGTCTGTAGGAAGATCGCTGTACTCCTCGGTCTGTCTATAGGCCTCATCGTATAGTCCCAGATGGATCGAAAAATGGGTCAAGCTGAAGCTGAAATGCTGGCCTAATACCCTGAACTGAATGGTATCAGTAGTGGAAAAATCCCTGTATGATCTGTAAAACTCAAATGAAGCCAGGAACTCCAGTGTCACCCCTCGAATGGCTGGGTCTCTAATCCTCAATAATCTCCTCCAGCCACCCACCGAGAGTAGCTCCTCAACCCCCTCGGCAATACCGTCACCCCCCTGGATCTCTCTGATAATGCTCAGGTCGGGGTATCGTGACTGTCCGAAACGGAGTGTGGATAATCTATCAAACCTGGTCTGGTGCTCAGGTATACTGAACTCTGTCTCCTCTGGAGGGGGTGTGGGCTCACGGGGTCGCTTCCCAGCCGACTTCTTGGACCTGGAAGTCATATCTGCGAGATTGAAAAGAGAATTGATCAAAAACATTAAAATATAACAATCTGCAGAAATCCACACGGCTGTGTGTTAATTCCACACGCCCGTGTGGATCATCGGGCGGGCATAGCATAACGGCCGCGGGCCAAAATTCCAAAATTAACAATCTAATTCGTTCCAATTCATTCCTAAGCATACTCGCATACTCATTAATCATTCAATATAGGCGAAATCATCAAAAAGAACGAATTAAGTTGAGAATTGACGGAGAAGAAGGCTTTGAAATCCTTACCGACGGAGTGGATGAAGAAATATTAAGAACCGGCCGGAAAACTCCAATAAAAGCCTCAAAAATCCTCTGAGATGGTTGGGGAACTAGTGGAGAGAGTAGAAGGAGAGTATAGAATGAAAATGGAAGAGGCACGAGTGAAAACCAAAAGAAATCGCGCGGCTTTTGGAGTTCTGGGAATTCACACGGCCGTGTGACAATGCCACACGGCCGTGTGCCTCTGAAATTAGGGTTCACAGGTGCCAACACACGCCCCTGTGTGCATTCTGTTTACTCTCTCCCTACCTCCGATTCCTTGAGTCATTAGAGGTCGAAATAGAGTGAAGTGCTAGGTAGACAAACTCCCCCAAGGTTTTGGGGTGACGTGAATCCTACGCACTGGGGCTTAATTTAGACAATGGTTCTTCCTCCTGGACCAAAGGGTTAGAACTATCACACATAGGAACAGGTTTTATCACTAGGAGTCCCTAGAGCTTAAAGCAATCCCACGTAGTGTTAGGCTTAGGTAGAAATACTCCCCTGGGGCTTAGTTGAGCAATCAACAGAGTGAAGGGTTGACGTGAATCCTATTGCCGGGACATAGTGTTGGAGTTAGCCACGGTTGATCTTAGATTTGGGACCGTGTGTTTCAGGATTTTCCTCGACTCAATTAACATCAATAGGAAGGTATAATAGCATAGTCTTGCAATAGAAGCATAAGTCCTAGAGGTAACTTGTCCGGATACCCTATTTTCACTTATTACTAGTCTCTCTCTTTTTACTCGTTGCTTGCACTTTTCTCTCTTTCATCTTTCGATTTATTTGCTTTGCATCTACTCTAGCTCCCATAAATTCACTCATCACTCTGATCATTGTTTCTTTTCGTACATCACACGACTCAATAGCAACTTCTCGTATTTTAAATCCCTATTCCCTGTGGATTCGACTACTCACTCACCGGGGTAACTTTTATTACTTCGACAAGGCCGTGCAGTTGCGGTACGCACGCAAAAGGTCGTGTCAAGTTTTTGGCGCCGTTGCCGGGGAATAGGCGTATTTTTGATACTTGTTTTTGCTATTTTAGTCATTCACTTCGTTGACTATTTCATACTTTCTTTAACTATCATCGTTCTTATTTTTCTTTTCTTTGTGTTGGCTTCAGGTTATGACCCGCGGGAACCCTTCGTTTCTTGTTGAAGGAGACCCGAACATTGGAAGGAGAATACACCGTAAAGGGAAAGAGCCTGTGGAAGAACAATCCGAGCAAGCCAGCATAGATTCAGAAGGGTCGGAAACTATGGCAGAACAGAACGAACAACAAAGGACATTGGCTGATTTTGCTAGACCCGCGGTAATGGGGACCCAAACAAGCATTGTGAGGCCCCCAATTACCGCAAATAACTTTGAGTTGAAGCCGTCGTTCATTCAAATGTTGCAACAGTCCGCACAGTTTAATGGGTTGGCCGATGAAGATCCCAACAACCATCTAGAGAATTTTCTTGAAGTGTGCGACATGTTGAAGATCAATGGGGTAACGGACGACGCAATCAGATTGAGAGCCTTCCCATTTTCATTGAAGGGGAAAGCAAGACATTGGTTACATTCATTACCGAGAGCATCTATCACTACATGGGAAGAGATGGCCGAGGCATTCTTGGCCAGGTATTTCCCGCCGGGAAAATCAGCAAGGCTCCGGAATGATATCTCATCCTTCATGCAAGTGGAATTGGAGTCTCTATTCGAGACATGGGATAGGTTCAAGGAGCTCCTCCGGAAGTGCCCGCAACACGGATTCCCCGAGTGGATGATCATTCATACTTTTTATAATGGGTTGAATCCAAGCACTAAGCAACTTTTAGATGCAGCGGCAGGAGGGACTCTGGGAGCAAGACCCCCGATGAAGCCCGGCACCTTATTGAAGAGATGGCGATGAATAGCTATCAATGGAACACAAGGGACAGAAGGAAGGTAGCCGGAATTCATGATGTTGATGCAGTTACATCTTTGGTGGCACAAGTAGAATCATTAAATAAGAAGTTGGACGCTCTAACTTCACCAAGAGTTGCGGCCATCACTACATGTAACGGTTGTGGGGGAGGTCATGCTTCAAGTGATTGTCCGATTGCTATTGGGGGCGCTAGTATGGTGGAGCAGGCTGATTTTGTGGGAAATAACTACAGAGGACAAGGCCAAGGCAACCCGTATAGTGGCACTTACAATCCAGGGTGGAGGAATCACCCAAATTTCTCATGGAGCAACCAAGGACAGTCACAACAAAAGAATAACACACCACCTGGATTTCAGAACCAACAAGCACCGAATTTAGAAAGCCGAGTGACAGGGATAGAAGGAAAGATGACTGATCTAGAAAGATCTCTCACACGGTTTGTTTCTTCATTGGATGCTAGATTCCAGTCAGTGGAAGCTACACTTCGCAATCATACCGCCTCCTTACATAATTTGGAGAATCAAGTGGGGCAAATTGCGAAGACATTAGCGGAAAGGCCTCAAGGGAGTTTGCCTAGTAATACGGAGACAAATCCGAGGGAACAATTGAAAGCAATCACCTTGAGGAATGGGAAAAAGGTCGAGAGAAATCTCCCTCTAGAGAAGGCCCAAGAGACACCCGAGGTAGTGGAGGTAGAGGAAGGAGTAACGAAGGAAAAAGAGGTGGCATCCCCACCCTACAAGCCAAGGATCCCCTATCCTTCACGATTAAAGAATGACCAAGACAATGAACAATACAAGAAATTTCTGGGAATTTTCAAACAGTTGCACATCAACATACCATTCGCGGAAGCATTAGCCCAAATGCCTAAGTACGCGAAGTTCTTGAAAGACCTCCTAACCAAGAAGAGGAAATTGGAGGAGAGTGCATCTGTGATACTCGATGCCAATTGCTCGGCCGTATTGCAAAAGAACATGCCTAGCAAAAGAAAAGATCCCGGGAGTTTCATAATACCATGTAACATTGGCAACATGGGTGAAGAGATGGCATTGGCCGACTCAGGGGCAAGCATCAATGTCATGCCTTACACGTTCTTCCAAAAGCTAGGCTTGGGCGAGCCAAGACGCACTCGGATGATACTTCAACTCGCGGACCGATCAGTGAGGCATCCGAGAGGGATTGTGGAAGATGTGTTGGTGAAAGTCGACAAATACATATTTCCTGTTGACTTCGTAGTGTTGGATGTCGATGAGGATGTCGAGGTTCCATTGATCCTTGGAAGGCCATTCTTGCGTACTTCCAAGGCCTTGATCGACATGGACGGCGGGGAGCTCACATTGCGAGTAGGAGAAGACAAGCTCACATACCGACTCGCCGAAGCCATGAGACACTCTCTCGATTTTGATGACACTTTATATTTCCTTGACACCACCGATGAACTAATAGATGATTATGTGCAGGAAATGATGAACCCGGATCCATATAAAGGGTTGCCGGACCAAGACTTGGAGATTGAAGAAGAAGTGCTCTCCATTGGTCTAATCAAGGATGACTTCAAGCAAGAAACGGATCGTATGAAGAAAATGCTTCGGAGGATGAAAAGGTCGAAAAGACGCCACAAGAAGAACCCTAACAACAAGGGAAATGAACATTCAAGGAGTAAGGGTGATTCACCCTTTTGTGGTAACAAACTCGACAACTCCCCTCTACTCTAAAAAGGTTATGTAATGCATGCTTCCAAGTTGTAGGGAAGAGGGAAACTTCCATTCATGAACCTCCGTAAGGTAAGCCAGGTACGTCAAGCTTAGTGACGTTAAACAAGCGCTTCTTGGGAGGCAACCCAAGGCTTTACAGTTTTTCTAGGACCTAGTTAGCTTTAGATTGAATAAAAAGTCTTAGTTTTGGTGTCCTGAATTTTTCATGTGCTTACGCTGCGATTTTCTTGTGGGTTTTTGATGAATTTCGTGTGCCTTAACGATAATTGATGAAGTTTAGGTTGGTTGAGTGTGTTTTCTTTGGTTTCTGGTCGTAATTTTATGGTTTTTAGAGGCTCTAAATATTTTTAAAGAGTTTCTGAATTTTTCTGAGAGTCTGTAAAATTTTCTAAGTAAACCAGAGAAAACACACGGCCGTGTGGAATTAACACACGGCCGTGTGTTACCAATTGGAGCTCAACCAGAGAAGACACAGGGGCGTGACTTTGCCCCTGTGAAAACTTCAGAAGGGGCACACGGCCGTGTGGAATTAACACACGGCCGTGTGAATTTTCGCAGAACTTCAACTCTTTTCCAGAGAGTTCACAGGGGCGTGTGGGTGCCCCTGTGAGTGCCACTGTGCTAAGGCACACGGCCGTGTAGAATTAACACACGGCCGTGTGAAAACTCTGCAGAAAAATCCCTTCTTCCCGAGAAAACACAGGGGCGTGTGACAGCCCCTGTGGAAGAGCTTGTGATTGGCACACGGCCGTGTGGAATTAACACACGGCCGTGTGAAACACTTAGATTTTTCGGGCAAATCAGAGAGGTCACAGGGGCGTGTGTTGGCCCCTGTGACCGGCCTTGTGTTCTTGGCCAGGTTGGGCACACGGCCGTGTGGAATTAACACACGGCCGTGTGATATTTTTCAGAGAGCTTCTGTGTTTTCCCGAGAAGCCACAGGGCCGTGTACCAGCCCCTGTGGATATCCTTGTGAAGGCACACGGGCGTGTGGAATTTCCACACGGCCGTGTGGGGTAGCCAGAGAGTAAACAGAATGCACACAGGGGCGTGTGTTGGCCCCTGTGAACCCTAATTTCAGAGGCACACGGCCGTGTGGCATTGTCACACGGCCGTGTGAATTCCCAGAACACCAAAAGCCGCGCGATTTCTTTTGGTTTTCACTTGTGCCTCTTCCATTTTCATTCTAAACTCTCCTTCTACTCTCTCCACTAGTTCCCCAACCATCTCAGAGGATTTTTGAGGCTTTTATTGCAGTTTTCCGGCCGGTTCTTAATATTTCTTCATCCACTCCGTCGATAAGGACTTCAAAGCATTTTTCTTCGTCAATTCTCATTGTAATTCGTTCTTCTGATGATTTCGCCCATATTGAAAGATTATTGAGTATGCGAGTATGCTTAAGAGAGAATTAGAACGATCTATATCATAAATTTTTGAAATTTCAACCCACGGCCGTTATGCTCTGTCCGCCCGATGATCCACACGGGCGTGTGGAATTAACACACGGCCGTGTGGATTTCTGCAGATTGAGCATTTTAACTTGGTTTTGATCTCTTCCTCTTTCAATCTTGCACATATGTCTACTAGACCTAGGAAATCGGTCGGCAAACGTCCGTGAGCAGCTACTCCACCCACCGAGGAAATGGAGTTTGCTCTACCCGAGCACAGGGAGCGGTTCAAGAAACTCGCGCCACTTAGATTTGGACAGTCGCGTTACCCTGATTTGAGCGTGTTGAGAGACATATAGGGGGGCGACGCCATAGCTACAGAGGTGGAGGAGTTGCTGGCTGTGGGGAGTTGGGACCGATTACTATCTATTCGAGAGCCAGCAACTCGGGATATTACCCTCGAGGTCCTATCGACGTTCGAATTCAACCGAGGGTATGATAGCTTCACGAATGGCGAGACGATCCAGTTCCGAGCCCTGGGTCGCCACTATAGCCTGAGCATTACACAGTTCTCGATTGTGATGGGTTTATACGATCAGGCGTACACAGAGACAGAGGAGTACGCATTACTGCCCACTGATTATCCAGGGACCCTAACACCTCAGGGGATCTATGGTACGCTGTGCGGGGATGGGCAGTACGAGCCGGGGGTGTCGAAGGCAACATTTCTTTCTCGGCCAGCGCACAGGTATATTCATGCTATCCTGAGCAGGTCTATTAGTGGCCGAGGGGACAGTACAGGGGTACTGAGCAGGCAGGGGTTGCTATACTTGCACTCCATGGTACAGAGCGAGCCACTCCACCTGGGGCACATTCTAGCCGAGTACATGCGCCACCAGGGCCAGTACCCCAGGGTTGGAGTTCTCTTTGCAGGCCCCTACGTCACACGTCTCGTCATAGGTCTGGGACTCAGAGATGGGGTGCGCAGGGCCGAAAAGATCGCTACACCAGCCCCGCTCACCAGAGAGACACTGAGATTGATGGGTATGGTCCGCAGATCAGGACCAGGAGTCTATACTATGATCATACGCCGGACAGAGCAGGCCGAGGGCTCACAGGCAGCCTTAGAGCCACCACCAGTGGACACAGAGGCAGGGGCAGAGGCCGAGGCACCACCCACAGCACCGGAGCCACCTCCAGTGCGTATCTTTTCTCCTTCTCGAGGACAGGGCAGATTCGAGCGCCTCGAGAGTGCTGTGGGTATCATGCAGCAGGATTTAGCAGAGCTGAGGGTCGCTCACGCAGCAGGGTTTGCCGAGTTGAGGACTACTCAGGCATCACAGTTCGCTCACTTATCAGCACAGCTTGCCACAGTGATCCAGTTGTTTGAGCGATCTGTGGTGCGACCCCGACAGGTCCCCTCACCGACTCCACCTCCATCTCCATCAGCATCAGACCCACCATCATCAGCAGCAGCACCAGAGGATACACATCAGGACACTGACACTGAGGCGTCGTAGATTTTATCTTTCTTTTATCGCACTTTTATTTTCTTATTTTTGTTGGACTTGTAGTACCCAGAAAGGACTCTCCTTCTGGGTATGTTTTTATTTGTTTTGTCTCGAGTTGTACTTCATTATCATATCTTTATATACTCGAGCTTTATTTTGAGCTATACTGAACCCTTGCGTATGTGTGCAGATGGTCTTGGATTTAAGGAAATTGAGGAATTGTCATAGGCACGGTCATTGGACCGTGTGTGCTCCACAAACCATTGAGACTCAACTCTCAATGACCTAGCTCCATCAAACGCAACACTTGGAGTTCAGGGGAGTAATGTTTCAATTGCAACTTCCACACTAATTGTTCTTCATTGTTTTATTGGTTATAATGCTTGCATGCGTACATTGGGGACAATGTACATCTTAAGTGTGGGGGGGAGAATTCACATTACACACACCTTTACTTGTGCGGTCAATTGATCATGTTCATGTAGCCTATGGCGGTTCACCTTAGTTGCAACGGTTGTATTCTTATAGTTTAGGAGAATTTTTAACATTGTATCTTATCATGCTCTAGTTTCTACTTGAATTTTAGGAATTTTTTGCTCGATATTCTCATATTACACAACTTACTCTTGGGATCTTTTGGAAACTCAATCTTGAAGTTTTTAAGGACAAGTTTATCATCGTTCTTAGTTTTACTTTGGAAAATGCATATAAAAAAAAATAAAAATAAAATAAAAATAAAAAAAATATGGAAAAGAGAAAAAGAAAAGAAAAAAAAATATATATATATAAATATATGAGTTTGTGAATATTTGCTTTGTTTTATGCATTTGGTGTGGAAAGAGCTACCACCTATGAAGTATGTAGCTACTCTCATAAGTCGGATACAAGTTATGCCCTAATGAGAGAAAGTGCTATCTCATGGGATGCGTGAAAGCTACTACCCCGGTAGAAAGAGCTACCTCCTCGAAAGTGTGAAAGCCACCTTTGGCGGCCGCCTAGGAAAGGGCTACCTTCGAGGTTGTGTGAAGCTACTACTTCCTTTCTTGCTTTTCGTATATAAATAAGTCCTTGTTAACAAAAGTTTGAGGAGTACTCGTTGGTTGTCTTGAGTGAGTTCACACACACTATACATTTTCGAGTTCATCTTCCTTTTTGATTCGAGTTTTTAGCTAGAGCAATGATAACCTTATGCAATGTTTTGATTTCCCCTTACTTGTAGAATGCTTCTTTTGCATACTTTTGGTGAACCTAAGGCCGAGCACTTTCAATTGTTCTTCCCAAGTACTTTCACGTTCTATTTTGCTTGAGGACAAGCAAAAGCTTAAGTGTGGGGGGATTTGATAAGTGCTTGTGTTGTAGTAACGCGAAGCGTTATTATCTTACAAATGAACATACTTTTATCAGATTTTATCACTAAATAGTGTGCATTTGTGTATTCTTGAGCATTGTAGGTTTCGTGGAGCTAAGTTGGAAAAGAAGAACGAAGTTAGGTCGTGTTCGCCGTTGTTGGGAGGTTTTCAGACCAAGCAAGGAACAAGGCACGAGGTTAGACTTGTGAGTGTGTGCCAACCTCCTTTGGAGGGGCAAAAAGGCAGTCACATTCACAACAAGTCTAACTCGTGTAGCTTAGGAAAACTTCACCAAGAAGGAGACTCGAAGCAATAGGCACGATCTACCATTGATTGTGTGCCCAATTCAATGGCCTCGATGAAGAAACAACATATTCGGGAGCATTTCGGAGTGTTACTGTAGCAACACTGTAGCTTGTTACTGTAGTGAATCACTGTAGCAAGTTACTGTGCACTTCTGCCGAAGAGTCAAGGTTCCAGAGAATTCAAACAGGCGTGTGGAATTAACACACGACCGTGTGAACTAATTTTCCAGCAACCCAGAGATGTCACAAGGCCGTGTGGATTGATTTTCCAACAAGCCAGAAACTTCACACGGGCGTGTGGAATTAACACACGGCCGTGTGAAGTAACTTTCAGGAAAGACAGAATCTTCACACGGGCGTGTGGAAATTCCACACGGCCGTGTGAATTCCCGATAACTTCAAATTTAAAGCCGCACTCAGCCTATTTAAAGCCGATTTGAAGACTTTTTGAAGAATCTTTTGACCTATCTTTCTCCCTAACTTCTGGAGAGGGCGGCTAGGGTTTCGGAGAGGACTTTGTGGAGGATTGGAGCGCGTCATCGGCATCGTCACCGACGTTCGACGGCCGCACAAGACCACGGCCACACCATACGCGAGGGGGTTTTCATTGATGTCTTTAATTTGTTCTTTCTTTCATAAATTGATGAACATGTATAGCTCCATGAGGAGCTAAACCCCTCGTGGGTATTCGGACTTGTAAAACTCTAGGATAATTATGTTTCTTTGACATTGTTATTATGCTTTTCCATTAATTGATGAATAAATTCGAGTTTCAATTTTAGATTTCTTGTGCTATTGTTTTCTCTTAGCCGTGACACTAAGGATTGAGAACAATTAGGTTATCCTTTGGAGGTGTGACAACTCCTATAGGATTAGACTACTTAAAATTGAAGAGGGTTGAGAGGGAGAGTTGTGAGGTAGCACCGTACCCCTTTCCCTTCCGTTGTGATTTCTCCCTACCTCCGATTCCTTGAGTCATTAGAGGTCGAAATAGAGTGAAGTGCTAGGTAGACAAACTCCCCCAAGGTTTTGGGGTGACGTGAATCCTACGCACTGGGGCTTAATTTAGACAATGGTTCTTCCTCCTGGACCAAAGGGTTAGAACTATCACACATAGGAACAGGTTTTATCACTAGGAGTCCCTAGAGCTTAAAGCAATCCCACGTAGTGTTAGGCTTAGGTAGAAATACTCCGCTGGGGCTTAGTTGAGCAATCAACAAAGTGAAGGGTTGACGTGAATCCTATTGCCGGGACATAGTGTTGGGGATAGCCACGGTTGACCTTAGATTTGGGACCGTGTGTTTCAGGATTTTCCTCGACTCAATTAACATCAATAGGAAGGTATAATAGCATAGTCTTGCACTAGAAGCATAAGTCCTAGAGGTAACTTGTCCGGATACCCTATTTTCACTTATTACTAGTCTCTCTCTTTTTACTCGTTGCTTGCACTTTTCTCTCTTTCATCTTTCGATTTATTTGCTTTGCATCTACTCTAGCTCCCATAAATTCACTCATCACTCCGATCATTGTTTCTTTTCGTACATCACACGACTCAATAGCAACTTCTTGTATTTTAAATCCCTATTCCCTGTGGATTCGACTACCCACTCACCGGGGTAACTTTTATTACTTCGACAAGGCCGTGCACTTGCGGTACGCACACAAAAGGTCGTGTCAAGTTTTTGGCGCCGTTGCAGGGGAATAGGCGTATTTTTTATACTTGTTTTTGCTATTTTAGTCATTCACTTCGTTGACTATTTCATACTTTCTTTAACTATCATCGTTCTTATTTTTCTTTTCTTTGTGTTGGCTTCAGGTTATGACCCGCGGGAACCCTTCGATTCTTGTTGAAGGAGACCCGAACATTGGAAGGAGAATACACCATAAAGGGAAAGAGCCTGTGGAAGAACAATCCGAGCAAGCCAGCATAGATTCAGAAGGGTCGGAAGCTATGGCAGAACAGAATGAACAACAAAGGACATTGGCTGATTTTGCTAGACCCGCGTTAATGGGGACCCAATCAAGCATTGTGAGGCCCCCAATTACCGCAAATAACTTTGAGTTGAAGCCGTCGTTCATTCAAATGTTGCAACAGTCCGCACAGTTTAATGGGTTGGCCGATGAAGATCCCAACAACCATCTAGAGAATTTTCTTGAAGTGTGCGACATGATGAAGATCAATGGGGTAACGGACGACGCAATCAGATTGAGAGCCTTCCCATTTTCATTGAAGGGGAAAGCAAGACATTGGTTACATTCATTACCGAGAGCATCTATAGCTACATGGGAAGAGATGGCCGAGGCATTCTTGGCCAGGTATTTCCCGCCGGGAAAATCAGCAAGGCTCCGGAATGATATCTCATCCTTCATGCAAGTGGAATTGGAGTCTCTATTCGAGACATGGGATAGGTTCAAGGAGCTCCTCCGGAAGTGCCCGCAACACGGATTCCCCGAGTGGATGATCATTCATACTTTTTATAATGGGTTGAATCCAAGCACTAAGCAACTTTTAGATGCAACGGCAGGAGGGACTCTGGGAGCAAGACCCCCGATGAAGCCCGGCACCTTATTGAAGAGATGGCGATGAATAGCTATCAATGGAACACAAGGGACAGAAGGAAGGTAGCCGGAATTCATGATGTTGATGCAGTTACATCTTTGGTGGCACAAGTAGAATCATTGAGTAAGAAGTTGGACGCTCTAACTTCACCAAGAGTTGCGGCCATCACTACATGTAACGGTTGTGGGGGAGGTCATGCTTCAAGTGATTGTCCGATTGCTATTGGGGGCGCTAGTACGGTGGAGCAGGCTGATTTTGTGGGAAATAACTACAGAGGACAAGGCCAAGGCAACCCGTATAGTGGCACTTACAATCCAGGGTGGAGGAATCACCCAAATTTCTCATGGAGCAACCAAGGACAGTCACAACAAAAGAATAACACACCACCAGGATTTCAGAACCAACAAGCACCGAATTTAGAAAGCCGAGTGACAGGGATAGAAGGAAAGATGACTGATCTAGAAAGAGCTCTCACACGGTTTGTTTCTTCATCGGATGCTAGATTCCAGTCGGTGGAAGCTACAATTCGCAATCATACCGCCTCCTTACATAATTTGGAGAATCAAGTGGGGCAAATTGCGAAGACATTAGCGGAAAGGCCTCAAGGGAGTTTGCCTAGTAATACGGAGACAAATCCGAGGGAACAATTGAAAGCAATCACCTTGAGGAGTGGGAAAGAGGTCGAGAGAAATCTCCCTCTAGAGAAGGCCCAAGAGACACCCGAGGTAGTGGAGGTAGAGGAAGGAGTAACGAAGGAAAAAGAGGTGGCATCCCCACCCTACAAGCCAAGGATCCCCTATCCTTCACGATTAAAGAATGACCAAGACAATGAACAATACAAGAAATTTCTGGGAATTTTCAAACAGTTGCACATCAGCATACCATTCGCGGAAGCATTAGCCCAAATGCCTAAGTACGCGAAGTTCTTGAAAGACCTCCTAACCAAGAAGAGGAAATTGGAGGAGAGTGCATCTGTGATAATCGATGCCAATTGCTCCGCCGTATTGCAAAAGAACATGCCTAGCAAAAGAAAAGATCCCGGGAGTTTCATAATACCATGTAACATTGGCAACATGGGTGAAGAGATGGCATTGGCCGACTCAGGGGCAAGCATCAATGTCATGCCTTACACGTTCTTCCAAAAGCTAGGCTTCGGCGAGCCAAGACGCACTCGGATGACACTTCAACTCGCGGACCGATCATTGAGGCATCCGAGAGGGATTGTGGAAGATGTATTGGTGAAAGTCGACAAATACATATTTCCTGTTGACTTCGTAGTGTTGGATGTCGATGAGGATGTCGAGGTTCCATTGATCCTTGGAAGGCCATTCTTGCGTACTTCCAAGGCCTTGATCGACATGGACGGCGGGGAGCTCACATTGCGAGTAGGAGAAGACAAGCTCACATACCGACTCGCCGAAGCCATGAGACACTCTCTCGATTTTGATGACACTTTATATTTCCTTGACACCACCGATGAACTAATAGATGATTATGTGCAGGAAATGATGAACCCGGATCCATATGAAGGGTGGCCGGACCAAGACTTGGAGATTGAAGAAGAAGTGCTCTCCATTGGTCTAATCAAGGATGACTTCAAGCAAGAAACGGAGCGTATGAAGAAAATGCTTCGGAGGATGAAAAGGTCGAAAAGACGCCACAAGAAGAACCCTAACAACAAGGGAAATGAACATTCAAGGTGTAAGGGTGATTCATCCTTTTGTGGTAACAAACTCGACAACTCCCCCTCTACTCTACAAAGGTTATGTAATGCATGCTTCCAGGTTGTAGGGAAGAGGGCAACTTCCATTCATGAACCTCCGTAAGGTAAGTCAGGTACGTCAAGCTTAGTGACGTTAAACAAGCGCTTCTTGGGAGGCAACCCAAGGCTTTACAGTTTTTCTAGGACCTAGTTAGCTTTAGATTGAATAAAAAGTCTTAGTTTTGGTGTCCTGAATTTTTCATGTGCTTACGCTGCGATTTTCTTGTGGGTTTTTGATGAGTTTCGTGTGCCTTAACGATAATTGATGAAGTTTAGGTTGGTTGAGTGTGTTTTCTTTGGTTTCTGGTCGTAATTTTATGGTTTTTACAGGCTCTAAGTATTTTTAAAGAGTTTCTGAATTTTTCTGAGAGTCTGTAAAATTTTCTAAGTAAACCAGAGAAAACACACGGCCGTGTGGAATTAAGACACGGCCGTGTGTTACTAATTGGAGCTCAACCAGAGAAGACACAGGGGCGTGACTTTGCCCCTGTGAAAACTTCAGAAGGGGCACACGGCCGTGTGGAATTAACACACGGCCATGTGAATTTTCGCAGAACTTCAACTCTTTTCCAGAGAATTCACAGGGGCGTGTGGGTGCCCCTGTGAGTGCCACTGTGCTAAGGCACACGGCCGTGTAGAATTAACACACGGCCGTGTGAAAACTCTGCAGAAAATTCCCTTCTTCCCGAGAAAACACAGGGGCGTGTGACAGCCCCTGTGGAAGAGCTTGTGATTGGCACACGGCCGTGTGGAATTAACACACGGCCGTGTGAAACACTTAGATTTTTCGGGTAAATCAGAGAGGCCACAGGGGCGTGTGTTGGCCCGTGTGACCGGCCTTGTGTTCTTGGCCAGGTTGGGCACACGGCCGTGTGTAATTAACACACGGCCGTGTGATATTTTTCAGAGAGCTTCTGTGTTTTCCTGAGAAGCCACAGGGCCGTGTACCAGCCCCTGTGGATATCCTTGTGAAGGCACACGGCCGTGTGGAATTTCCACACGGCCGTGTGGGGTAGCCAGAGAGTAAACAGAATGCACACAGGGGCGTGTGTTGGCCCCTGTGAACCCTAATTTCAGAGGCACACGGCCGTGTGGCATTGTCACACGGCCGTGTTAATTCCCAGAACTCCAAAAGCCGCGCGATTACTTTTGGTTTTCACTCGTGCCTCTTCCATTTTCATGCTAAACTTTCCTTCTACTCTCTCCACTAGTTCCCCAACCATCTCAGAGGATTTTTTAGGCTTTTATTGGTGTTTTCCGGCCGCTTCTTAATATTTCTTCATCCACTCCGTCGGTAAGGATTTCAAAGCCTTCTTCTCCGTCAATTCTCAACTTAATTCGTTCTTTTTGATGATTTCGCCTATATTGAATGATTAATGAGTATGCGAGTATGCTTAGGAATGAATTGGAACAAATTAGATTGTTAATTTTGGAATTTTGGCCCCGCGGCCGTTATGCTCTGCCCGCCCGATGATCCACACGGGCGTGTGGAATTAACACACGGCCGTGTGGATTTCTGCAGATTGTTATATTTTAATGTTTTTGATCAATTCTCTTTTCAATCTCGCAGATATGACTTCCAGGTCCAAGAAGTCGGCTGGGAAGCGACCCCGTGAGCCCACACCCCCTCCAGAGGAGACAGAGTTCAGTATACCTGAGCACCAGACCAGGTTTGATAGATAATCCACACTCCGTTTCGGACAGTCACGATACCCCGACCTGAGCATTATCAGAGAGATCCAGGGGGGTGACGGTATTGCGGAAGAGGTTGAGGAGCTACTCTCAGTGGGTGGCTGGAGGAGATTATTGAGGATTAGAGACCCAGCCATTCGAGGGGTGACACTGGAGTTCCTTGCTTCATTTAAGTTTGACAGATCATACAGGGATTTTTCCACTACTGATACCATTCAGTTCAGGGTATTAGGCCAGCATTTCAGCTTCAGCTTGACCCATTTTTCGATCCATCTGGGACTATACGATGAGGCCTATACACAGACCGAGGAGTACAGGGATCTTCCTACAGACTACCCGGGCAGTCTTACCCCGCAGAGGGCATACAGAGATTTGTGCGGAGAAGGCCAGTATGAGCCAGGGATCTCAAAGGCCACGTGCTTGTCTCGCCCGGCCTACAGATACTTACATGCCATTCTTAGTAGATCAGTGAGTGGCCGAGGTGATAGCACTGGGGTTCTGAGTCGCCAGGAGCTTCTTTATCTATATTCGATGGCTCAGAGGGTACCACTCCACTTAGGGCACATCTTAGCAGAGTATTTGCGCCGTCAGGGCCAGTATCCTAGGGTTGGAGTGATCTTCGCAGGACCCTACATTTCGAGACTCCTGATAGGGATGAGTCTCAGAGACGGAGTACGAGGGGCAGAGAAGACCAGTATACCGATCCCTCTGGGCACAGATACACTGAGGATGATGGGGATGATCCGCAGGACAGGGCCAGGAGTATATACATGGACCATTCCCCAGACAGAGCAGGCCGAGGGCTCACAGGCAGCCTTAGAGCCACCACCAGTGGACACAGAGGCAGGGGCAGAGGCCGAGGCACCACCCACAGCACCGGAGCCACCTCCAGTGCGTATCTTTTCTCCTTCTCGAGGACAGGACAGATTCGAGCGCCTCGAGAGTGCTGTGGGTATCATGCAGCAGGATTTAGCAGAGCTGAGGGTCGCTCAGGCAGCAGGGTTTCCCGAGTTGAGGACTACTCAGGCATCACAGTTCGCTCACTTGTCGGCACAGCTTGCCACAGTGATCCAGTTGTTTGAGCGATCTGTGGTGCGACCCCGACAGGTCCCCTCACCGACTCCACCTCCATCTCCATCAGCATCAGACCCACCATCACCAGCAGCAGCAGCAGCAGCAGCACCAGAGGATACACATCAGGACACTGACGCTGAGGCGTCGTAGATTTTATCTTTCTTTTATCGCACTTTTATTTTCTTATTTTTGTTGGACTTGTAGTACCCAGAAAGGACTCTCCTTCTGGGTATGTTTTTATTTGTTTTGTCTCGAGTTGTACTTCATTATCATATCTTTATATACTCGAGCTTTATTTTGAGCTATACTGAACCCTTGCGTATGTGTGCAGATGGTCTTGGATTTAAGGAAATTGAGGAATTGTCATAGGCACGGTCATTGGACCGTGTGTGCTCCACAAACCATTGAGACTCAACTCTCAATGACCTAGCTCCATCAAACGCAACACTTGGAGTTCAGGGGAGTAATGTTTCAATTGCAACTTCCACACTAATTGTTCTTCATTGTTTTATTGGTTATAATGCTTGCATGCGTACATTGGGGACAATGTACATCTTAAGTGTGGGGGGGAGAATTCACATTACACACACCTTTACTTGTGCGGTCAATTGATCATGTTCATGTAGCCTATAGCGGTTCACCTTAGTTGCAACGGTTGTATTCTTATAGTTTAGGAGAATTTTTAACATTGTATCTTATCATGCTCTAGTTTCTACTTGAATTTTAGGAATTTTTTGCTCGATATTCTCATATTGCACAACTTACTCTTGGGATCTTTTGGAAACTCAATCTTGAAGTTTTTAAGGACATGTTTATCATCGTTCTTAGTTTTACTTTGGAAAATGCATATAAAAAAAAAATGTGTAGTGTGTGTGAACTTGACACGACCTTTTGCGTGCGTACAGCAAGTGCACGGCCTTGTCGAAGTAATAAAAGTTACCCCGGTGAGTGGGTACGCACGCAAAAGGTCGTGTCAAGTTTTTGGCGCCGTTGCCGATGAATTTCCACACGGCCGTGTGGAAATTCCACACGGCCGTGTGCCTTCACAAGGATATCCACAGGGGCTGGTACACGGCCCTGTGGCTTCTTGGGAAAACACAGAAGCTCTCTGAAAAATATCACACGGCCGTGTGTTAATTCCACACGGCCGTGTGCCCAACCTGGCCAAGAACACAAGGCCGGTCACAGGGGCCAACACACGCCCCTGTGGCCTCTCTGATTTACCCAAAAAATCTAAGTGTTTCACACGGCTGTGTGCCAATCATAAGCTCTTCCACAGGTGCTGTCACACGCCCCTGTGTTTTCTCGGGAAGAAGGGATTTTTCTGCAGAGTTTTCACATGGCCGTGTGTTAATTCCACACGGCTGTGTGCCTTAGCACAGTGGCACTCACAGGGGCACCCACACGCCCCTGTGAACTCTCTGGAAAAGAGTTGAAGTTCTGCGAAAATTCACACGGCCGTGTGTTAATTCCACACGGCCGTGTGCCCCTTCTGAAGTTTTCACAGGGGCAAAGTCACGCCCCTGTGTCTTCTCTGGTTGAGCTCCAATTGGTAACACACGGTCGTGTGTTAATTCCACACGGCCGTATGTTTTCTCTGGTTTACTTAGAAAATTTTACAGACTCTCAGAAAAATTCAGAAACTCTTTAAAAATACTTAGAGCCTGTAAAAACCATAAAATTATGACCAGAAACAAAAGAAAACACACTCAACCAACCTAAACTTCATCAATTATCGTTAAGGCACACGAAATTCATCAAAAACCCACAAGAAAATTGCAGCGTAAGCACATGAAAAATTCAAGACACCAAAACTAAGACTTTTTATTCAATCTAAAGCTAACTAGGTCCTAGAAAAACTGTAAAGCCTTGGGTTGCCTCCCTAGAAGCGCTTGTTTAACGTCACTAAGCTTGACGTACCTGACTTACCTTACGGAGGTTCATGAATGGAAGTTGCCCTCTTCCCTACAACCTGGAAGCATGCATTACATAACCTTTGTAGAGTAATAACCTTTGTAGAGTAGAGGGGGAGTTGTCGAGTTTGTTACCACAAAAGGATGAATCACCCGTACTCCTTGAATGTTCATTTCCCTTGTTGTTAGGGTTCTTCTTGTGGCGTCTTTTCGACCTTTTCATCCTCCGAAGCATTTTCTTCATACGTTCCGTTTCTTGCTTGAAGTCATCCTTGATTAGACCAATGGAGAGCACTTCTTCTTCAATCTCCAAGTCTTGGTCCGGCCACCCTTCATATGGATCCGGGTTCATCATTTCCTGCAAATAATCATCTATTAGTTCATCGGTGGTGTCAAGGAAATATAAAGTGTCATCAAAATCGAGAGAGTGTCTCATGGCTTCGGCGAGTCGGTATGTGAGCTTGTCTTCTCCTACTCGCAATGTGAGCTCCCCGCCGTCCATGTCGATCAAGGCCTTGGAAGTACGCAAGAATGGCCTTCCAAGGATCAATGGAACCTCGACATCCTCATCGACATCCAACACTACGAAGTCAACAGGAAATATGTATTTGTCGACTTTCACCAACACATCTTCCACAATCCCTCTCGGATGCCTCACTGATCGGTCCGCGAGTTGAAGTGTCATCC
This sequence comes from Dioscorea alata, assembly GCA_020875875.1. Lineage (NCBI taxonomy): Eukaryota > Viridiplantae > Streptophyta > Magnoliopsida > Dioscoreales > Dioscoreaceae > Dioscorea > Dioscorea alata. Next base: position 28,368,072 of record CM037020.1, on the reverse strand, counting down.
GAGTGGGTCTTGGCTCGCCCAAGCCTAGCTTTTGGAAGAACGTGTAAGGCATGACATTGATGCTTGCCCCTGAGTCGGCCAATGCCATCTCTTCACCCATGTTGCCAATGTTACATGGTATTATGAAACTCCCGGGATCTTTTCTTTTGCTAGGCATGTTCTTTTGCAATACGGCCGAGCAATTGGCATCGAGTATCACAGATGCACTCTCCTCCAATTTCCTCTTGTTGGTTAGGAGGTCTTTCAAGAACTTCGCGTACTTAGGCATTTGGGCTAATGCTTCCGCGAATGGTATGTTGATGTGCAACTGTTTGAAAATTCCCAGAAATTTCTTGTATTGTTCATTGTCTTGGTCATTCTTTAATCGTGAAGGATAGGGGATCCTTGGCTTGTAGGGTGGGGATGCCACCTCTTTTTCCTTCGTTACTCCTTCCTCTACCTCCACTACCTCGGGTGTCTCTTGGGCCTTCTCTAGAGGGAGATTTCTCTCGACCTCTTTCCCACTCCTCAAGGTGATTGCTTTCAATTGTTCCCTCGGATTTGTCTCCGTATTACTAGGCAAACTCCCTTGAGGCCTTTCCGCTAATGTCTTCGCAATTTGCCCCACTTGATTCTCCAAATTATGTAAGGAGGCGGTATGATTGCGAAGTGTAGCTTCCACCGACTGGAATCTAGCATCCGATGAAGAAACAAACCGTGTGAGAGCTCTTTCTAGATCAGTCATCTTTCCTTCTATCCCTGTCACTCGGCTTTCTAAATTCGGTGCTTGTTGGTTCTGAAATCCTGGTGGTGTGTTATTCTTTTGTTGTGACTGTCCTTGGTTGCTCCATGAGAAATTTGGGTGATTCCTCCACCCTGGATTGTAAGTGCCACTATACGGGTTGCCTTGGCCTTGTCCTCTGTAGTTATTTCCCACAAAATCAGCCTGCTCCACCGTACTAGCGCCCCCAATAGCAATCGGACAATCACTTGAAGCATGACCTCCCCCACAACCGTTACATGTAGTGATGGCCGCAACTCTTGGTGAAGTTAGAGCGTCCAACTTCTTACTCAATGATTCTACTTGTGCCACCAAAGATGTAACTGCATCAACATCATGAATTCCGGCTACCTTCCTTCTGTCCCTTGTGTTCCATTGATAGCTATTCATCGCCATCTCTTCAATAAGGTGCCGGGCTTCATCGGGGGTCTTGCCTCCCAGAGTCCCTCCTGCCGCTGCATCTAAAAGTTGCTTAGTTCTTGGATTCAACCCATTATAAAAAGTATGAATGATCATCCACTTGGGGAATCCGTGTTGCGGGCACTTCCGGAGGAGCTCCTTGAACCTATCCCATGTCTCGAATAGAGACTCCAATTCCACTTGCATGAAGGATGAGATATCATTCCGGAGCCTTGTTGATTTTCCCGGCGGGAAATACCTGGCCAAGAATGCCTCGGCCATCTCTTCCCATGTAGTGATAGATGCTCTCGGTAATGAATGTAACCAATGTCTTGCTTTCCCCTTCAATGAAAATGGGAAGGATCTCAATCTGATTGCGTCGTCCGTTACCCCATTGATCTTCAACATGTCGCACACTTCAAGAAAATTCTCTAGATGGTTGTTGGGATCTTCATCGGCCAACCCATTAAACTGTGCGGACTGTTGCAACATTTGAATGAACGACGGCTTCAACTCAAAGTTATTTGCGGTAATTGGGGGCCTCACAATGCTTGATTGGGTCCCCATTACCGCGGGTCTAGCAAAATCAGCCAATGTCCTTTGTTGTTCGTTCTGTTCTGCCATAGCTTCCGACCCTTCTGAATCTATGCTGGCTTGCTCGGATTGTTCTTCCACAGGCTCTTCCCCTTTATGGTGTATTCTCCTTCCAATGTTCGGGTCTCCTTCAACAAGAATCGAAGGGTTCCCGCGGGTCATAACCTGAAGCCAACACAAAGAAAAGAAAAATAAGAACGATGATAGTTAAAGAAAGTATGAAATAGTCAACGAAGTGAATGACTAAAATAGCAAAAACAAGTATCAAAAATACGCCTATTCCCCGGCAACGGCGCCAAAAACTTGACACGACCTTTTGCGTGCGTACCGCAAGTGCACGGCCTTGTCGAAGTAATAAAAGTTACCCCGGTGAGTGGGTAGTCGAATCCACAGGGAATAGGGATTTAAAATACGAGAAGTTGCTATTGAGTCGTGTGATGTACGAAAAGAAACAATGATCGGAGTGATGAGTGAATTTATGCGAGCTAGAGTAGATGCAAAGCAAATAAATCGAAAGATGAAAGAGAGAAAAGTGCAAGCAACGAGTAAAAAGAGAGAGACTAGTAATAAGTGAAAATAGGGTATCCGGACAAGTTACCTCTAGGACTTATGCTTCTAGTGCAAGACTATGCTATTATACCTTCCTATTGATGTTAATTGAGTCGAGGAAAATCCTGAAACACACGGTCCCAAATCTAAGGTCAACCGTGACTAACCCCAACACTATGTCCCGGCAATAGGATTCACGTCAACCCTTCACTCTGTTGATTGCTCAACTAAGCCCCAGGGCAGTATTTCTACCTAAGCCTAACACTACGTGGGATTGCTTTAAGCTCTAGGGACTCCTAGTGATAAAACCTGTTCCTATGTGTGATAGTTCTAACCCTTTGGTCCAGGAGGAAGAACCATTGTCTAAATTAAGCCCCAGTGCGTAGGATTCACGTCACCCCAAAACCTTCGGGGAGTTTGTCTACCTAGCACTTCACTCTATTTCGACCTCTAATGACTCAAGGAATCGGAGGTAGGGAGAAATCACAACGGAAGGGAAAGGGGTACGGTGCTACCTCACAACTCTCCCTCTCAACCCTCTTCAATTTTAAGTAGTCTAATCCTATAGGATTTGTCACACCTCCAAAGGATAACCTAGATTGTTCTCAATCCTTAGTGTCACGGCTAAGAGAAAACAATAGCACAAGAAATCTAAAATTGAAACTCGAATTTATTCATCAATTAATGGAAAAGCATAATAACAATGTCAAAGAAACATAATTATCCTAGAGTTTTACAAGTCCGAATACCCACGAGGGGTTTAGCTCCTCATGGAGCTATACATGTTCATCAATTTATGAAAGAAAGAACAAAATAAAGACATCAATGAAAACCCCCTCGCGTATGGTGTGGCCGTGGTCTTGTGCGGCCGTCGAACGTCGGTGACGATGCCGATGACGCGCTCCAATCCTCCACAAAGTCCTCTCCGAAACCCTAGCCGCCCTCTCCAGAAGTTAGGGAGAAAGATAGGTCAAAAGATTCTTCAAAAAGTCTTCAAATCGGCTTTAAATAGGCTGAGTGCGGCTTTAAATTTGAAGTTATAGGGAATTCACACGGCCGTGTGGAATTTCCACACGCCCGTGTGAAGTTTCTGTTTTTCCTGAAAATTACTTCACACGGCCGTGTGTTAATTCCACACGCCCGTGTGAAGTTTCTAGCTTGCTGGAAAATCAATCCACACGGCCGTGTGTTAATTCCACACGCCCGTGTGACATCTCTGGTTTGCTGGAAAATTAGTTCACACGGCCGTGTGTTAATCCCACACGCCCGTGTGAATTCTCTGGAACCTTGACTCTTCGGCAGAAGTGCACAGTAACTTGCTACAGTGATTCACTACAGTAACAAGCTGCAGTGCTGCTACAGTAACACTCCGAAATGCTCCCGAATATGTTGTTTCTTCATCGAGGTCATTGAATTTGGCACACAATCAATGGTAGATCGTGCCTATTGCTTCGAGTCTCCTTCTTGGTGAAGTTTTCCTAAGCTACACGAGTTAGACTTGTTGTGAATGTGACTGCCTTTGTGCCCCTCCAAAGGAGGTTGGCACTGATAAGTGTCTAAATACATCACATTTATTATATATATTTTATACACTTTCATGCGTTTTTCTATGACTCCGATGCCCTTTACGCGCTTTTCTTGTTAATTATCATTTCAGGGCATCTGAAGATCATCTACTGCGTGATTGAGCTTCTTTCGGCATACATCGAAGAATTTATTAATGCTCATACGTATCCTCAAGTTTCGGGCAAGAAAAGAGTGGATTTGAGGAAGTACTGTAGCGATTTTACAGGGCTTGGGAGAGCTGGTCTTTCGGCATACATTGAAGAAGTACACGCACGGGCTGATGAGGCTTTGTTTGGGTTATTTAAGGCTTTCTAGGGCTTGGGAGAGCTGGTCTTTGGCCTCCATCCTCTCCATCCTTCTCCACCATCATCTCCTCCATTCTCCACCATCATCTCCACCCATTTCCACCATCATCACCGGATTGGAGAGGCGATTTGAAGAGCAAGAACTCAAGGGGAGAAGAAGGAAGCACTCAAGGTTGTCATCAAGGAGCTTGATCGGCGCGGATCCGGCGAGCTTTCGTCTCCACCTTCTAGCCTACATCGGAGGGAGTTCCTTATGAGCATTTTCATTGATTATATCTTGTATTTCTTCCTTTGATGTGGAACTAGGCTCCCAAGGCCACCGGGCTCCGGTGAACCTTGGGAGGAGAACTTGTATGGATGATGATAATTGTTTATAATTGATTGTTGGCTTGTTTGTTTGATTTCAATCTATTGTTTTAATGTTCAACCTACAATGGATGGATTCCGTAGGTTTTGATTCATGAATTGTATGTGTATGGCGGGATGCTTGCATATATTAGGTCGAACAATGATTGAAGGGGGATTCAATGTGCCGGTACACCGGAGGTTCCGGGTGCCGGTAGCTCCCCGCGTGGTTAGGGTTGTTTTAGCCGAAAGCGCGCATTAGAATAACCCTAATCGAGACTCCCTGTTCCCAATGACATCGTAGGGGTATCTTCTGGATAGAGGAACCCGCATAGCAGATCTTGGGGCCCTTGGGAATACGACCCTCTCGTGCACATACGAGAGGTTATTACTTGACGACCCGTGCACTTGCGGCCGGGGAGTCGCGTGCTCGCTCTTTAGCGTGTCGCGCGGCGACTCATCAAGTTTTTGGCGCCGTTGCCGGGGAGCATCCAAGAATGCGAGGAAAACTTCTAGCTCGCTACTCTAGTTATTTATCTGTTCTTTTGTAAATATTCTTCTTTTGTTTTATACCTTAATTTTTTTTTTTATTTTGTTTTGTGCACAGGGCAATGAGTTATCAAGGAGGCTCAGGTGGTTTCCCTTTTCATCTTGAGGAATGGCAGATTAATGAGTATGAGGCCTTGAGAGCAAGAAGTACCAATCAATTTGAACATGTGTATGATCCTTATTGGCAAGGGCACCTAGATTTTTCATCGCATCCACATGGACAACATTGGGAGCCCTCTAACCAAGAATTGCTACAAGAGCCCTCCTTTCAAGAACCATGGCGTCACCCCCCTCCAGTAGTTCAAAGTAGGCCACTTAATGAATGGGGTTTCAATACAGAAAATGTGCTTGAAAGATTTATGATGAATGCGGATGCTCAACTTGAAGCCTTGATTGCCGCAAATTTCAATGCCGAACCATCTCTTCAAAGCATGGAAAGCCAGATAGGAGTGTCTTCCAGTACCTCGACCAAGTTGCCACACACTATAGAAGACCTATCTGAGAATGACACTAGAAGGGAAGAGAATAAAGGTGAATTTGAGGTGGAAGTGGATATTGAGGTATTTGAGACTGAAGAAGAAAATAAAGTGGCATCAGTATCCTCTAAGCAAATGGTAGATGTTTCACCTCAAGATGAAATTGAAGAAGAAAAGGGGGAGGATCACAGCCTTGCCATAAGAAAATTTGAGGAGGTAGAAAAAACTGAGCCAATGGAAATTGAAGAGGCTACCTGCCTCAATGTTGATCAAACCGCCCAGTGCACACAAGAAAATTTGGGAATTGTAGATTATGATGTGGATAGGAGGTGGAAGCCCTCCAAGAACCCACCTATGCCTGGCTTGGACAATTCCCAACCAAAACTTTTTCCTTGGAAGCCTAAACAAGTGTTATGGGTATTTCAAGGTAGTTTAGCAAGCGTCGAGGAAGGAGATGTGGGTAGGATGTTGAAGTTACCCGATGACCCACCTATGCCAAAATTGAATAGTACTCGACCGAAGCTTTTCCCATGGAGGCCAAAACACTTTGGTGGGGTGCTCCAAATAAACCTTGTCGGGACTAAAGAAGAAGCGGGGAGGAGGTTCAAGCCATCTAAGGATCCGCCCAAGTTCAAATTGCACAATTCCCGACCCAAGCTTTTCCCTTGGAGGCCAAAAGGTAATTCGACCTTGACCTCCACCTCGGCACCATCCCGGCAGGTACATTTCATTTTTTTGGGTAGTAGCTATGCCACACTTGGCCGGGAGGAGCACACCATCTTCAAACCTCCATGAGGTAAGAAGGTACGTCAAGCTCGTGACGTTAAACAAGCGCTTCTTGGGAGGCAACCCAAGGTTTTAAATTCCGTATTTTGTTTAGTTTGTTCATGTGTTGTAGTTTTCTTAGTTTTGTTTGTTCAACTTTGTGTGGTTGTATTACTTTCATGTTGATATTGCATATGATGCTTGGATGAGTGTTTTCGTGCATGTTGGTGATTCTTGGTGTGTCCTTCATTGATTTATGATCATCTTTGTGTTTTGATGAGTATTATGCATGTTAGGTTGAGAATGTTAGTTTTTGGGAGGTGATTCATAGCATTTTAAAGCCAGAAGAACAAATTTTATGGGTGTGCGGGCTGTGCACAGCCCGCACACACTAGCCAGAGCATTGTGCGGCTGTTGTGCTGCCCCGCACATCTATCCGCACACACCAGACAGAAGGGTGTGCGGCCAGTGTGCGGGGCCGCACACAGGCCGCACATAGACACCAGAAGGGTGTGCGGGCTGTGTACAGCCCGCACACGCATGCGTGGGTTGTGCACAGCCCGCACACAGCCATTTCAGCCCATTTTTCAGCCAAATTTCAGCATCTTCGGGGCTGATTTCTTCGCCTTCCTTTCACCCGATTTCTCTCCAATTTTTTTTGGTGAATCCTCTTAGTTTGCCTCCTCATTTGGCCAACCTTTCATTGATCTTAAAGTTCTCATCATTTTTGAGTTTTAATTTTGTCGATCTATCGTTTTCATCGAGTTTTCACCAACATGTTTGAATTTTGTCGTCTAGCTTTGGGTATAAGCGTATCTCTCATCTTTATTGTGTTTCATTGTTTGAATTTGTTGTAATTCCCAAGCTTATTGATGTTAGAATGTTGTAAACTTGGAAATGCATAATCTTATATCATTTGTTTTCAAGTTTTGCCAAGCATTGATTTGGAAATTTTCACTCGAGCACCCACACATTGTTTTTCGTATTTCTTGTTTTCTTTGTTCTTAGCTTTGTGTGTTTGTTTGTTTGTTTTTATTTTCTTCTTGTGAGTGATGGATACCTTGAGGTGATGTTCCTTTCTACCTTGCAGGTGGAATTGGAGCATCTCGTCCTTTCTTCTCTCCCAACATCTACAGGATTCATCATTGCCCACCCTGATCTCATGGACTTCAAGATTATGTTTTGAGACTCAGGGAAGTTCACGAACCTACCTCCTCTATTTTCATTGCGTATTCTTTATCTACTGCTGACTTAGGTACATTGAGGGCAATGTACTACTTTAAGTGGGGGGTGGGTGTGCATGTTTTGGTTTGATTACTTATTTCGTGAACTTATTTGAAAATCTATGAATTGTTGCATGATCGTAAAACCTAGGATGGCATACTTATTTGTGATCGTATTATAGCTCGAAACTGTGATAAATGCTAAGCTTCATGGGACCTTGCACACTTGAGATTTTCGTGTTATTCTAGGCATTTCTCGCAACTTTCCCTTAGGTAGAACCCTGGACACCTAGGCGAGGGACAACAGCACCTTCGTGACCCTCTTAGTGGCTAACCCATACTAGTGGTTTCGCGCCTTGACGTGTTAGAATGTCTTCTAATAGGGTTTTAAGGACCTTCTTCTTGTTCTTTTTTTTTGCAATACGGTTGAAAAAAAAAAAAAAGGGCAAAGTAAATAAAAACGTGGACAGTGCTCCTCTGTCCTAATAGTGAAGTAACTTGGGGTTCTGGCTCCTAACCAGAGTGTTCCTCTCGCCAAAAGCTATAAGGACATGAGCGCGTTTATATGAATGTGCAAAGCTCCAGGTAATGTGGATTTGCAATTCATGTTAGTCCCGGAAAAGAAAAAGAAAAAGTTAAGCAATTGTGTACAGAAAAATAAAATTCGACCGGTGTTTGTTCGAAAATAAGAGGAAGGATCCTTAGGACTCTACTAGATGTATTTCTACCACCTCAAGGCCGTATCCCACTAAGTGGCGTGAATTGCTTCAAGAAGTGGTCCTCGGGGTCTTGTCTACCTTGTTTGGACTACAGGGCTTCGAACTAGGGGATTTGCACACACACAGCACACCACGGCCAATGAATGCGTGAATGATCTCAAGTGGTCTTTGCTTAGTATTTTGCGTTTCGTTTTGGCTATGATATCATCTCTTGCCTGAGGTTTTGTATTTAGTCACTTATCAGTATCCCTGGTTATCATGTCCGTTTGCTTGGGGACAAGCAAATGCTTAAGTGGGGGGTATTTGATAACTGTCTAAATACATCACATTTATTATATATATTTTATACACTTTCATGCGTTTTTCTATGACTCCGATGCCCTTTACGCGCTTTTCTTGTTAATTATCATTTCAGGGCATCTGAAGATCATCTACTGCGTGATTGAGCTTCTTTCGGCATACATCGAAGAATTTATTAATGCTCATACGTATCCTCAAGTTTCGGGCAAGAAAAGAGTGGATTTGAGGAAGTACTGTAGCGATTTTACTGTAGTATTTCCACTGTAGCACAGTTACTGTAGCAGTGTGCGGCCAGTGTGCGGCCGCACAGTACCCGCACAGGACAGACAGAAGGGTGTGCGGGCACTGTGCGGCACTGTGCCGCACAGTGCCCGCACAGGACAGACAGAAGGGTGTGCGGGCACTGTGCGGCCCGCACAGTGCCCGCACACGCACGGGCTGATGAGGCTTTGTTTGGGTTATTTAAGGCTTTCTAGGGCTTGGGAGAGCTGGTCTTTGGCCTCCATCCTCTCCACTCTTCTCCACCATCATCTCCACCATTCTACACCATCATTCCATCAGTTTTCTTCACCATCAACGGATTGGAGAGGCGATTTGAAGAGCAAGAACTCAAAGGGAGAAGAAGGAAGCACTCAAGGAACACATCAAGGGGCTCATCGGCGCGGATCCGGCGAGTCTTCGTCTCCACCTTCTAGCCTACATCGGAGGGAGTTTCTTATGAGCATTTTCATTGATTATATCTTGTATTTCTTCCTTTGATGTTGAACTAGGCTCCCAAGGCCACCGGGCTCCGGTGAACCTTGGGAGGAGAACTTGTATGGATGATGATAATTGTTTATAATTGATTGTTGGCTTGTTTGTTTGATTTCAATCTATTGTTTTAATGTTCAACCTACAATGGATGGATTCCGTAGGTTTTGATTCATGAATTGTATGTGTATGGCGGGATGCTTGCATATATTAGGTCGAACAATGATTGAAGGGGGATTCAATGTGCCGGTACACCGGAGGTTCCGGGTGCCGGTAGCTCCCCGCGTGGTTAGGGTTGTTTTAGCCGAAAGCGCGCATTAGAATAACCCTAATCGAGACTCCCTGTTCCCAATGACATCGTAGGGGTATCTTCTGGATAGAGGAACCTGTATTGGATTAGGGCTACACTACGGAGGTTCCGGGGTAGTCGACTCCCGAGTCTAGCGGATCAAACCTAGCCAACTTAGCGTTCAATTTCCTATATTCATCCTAACTTGTTCTTCTCCTTAGGGGATCCTCGCCCGAGGCCTCTAGTTATCATTGCTACTTGTTCTTTAGATTGCTTGTATGGTGTGCCTTAGTCCGCTTTGTTTATAGTCTTTCTTTTATTTATTTATTTTCATATTTGTGTTTTATACAACTATCCTTGTTTGGTAGACTAGATAGTGATACCTAGGAGGAAGTAATAGCAGATCTTGGGGCCCTTGGGAATACGACCCTCTCGTGCACATACGAGAGGTTATTACTTGACGACCCGTGCACTTGCGGCCGGGGAGTCGCGTGCTCGCTCTTTAGCGTGTCGCGCGGCGACTCATCAGGCACACACTCACAAGTCTAACCTCGTGCCTTGTTCCTTGCTTGGTCTGAAAACCTCCCAACAACGGCGAACACGACCTAACTTCGTTCTTCTTTTCCAACTTAGCTCCACGAAACCTACAATGCTCAAGAATACACAAATGCACACTATTTAGTGATAAAATCTGATAAAAGTATGTTCATTTGTAAGATAATAACGCTTCGCGTTACTACAACACAAGCACTTATCACTATCCCTGGGCAATTCCTGATTTTTTATCACATCCTAAAAAATATTCACCCAGGGATATAAACCATTTACCCAGATTTTGTTCGTGAGTAATCAATGGTCTTTTTATTAACCACATGAATTATTTACCAATGGATATAAATTATTTACCCGAGATTTTATCTATGGGTAATTTACCCAGGGATTAGAAATGTAGTCAGTAATGTTTTACCCTCAAGAGTGTTAGTTAGGAACTTGGATCCATGGGTAATCACCAAGTAAATATGATTACCCTAGGATTTTTATAGTTTTACCCATGAAATGAAATTTCCCATGGATAAATTATTATTTTCTTGTAGTGACCTTCAATTCCTCAATGTTTGCGAAGGCCACTTACCAGTCCTGTCTCTCATTGACACTTCTCTTCATTTGTAAGCAGTATATATATTATTTAATTTGTAGTTTTAGCTTATTATAATTAGAATATATTCATCTCTTTTTGTTTATTTATGTGGAGATTTTTCAAATAAAATTTTTAATAATCAGAATAAAAACTAGTCAGAAATAATTACATAGCTCTTTCAAAGGAAACAAATAGGAGAATAATACAGGTATATGTGGAACCTCATTCAGATTTAGTTTCTTAGAATATTTTGGGCACATAGTTTTAAAAAAAAATATTAGTTAATTGACAAAATTTATATATTTAATTGATCGAAAGAAAACAGAAGAGACAAATGAAAAGTGTCGAAGTCATCTAAGACTTACAAAAGAAATATGACATGTCACAAAATGTGCAAAAGTGTTATATTAATTTGAAGATACATATATTGAAGTGGGATTAAAGTTTAAGAACATGATGTCCCTGCCATCCTCGCATCTCCACTACTGTTTACTTTCTCTTCTTCATGTGAAACTGTACTATAAGGCTGTGTTTGGATAACATCAATGATTACCCTTGATTACACATTCCTTTCCCATTGTTTGGATGTTCTTTTGTGCATGTAATCATTGAGGGCTAGGGGAATTCATTACCTCCCCCAATGGCATAAGTCATTCCTTCCACATTGGGGGAAATACGCATTACTGAGATTTGAAATTATGTTCTTGCCCATTTCCACATTAAAATATTAATATATCCCAACTCTAACCTAACCACTCTTATTTACTTTCGTTGTTGCTGGCTTGATAATATCTCACCACCAACCCGTGATCACCCTTGCCAGCGCCACCATGGTCTTCACCACTAACATCCTGTAGATTTCAAGGGACAAAGAGGAAGCCACGACAAAAGGGTCTCGCAGGTTCATCTCTCATCATTAGCTTCCTTTCTCCTTCTCCTTCCTGAAATTCTTTCTTTTTTTTTTTTTTTGCCTGTATATTTGCTTGGAGAATTATATTTTTCTTTCTTTGGAGATGAGTTTTGATATATATGATTTATTTAGTAGTGTAACATTATCCGTTGTCTTATAGAGTTTTTCACATCATTCAAAGATTAAAATGCTATTCAAACTATAGTTTATTGAGAAATGGTTAATTTTATTATTATGTAGTTTTATATTGTAAATTAAGGTTTGTCGTATCTTAATCGACCTCCTTAATTGGTGTGATTTATGCTGAAAAAAGTAGATGGATTTATACTCCCAAATGCAGACATCTATGATTTTTTTCTTTGACTCTAAATCATATTTAGTCATACAATGGTAATGTATGAGAAATATTTAGTCTTAGTTTTTAGATTTGTGTTTCTAATCTAGTTACAATTGATAAGTGCTCGTGTTATATTAAGGCGAGGTGTTATTATCTTGCAATGAGCATTGATTTAATCAGATTTTATCACTAAAAAGCATGCATTTGTTTACTTTTGTGCATTGTAGGGTTGTGAAGATAAATTGGAGAAAAGGAACGAAGTTAGATCGTGTTCGCCATTGTTAGGGAGATTTTCAGACTAAGCAAGGAACAAGGCATGAGCATAGACTTGTGAGTGTGTGCCAACCTCTTTTGGAGGGGCACAAAGGCTGTCACATTCACAATAAGTCTAGCTCGTGCTAACAAGGAGAACTTCACCAATTAGGAGATTTGAAGCAATTGGCACGATCGATAGTTGGTTGTGTGCCCAACTCAACGGTGTCGACATCAACGTTCGACAGCCGCACAAGACCACGGCCACATCGCACACAAGGAGGTTTTCATCTATGCTTTTGATTTGTGTTCTTTTTATTATTTTGATGAATTTGTACAGCTCCATGAGGAGCTAAACCCTTGCGGGTATTTGGACTTGTAAACTCTAGGATTATTATGTTTCTTTGACATTGCTATTATGCTTTTCCATTATTGATGAATAAAATTGAGTTTCAATCATAAATTCTTCTTGTTATTGTTTTTCCTTAGGCATGACACTAGGGTTGAGAATAATCTAGGTTATCCTTTGGAGGTGTGACAACTCCTATAGGATTAGACTACTTAGTATTGAAGAGGATTGAGAGGGTGAGTCATGAGGTAGCGGAACGCCCCTTTTACCCTCCGATGTGATTCTCCCTACCTCCATTTCCACGATTTATTCGCTGTCGAGATAGAGTTAGGTGCTAGGAGATAAACTCCCCTAGGGCTTAGTTGCGCGAGCAACAAAGTAAAGGGTTGATGTGAATCCTAGTGTCGGGACTTAATTTAGACTAGGGTTCTCTCACTTGGACCAAAGGGTTAGAACTACACATAGGAACAGGGTTAATCACTAGGAATCCCTAGAACTTAAAGCAATTCCATGCCGTGCGGAGCATAGGTAGATAGACTCCCATAGGGCTTAGTTGACAGGTCAACGAGAGTCAAGTGTTGTAGTGAAACCTAATGCCGAGGTATAGTGTTGGGGTTCGTCATGGTTGACCTTATGTTTGGGACCGTGTGTTTAAGGATCTCCTCTACTCAATTAACATCAATAGGTAAGTATAATAGCATAGTCTTGCACTAGAAGTATAAGTCCTAGGGGTAGCTTGTCCGGGTATCCATCTTTACTCATTGCTTGTCCTACTCCTTTAATCTTACTTGCACTCTCTCACCTTCCACAATTCTATTTTAATTCTTGTTTTTATTAGTTCTTTCACACTCACTCATTAATCTCTTTCCACACATCGTATTATCTACATAGCAAATACTTGTATCTTAAATCCCTATTCCATGTGTATACGACTAACCACTCAACAAGGTATTTTATTACTTCGACAACCCGTGCACTTTCGGGCCCTTGTCAAAATTTTTGGCGCCGTTGCCGGGGAGTAGGCATATTTTAGATATTTGTTTTTGGCTATTCTAGCTATTTCACTTCATTTTCTATTTCACACTTCTTTTATCTATCATCGTTCTTAACTTGTTTTCTTTTTCTTGTTTTCGGCTCCAGGTTATGACCCGTGGGAACCCTTCGGTTCTTGTTGAAGGAGACCCGGAGATTGGTAGAAGAACTCATCGTAAGGGAAATGGACCTATACAAGAATCTTTAAATCAAGCCAACGTTGATACAAAAGGGTCAGAAGTAATGGCAGAACAGAATGAAGAGGAGAGGACATTGTCTGATTTTTCTAGAGCCGCGGTGATGGGGACCCAATCAAGCATTGTGAGGCCCCCAATTATCGCAATGAATTTTGAGTTGAAGCCATCGTTCATTAAAATGTTACAACAGTCCGCACAATTTAATGGGTTGGCCGATGAAGATCCCAACATCCACATAGAGAACTTTCTTGAAGTGTGCGACATGTTGAAGATCAATGGAGTAACGGACGACGCAATTCATTTGAGAGCCTTCCCATTTTCATTGAAGGGAAAACCAAGACATTGGCTTTATTCATTACCGAGAGCATCGATTACTACTTGGGAGGACATGGCCGAGGCATTCTTGGCTTGATATTTCCCTCCGGGAAAATCAGCGAGGCTCCGGAATGAGATTTCATCCTTCATGCAAATGGAATTGGAGTCTCTATTCGAGACATGGGACAGGTTCAAAGAGCTCCTTCGCAAATGCCCGCAGCATGGATTCCCTGAGTGGATGATCATTCACTCCTTTAACAATGGACTGAATCCGAGTACCAAGCAACTCTTAGATGTTGTGGCAGGAGGAACTCTAGGAAGCAAGACTCCCTATGAAGCCCATCACCTTATCGAAGAGATGGCTATGAATAGCTATCAATGGAACACAAGGGACAGAAAGAAGGTGGTCGGAATTCATGAGGTTGATACAGTTACATCGTTGGCGGCACAAGTAGAGTCATTGAGTAAGAAGTTAGACGCTCTAGCTTCACCAAGAGTTGCGGCCATCACTACTTGCAATGGTTATGGGGGAGGTCACGCTTCGAGTGATTGTCCTATTGCTATCGGAGGCACTAGTGCGATGGAGCAAGTTGATTTTGTTGGCAATGCTTATAGAGGACAAGGCCAAGGTAACCCATATAGTGGAACTTACAATCTGGGATGGAGGAACCACCCGAATTTCTCATGGAGCAATTAAGGGCAATCGCAACAAAAGGGCAATGATAAGTGTTTGTGTTATAGTAACACGAAGCGTTATTATCTTACAATGAGCATATCTTTTATCAGATTTTATCACTAAATAGTGTGCATTTGTGTATTCTTGTGCATTGTAGGTTTGTGGAGCCAAGTTGGAAAAGAAGAACAAAGTTAGGTCGTATTTGCCGTTGGTGGGAGGCTTTCGGACCAAGCAAGGAACAAGGCACGAACTTAGACTTGTGAGTGTGTGCCAACCTCCTTTGGAGAGGCACAAAGGCAGTCACATTCACAACAAGTCTAACTCATGTAGCTTAGGAGAATTTCACCAAGAAGGAGACTTGAAGCAATCAGCAGGATCTACCATTGATTGTATGCCCAATTCAATGGCCTCGATGAAGAACAATGTATTCAGCAGCGTTTCGGCAAGTACTGTAGCAAGTTACTGTGCATTTTTTGCTGAAGATCAGGTTTTCAGAGAGTTCACACGGGCGTGTGGATTTAACACACGGCAGTGTGAATTAATTCCCAGCGAGCCAGAGACTTCACACGGGCGTGTGGAAATTCTACACGGCCGTGTGTAGTAATTTTTCCAGGAAGCCAGAAACTTCACACGGGTGTGTGGAAATTTCACACGGCCGTGTGAAGCCCCGATAAGTTCAAATTTAAAGCCGCACTCAGCCTATTTAAAGCCTGATTTTGAGACTTTTTGAGAATCTTTTGACC
Organism: Dioscorea alata; assembly: GCA_020875875.1. NCBI lineage: Eukaryota > Viridiplantae > Streptophyta > Magnoliopsida > Dioscoreales > Dioscoreaceae > Dioscorea > Dioscorea alata. The sequence continues at coordinate 28,352,534 of CM037020.1, read as the reverse complement.
TATCTTTCTCTCCAACTTCTGGAGAGTGCGGCTAGGGTTTCAGAGAGGACTTTGTGGAGAATTGGAGCGCGCCATCGACATCGACATCGATGTTCGAAGGCCGCACAAGACCACGGCCACACCATACGCGAGGGGGTTTTCATTGATGTTTTTAGTTTGTGCTTTATTTTACACTTTGATGAACATGTATAGCTCCATGAGGAGCTAAACCCCTCGTGGGTATTCGGACTTGTAAAACCCTAAGATCATTATGTTTCTATGACATTGCTATTATGCTTTTCCATTATTGATTAATAAATTCGAGTTTCAGTTTTAATTATTTTATGCTATTGTTCTTCCTTAGCCGTGACACTAGGGTTGAGAACAATCTAGGTTATCCTTTAGAGGTGTGACAACTACTATAGGATTAGACTACTTAAGATTGAAGAGGGTTGAGAGGGAGAGTTGTGAGGTAGCAATGTACCCCTTTCCCTTCCGGTGTGATTTCTCCCTACCTCCGTTCCTTGGTTAATTAGCGGTCGAGATAGAGTTTTAGCGGTCAATCTAGACTAGGGTTCTTCCACCTGGACCAAGGGGTTAGAACTACATAGAGGAACGGGTTTTATCACTAGGAATCCCTAGAGCTTAAAGCAATCCACTGGGAGTGTTAGGGTTAGGAAGATAGACTCCCCTGGGGCTTAGTTGACTGGTAAACGAGAGTCAAGGGTCGTAGTGAATCCTAATATCGGGACATAATGTTGGGGTTAGTCACGGTTGACCTTAAGTATTGGGACCGTGAGTTTAAGGATATCCTCGACTCAATTAACATCAATAGGAAGGTATAATAGCATAGTCTTGCACTAGAAGCATAAGTCGTAGAGGTAGCTTGTCCGGATACCATATTTCATCCATTGCTAGTCTTCTCTTTTAACTTCTACTTGTTTTTCTCGTGTCTTCCATCTCTCTATTTACTTTCTTATCTTTTATTCTAATTGATTTCATAAATTCATTCATCACTCCGATCATTATTTTTCGTACATCGCACGACCGAATAGAAAATTCTCGTATTTTAAATCCCTATTCCCTGTGGATTCGACTACCCACTCACCAGGGTAATTTTATTACTTCGACAAGCCCGTGCACTTGCGGGATACACGCAAAGGGTCGTGTCAGGCAACGCACCACCGAGATTTCAAAGTCAACAAGCACCGAACCTAGAAAGCTAAGTGACCGGGCTAGAGGGAAAGATGACCGATCTAGAGAAAGCCCTCACGAGGTTTATTTCTTCTCGGATACTAGATTTCAATTGGTGGAAGCTACACTTCGCAATCACACCGCCTCCATACATAATTTGGAGAATCAAGTGGGGCAAATTGCAAAGACATTGGGGGAAAGACTTCAAGGTAGTTTGCTTAGTAATACGGAGACTAATCCGAGGAAGCAAGTGAAGGCGATTACCTTGAGAAGTGGAAAAGAGGTTGAGAGAAATCTCCCTCTAGAAAAGACAACAGAAGCACCCGAAGTTGAAGAGGTAGGGGGAGAAGCACCCAAGGGGAAAGAGGTGGCACCACCACCCTACAAGCCAAGAATCCCCTACCCTTTGAGGTTGAAGAATGACCAAGACAATGAGCAATACAAGAAATTTCTGGGTATTTTCATACAGTTGCACCTCAACTTACCATTCGCGGAGGCATTATCCCAAATGCCTAAATATGTAAAGATTATGTACTACATGCTTTCAGGCTGTAGGTCATAAGCCGCCGTACGGTAAGACTAGGTACGTCAAGCTAAGTGACGTTAAACAAGCGATTCTTGGGAGGCAACCCAAGGTTTTACAATTTTTCTAGGATCTAGTTTAGTTCTAGCATGAATAAAAGTCTTTGTTTTGGTGTCCTAAATTTTTAATGCATGTGCTGCGATATTATTATGGATTATTGATGTTTACATGTGCCTAAATGATTATTGACGAAGTTTGAGTCGGTTGAGCATGTTTTCCATGGTATCTGGTCGTGTTTTGATGGTTTTCACAGACTCTAAGTATCGTATTTGTGTTTCTGAATTTTTCTGGGAGTTTATGAATTTTTTCTAAGTAAACCAGAGAAAACACACAGCCGTGTGTAATTTCCACACAGGGGTGTGCTACCAAATAGGGCTCAACCAGAGAGGGCACAGGCGTGTGACCTTGCCCCTGTGGAAAACCTCAGAAGGGGCACACAGCCGTGTGGAATTTCCACACAGCCCTGTGAAATCTTGCAAAACTTAAGCTCTTGGTCTAGAGAGTCCACAGGGTTATGTGGGTGCCCCTGTGAGTGCTCATGTGTTAAGGCACACGGCCGTGTGAAATTTTGAAGAAAGTCCTCTTCTTTTCCGAGAAACCACAGGGGCGTGTGGGTGCCCCTGTGGGAGAGCTTGTGGAAGGCACACGGCCATGTTGATTTATTCACACATCCGTGTCGAACACTTATAGTTTCTCAGGTTATTCCAGAGAAGCCACAGGGGCGTGTGGGTGCCCGTGTGGCTGGCCTTGTGTTCTTGGCTGTGTTGGCCATACTGCAGTGTGAAATTTTTCAGAGACCTTCTGTGTTTCCCTTGAATCCACTGGGGCGTGTGGGTGCCCCTGTGAGCTTCCCTGTGAAGGCACACGGCCGTGTGGGGTGGTTCAGAGAGTAACCAGATTGCACACAGGGGGGTGTACTGGCCCTGTGAACCCTAATTTCAGAGGCACACGGCCGTGTGGATTCCCAGAACTCCAAAAGTCATGATTTTCTCTTAAGTTTCACTCATGCCTCTTTATCCAATCACTCTCAGACACTCTCTGAACTTCTCTCTTACTCTCCCGATCTTCTCTTCGTGTTTTTTTAGGATTTTGTTGAGTTTTCCGGCCGATTTTCAGGTTCTGCACTTCACACCGTCGGTAAGCTCTCTCCCCCTCTCTTCCTTCGTCAATCTTGATTTAATTTGTTTATTATGGTTGTTTCCCCTGCGTTGCATGATTTATTAGCTTGCGAACTTGTTTAGAATAGATTTCAAACAATGTTAGTGTAAAATTTTTAATATTTGGCCCCACAGCCGTGATGCTCTGTCCGCCCGACGTTCCACACGGGCGTGTGGAATTTGCACACGGCCATGTGGATCTCTACAGATTGTGTTTTTTTAACTATTTTTTACCATTTTATTTTTCAATCTTGCAGATATGGCCTCCAGATCAAAGAAGCAAACCGGGAAGTGCCCCCGTGAGGCTTCCCCACCTGAGGAAATTGATTTCCCGTTACCTGAGCATCGGGAGCGGTTCAAGCAACTGTCACAGCTCTGTTTTGGACAATCTCGGATCCCGGACAGTAGCACACTTCGAGGGATAGAGTTAGGAGACGAGCTAGCCAACGAGGTTGAGGAGCAAGCGGCAGTAGGGGGCTGGGACCGTTTACTGTTGAACAGGGAGCTGGTGATCTGCACACTGACACTAGAGGTACTGGCCTTCTTTGAGTTCGATAGGGGGTATACCAGCTTTAGAGACGTAGACACTATACAGTTTTGGTTGCTGGGTCATAGCTACAGCATGAGTGTGAGACTATTTTTAGTCCGGTTAGGGTTATATGATGAGGTTTACACCAGGACTGAGGAGTACGAGGGCCTGCCCACAGACTACCCCGAAGAATTGACACCTCAGAGAGGCTACAGGGCAGTGTGCGGGGATAGTCAGTACGAGCCGGTTGTCTTGAAGGCATCCTTTCTTTCCAGACCTGCCTACAGGTACTTGCATGCAGTTATGAGCAGGTCCATTAGCGGCAGAGGGGATAACATCGGAGTCCTGAGCCGACAGGAGCTACTATATTTATACTCCATGGTGTAGGGAGTACCACTCCACCTGAGATATCTAGTAGCTGAGTACTTGCGCCACCAGGGCTAGTATCCCAGAGTCGGAGTGATCTTTTCAGGCCCACACATCACCAGATTACTCATAGGGATGGGATTATTAGATGCTATTAGAGGGGTGGAGAAGATCAGTATACTAGCCCCCCTCAGTATTGAGACATTGAGATAGATGGGGATGGTCCGCAGATCAAGACCAGGAGTCTACACCCTGATCATCCCTCGCTCAGAGTCTACACAGCCTGTTCAGTCCGAGGGGTCATAGGCAGCATTAGAACCACCAATAGGGCCGACAGAGGCTGAGGCATCACCCACAGCACTAGAGCTGCCTCCAGTGCGTATATTCTCTCCCTCTCGAGGCCAGGACAGATTCGAGCACCTCGAGAGCGCTATGGGGGTCCTCCAGACAGAGGTAGCCGAGCTGCGAGCTACCTAGGCCGCACAGCATTCAGAGGCGATGGCACGGCTCGAGTTGTATTTCATTTTCATATTTTTATATACTCGAGTTTTATTTTCGTTTTTCTTGAGCTATACTGAACCCTTGTGTGTGTGTGTGTGCGCAGATGGTCTTGGATGTAAGGAATCTAAGGAATAGTCATATGCACGGTTATGGGACCGTGCGTGCTTCACAATCCATTGAGATTCAACTCTCAATGATCCTAGCTCGACCAAATGCAATACTTGGAGTTTAGGGGAGCAATGTTTCAATCGTCCACTTCCACACTAATTGTTTTTTTCATTGTTTTATTTTTATTGTACTTGCATGCGTACATTAGGGACAATGTACATCTTAAGTGTGGGGGGAGTTCATTTTGCTCATACATTTACTTGTGCGTTCACTTGCTTATGCTCATGTAGCCTGTGGCGGTTTACCTTAGTTGCAATGGTTGTATTCTTAGAGTTTAGGAGAATTTTTAACATTGTATCCTATCATGCTCTAGTTTTACTTGAATTTTAGGGGATTTTTGCTCGATTACCCCTAACTGCACTACTCACTCTTGAAATCTTTTGGAAACTACAACTCGAAATTTTAAGGATTAGTTTAGTATTACTTTAGTAAGTTTTGAAGTTCTATGTAGCTAAAAAAAAAAAAACTTGTGAGCTTGTGAATATTAGTTTAAGCATTGCATTTGGGGTGGTAAAGCTACCTCCTATGAAGTATGCAGCTACTCTCATAAGTCGGATACAAGTTATGCCCTAACGAGAGAAAGAGCTATCTCATGGGAAGCGTGGAAGCTACTACCCCGGTAGAAAGAGCTACCTCCTCGAAAGTGTGAAAACCACCTTTGGCGCCCACCTAGGAAAGGGCTATCTTAGAGGTTGAGTGAAGCTACTACTTCCTAACTTTGTGTATATAATTAAGTCCTTGTAACAAGAGTTTGAAGAGTACTCGTTGGTTGTCTTGAGTGAATTCACACACACTTACACATTTTCGAGTTGTTATCCTTTTTTATTCGAGTTTTCTTAGCTAGAGCAATGATAACCTTATGCAATGTTTTGATTTCCCCTTACTTGTAGAATACTTCTTTTGCACACTTTTGGTGAACCTAAGGCCGAGCACTTTTGATTGTTCTTCCCAAGTACTTTCACGTTCTATTTTGCTTGAGGACAAGCAAAAGTTTAAGTGTGGGGTGATTTGATAAGTGCTCGTGTTATAGTAATGCAAAGTGTTATTATCTTGCAATGAGCATTGATTTAATCAGATTTTATCACTAAAATGTGTGCATTGTAGGGTTGTGAAGATAAATTGGAGAAAAGGAATGAAGTTAGCAAGTTACTCTTCACTGTCTTCAAAAATTCAGAAAACCAGGTACTTCACACGGGCGTGTGAAAATTCCACACGGCTGTGTGAAAATTCCACACGGCTGTGTGAAATCCCGATTTCTGCGATTTAAAGCCATGACTCATGATTATAAAAGCCCGGTTTGGAGATTGTTTTGGGATCTTTTTTGGCTCTTCTTGGCCCTAACTTCTAGAGAGGAACGACTAGTGTTTGGAGAGGACTTTGTGGAGGTTTGGAGCGCGTCATCGGCGTCGACATCAACGTCCGACGGCCGCACAAGACCACGGCCACATCGCACACAAAGAGGTTTTCTTCTATGCTTTCGATTTGTGTTCATTTTATTATCTTAATGGATTTGTATAGCTCAATGAGGAGCTAAACCCCTTGCGGGTATTTGGACTTGTAAACCCTTGGATTATTATATTTTTTTGACATTCTATTATGCTTTTCCATTATTGATGAATAAAATTGTGTTTCAATCTCAAATTCTTCTTGTTATTGTTTTCCCTTAGCCGTGACACTAGGGTTGAGAATAATCTAGGTTATCCTTTGGAGTTGTGACAACTCCTATAGGATTAGACTACTTAGGATTGAAGAGGGTTGAAAGGGTGAGTCGTGAGGTAACGGAACGTCTCCTTTCCCCTCCGATGTGATTCTCCCTACCTCCATGTTCCATGATTTATTCGCGGTCGAGATAGAGTTAGGTGCTAGGAGATAAAATGCCCTAGGGCTTAGTTGCGCGAGCAACAAAGTGAAGGGTTGAAGTGAATCCTAGTGTCGGGACTTAATTGGTCTTAGTTGACAGGTCAACGAGAGTCAAGGGTCGTCGTGAAACCTAATGCCGAGGCATAGTGTTGGGGTTAGTCACGGTTGACCTTAGGTTTGGGACCGTGTATTTAAGGATCTCCTCGACTCAATTAACATCAATAGGTAAGTATAATAGCATAGTTTTGCACTAGAAGCATAAGTCCTAGGGTTAGCTTGTCCGGGTATCCATCTTTACTCATTGCTTGTCCTACTCCTTTAATCTTACTTGCACTCTCTCACCTTCCACAATTCTATTTTAATTCTTGTTTTTATTAGTCCTTTCACACTCACTCATTAATCTCTTTCCACACATCGTATTAGCTACATAGCGAATACTTCTATCTTATATCCCTATTCCCTGTGGATACGATTAACCACTCACCAGGGTATTTTATTACTTCGACAACCTGTGCACTTTCGGGCCCCTGTCAACAATCAAATAATATTATGACTTTATCTATTTTAATAAATTGAAATTATTTAATGATCTCTTTTACTTGGGTTGGGATGATTCAATGATGAATTATATTAAAATTGAATTTAATATTGTCTTGATTATGATAATAATTAACACTAATAATTGTATTAATTTCCTCTTGATTTAATGCCATATATTAGTTGATTTAATGTTTTACTGCAGTGTATACATTTTCCAACTTCATGCTTATATTTGTTTTCACACAAAGATTATGATAAAGCTTGTCTACTGACAGGATCCCCGAAAGTGCACAGGTTTGTTGAAGTAATAAAAGTTACCCCGGTGAGAGGGTAGTCGAATCCACAGGGAATAGGGAGTTAGAATACGAGATTTCACTATTAAAACTATGCGAAGTACGGAAAAGTAGTAATCGATTTGTGTGTGAATTGCGAGAACAATTATACTAAAGACAGGAAATTAAATAGAGAAAGGTGAAAGATTAGAAATCGCAAGAAAAGAGATTAAAGAGGATTTAACAATTAATGAAGTGGGGTATCCGAACAAGTTATCTCTAGGATCTATGCTTCTAGTGCAAGACTATGCTATTATACCTTCCTATTGATGCTAATTGAGTCGAGAAAATCCTTAGACTCACGGTCCCAAACCTAAGGTCAACCGTGACTAACCCCAACACTATGCCCCGGTATTAGGATTCACAACAACCTTTCACTCTATCGCTCGCACGATTAAGTCCCAGGGGAGTACATCTACCTAAACCTCACACTACGTGGGATTGCATTAAGTTTTAGGGACTCCTAGTGATTAAACCTGTTCCTATGTGTAGTTCTAACCCTTTGGTCCAGGAGAAAGAACCCTAGTCTAGATTAAGCCCCAGTGCATAGGATTCACTTCAACCCTTCACTCCGTTACTCACGTAACTAAGCCCCAGGGAAGTTTATCTACCTAGCACTTCACTCTATCTTGACCGCTATTAAATCAAGGAAACGGAGGTAGGGAGAAATCACACCGGAGGGGAAAGGGGTACATCACTACCTCACAACTCTCCCTCTTAACCCTCTTCAATCTTAAAGAGTCTAATCCTATAGGAGTTGTCACACCTCCAAAGGAAAACCTAGATTGCTCTCAAGCCTAGTGTCACATCTAACGGAAAACAATAGCAAGATAAAATTAAGATCGAAACTCAATTCTTATTCATCAATAATGGAAAAGCATAATAAAATGTCAAAGAAACATAATAACCCTAGAGTTTTACAAGTCCGAATACCCACAAGGGGTTTAGCTCCTCATAGAGCTATACATGTTCATCAATGTATAAAATAAAACAAGAAGTAAAGAGATAGATGAAAACCCCCTTGCGTATGGTGTGGCCGTGGTCTTGTGCGGCCGCCAGACGTCGATGACGATGCCGATGACGCGCTCCAAACCTCCACGAAGTCCTCTCCAAAACCCTAGCCGCCCTCTCCAAAGTTGAGGAGAAAATTAGGTCAAAAGATTCTTTCAAAAAGTCTTCAAATCGGGCTTTTATAATGTGGAGTCGCGGCTTTAAATTTGCTGAAATCGGGATTTCACATGGCCGTGTGGAATTTCCACACGCCCGTGTGAAAATTTTGGAAAACTGATTTTCGGCCGACTGCGAACAGTAACTTGCTACATGGCCGTGTGGAATTTCCACATGGCCGAAACGCTCCCAAATTCGTCGTTCTTCATCGAGGCCGTTGAATTGGGCACACAATCAACGGTAGATCATGTCGATTGCTTCGAATCGCCTAATTGGTGAAGTTCTCCGTGTTGGCATGAGTTAGACTTATTGTGAATGTGACTGCCTTTGTGCCCCTCCAAAGGAGGTTGGCACACACCCACAAGTCTATGCTCATGCCTTACTCCTTGCTTAGTCCGAAAATCTTCCCAACAACGCCAAACACGACCTAACTTCGTTCCTTTCCTTCATTTTATCTTCACAACCCTACAATGCACAAAAGTAAACAATTGCACACTTTTTTGTGATAAAATCTGATTAAATTAATGCTCATTGCAAGATAATAACACTTCGCATTACTATAACACAAGCACTTATCATCTACATGAAAAATTTTCAAAATTAATTCCATTTGATGTTGTTTACAAATTTGTTGGCAATGTGGTATGAGATGAAAAGTTATTCCTTGATTTTCTTGTGTTATGAAATGTTTTTAGGAATGGACGAGGTTGATGAAGTCCGATTTTATTTTGTAATGTACATGTGTTAGTTCTATGTGTTAAGCATCATGGCCGCTATATGTGCAAGAAAACAAATGGATAATAAAAATAAGTCAATTCAATACGAGATGGTGTCAAGATCATGTAGGCACCGTAAACAATATGAATACTTGAGTAGGGCGATTTACAAAAGTGACATAAAATGTATTGACAAGTTGCGCATGGATCGACGTTGTTTTCATAACTTATGCGAATTGTTTACCACCACGGGTAGGTTACAAGGTACTAGAAAAGTCAATACATTGAAGCAATGTTTTTTTAACATTGTAGCACACCATGTCAAAAATAGGATAATCAAGTTTGACTTTGTGATATCGGCCAAAACAGTTAGTCAACACTTCCATACTGTCCTAAGATCAATTATTCTGTCATAGAGTTCTTTCAAAAAACCTAAACCCTTCCCAGAAATTCAACTGACCCAAAGTGGAAGTGGTTTAAGGTAACTAATCAATTTTAGTGGTTTTTTTTAAGTACTCTCAAATGGACAAGTAATAATTTTTTTTCCTAAATGTAGAATTGTCTTGGAGCATTGGATGGGACACATATCCGAGTGAATGTGTTCAATGTGGACTGACGAAGACATAGAAGACAAAAATCTGAGATCACTACTAATGTACTTGGTGTTTGTAGTCAAGACATGAAATTTATATATGTTTTGTCCAGATGGGAGAGTTCAGCACATGATGCACGAGTGCTTAGAGACGCTGTTACAAAGTCTAATGTCTTGAAAGTTCAAAGTGGTAATTAAAATGCACCACCATTATTGTTGACATTATTCTTATAATGAACCTAATAAAAAATATGTTTAATCTTAGGTTTCTATTACTTGGTTGATTCTGGATATGCAAATTGCCCTGGATTTCTTGCGCCTTTTTGAGGCCAATGGTATCACTTGAGTTCATAGACAGGTAGTCATCGACCAGAAACTCATGAAGAATTTTTAAACATGAAACATGCAAGTGAT